>CM038677.1:271387292-272061683 GCA_021605205.1 Aegilops longissima
CTTTGTCTCGTGTCGGGTGGGACTCTCCTTTGCGTGGAAGGCAAGCTTGGCAATTGGATATGTAGATCTCCTCCCTTGTAACCAACTATGTGTAACCCTAGCCCCCTCGGTGTCTATATAACCGGAGGGTTTAGTCCGTAGGACAACAACAATCATAATCATAGGCTAGCTTCTAGGGTTTAGCCTCTACGATCTCGTGGTAGATCAACTCTTGTAATACTCATATCATCAAGATCAATCAAGCGGGAAGTAGGGTATTACCTCCATCGAGAGGGCCCGAACACAGGTAAACATTGTGTCCCCGCCTCCTGTTACCATCCGCCTTAGACGCACAGTTCGGGACCCCCTACCCGAGATCCGCCGGTTTTGACACCGACATTGGTGCTTTCATTGAGAGTTCCACTGTGCCGTCAAGATAAAGGCTTGATGGCTCCTTCGATCATCGACAAAAATGCGATCCAGGGTGAGGTTTTTCTCCTCGGACAGATCTTCATATTCGGCAGCTTCGTACTGCGGGCCAACTCGCTTGGCCATCTGGAGCAGATCGAGAGCTACGCCCCTGGCCGTCAGGTCAGGTTTGGAAACTTAAACTATACCGCCGACATCCGCGGGGACTTGATCTTCGACGGATTCGAGCCCATGTCAGGTGCGCCGCACAGTCACGACGAGCATGACTTAGCTCTGCCGGCGGACGCTGTTCGGGAGATCACACCTGTGGCTACTCCGGCCCTCAATCCGGAGAAGATCGCAACGTCCGAGGACGGGTGGATGGACCCGCCACGGAGGCCGCACGCTCAGCGGCGATAGAGCCGAATACTGACTTCACATCCTATGAGACCTATGTCATCGAGCCCTTGGATTCGTCCCCGGCCAAAGGCTCTGAACCGCTTGCGTCCAGGCCTATCGAATCTGATTGGGCACCGATCATGGAGTTCACCTCCGCGTATATTTTCCAACACTCGCCCTTCGACGATGTGCTAGATTCATTAAGGTCTCTCTCCTTGTCAGGAGACCCTCGGCCGAACTATGTCCGGCTCGAGTGGGAAGTGGACGACGAAGAAATTCGTTCCCCACCCACCACCCAATTAATAGCCACTGTCGACGATTTAACCGGCACGCTTGATTTTGACTCCGAAGATATCGACGGTATGGACGACGATGCAGGAGAAGAACAGGAACCACCGCCCACAGGGCGCTGGACAGCCACTTCACCATACGATATATACATGGTGGATACACCCAAAGAAAACAACGACGAGGAAAAGGAAGAAGCAACGAAGGATAGTTCCCTCGAGAAGCAACCAAAGCGACGACGTAGGCGCCGCTCCAAACCCCACCTCAGCAAAAACAGCGATAACAGCACACGAAAGAATAATACCCCAGTCGACTCCAAAGGAAACGACGACCATACGGACCCAGCGATGGAGCAGTATGAGCCAGCAGACGGCGAACATAGTACAGAACCACTGTCCGATCACGGCGACGCCGATGATAAAGCTCATCAACCTGTCTCCGGAGAGGAGAACAGCCCGGACGACGATGCACACATCATCCCGGAAAGGCACTTGGAATAAGAGAACCTCCATAAAAGGCTTATTTCCACCGCGAGGAGCCTGAAGTAGCAGAAACAAAGGCTTAAGGCCGCGCAGAATACGCTCAACAGCAGATGGAATAAAGTGCTTGACACTGAATAAAAGTATGGGGGCAGTCGCCACACAAAGAGCTATCCAAAGCGCAAGCTGCTGCCTGAATTCGATGATGAGGCTTTAGAGCCCATACAGCCGAAAAATAAAACGGCCGATCAGCCGGATTCACCACCGCATGGCCGCGAAGGGGCGGCTAACGATGTCGCACACAAGTCAGCAAACGATTTACGTGAGGACTTGCACCAAAAAGCCGGTATGACCAGGTCCATCTATGGATCTAGGAAGCGCACTCCGGCATAGAATCAAAACCAAACACTACAACCGTCAGAATGCCATGACACATCCAAATACAGGGGCGCCGCGCACCCCCTATGCTTCATCGATGAGGTGCTGGATCACGAATTTCCAGAGGGATTCAAACCCGTGAACATAGAGGCATACGACGGAGAGACAGACCGTGGGGTCTGGATTGAGGACTTTATCCATCACATCCACATGGCTCGCTGAGATGATCTCCACGCCATAAAATACTTGCCCCTCAAGTTGAAAGGACCAGCTCGGCACTGGCTCAAGAGCCTCCCCGAAAACTCAATTGGAAGTTGGGAAGAGCTTGAGGATGCTTTTAGGGCTATTTTTCAAGGGACCTATGTTCGACCTCCGCATGCAGACGATTTAAGTCATGTAATTCAACAGCCCAGAGAGTTAGCCGGAAAGTTTTGGAAAAGATTCCTCGCTAAGAAGAATCAAATTGTCGACTGCCCGGATGCCGAAGCCTTAGCGGCTTTCAAACACAATGTCTGGGACGAATGGCTCGCCAGACACCTCGGCCGTAGAAAACCGAGGACAATGGCAGCCCTAACAAGCCTTATGACCGCTTTTGCTGGCGAAGATAGTTAGCTGGCCCAGTAGCGGCACAAATGACCGAGCACATCCAAAGTCAGGGATGGCAATGGAAAACCGCGACGAAATAAAAGCAAGCGTCGGAACAATGAAGACAGCCCAGACAACACAGCGGTAAACGTCGGATTTAGGGGCTCATGGCCCGGTCAACGAAAAAAGCCATTCAAAGGCAGCAGAGATGGACCGTCCAGCCTAAACAAGATTCTAGACAGATTATGTCAGATTCATGGCACCTCCGACAAACCTGCAAATCACACCAACAGAGAATGTTGGGTCTTCAAGCAGGCCGGCAAGCTAAATGCCGAACACAAGGGGAGGGAGACACCAAGTGAAGATGAGGATGATCCTCGCCAGCAAAACACTGGGGGACAGAAAAAATTCCCACCAGAGGTCAAAACAGTGAACATGATTCACGTAACGAAGAGGAGGAGCAAACGCGCACTCCGAGACGTATGCGCCGTGGAGCCCGTCACCCCCAAGTTCAACCCTTGGTCGGCCTGCCCAATCACTTTTAATCGCAGGGATCACCCGACTAGAATCCGGCACGGAGGATCGGCTGCCTTGGTGCTAGACCCAATAATTGACGGATACCATCTCACCCGAGTCCTTATGGACGGCGGCAGTAGTCTTAATCTGATATATTAGGACACAGTCCGCAAAATGGGGATAGACCCGACAAGAATCAGCCAAAGCAATACTACCTTTAAAGGAGTAATACCAGGCCCAGAGGCCCACTGCACGGGCTCTCTAGTGCTAGAGGTTGTATTCGGTTCTCCCGACAATTTCCGAAGCGAAAAGTTAACCTTAGACATCGCTCCATTCCGAAGCAGCTATCACGCACTACTCGGAAGAACGGCCTTCGCTCGTTTTAATGTAGTACCGCATTATGCTTATCTTAAGCTTAAGATGCCCGGTCCACGTGGCATCATCGTAGTTAGCGGAAACAAAGAGCGTTCCTTACGTGCGGAAGAATGTGTGGCGGCTCTAGCAGCCGAACACTGAATGGCCTCTCCAACCAGAATAAATGATCGGTCGTCAAGACCGTGGACACAGCTAGACGAGTCCGGTGCACCACTAGCTGTAACAGCTCAGATAAACCTGAGATTGGGTCGATGGATATACCCCCATAGGTGGTGCTAGGGGCTTCCCACATGTAAAAAGGACTACAGTTCGGCTTGACATTATTTAGATTGAATTTTAATGGTTAATTAAGAGTAACCAAGTTTTCGCACGAAAACTTTCACCTGGGCTTTTCTCACTTACAGATGATCATCGTGCTACACCCTTCGAGTGATACGGCTGCAACGGAAGACACGTAGCGAGCGTGCAGCAGGGCCCCGCTCAAAGGTTTCTTTTTAGATTAAGACCCTATGTAAACCTTTTTTACTGTCTCTTGTTGCTTCACACCCTCCGGATATTCAACGTAACCAAGAGGGATGCTGGCGTTATTGGCATTTCATCATGTCAGACTAATGCACGTACCTGGAAATTAAGGGCTTATTATCGAGGGCGTTACTCAGCCTAGTATACGTTGTAAAGACCGAATACCTTAGGGCGTGTTCGGCGTCGCGAGTTTGGCCTTATATGCATCAGCTCCGAATCATGTCTTTGGTCAATAGTTGGGTTTGCCCGGTTCCCGTGTTTTGCTACCTTACGTTCCGCTCTATCGGCTAAGGTGGCACCGGGAGAACTAGTGCGATTGTACCCTGGTTCATCTGGGCGAGCACCTCGATGAAAGCGGCAAACTGTCATGATAAAGCGCGAGACTGGTCAACCACTCGATGACTCAAATGAATCTTCACGATTCCTCCGCATTAATGAAGGGCGGTTTCGGTCATGTATGTAATGCGTGCCCGTATTCGGATGGCGTGGAAGTACCGGGGCTATATAGTAGCCCCACCGTCAAACTCCTATGGCTAAGTGAAAGTGTTAAAGCTATATAGTCCGATTGCCTTGTTAGCGGCGCTATCACCTCCTTAATGGACCAAGGCGTTGGATCAAGTGTGAATACACTCGCTTTCCGAACACCCCGCATTATATGTGTTGAAATTTGAAGCCGACAATTTGCAAACTTTTAGGTTATATACATACATAAATGGCTGCACAGAGGCATCATAATACACAGGCAAAAGTATAAACACAGCCTTTATAATCCAAATAGCATTGTTTTTACAATTGGGATACATGTCACTTTCGAACATGATACTCTTGAACCTTGAGCCTCTATTAAGCGAGCACCTTCTAGGACTTCTTCAAAATAGTGCTCGACCGAGACTGCCTCTGGCTGGATCCTGGGTTGCAATAGCAGTGGCCTCCATCTGCCCAGTATGTCTTAACACGGGCAAGAGCCATCCGCGCACCCTCTATGCACGCCGACCTCTTTACAGCATCGATATGCGGCACAGCACCAAGGAATCATTGCACTAAACCAAAATAACAATTCGGACTTGGTGCCTCCGGCCAAAGATGATCCACGACGGACCTCATGGCAAGTCTGGACAATCTATGGAGCTCAGCCCCCTCGGCCATTTGTTCATTTAACAGCAGCGGATGCGTGGGAGCACTGGAGTGCGACCAGAACAACCTTTCCACTTCATGATCTTTCTGATCTTTGAAAAACTTAGTCGCATCAGCAGCACTCGTTGCCAAGTCCAAGTACGCGTTTGTAGCACTCCATAATTGATCCAGAGGGGCATACTTCGGATCTCCGAACTTCTTCTGCAACAAAAATGGCTTCCCAGCCGTGATATCTCTGGCTTGACGAAGCTCCTCCTTTGCCGCTCTGATTTTAGAGCGGGTTTCCTTGGCTGCTACCATGGCTTTCTTCAGGTACGCCGTTTTCGTTTGGCTTTCCTTTTCAAGAAGCTCGTACCGGCTGGCGGCATCCTTCAGCTCAACAGCCATCTTGGCTATTTTATCTTCGCTCTGGCGATGAGCAGCTTGTTCGGCTCTTAACTCTTCGGCCGCCTTTAGGGCGACATATCCTCTCTGGCTTGTTCCATGGCTCGGGCAAGCTCCGCTTAAGAAGTCGCCACGGCGGCAGCTCCATCTGCATTCACAAAGATATTATAGATACTAGCATCATGCTCCTCTTAATATCTGTTGACCACGGAAAATACATACCTGTGCCTTGTCAAGCCGCTTGTTCACAAGCATGATGTAAACATCTGCCGCATCAAGCTGCAACCTCGATTAAGCAAACTCACCAGTCCGGCCAGCCACCGGACCCTCAGCCGCCTGCACATGTAAGCAGCATGATCATTACCTGGGACTATGATCCTCTGTTTGCCGCCTCTGGACAGCAACCAGAGTCTCAGGGGCTACTATCTGTATAGGGCACACCTAGCGTGTGTGGTACCGTCAAAAAAAATATATTACTTTGCGTACCTCAAAGCCTCTTAGCAGGCTCATAAAAGCTTCATGCAACCCACTTTTGGCGGATGAAATCCTCTCAACCACCGTACCCATTAAAGTATGATGTGCCTCTGAGATAGCCACTTGCTCCAGAAGATCCATCAGTGCATCCGGTCGTGCACCGGACAGTCCCGGACTCTTTCTGTTGCTCTCTTTAGGAGCCGAATACTCCGGACTTTGGGTGGCTGAAGGGTTACCTTCTGGCCTTGGCAGATCAGGAGAAATCCTCCGTGACGACACCTCAGGGTCATCCGCCTCATGAGGTGGGGAGACAGGGGGAGGCGTTTCGCTCTCCATCATCTCCGGAAGAAGATCCCCTGAAGACGAACTCTGTCGAGAAGGGCTATGATCCGAACTGCAAGACACACATCTCGGTTATTGTCCTTGGAGATGAAGCAGGATATATTTACCAAAAGTACTCTTGTTCACTTACAGCTAGGTGGAGGGCTGATACCCTTGCGGGCACTGTGCAATAAGGATGCCCTCCGGGGCAGGGCCCCCTGGCGTAGGTTTCTTCCCTCGTTTGGAAACCCTCGTTTCCAAGTCTTCAGAGGCAGTCCTTTTCCTTCCTTGGGGAGAGGGGATTTTAGATTCTTCTCCCCGATTATCCTCCTTCGCGGAGACACTAATTCCCCCGGTTTGGATGAGTAATGCATGAGGCCCGCTTTCGGCTTCTTTATTCCTCCCTTTATCTTCCCCTGATGGCACTTGATAAGGTGCGTGCTCAAGCATCCTGGCTAGTACAGGATCCGATGAGCCTTCGGGAAGGGGGGCCGAACACCTGATCATCTTCGCCTTTCTTATCCAGTCCTGTCCAAGAGCAATTTTTTCAGAATGATGTTGTGACAAATGAAAAAGACAGCGTGTTCGGCCGCAGAATTACTTATGTGGGTATCTGGACGATTGCAGTTTAGACCCGCATCCTCGGTGGTGTCCGGACACTTTATTCGTGATCCGAAGAACAATACATACATCTCTTCGAGCATCATGCCGAAGAATTGCTGAATAGTTCACGGTCCTTCCGGGTTGAACTCCCACATATGGAGAGGTCGACGTTGGCATGGCAGGACCCGACGAACTAGCATGACTTGCATTAGCTTGACAAGGCTAACATCTCTCTTGAGGAGATCTCGGATGCGACTCTGCAATGTCGGCACATCATTAACTGGCCCCCAGTCCAGCCCCTTGTTGACCCATGACGCCAGTTGTGGCGGGGGGGCCGATCGGAAGGCGGGGGCAGCTACCCACTTAGTACTTCGGGGAGCTGTGATGTAAATCCACTCCCGCTGCCATAAGTCGGACATCTCCGGGAAGGAACCCTTTGGCCATGGAGCATCGGCGCCTTTGCTTATTATGGCACCTCCGCATTTTGCGTGTCGCCCATCGATCATCTTCGGCTTCACATTGAATGTCTTAAGCCCCAAGCCGAAGTGCGGGGTGATGCGGAGGAAGGCCTCACACACGACGATAAACGACGAGATGTGAAGGATGGAATCTGGAGCTAGATCATGGAAATCGAGCCTGTAATAGAACATAAGCCCTCTAACAAAGGGATCAAGACTAAGGCCTAGCCCTCGGAGGAAGTGGGAAACAAATACAACACTCTCGTTGGGTTCGGGAGTGGGGATGACCTGCCCTTGAGCAAGCAGCCTGTGCGAGATTTTGGCGGTCAGATACCTGGCTTCTCTTAGCTTCTTCATGTCCTCGCCTGTGACAGAGGAGGCCATCCACCGGCCTTGAAGGTTGGATCCGGACATGATTGAAGGTCCGAAGTGCTTAGCCTGAGCCTTGGGTGTTGGAATTCGAGGTGGGGGAAGGGAAGGATCGAGCACGAGAAGAAAAGGACAGGCCTTGGCCCCTTTATAAAGAGGGTGAATATCAAGCGTCCTCCGCATGGCCGTTTGGAACTTGCCTAAAATCGAGGAGTCATACTAGCGGGCACGATTGGGTTACCCACATTGATGAGAATCCCGTGATAAGGGGACACGATCTCTGCTTCGATAAGACGTGCCAAGAAAACCGACTCGCAACACGTGCAGTGGCAGGCTGGGAAACATGGTTCATAATTACCGGACCATGGCAGGATGTCACGTTATGATAAGTTGTCAGCAGATTAGATTTGTGGAATATTGTACTCTCTACGGTGGTATGTGGAATTTGTTTTGCAGAGCTGGACACGATCCTTGTGTTCAAAATCTTCTATGGAGTATTCGGAGGAGGAACCCGCCTTGCAATGCCAAAGACAATCTGCGCGCCGGACTCATTGTCATTCAAGCCTGGTTCAGGGGCTACTGAGGGAGTCCTGGATTAGGGGGTCCTCGGACTGCCGGACTATATACTTTGGCCGGACTGTTGGACTATGAAGATACATTGAAGACTTCGTCCCGTGTCCGGGTGGGACTCGCCTTTGCGTGGAAGGCAAGCTTGGCAATTCGGATATGTAGATCTCCTCCCTTGTAACCGATTCTGTGTAACCCTAGCCCCCTCCGGTGTCTATATAAATCGGAGGGTTTAGTCCGTAGGACAACAACAATCATAATCATAGGCTAGCTTCTAGGGTTTAGCCTCTACGGTCTCGTGGTAGATCAACTCTTGTAATACTAATATCATCAAGATCAATCAAGCAGGAAGTAGGGTATTACCTCCATCGGGAGGGCCCGAACCTGGGTAAACATTGTGTCCCCCGCCTCCTGTTACCATCCGCCTTAGATGCACAGTTTGGGACCCCCTACCCGAGATCCGCCGGTTTTGACACCGACACCTCCCAACTCCCTTCGCACGGGAGATGGAGCTCGAGCAACCACTCGCTCTGCAGCTGCACATGAAGGGTTGCGGGAATGGAGGTATGTGGGTTGAGGTCGACTTCCCCGCCCCTCATGTGATGTATCTCTGTCGTGGCTGGAAGACCTTTACCCGTGCCCATGGCTTCTCGGAAGGCACGTTCTCTAGTTCAAATTAATGGAGAATGGTCTGCTCTCCATCAAGATCTTCGGGCGCTCGGGTGGTCGCTTAGGGTGCTGCGCGGAGAGCTCAACCAACGACGAAAGCTCCTCCTCAAGCGAAAGCGACGAGGAGGACAGTGACGGCGATGACGATGGCAGCGGGCGGAGGAGCGATGACTCTGACTCCGGCTGATCATCGCCCACACCATCTTCATCAGGCAGCAGCACCATCATCTGCATTTGCGTCTCCTCCCCTGCAACGTGATTTGCCGGGGAGTTGGATGCAGAGGTGTGGATGGTGCTGTCGGGCTCCTCCGGCAGCCTTCCAGCTGGACTCTGGCAGGCTTCCTCTGGGCTGCAGCTCCGTTAGCCCTGCCGAGTCCTGCTGGCCTTGGTGACGGTGGTTGACAGGCCCGCCTTCCGCCGTGCTCTCCATCGAGGCATTCCCTCGCGCTTCCGTTCCCTCCGGGCTACCTCTCCTGGAGCCCGATGAGAGCGGGCTGGGCCTCTGCCCAAGCTCTCCTTTTGCCCTCCTCGCCTTCGATGGTTGTGCCTAGGAGGAGAGGGACAAGAAAGGGCATTACGGAGCACTTATCTTTTTTCAATCTTAAACTTGTAGGCAATCGCCAAATTTTAGTTCAAATAATGTAATCTCTCGAGTCCATATTTGTGTTTTGTAATGCTTGTACTTGTATCAGCATATGAATGAAAAAGACGAACCCTGCCGGGAACCCGTGCATGTGTATGTCCATGCAGAGGAGGAGTGCCTCTTTAATGAAAATAAACGAGTTTTCCCTGGCAGGATATCCTGCCGGCACCCTCTTTTCCTGCCAGAGAACTACGTCTGCCGGGGAACAGACAGAGGTGCCATCCCCCCGCCAGCTCCTTTTTACCAAAGGCTACTACGACCATCCTGACCGTAGCAATGTTCGAGTCATGGATGGGAGCACCTAAGTTTCAAAAGAGAGGCGAGGTTTTCTCATGCAAAGTTATAGCTTACAGAACACTAATAGACAAGAGGTAAAACTTATTTGTTTGTCTTGCCAGGGATCGCTGCCGTGCAATCTTCTCGTTCCTTGTCGAAGCCAAGTTCACGGCGGGAACCTGCAACTTCATGTAGATGAGAATGAATGCAGGATGCAATCCTATCTATATGCATATGCAAATGCTCATGAAATGATTATGCAGTGATCTTGGTGTGCTCATGCATGCATGTAATCTTAGTTGGGGCCCCCCTATAGCACTTCTTCATTTTCTCTTGCACGGGGTCATCGCCCCGGCTTTGTACAAGGGGTTACATGCAGCTGAGGCAAGGCCTGTACAAAAGGGTGGTTTTCGGGCAGTGCCCGACAGCCTCACGCCTTACGGTTAGTACTTGTCGAGATGCTCAATATTCCATGAGTTTTGCAACTGAGTGCCATCTCCGGTCTCCGACGGATCGTGCGGTGCTGTGACTCGTACCACCCGGTAAGGGCCTTCCCACTTTGGTGATAGCTTGTTTGTACTCTTGGTGGACTGAACGCGCCTAAGGACAAGGTCACCTTCCTCAAAACACCGGGCAAGAACCCTGCGGCTGTGATAGCGATGCAGGGCTTGCTGGTAGCGTGCAGCATGCATAGCAGCCCAGAGACGGTTCTCCTCGAGTAGCAGAGCATCATCATGCCGGTGCTGATCTTGCGCTACTTCATCATAGGCAAGCACTCGAGCAGACCCGTAAATGAGTTCCATGGGGATAACTGCTTCTGCCCCGTAGACCAGGGAGAAGGAAGTCTGCCCGGTAGCTTAGTTAGGTGTCGTTCTGAGGGACCAGAGAACTACCGGCAGCTCCTCGATCCACCGCTTGCCCTGCTTCTGCAGTGTATCGAAAGTTCTTGTCTTGAGTCCACGTAGCACTTCAGCGTTCGCCCTCTCAGCTTGTCCATTGCTCCGGATGTGTGCCACAGAGGCGAATGAGATCTTGCATCCGAGGGTACGAACATATTGCATGAAGGCGTGGCTCGTGAATTGGGTGCCGTTGTTAGTGATGATCCTTGCCAGAACTCCAAAATGACACACCAATTCTTTCAAGAACTTGATAGCCGACTGAGCAGTCACCTTTCTCACGGCAGTCACTTCCGGCCACTTTGTAAACTTGTCGATGGCGACAAACAAGAATCCAAAGCCCCCGATTTCTCGGGGGAAAGGGCCGAGGGTATCGAGCCCCCAAACCGAAAATGGCAATGATAAAGGGATTGTCTGAAGGGCTTGGGCGGGCAGGTGTGTTCTCTTGGAATGGAACTGGCAGGCTTCACATGTCGTGACAAGCTTGACCGCATCTTGGAGGGCTGTGGGCTAATAGAATCCTTGCCGGAATGCTTTCTCAACTAATACCCTTGATCCAATGTGTGAGCCGCACATTCCTCTGTGAATCTCATCCAGCAGTTCCTTTCCATCCTCTCGACAGACATACTTCAATTTCACACCATTGGGCCTCCTTCTGTACAGAGTGTCATAGACAAACTGATACATACTAGCCCTCTGGGCTACTTTCTCAACTTCATCTTGGTCGCAAGGAAGTTCTCCAGTTTGGAGGAAGCGTATGATGTGCCTTGCCCAACTTGGATCCTAGGGCTCGGCAACAAGGACTAGCGGCACCTCCTCGACTGCGGGAGCACTAGCCTCGTTCGCGGGGTCCATGGGTCCGACTGGAGGGGGTGGTCCGGCAGGCTGTCAGGAGTTATTTTTGGCAGGGTCTCTGCCGGGAGTGGACGGCTCGACCAGGAGAGGTTTACCATAGTCCAACTTTCTCCTTTTCCGGGCCATTGTGGTTGGTGATACGGAGGGCTGAGAGAGACGGAGAACAAAAGTTTCTGGTTCCACAGGAAGCTTTTGCGCAACACACTTTGACAGGTGATCAGCTATGTTGTTTTCCACATGGGGTATGTGCTCTGTTTGCAACCCGTCAAAGTGCTCCTCCAATATCCTCACTTCCTTGACGTATGCATCCATAAATGGGCTTTGATGATCCTTGTTGACTTGTCTCACCACAAGCTGTGAATCTCCTCGCATGATCAGCTTCTTGATTCCCAATTCTCCTGCAATTCTGAGCCCGACATGGAGCCTTTCATACTAAGTTGTATTGTTGGTGGCTTCTTCCCAGGCAAAGTGCATTTGGATGACATACTTCAAGTGCTCCCCGGACGGGGGAACAAGAAGCACGCCAGCCCCTGCGCCTTGTACGGAAAAGGCACCATCAAAATACATAATCCATTCTTGGGGCGATTCCTTGCCAGGGATAGCTGTCTCTGTCACTTCCTCGTCAGGGGTTGGCATCCATTCCGCAATAAACTCTACCAATATACCTGCTCTGAATAGTTTATGTGCTCTCAAACTTCAAACCAAAGCTGGATAACTCCAAAGCCCACTCCACTATTACAGCCGGTAGCCTCGGGGTTTGAATTATCCTTTACAGCATAAAGCAGTGACAACCGTGATCTTATGGGCTTGGAAGTAGTGGTGCGGTTTTTGAGGCCATAATGAGACCAAAGATCATTTTTTGCACGCCAGAGTACCTCGATCTGGCCCCTTGTAGCAAGGAGCTGATGAAGTACACTAGGCGCTGCACCACTTTCTTCCTTGCCGCATTGGGGTTGCTCTCGTTGTAATGCTCATTGCTGTTCTGATCCTTTTCTGACTCTGTCGTTATCTGCCCACTTTCTGCCGCATCCACTTATCGATGTGCCATCAAGGCCGCACTGACCACTTGGTTGGTTGCCGCCAAGTATAGAAACAACGGCTCTTGGGGTTTGGGTGCAACCAAGGTAGGCACAGATGATAGGTAGGCCTTCAACTCCTGCAGAGCTGCATCTGCTTCCGGGGTCCACTTCATAGGCCCTGGCTTCTTCAAAATTTTAAAGACGGTAGGGCACGCTCGGCGGACTTGGAAATGAATCTACTTAGTGCGGCAACGCATCCCGTCAAGCGCCTCACATCCTTAACTGTCCTTGGTGCTCGGATCTGCTCGATGGCTTTGATCTTGTCGGGGTTAGCCTCGATCCCCTGATGGGACACGAAGAAACCAAGCAGCTTGCCGGAGGGGACACCAAACACACACTTCTCCGGATTAAGCTTCAAATTGATCTTGCGCAGATTAGCAAATGTCTCCTCCAAATCCTGATAAGAGTGGTCTTATCCTTGGTTTTGACCACGATATCATCCATATAAGCTTCTATGTTTCTGTGTAACTGTGGCTCAATACCAATTTGAACTGCCCTTGCAAAAGTGGACTCGGCACTCTTTAGTCCGAATGGCATGCGGACAAAGTAGTACGTACCACAGGGAGTGATGAACGATGTCTTCTGTTCATATTCTTTGGACATAAAGATCTGGTGATGTCCGGAATACGCGTCCAGAAAGGAGAGAAAATCACACCCTGAAGTGGAATCCACAATCTGGTCGATACGCGGCAAGGGAAATGGATCCTTCGGGCAAGCCTTGTTGAGATCTGTGAAATCAATGTGAAGCCTCCATTCCCCATTAGCCTTCCGGACTACCACTGGATTTGCTAACCATGTAGGATGCAGTACTCCTCTAACCAAACCAGCTGCCTCCAGTTTCTTGATTTCCTCGGCAATGAACTGCTGCCTTTCCAAGGCCTGCTTCCGGACTTTCTACTTGACAGGTCGGGCGTGTGGGCAGATAGCAAGGTGGTGCTCGATTACCTCCCTGGGAACACCGGGGATATCACATGGTTGCCAGGCAAACACATCGATATTCGCCCGCGGGAAGGCAACGAGCGCGCTTTCCTATTTGTCATCAAGGGTGGCGCTGATGGTGAAAGTTCCATCAACGCGAGCCAGCCCTTCCGGGACCTTCTTCACTTGGGGTGCAGCAACCTTGGATCTCTTGCTATTGGAACACTCCGGCACATCGTCAATGGGTGTCGTGCACTCGGAGGGGGCACGCTTCCCGGACTCCTTGCCGGAGGTCCTACAATCCCTTTTCTTTCCTTTGCTTTCCTTGGCAGGAGTTGTTGTTGTCGTAGCCTCTGCTGCGACTGCATCCCGGTACATCTTGTCCATGCAGCTAATTGCATCCTTCCCATTTGATGGGATAGTGATGACTCCCAGTGGCCCAGGCATCTTCAGTGTGTTATAAGCATAGTGGGATGCTGCCATGAACTTGGCCAGGGCCGGGCGTCCAAGAATCCCATTGTACGGTAGGGGGAGATCAACTACATCAAACACAACCTTCTCTGTCTGGTATTTCAGTCCCCCCCCCCCCCCTCGAACGTCACTGGCAACGTAATCTTCCCTTTAGGATGGCTCCTGTCGGGGTTAACTCCGTGAAACGTGTCGGTAACCTCTAGCTCTTCTTCTCCTATCTGAAGCTTGCTGATAACTATTGGGGAAATCAGATTCAACCCGGCCCCGTCATCTACTAACATCTTTGTGACCTTGAGGTTGCGAATCGTCGGGGAGACAAACAATGGAAAACATCCTACCGCGGTGGTGCGGCCAGGGTGATCCTCCTCATCAAAGATGATTGGCGTGCGGGACTATTTGAGCGGTTTCCGGGCCTCTGGCGCTAGCTCCACAGCATAGATCTCTCATGCCCATCGCTTGAGCTAGCGGTGGGAGGTGTGCAAAGATGCACCCCCATCAATGCATAGGGCGTCATTGGCCTTCTGAAATTCCTGCTCACTGGTTTCGTCTTCATTCCCTTCATCACTCACATTGTCACACACTTCCTTCTCTTGACCCCTGGCAGGTTTTCCTTGGTTCTGGAAGGGTTTGTCGGGGCGATTTGCTTCACCGCCTCGGCCCTTTCCGCCAGCGGCATTCTGACCTCTTTCCTTGTCACTCTTATCATATTTTGCCCTCTATTTCTTGACAAGCTGCTCAACCTAGTAACACTCCTGAAGGTCATGGCCCTTGGTCTGGTGGATCTTGCAGTATGAGCCATCGCCTTTCCCAACTTTCTCAGCAGCGACAGCTTCCCAGCAGGCTGTGCAAGCGGCAACTTCCTTCCTGGGGGCCTCAGCCTTGGCCTTCTTGCCGGTACTAGGTGTGCCCGAACCTTCTAGAGTCATCACTGCCTTATCTCTTGGCTTCTTAATGTGCTTCTTGCCCTTTCTCTGACTAGTTGATTCATCTTCATCCTCTGAATCAATATTGATGCAATCCTCTTCTCCGGGCAATTTCCTTCCTTCCTCCATCCGACCATAGTCATCCACCAGTGTGTATAGCTCCTTCACAGTCTTGGGCAACCGCACATTCATCTTAGAACAAATGCGACGGTTGCGCACATTGGACTGGGAGGCTGCTATAACGGTTGTCGGATGGATATTTGGAATATTCCTATGAACTTTACTGAATCTTTGTAAATACTTACAGAGAGTTTATCCTTCCTTCTGCTGGAGAAGTTGCAGGTCGCTGGGTCTGGCGGGCTCTTGGTGGCCACCGGTGAAGGCACCGATGAACTCGTGGCACAGGTCTGCCCATGATGAAATGGAGTTATCCAGCAGGTGCATCAGCTAAGACCTCACGTTAGACTTGAGGGCCAAGGGGAAGTAGTTCGCGAACACCTTCTCATCTCTTCCCCCGGTAGCTTGAACAGCGATGGTGTAGAAGCTCAAGAACTCCGCCGGGTTCAGCCTCCCGTCGTACTTCTCAGGTATCTTTGGCTTGAACGTGCAAATGGACGGCCAGCGGACTTGCTGCAGCTCTCATGTAAAGGCAGGGTAGCCGACCTCGAAAGGTAGGCACCCGCCAACACCAAGCGCAGGCTCGTCGACATTGAGGCCGCCACACCTGTCGGTCTGGCGGAGGTCGTCGTGGCGCCGATCTATGACAACGCGCGCGTCTCCCCGCCGCCTATCCTCTGGGGCTTGACGTTGGCCTGGATGTGCTCGAAGGTCAAAAGAGGCCATCGAGACGTCGTCGGGGTCTTGATTCAGATGCACCCGCACCGGCTACCATGGTGGGGACTGCACCGGGGGGATGACCCCCTCCGTTCAGCCAGCAGTACGGGTGGTTGTTGTCCCTTGGAGGTCGTGGCGGGCCAACTCGTCGTGAGCCCCCAGCTTTGGCGAAACCGAGCAGGCTCTGGATGGTGGCACGCCATTCATCCATCTGCTCGTCCGCTGGCGGAAACCTCAGTAGCAATTGAGCTCGCGCCATAGCCTCCGTGGATGTGCTTGGCATATATGTTGATGACGTCGACCGCACCGTCACCCGGCTCCTGATGGTGCCAGCGGTGGCGACGGCGGTGGTGCTGCGTCCACGCATCTGTGGGACGACCACCTGGGCGGCGGGGTCTGCTACGTCTTGAGCTTGCGTTTGTTTTCCCCGAAGAGGAGAGGATGATGCAGCACAGTAGCGTAAGTATTTCCCTCAGTTTTTGAGAACCAAGGTATCAATCTAGTAGGAGCACGCACAAGTCCCTCGTACCTGCACAAAATGATAGCTACTGCAACCAACGCGATTAGGGGTTGTCAATCCTTCACGGTCACTTACGAGTGAGATCGATAGAGATAATATTTTAGGTATTTTTGGTATAAATATGCAAAGTGAAAAGTAAAAGGCAAAGTAGAGCAAAGCAAGTATAAAATTGATGGAGATTGATATGATGAGAATAGACCCGGGGGCCATAGGTTTCACTAGTGGCTTCTCTCAAGAGCATAATTATTCTACGGTGGGTGAACAAATTACTGTTGAGCAATTGACAGAATTGAGCATAGTCATGAGGTTATCTAGGTATGATCATGTATATAGGCATCACGTCCGAGACAAGTAGATCGAAGCGATTCTGCATCTACTACTATTACTCCACTCATCGACCGCTATCCAAAGATGCATCTAGAGTATTAAGTTAAAAACAGTAACGCCTTAAGCAAGATGACATGATGTAGAGGAATAAATTCATGCAATATGATAAATACCCCATCTTGTTATCCTTGATGGCAACGATACAATACGTGCCTTGCAACCCTTTACATCCTTTGGTAAGGACACATAAGATTGAACCCAAAGCCATGCACTTCTCCCATTGCAAGAACTACCAATCTAATTAGCCAAACCAAACGGATAATTCGAAGAGACTTGCAAAGATAACTCAATCATACATAAAAGAATTCAGTGAAGATTCAAATATTATTCATAGATAAGCTGGATCATAAACCCACAATTCATCGGTCTCAACAAACACACCGCAAAAAGAAGATTACATCAAATAGATCTCCACCAGAGAGGGGGAGAACATTGTATTGAGATCCAAAAAGTGAGAAGAAGCCATCTAGCTACTTGCTATGGACCTGAAGGTCTGAAGTAAACTACTCACACTTCATCGGAGAGGCTATGGTGTTGATGTAGAAGCCCTCCGTGGTGGATGCCCCCTCCGTGAGCTCCTAACAGGCCCCAAGATGGGATCTCGTGGATCAGGAAATTGCGGCGGTGGAATTAGGTTTTGGCTCCTGTTACGATCGTTTGGGGTGCGTGGGTATATATAGGAGGAAGGAGTACATCGGTGGAGCAACAGGGGCCCATGAGGCGGGGGCGCGCCCCACCCTCGTGACCGCCTCTCTGGTTCCTTGGCGTGGGTCCAAGTCTCTGGATCACGTTCGGTGAGAAAATCACGTTTCGAAGGTTTCATTCCGTTTGGACTCCGTTTGATATTCTGCTTTCTTGAAACACCGAAAAGGGCAAAAACAGCAATTCTAGGTGGGCCTCCGGTTAATAGGTTAGTCCCAAAAGTAATATAAAAGTGGAAAATAAAGCCCATTATAGTCCAAAAAATTAGATAAAGTAGCATGGAGCAATCAAAATTATAGATCGTTGGAGACGAGGCATCCCCAAGCTTAATTCCTGCTCGTCCTCGAGTAGGTAAATGATAATAAGAGAATTTTTGATGCGGGTGATACTTTGGCATAATTTCAATGTAAATCTTCTTAATTGTGGTATGAATATTCAGATCCGAAAGATTCAAGACAAAAGTTCATATTGACATAAAAATAATAATACTTCAAGCATACTAACTAAGCAATTATGTCTTCTCAAAATAACATGGCCAAAGAAAGTTATCCCTACAAAATCATATAGTCTGGCTATGCTCCATCTTCCCCACACAAAATATTTAAATCATGCACAACCCCGATGAGAAGCCAAGCAATTGTTTCATACTTTAACATTTTCAAAACTTTTTCAATCTTCACGCAATACATGAGCGTGAGCCATGGGTATATCACTATATGTGGAATAGAATGGTGGTTGTGGAGAAGACAAAAAAGGGAGAACATAGTCTCACATCAACTAGGCGTATCAACGGGCTATGGAGATGCCCATCAATAGATATAAATGTGAGTGAGTAGGGATTGCCATGCAACGGATGCACTAGAGCTATAAGTATATGAAAGCTCAACAAAAGAAACTAAGTGGGTGTGCATCCAACTCGCTTGCTCACGAAGACATAGGGCATTTGAGGAAGCCCATCATTGGAATATACAAGCCAAGTTCTATAATGAAAAATTCCCACTAGTATATGAAAGTGACAAAATGAGAGACTCTCTATCATGAAGATCATGGTGCTACTTTGAAGCACAAGTGTGGTAAAATGATAGTAACATTGTCCCTTCTCTCTTTTTTCTCTCATTTTTTTTTATTTGGGCCTTTTTTCTTTTTTTATGGCCTCTTTTTTTTCGTCCGGAGTCTCATCCCGACTTGTGGGGGAATGATAGTCTCCATCATCCTTTCCTCACTTGGGACAATGCTCTAATAATGATGATCATCACACTTTTATTTTTCTTACAACTCAACAATTACAACTCGATACTTAGAACAAAATATGACTCTATATGAATGCCTCGTGGTGCAGGGATATGCAATGATTCATGAGTTACATGTATGAAAGAATTATGAGCGGTGGCTTTGCCACAAATACGATGTCAACTACATGATCATGCTAGCAATATGACAATGATGGGCGTGCCATAATAAGCGGAGCGGTGGAAAGTTGCATGGCAATATATCTCGGAATGGCTATGGAAATGCCATGATAGGTAGGTATGGTGGCTGTTTTGAGGAAGGTATATGGTGGGTGTATGATACCGCGAAAGGTCTTGCGGTATTAGAGAGGCTAGCAATGGTGGAAGGATGGGAAAAAGTGCGTATAATCCATGGACTCAACATTAGTCATAAAGAACTCATATACTTATTGCAAAAATCTAGAAGTTACCAAAGCAAAGTATTACGCGCATGCTCCTAGGGGGATAGATTGGCAGGAAAAGACCACCGCTCGTTATGATAAATACCTTAAGCAAGATGACATGATGTAGAGGAATAAATTCATGCAATATGATAAATACCCCATCTTGTTATCCTTGATGGCAACGATACAATACGTGCCTTGCAACCCTTTACATCCTTTGGTAAGGACACCGCAAGATTGAACCCAAAGCCATGCACTTCTCCCATTGCAAGAACTACCAATCTAATTGGCCAAACCAAACGGATAATTGAAGAGACTTGCAAAGATAACTCAATCATACATAAAAGAATTCAGAGAAGATTCAAATATTATTCATAGATAAGCTGGATCATAAACCCACAATTCATCGGTCTCAACAAACACACCGCAAAAAAGAAGATTACATCGAATAGATCTCCACGAGAGAGGAGAACATTGTATTGAGATCCAAAAGAGAGAAGAAGCCATCCACTACTAGCTATGGACCAAAGGTCTGAAGTAAACTACTCACACTTCATCGGAGGCTATGGTGTTGATCTAGAAGCCCTCCATGGTGGATGCCCCCCTCGTGAGCTCGGAATAGGCCCCAAGATGGCATCTCGTGGATACAGGAAGTTGCGGCGGTGGAATTAGGTTTTGGCTCCTGTTACGATCGTTTGGGGTGCGTAGGTATATATAGGAGGAAGGAGTACGTCGGTGGAGCAACAGGGGCCCACGAGGCGGGGGCGCGCCCTATGTGGGGCGCACCCCACCCTCGTGACCGCCTCTCTGTTCCTTAGCGTGGGTCCAAGTCTCTGGACCATGTTCGTGAGAAAATCACGTTTACGAAGGTTTCATTCCGTTTGGACTCCGTTTGATATTCATTTCTTGAAACATCAAAAAGGCAAAAACAGCAATTATGGGCTGGGCCTCCGGTTAATAGGTTAGTCCCAAAAGTAATATAAAAGTGGAAAATAAAGCCCATTATAGTCCAAAACAGTAGATAAAGTAGCATGGAGCAATCAAAAATTATAGATACGTTGGAGACGTATCAGGGTCACGCGGCGGTGGTTCTCGAGGGTCAGCGGCTACGTCGAGTGGAGCGGCCTGGTCGGCTCGTCCGGGAGGAGGCACATGGGCCGCGGTCGCTCCCGCGGTGGGAGCGGACGGAGGGCGATGGCTCACCCTGGACCGAGCGCCGTTGCTGCGGCTGTGCTCGTTAGTGGGAGGAGAGGGTGCGGATGGAGTGAACCCCTCGCCCGCACCTTGTGGAGCGTGACCGCCAAGGCATTGCTGATGTTGTTCTCCTCTGACATCTGCAGCCCCCGTGTCGGCCGTGGGGGGGGGGGGGATGGCGCCACCTGCTCCAACCATGCCCCCAGCAGCGTTCACGTCCTCGCTCGCCCCCGCATCCTTCAAGGCATTAGATGCCGCGGGCGCCGGGGCCTTCGAGCTGGATGGATGGGCCGAAGGGTCGGACTTCTTCTTCTTAGGCGCCATGGTCGATGGTGTCGTCGAAGACGAAGATGGTGATGAAGATGACGCACTGTGCACGCTT
The DNA here is from genome assembly GCA_021605205.1 of Aegilops longissima. Lineage (NCBI taxonomy): Eukaryota > Viridiplantae > Streptophyta > Magnoliopsida > Poales > Poaceae > Aegilops > Aegilops longissima. Next base: position 271,407,953 of record CM038677.1, read on the forward strand.
TCAGGTTCACGCAAGCGAGCCCCCTACCTGACGCGCCAAAGATGTCGCGGGAAATCCACGGCCACCTATGGGACCAGGAGGCCCCTTGCTGGTTCGGCAGGGGGACGTCGCGTTGCACAAAGAGCACACCAGCGCACGGCAGCACAGCAGAGAGCACAAAGGCAATTTACCCAGGTTGGGGCCGCCGCGAGGCGTAAGACCCTACTCCTGCTTTAGTGGATTGATGGTGGGGGATGGTGAAACGCAGTACAGTTGCCCGGCAGGGGTTGCCGTACGGCAGCAGTGACTACGCGCATATGGGAGTGTGGGTCCGTCCACTTTCCAACCCTTCCTACGAGTGCCATGGGCCTCCTTCCATAGATTAAGGGGTCACCACAATGGCAAAGTAGTCATTATCCACTGATATGATAGCAAACAGTGCTATCATACCTAACTCTGCGGGCTGATAGGGTGCATTAAATGCACCGCTTAGTGTCACATCACTGGTTGCCCGGGAAGGCTTGTCGGGCTATCTTGCCAGCTCCGCACCTGTTCCCTTGACACGTCGCAGGACGCGTGTCATCCTTAGGTTTCTTCTGTAGGAAATGGCTGCCATGTGGCGAATGGCTGCCACTTAATCATCCTGCGGCTTGACACCGCACTGATTGATGACGTGGGTCTTGCTTGAGTGGTTGGTGGGGTGGTTCTGCCCCCGCGAGCCCGGCAGACCTTGTCGGGTGCCTTGGTTGCCTGCTTCTAGTGGTGGCCTCGCCCCTTGCCAGGCTCGCCTGCCCGGCAAGGGAGGCCCCTCTCTTGCCGATATATTGATCCTATAGCCTGATCTTGGTCCCTCTGAACTGCATGTTGGTTCTTCAAATCTCTTGGTTCTTCAATCTCTGACTTAAGCTGGTGCTTCGATCTTGTTCTTGTGCTTGTGCACAGTCTGGGCAACAGACCCAGGGTTTGTTGCACCGACAATGAGATGATCATGTTTTGTAATATCGACAACCGGCAGGAGCCTTAGGGTTTTCTATTTATTGTATGAAGTGCAAGCGCCATGTAGTTGCTTTACTTTATCACTATGCGTTAGCGATAGTTGTAGAAGCAATAGTTGGTGTGATGACCTTGACACAACGATGCTAAGATGGAGATAAGGTGTCGAGCCGGTGATGATGGAGATCATGATGATGCTTTGGAAATGGAGATCAAAAGCACAAGATGATGATGGCCATATCATGTCACATATTTTGATTGCATGTGATGTTTATCCTTTATGCATCTTATTTTGCTTAGAACGGCAGTAGCATTATAAGCAAAATAAGATGATCCCTTCACTAAATTTCAAGATAAAAGTGTTCTCCCCGAATATGCACCGTTGCCAAAGTTCGTTGTTTCGAAGCACCACGTGATGACCCGGTGTGATAGACTCTACGTTCACATACAACGGGTGTAAGACAGTTTTGCACATGCAGAATACTTGGGTTAAACTTGACGAACCTAGCATGTACAGACATGGTCTCGGAATACTGGAGACCGAAAGGTCAAACATGAGTCATATAGTAGATATGATCAACATAGAGATGTTCACCATTGATGACTGCCCCATCTCACGTGATGATCGGACATGGGTTAGTTGATTTGGATAGTGTATCACTTAGATAACTTGAGGGATGTTAGTTAAGTGGGAATTCATTAGTAATTTGATTAACTGAACTTAATTTATCATGAACTTAGTCTTAATGGTTTTTGCATATCTATGTTGTAGATCAATAGCTCGCGATATAGCTCCCCTATTTTTTGATATGTTCCTAGAGAAAACTAAGTTGAAATATGATAGTAGCAGTGATGCGGACTAGGTCCGTGATCTAAGGATTATCCTCATTGCTGCATAGAATAATTATGTCCTTGATGCACCGCTAGGTGCCAGACCTGTTGCGGGAGCAGATGTAGACGTTATGAACGTTTGGCAAGCTCGATATGATGACTACTTGATAGTCTAGTGCGCCATGCTTGATGGCTTAGAACCGATTCTTCAAAAATGTTTTGAATTCCATGGAGCATATGAGATGTTCCAAGAGTTGAAGTTAATATTTCAAGCAAATGCCTGGGTTGAGAGATATGAAGTCTCCAACAAGTTATATAGCTACAAGATGGAGGAGAATAGCTCAGCCAGTGAGCATATGCTTAGAATGTTTGAGTACTACAATCGCTTCAATCAAGTGGGAGTTAATCTTCCAGATAAGATAGTGATTGACAGAGTTCTCTAGTCACTATCACCAAGCTACTAGAACTTCGTGATGAACTATAATATGCAAGGGATGATGAAAGCGATTCCCAAAGCTCTTTGCGATGCTGAAATCAGGGAAGGTAGAAATCAAGAAAGAGCATCAAGTGTTGATGGTTAAATAAGATCACTAGTTTCAAGAAAAAGGGCAAGGGAAAGAAAGGGAACCTCAAGAAGAATTGCAAGCAAGTTGCCACTCCAGGGGAAAAGCCCAAAGAGGGACCCAAGCCTGAAACCGAGTGCTTCTACTTCAAAGGAAATGGTCACTCGAAGTGGAACTGCCCCAAATACTTGCCGGATAAGAAGGATGGCAAAGTGAACAAAGGTATATGTTATATACATGTTATTGATGTGTACCTTACTAATGTTTGTAGTAGCCCCTGGTATTTGATACCGGTTCAGTTGCTAAGTAACTCGAAACAGGAGTTGCAGAATGAGCAGAGACTAGTTAAGGGCGAGGTAATGATGTGTGTTGGAAGTGATTCCAAGGTTGATATGATCACCATCGCACACTCCCTCTACCTTCCGGATTAGTGTTGAACCTAAATAAATGTTATTTGGTGTTTGTGTTGAGCATGAATATGATTATATCATGTTTATCACAATACGGTTAATCATTTAAGTTAGAGAATAATTGTTGTTCTGTTTACATGAATAAAACCTTCTATGGTCATACACCCAATGTGAATGGTTTAATGAATCTTGATCATAGTGATACACATATTCATAATATTGATGCCAAAAGATGCAAAGTTGATAAGGATAGTGCAACATGTTTGTGGCACTGCCGTTTAGGTCATATTGGTGTAGAGCGCATGAAGAAACTCCATGCGGATGGACTTTTGGAATCACTTGATTATGAATAATTTGATACTTGTGAACCATGCCTCGTGGGCAAGATGACTAAAACTCCGTTCTCCGGAACAATGGAGCGAGCTAATGACTTATTGGAAATAATACATACCGATGTATGTGGTCCGATGAGTATTGAGGCACGCGGCGGGTATCGTTATTTTCTGAGCTTCACAGATAATTTGAGTAGGTATGGGTATATCTACTTGATGAAACACAAGTCTGAAACATTTGAAAATTTCAAAGTATTTCAGAGTGAAGTGGGGAATCATCGTAACAAGAAAATAAAGTTTCTATGATCTGATCGCGGAGGCGAATATTTGAGTTACGAGTTTGGCCTTCATTTAAAACAATGTGGAATTGTTTTGCAAATCACGCCATCTGGAACACCACAGCGTAATGGTGTGTCCGAACGTCGTAACCATAGTTTATTAGATATGGTGCGATCTATGATGTCTCTTACCGAGTTACCACTATCGTTTTGGGGTTATGCATTAGAGACAGTTGCATTCACGTCAAATAGGGCACCATCTAAATCCGATGAGACGACACCATATGAATTGTGGTTTGGCAAGAAACTTAAGTTGACGTTTCTTAAAGTTTGGGGATGCGACACTGATATGTCTCCAACGTGTCTATAATTTTTTATTGTTCCATGCTGTTATATTATCATTCTTGGATGTTTTACAATCATTTTATAGTCTTTTTCGTACTAATCTATTGACATAGTGCCAAGTGCCAGTTGTTGTTTTCTACATGTTTTTTACATCCAGGAAATCAATACCAAATGAAGTCCAAACGCAGCGAAACATTTTGTGGATTTTTTATGGACCAGAGGACATCTAGTGCAATCAGAAGCGCTGGGGGTGCTCAGGGGACACAACCCACCGTGGCACGCTCGAGGCCCAAGCGCATACTGTGGGTTGTGCCCACCTCGGGTGCCCCTCGAACCGACTCTTTGCTCTATAAATACCCCAATATTTCCTAAACCCTAGGGGAGTCGACGAAAATCAATTCCAGCCGCCGCAAGTTCCAGAACCACCAGATCCAATCTAGACACCATCACGAAGGGGTGCATCATGTCCATTAGTGCCTCTCTGATGATGCGTGAGTAGGTCTCTGTAGACCTACGGGTCTGTAGTTAGTAGCTAGATGGCTTCCTCTTTCTCGTTTGATTCTCAATACAATGGTCTCTTGGAGATCCATATTATGTAACTCTTTTTCGCAGTGTGTTTGTTGGGATCCGATGAACTTTGAGTTTATGATCAGATCTATCTTTTTTTATCCATGAAAGTTATTTGGGTCTTCTTTGATCTCTTATATGCATGATTACTTATAGCCTCGTATTTCTTATCCGATATTTGGGTTTTTCTTGGCCAACTTGATCTATTTATCTTGCAATGGGAAGAGGTGCTTTGTAGTGGGTTCGATCTTACGGTGCTTGATCCCAGTGACAGAAGGGGAATCGACACTTATGTGTCATTGCTACTAAGGATAAAACGACGGGGTCTATTTCTACATAAATAGATCTTTGTCTACAGCATGTCATCGTTCTTATTGTATTACTCCGTTTCTCCATGAACTTAATACAGTAGATCCATGCTGGACAGCGGTCGATGTGTGGAGTAATAGTAGTAGATGCAGGCAGGAGTCGGTCTACTAATCTTGGACATGATTCCTATATAATGATCATTGCCTGGATATCGTCATGATTATTTGAAGTTCTATCAATTGCCCAACAGTAATTTGTTCACCCACCGTTTTCTACTTTTCTCGAGAGAAGCCACTAGTGAAACCTACGGCCCCTGGGTCTCTTCTTTATTACATTTGCCTTTGCGATCTATTTTCCTTAGCTTTTATTTTCAGATCTATTAAACCAAAAATACAAAAATACCTTGCTGCACTTTATTTTATTTTTCATTCGATCTATCAATATTTACAACTCTCTCACGTTCATTTTCCTATCTCTGGCGGCATTGCCAGAAAGGGATTGACAACCCCTTTAACACGTCGGTTGCGAATAATTGTTATTTGTGTGCAGGTGTTGTCTACGTAGTGTTGCTTGGTTCTCCTACTGGTTCGATAACCTTGGTCTCATCACTGAGGTAAGTACCTACCGTTGTTGTGCTGCATCATCCCTTCCTCTTTGGGGAAATACCGACGTAGTTCAAGCCAACATCAGACACTTATGTCAAAAGGCTTCAGCTTGATAAGCTCGAACCCAAATCGGAGAAGTGTGTCTTCATTGGATACCCTAAGGAAACAATTGGGTACACCTTCTACCACAGATCCGAAGGCAAGATCTTTGTTGCCAAGAATGGAACCTTTCTAGAGAAGGAGTTTCTCTCGAAAGAAGTGAGTGCGAGGAAAGTAGAACTTGATGAGGTAATTGTAACTTCTCTCAATTTCGAAAGTAGCACATCGAAATCCGTTCTCGTGATGCCTACACCAACTAGAGAGGAAGCTAATGATGATGATCATGAAACTTCGGATCAAGTTACTCTTCGGACCTCGTGGGTCGAGCAGAAACGCTTACGCACTGTGAGTGGTACGGTAATCATGTCCTGAAAGTCATGTTACTAGATCATGGCGAACCTACAAACTATGGAGAAGCTATGGTGAGCCTAGATTCTGATAAATGGCTTGAGGCCATGAAATCTGAGATAGGATCCATGTATGAGAACAAAGTGTGGACTTTTGTGGACTTTCCCAATGATCGGCAAGCCATTGAGAATAAATGGATCTTCAAGAAGAAGACAAACAGTGATGGTAATGTCACCATATACAAAGCTCGACTTGTTGCAAAAGGTTTTTGACAAGTTCCAGGGGTTGACTACGATGAAACCTTCTCACCGTAGTGATGCTTAAGTCGGTCTGAATCATGTTTGCAATTGCCGCATTTTATAATTATGAAATTTGGAAAATGGACGTCAAAACTGCATTCCTTAATAGATTTCTTAAAGAATAGTTGTATATGATGCAACCAGAAGGTTTTGTCGATCCTAAAGGTGCTAACAAAGTGTGCAAGCTCCAGCGATCCATCTATGGACTGGTGCAAGCATCTTGGAGTTGGAATATACGCTTTGATGAGGTGATCAAAACATATGGTTTTATACAGACTTATGGTGAAGCCTATATTTACAAGAAAGTGAGTGGGAGCTCTATAGCATTTATGATATTATATGTGGATGGAATATTGCTGATTGGAAATGATATATAATTTCTGGATAGCATAAAAGGATACTTGAATAATAATTTTTCAATAAAAGACCTCGGTGAAGCTGCTTACATATTAGGCATCAAAATCTATAGAGATAGATCAAGACGCTTGATAAGATTTTCAATGAGTACATACCTTGACAAGATTTTGAAGGAGTTCAAAATGGATCAGTCAAATAAGGAGTTCTAGCCTGTATTGTAAGGTGTGAAGTTGAGTAAGACTCAAAGCCCGACCACGGCAGAAGATAGAGAGAGAATGAAAGTCATTCCATATGCCTCAGCCATAGGTTCTATAAAGTATGCCATGTTGTGTACCAGACCTATTGTGTACCTTGCCATGAGTTTGGCAAGGGGGTACAATAGTGATTCAGGAGTAGATCACAAGACAACGGTCAAAATTATCCTTAGTTACCTAAGAGGACTAAGGAAATATTTCTCGGTTATGGAGGTGATAAAGAGTTCGTCGTACAGAGTTACGTCGATGCAAGCTTAGACACAAATTCGGATGACTATAAATGTCAATCTGGATACATATTTAAAGTGGGAGCAATTAGCTAGAGTAGCTCCATGCAGAGCATTGTAGACATAGAATTTTGCAAATACATACGGATCTGAATGTGACAGACCCGTTGACTAAACTTCTCTCAGCAAAACATGATCACACCTTAGTACTCTTTGGGTGTTAATCACATGGCGATGTGAACTAGATTATTGACTCTAGTAAACTCTTTGGGGGTTGGTCACATGGCGATGTGAACTATGGGTGTTAATCACATGCCGATGTGAACTAGATTATTGACTCTAGTGCAAGTGGGAGACTGATGGAAATATACCCTAGAGGCAATAATAAAAGGGTTATTATTATATTTCCTAAATCATGATAAAGGTTTATTACTCATGCTAGAATTGTATTGACCGGAAACTTAAATACATGTGTGGATACATAAACAAATACTGTGTCCCTAGTAAGCTCTACTAGACTAGCTCGTTGATCAAAGATGGTTAAGGTTTCCTACCACAGACATGTGTTGTCATTTGATAAAGGGATCACATCATTAGGAGAATGATGTGATGGACAAGACCCATCCGTTAGCTTAGCATATTGATCGTTTAGTTTATTGCTATTGCTTTCTTAATGTCAAATACATATTCCTTCGACTATGAGATTATGCAACTCCTGGATACCGGAGGAATACCTTCTGTGCTATGAAACGTCACAACGTAACTGGGTGATCATATAGGTATCACTGAAGGTGTTTGTTGAGTTGGCATAGATCGAGATTAGGATTTGTCACTCCGAGTATCGGAGAGGTATCTCTCGGCCCTCTCGGTAATACACATCATAAGAAGCCTTGCAAGCACAGTGACAAATGAGTTAGTTGCAAGATGATGTATTACGAAACGAGTAAAGAAACTTGCCGGTAACGAGATTGAACTAGGTATGAAGATACCCACGATCGAATCACGGGCAAGTAACATACCGATGGACAAAGGGAATTACGTATGTTGTCATAAGGTTCGACCGATAAAGATCTTCGTAGAATATGTAGGAACCAATATGGGCATCCAAGTTCCGCTATTGGTTATTGACCGAAGAGGTGTCTTGGTCATGTCTAAATAGTTCTCGAACCCGTAGGGTTCGCACGCTTAATGTTCATTCACGATATAGTGTTATATGAGTTATATGATTTGGTGACTGAATGTTGTTCGAAGTCCCGAATGAGATCATGGACATGACGAGGAGTCTCAATGGTCTAGAGATAAATATTGATATATAGGACGATGGTATTCTGACACCGGAAGAGCTTCGGAGTGCACCGGATAGTTGTCGAGTCGCCGGAAGGGGTTTCGGACACCCCCGATAAGTGTATGGGGCTAATGGGCCAAAGGAGGGGACAGACCAGCCCACTAGGGGGTTGGTGTGCCCCTTTGCTTGGCAGGACAGCCCTAGGGGAAGGAAAGAGGAGGGGTGGCCCCTCCTGCCTTTCCCTCCTCATGAGAGAAAGGAAAGGGGGTGCCTCCTCTTCTTACCTTTCTCCCGCACTCATATATGGAAAGGGGGGCGCGGTTTGGGGAAGTCCCCAAGTAAAATTCAGCCCTACTTGGGGCGCCCCCTGGCCTCTCCCCTCCCCCCCCCCACCTATATATATGTGGGAGGGGGCGCCTAGCACAACCACGACATTGTCTTGGTCGTGTGCGGCGCTCCCCTCCACCGTTTACACCGTCGGTCATATTTTCTAGTGCTTAGGCGAAGCCTTGCAGAGATAGCTTCACCATCACCGTCACCACGCCATCGTGCTGCCGGAACTCATCCACTACCTCATCGTCTTGCTGGATCAAGAAGGCGGAGGACGTCACTGAGCTGAATGTGTGTTGAACGCAGAGGTGTCGTACATTTGGTACTCGATCGGTTTGAACGTGAAGAAGTTTGACTACATAAACCGCTTTGTCAAACGCTTCTGCTTACGGTCTATGAGGGTACGTAGACGCACTCTCCCCTCTCATTGTTATGCATCTGCATGGATAGATCTTGCGTGTGCGTAGAATTTTTTTGTTTCCCATGCAACGTTTCCCAACAGTTGTTTCAGGGAAATGGATCTTCAAGCACAAGTTTCATTCTGATGGTAGCCTTGCTCGTTACAAGTCTCGATGGGTGGTCCATGGCTACTCTCAACAGCCGAGCATCGACTTCGACGAGACATTCAACCCCGTGGTCAAGCCGGCCGTGATACGCATTGTCCTCAGCCTTGCTGTTTCACGGGCGTGGCCGGTCCACCAGCTTGACGTCAAGAACACCTTTCTTCATGGCAATCTTGACGAGGAGGTTTACTGTCAGCAACCTCCCAACTTCGTCGATGCTCGCTGCCCCGACTATGTGTGTCGTCTCCACAAATCGCTCTACGGTCTCAAGCAAGCTCCGCGTGCTTGGTACCAGCGTTTTGCTCATTTTGCACACCGGTTGGGATTCGTCGCGTCCAAGTCGGATGTCTCACTGTTCATCTACAAGAGTGGACATGACCTTGCTTACATTCTTCTCTATGTGGATGACATTGTTATCACCGCCTCCATGGACCAGCTCCTTCGTCGTCTTACTCAGCAGCTTCACTTCGAGTTTGCCATGACGGATCTTGGTGCCTTATCATTCTTCCTCGGCATTGCTGTCACACGAACAACGTCTAGTATGGTGCTCTCACAGCGACAGTATGCGTTGGATCTTCTCCAGCGTGCCGGCATGGTTGATTGTAATCCGTCGGCCACTACCATTGACGCCAAATGCAAGCTCTCGGCGCAAGATGGGTCGCTCCTTACTGATCCCACCAAGTACCGCATCTATGCTGGAGCTCTACGGTACTTGACACTCACGTGACCCAACATCACGCACGCTGTTCGGCAGGCTTGTCTCTATATGCATGCACCTCACGAGCCGCATCTGCACCTGATCAAGCATATCCTCCGATATATCAAGGGCACACTTGGCCTTAGTTTGCACATCTCCTGCTCTTCATCGGCCTCTCTCACAGCTTACTCTGACGCTGACTGGGCCGGCTGCCCCGACACCAGACATTCGACCTCTGGATATTGTGTCTATCTTGGTGATACTTTGGTCTCTTGGTTGTCCAAACGCCAGACCACGGTATCTCGTTCCAGTGTCGAGGCGGAGTATCGTGTTGTTGATCATGTCCGAGTGTTGTTGGATCAGACAGCTTCTCGGTGAGCTTCATCATCCCCTATCGACTGCCACCATTGTCTTTTATGATAATGTCGGCACTGTCTACATGGCATCCAACCCAGTCCAGCATCGTCGTATTAAACACATTGAGATCGATATTCACTTTGTTCGCGAGAAGGTGTCTCTTGGCAAGGTGCGGGTTCTACATGTGTCGTCTTCACATCAGTACGCCGACATTATGACAAAAGGGCTCTCGTCACAGCTCTTCTCCGAGTTTCGGTCCAGTTTGTGCCTCTTGCCATACGGCGCACAAACTGAGGGGGGATGTTAACGTATTCCTTTTGTATAGATGACTTTGTATAAGCATATGATCACCTACGGATATGTACTGATTCAGCTAGGGATTCTCTTGATCTACCTTGATGATCAAGCATTGTAATCTATATATATGGATGTCCAGCCACCCTACGAGAGGTGTGAATAACACAAATATACGTGTTTACTGTATGGCCACGGCTGGTTGTGTGAACAGTTGTTTAGCAATCTTGAGCCATTTCATCTGCCGGCCAAGATTGTTCACCTGCATCTTAACTCCGCCTTGAGCCAGATCCTACAATGGATGCCTGATTGTAATGCCTTCGGGGCAAGGCCGATTGGGAACTGCCCGCCTAGATGACGAGATGGACTGGGTCTCTCGTTAGGAAGAAGCTTCCAGGGTAGAGGACGACCTCGTCAAGCACACTACCAGGGCAGAGCAAGCGTTCATTGCGAATCGGATCGCAGAGGACAGGGAGCTCAGGGCTGCCGGGGGAACAGGGCCCGGAGAGGAGGAGGAGGAAGGTGCGGAGGGTGAAGGCTCTTCTGTTTCTATGTCGGTTTGATGATCTACATGGTTCTATTCAGGCTGCATGTTTATGTCTGGATATAACGTACTGAATATGAGATACAAGGATGTGAATGAGGAAATTTGAGGATTGCCGGTCACTGTATGCGGACGAACCCGGGCGCATCCAGATTCGGCAACCTCGATTGTAGATGCTCTTAAGTCTTTCTGCTCGTACCACCATAGATGCAACGTGGGGATGATCACAGCTCTCATGTTGCTGATAGTGGAATATACCTCTAGTAAATAGAACGGACATTTTGAGTTTTGTGTTCAAAATCAATGGATTCGTTTAAATATTGATCACTGAGCAACTATAACCAATAATCTCTCTCCCTCCTGAATGTCTTGAATTTCTAACCAAAAACTAAAAAGGGCCACACCAGCCTGTAAGTTAGTTCCCATAAAATTTAGGACCTTGTTAAGTGCCACACGTGTGGCACGAAGCAATTCTGTCCTGATGTTTTTTATGGCAACTTTAGTTATAAAGCATGGCAACGTTCTGTTTAGATGGCGGGTCAGAGCGGTGTTACTGCATGCCACACGTGTGACACGTATCATTTGGGAAAAATTATCCACAGGTGAGGCAATTGTTGATCCAGCCCGACAATTGTCAATAACCGAAGGGTGAATTGAGTTCGTTTTCGGTAGGCCTGGCGATCTGTTATTGGAACCATAAACCAAGCACTCTAGTGCTCAAATACCTGGGGTAACACAAGACTTATTAGCTTACATAAATTCCAATATATATATATATATATTCAGTACACCATAGAAAAACACAGGACTCGGGCTGACTGCAACAAGATGGGCGACGTAAATATAAGTTGAAACATAAACCAATCACTAACTCTAATACTCAGCCGAGCGATAGGAGTTCACAGTGCCAACCCAACTATACACTGTTGCTAGCTTAGGCCACTGACAAAATACTAAGAACACATAAAAACGTATCTTTCCAACGAAAATGGTTCTCGTTCATTGACTTGGATCATGGACTCAACTGCCGTGAGACAATCAATCCTCCTGAGACCGAGAGGGAAGCAGTAAGGTAGGGTTGCTGTTTGATGGGCATGGGATCTTTGACATCATGAGCTGCGAGTGTTAGGGACTGGAGCTAACAACTGCATCCCCCAGCCTGTGCCTGCGACTGAGATGAGTTAGCATTGCTGGACTTTAAGTTCACATCAACCATGTCTTCCTGCTTTGCTGATGAAAGGGTCTCCATTCCAGGCAGTGCAGCAGCAATTTTGCGGAACAGAGCCTGGTCAAGAAATTGTGCTTGTTAATACAAAACAAGCAGAAAGTAATGTCATGTGACCAGTTCACAAGAATAACCCTATTCCGCTGCTTTTGAGTTCCAGAAGAAGAAACAAACTATGACCAAAGCCAGCTTTTATTAAATGAAATGAAAATATCTATTTTTAAGGCACACCTTAATGTTAAAACCAGCTTTAGCACTGGTTTCAATAAACATCACACCGAGGTCCTTTGCCTTGCCTTCCCCTTCCTCAATGGATACTTGCCTGTTGCGCAAGATAGCAATAAAAATTAAGCAAGATAGGTGAGTAACATTTGTGACAATCATATTAGTACTTTACAAACAAAGAAAATCCAAAATCATTGGTGATTTAGCTAATGTAGCTAAGAAAAAAAATAGCTCAATTACACTCTGTGTACGTGTTAAATCAAAATTGATCCCATGCCAGTAATATTACAGTTACACTCTTTTTCCCTTAACTTCTTGTCTACCTGTATAAGGTGGTTGCTACCGTGGCTCGTTGCCTTACTTGACCCAGCAAATCAAACTCAACCGGATGTGTACTGATTTTCAACATTGTTTGTTTGTCTTGTGGCATGTGTGTGTGTGTGTGTGTGGGGGATAACATGTTTTATGGTACATGGTTCAATTTGGACTTCGCTGGAATGTGGGGACAAATTCAACGCCCACAAGGTTATAAGTACACTTTGTACTTCAGTCATACTACAACATCAAGGGAAATTCCTTAAATGCATAATCCCTCAGTGAGATGGTGAAGGATCGCACAAATATCATGTGGTCTGCGAAGAATTGTATATCTTCAATTAAGGCCATGAAAATTGAGGTTCTGACCATATTGTAACGCATGCGATAAATTCACGCACCACGATGCGTCTGAAACTCTGAATAAAACAAAAAAGGCAGTTTGCTTAAAGAACCGACAAGTGGATCAGACTGAGTACAATCTGTTGTGCTCAAAGCAGAATAATCAGAATAGTGCTAGTTAATTTTGCTTCACATATTTGTTATGCTTAACTACGCTAGTATCACTCACAGCATGTAACAGAAGTTACACAAAACAATAGAACTGCAAATTTTGGTACATCTGGAGAGTACTTAGGATATCACATGTGACCTAGTAACAAATGGAAATACTCAAATATAGTGCACTCATTGAATGGATAGCAATGTGAACCACACTCTCACCTCTTGTCCACAAGGTCAGTTTTGTTCCCAACAAGCACAATAATGACATCACTGCCCCTCTCAGTGCGAACTTCCTCTATCCACTTCGACGTGTTTAAGAAAGACTGCCTGCCTGAAGCATGAAACAAAAAATATATAAGGGGAATGCCAGTAAAATTTGGAACTTTGCGACATCAGAAATCATTATTTGATGAAGAAATTATTTATGAGAGAGAGAGCATACTTGCAACATCGAATACAATAACAGCAACTGAAGAGTCTCTGATGTAGCTTGGAATTAAACTCCTGAATCTTTCCTGACCAGCTGTATCCCTGAAAACAAAGAACAAAAATACATGACAATGATCAGCACTCCAATGGACAGAACAGTCTGTCAGTAATGAGGTAACAGATGTGAGCATACCAGAGTTGGAGTCTCACAGTTCTATCTTCAAGGTACATTGTCTTTGACAGGAAATCAATACCAATCGTAGCCTGTTTAGGGAAGAACATAATACATGAAATTAACTTAGATACATTATTATAAGCAGACATTTTATCTATGAAGTACGTTAAAGGAAAATAGAATCAGAACAACTGATCGTCACTCCCACAATAATACAGCACAATGTTAACAAGCCATCATTGTTCACCAGGAAAAAAAAGTCTGTTGTAGGTATACCGATATACATATGAAGAGGCTCAATGTTAGTTAAGAGTTCAGATTGTGCATATATTCTACACTGCGTTGAAGGTCTTTAAGTCATAGAAATGGCAAACGTTCCATATCTAATTGGGATCGCAGGTATCATAGTGAACTCCTAGAATTAGCAAAAGGTTCCGTCTGGGATCGCAGGCGTCATGGTACCTCTCTCTCTTTCTCAGGTTGCAAAGTGGCATTGAAACAACTCGTACGTATTAACTATCATTCCCTACATTACATCCGCCAGAATTCTCCAGCAAGTCAAAGCTAGGCTGGCATTGAAACAACTCGTACGTATTAGCTATCATTCCCTACATTACATCCGCCAGAATTCTCCAGCAAGTCAAAGCTAGGCCGAGCAGCGTGGGCACATTTGTCACCAAACAACACTGCGATCCTGGGAAGACACCATTGACGGCAGGACAATTTCTCACGCATTAAATTCCAAATCACACAGAAAATAAGATTGCAGTGGCCACACGCCAATTCAACTTCATCAGCCAGGGATCGTGAGCATTTCGTCGCTCCGTGATACATCACGGACAAAAGGTTGTAAAATAGCAGATGCTCAAGTCTCAAATACTGTAACCATGGATCGCACCAAGCCCCAAATCAAGAAGAGCTGGACACACATGCTACGCACCCGATCAACAGATCTAATCACCCGTTCACAGGGTCAGATTGAAACGCTCGGTCGGGCCGGATCTCGCCTCGATGACATGGATAGATCCAACCATCCCGGCTCGAGGAGAAGAAACGGCAAAACAGAGGAAAGAAACTGAAACAAGCAACAGGCGCGGGATTGGGGATGGGGAGGGGCCGTGCCTGGTAGGTGTTGTCGAACTTGTCGTACATGAAGCGGGTGATGATGCTGGTCTTGCCGACGGACTGGTCGCCGAGGAAGACCAGCTTGTACTTGGCCAGAGCCGACACGGGAGCCATCTTGTCCGGCGCGCGGCGGCGGCGGCGAGATCAGATCGGGATCGGGTCCGGCAGGGCGGGTGGGTGGGTGGAGAAGGGGAAGGGCGGGATCTCGCTCGCTCGGTGGCGCGGTATGGGTGGGAGTCTCCCCGAAGGTCTCGCCCTGCCCCTCCTTCGTCCCTCGCGCTCCCCGCTCCCCCACGTTGCGCGTCCCCGAGATGTGTGCCTTAGCGAGCGCTTGCAAGGCTGGAGGACCGGAAATGAAAATTGGCAAAACCTCGCTGATTTCCTTTTTCAATTTATAAAATTTATTAGTACTAAGTGGTAATAATTTTATAATGTAGTACGTAGTTTCTATATGGGAAACGCTTCGGGACGGCACGCCGGCCGGTCTTGAGGGCCACGCTGGCTCCAGCGTCAATAAAAACACCCCCGGCGCAAGACATGTGTGGGTGGGCCTCACACAACTGCCCTGAATCTTATCCTTATCCTTTCTTCTAACTTCGGCCCCATCTCTCTCCACGCCGTGCTTCTTCTTTTCCTTCCCCCCGCGCTGCCGCCGGCCGGTGGCTGCTGCCGTTCGTGTGCTCCGCCGAGCCGGGGGACTGCCCGACTGCTCGCCGAGTTAGGGGACTGCCTGACTAGTGCCGATCGGCGCCTGCTGCCATGAAAAAGGATTGCAGCAAATTACATCACTGGTCGTATCAAAAAACGAAAACGGTTGCAGCAAAACATCATCAGCGTCGTCATGGGTCGCAGCTAAGACATGAAGCTTGAAGCTTTTTTCAATACCGGTTGTAACTTCTGTAACCGCTGGTTGCAACTTTTTGTTCTTGTACATGGCTTTCGGCTCTATGGTTGAAGCTTTTTTTATCGCCGGATGAAGCTTTTTTCATCGCGATATGGAACTTTTTTGGTCACTGGTTGCAACTTTCCGGCCGGCGGGTGAGCTGCAGTCGTCAATTGGTTTTTTTCTTTTTTGCTACCACCGTTTTCTAGTTTGCTGGAAGCATCACATTTTTTTGCTACCACCGTTGTTTTTGGATATGAACCACGGGGTGTCGTCGCCATTGATTTTGCAGGGGCGAGGGAGAGGTGAGGGGATGGGCAGCACAGGTGAGCAGCGGAGCTGCAACCAGCAGCTCAAAAGGCGACAGGCGACGGCGGCGACCGGCGACGGCGAGGCAATTCGGCAGGAGACTACTGGCGAAGATGCGGAGGCGCCCGGCTTCGAGGTTGGTCGTTTGCTCGTTCATGGCGAGCCCCGGCGGCGCCGCTGCTCTGTTTCTTGCTGGCCTCGTCAGATTTGGTTTTGGAAAAAAAAACCAGAAGCCCCAATCCAATGGCAACACTTGTCGCATCAGGTGGCTGGGGCTAGATCGGCCGAACTGTTCGGCCGGTCTGCCGGCGCCTATCACTGCCCTTTCTATATTTTCATATTAATACGTGTTATGTGTTCCCTCCGTTCACAAATATATGATGTTTTACATATTTTAATATATACTACATAAGGACTGAAATAAGTGAACAAACACAATAAACCATGTCTATATACATCCGATTCAGACAAAAGTAAGAACATCTTATATTCATGAATGAAGGAAGAGTACTTGTTTTTGAGTATAATGTTTATTTAGAAAACATAAGATAGCGTTAGATTTATTCCACCTTGTCTTGTCACGACCGTCGGGGGGATGTTGCATGAGTCCTGGTCGTAGCAGGGCGGCGACGGACGGCTTAGAGCGATAGGCGGGCAGAGGTGTGAACGACGGCCGTGACGGCCCCCGCGTCGCATGAGGCCGCCGGGTCGGAGAAGAGGTCGAGTGTCGCGCCGGTGTTGGAGTAGGGGCGCACGGGGGTAGGCGGCGGCGGGCGACGCAAGCCGATCTTAGATCGAAAAACCAAAGTGTCGGATTTCAGGTTCCGCAGACCCTTGAGAGGTTCGAACTCTGGGGTGCGTGCAAAGAACTCGTCCTCCCCAGTCTGCCTGCTCGCTAATCTCACGGCCTAGCTCGATGAACTGAATGGAAAAGAGACACAATAGTTTAACCAGATTCGGGCCACCTTGCGGTGTAAAACCCTACCCCTGCTTTGTGGTGGATTGGCCTCGAGGGGCTGAGGATGAACTAGTACAGTGGGAGAACAACCTCAGGAGGAGGAGTGTTCTTGTGCTCGATGAGCTGGTGGGGTGTGAGGATGATCTGAATGATCCGTCCCCTACTACGGTGGTGGTGCTGCTCTATTTATAGGGGCCTTCGTCCTCTTCCCAAAATGTAGGCGGGAAGGGATCCCACAGCGGCCAAATTTGAAGGGAGACAACTAGTACATGCTATCCTAACAAAAGTGGTCTTCACGTGCAAAAGCCTCTAGTAGTGACACCGCGGTGGGCTCGGCGATGACCTCCGTCCTGCCGTCCTGGCGGTCTTGGTCTTGTTGCACGGGAATGGAAACCTTTGACTGATTCCTCGGGACTCCGCGTCTGCGCTTGCCTCCTTAGCACCAAAGAGGAAACTGGTACGCTGCGCTCGCTGGCGCCCGCCTGGCCTCGGTCGTCATGGCTCACGTCACTTGAACTTCGGGAATGGAAACCTTTGACTGATTCCTCGGGACTCCGCGTCTGCACTTGCCTCCTTAGCACCAAAGAGGAAACTGGTACGCTGCGCCCGTTGGCGCCCGCCTGGCCTCGGTCGTCATGGCTCACGTCACTTGAACTTCGTGAGGTGAGCCTTGTATAGAAATCTCCGCTCCTCGAGAGCCAGCCTGGGGAGGCTGCCCCTCGTGGTGGCCTTAGTGCCGTCCGCGTCGTGAGGCTTGGCCCCTCGCGAGGGCCTTGAGTTGCTGATGTTGAAGCTGGGTCATACCAGGCCGTCGAAGGAGCCACGCCGTGGGCCGCAGGTAGGAAAGTCTGGGTACCCCCGTTCGCAGAACGCCGACAGTAGCCCCCGGGCCCAAGGCGCACTCGAACTTGGCTTCGAAGCAAAGCCAAAGGGCAAGTGCGGAGCGCCGTGGGCCCTAACCGCCTGCGGCCTTGATCGACGCGTGGCGATTGATGGGATGTGGGCGTCTCCGCTTCCCCACGCGGCCTCAGCAACCGTTCGACTTTACGAGCCCGTGCTGCATGCGGAGAAAACCATCATTGCGTGCGATCATGGAGGCCGGCGGTTGGCCTCCCTCTGGCTATAAATGAGGGGAGGGACAGAGCCCCCATTTGCTCATCTCCGTCTTCTCACCGCTCACTCCTTCTTCTTCCTCTTTGCCTTGCCGTCTTGCTGTAGTTCTGATGGTGCCGATGAGGAAGTTCTCCGCCGCCGAGAAGGGGAAGGCCCCCAAGGAGGGACCTAGCTCGCTGCCGCCCAAGAGAGGGCGAGGCCGCCCCCACAAGCACGCCGAGACTCCTGCGGTGGCTCCTCGGGGGCGCGGGCGCTCCTTGGGCAGCCGCGGCGGCGCTTCTTCTCGAGGCGGGAGCCGCCAAGGGCGAGGCAGCCCCTGCGACGAGGAGGAATGACGGGCAACTGCCGCTCTTCCCTGAGCCAAGATCGAAAGGCAAGAGAAGTAAAAAGGGGGAAATCCAACTTGGCAATCGGAAAACGCGAGAACTCCAAATTCCATTAAGAAGTTTGCAAACCAACTACAGAAAGCAAGCAAAAGAGCAGCCGTGTCCGGCACCTAGACTAGTCTTCTCACTAGCGCGGAGCTAAGTGCTGCCACTAGGACGTGGGAGGGAGCCCCCGAGGCCCGAGGGCGGCACTCCGGAGACTCTGGGGCGTGTACAACCCCACTCATTATTACGTGAGTGTCACGAGTGGAAACATTCACAGGCACTGGGCAATGATTCATGGGTAGAACATCCGGAGGTGCTGGATGTTCCAGGCATTCTGGATGGGGATCCCGTCCTGCGTCTCCAGGCGCGCGGCGCCAGGCCTGGAGATGCGGGTGACCCTAAATGGGCCCTCTCACATGGGTGAGAGCTTATGCAGCCCTTCCCTGGAGAGTGCCAGCCTCAGGACGAGATCAGCCACCTCGAGCATCCTGGAGCGGTCACTACGGCACTGGTACCGTTGCAGCGCCTGCTGGTACCTTGCTGCCCGGAGCAAGGCTTGGTGGCGGCGTTCCTCCCCATCACAATGTCCATCCCCCGCGAGGTGTCCTGGCGTGCCTCGTCAAACGCCAAGACCCGCGCGGAGCGATGCTGTAACACCCCGGAAGTAACTTTCCATATTTGTAACTCCAACTCTTGCCATTTTCGGCATTGTGATATGGTATTCCCTTCGTGGTTGGGTTTTTCCTCTTTTTGCATTTTTGTCCGTGTCATGTATTTTATATCATGTCATCATGTGCATCGCATTTGCATACGTGTTCGTCTCATGATTCCGAGCATTTTTCCGTTGTCCGCTTTTGCAATCCCAAGACTCCTATCTCCCCGGCGCCCTTTTACGTTTTTCCATGTGCGGGTACTAAACCTTCTCGAAATGGACCGAGGTTTGTCTAGTGGCCTTGGTATACCACCCATAGACCACCGGTCAAGTTTCGGGTCATTTGGAGCTCGTTTGGTACTCCAACGGTTAACCGCACTCTCAAAAGGCCTCTTTTAAGTTGCAGCCCAACACCCTTCAAAACAGCCCAATAACCCATCTAAGTCACTTCCATGCTCTCCGTCGTTCGATCACGATCGTGTGGGCGAAAACTACACCTCATTTGGACTCTCCTAGCTCCTCTATACCTATTTAAGCAAACCCTCCAAATCCGGATCATCCTTCCCGAAACCCTAAAATCTACCTCCGCGCCGAACACGTCCGGGCGAGCGGGACGCTGCCCGCCGCCCAACTGGGCAACGAGGCTGCCACGTCAGCCGCCTGGCGCCCCCCGCCGCCTCACGCGCCATGGGCCCAGAAGGCGTTCACATGAGCTCGCTTGCCGCCGGCCTCACGCCTCCGGCCGAGGCGCCCGCCTCCGCCGCCGACGGTCCTCGCCGCCGCCTGCCGCCCGCCGGGCGCCCGCCAGCAGCTTCATCACCAAGGCCAGCCGCCGCCAGCCGCCCAGTTCCCGCCGCCCGCCGTCCCCGCCCTCGCTCACATCGCCGCGTCGCCGGTTTAACCATCACGCCCGGCCGGCCGGACTCCGACCTCGCCGGCCGCCTCCTCCCACTCCGGCGACCTCGGGAGCCGCCGTCGCCAGATCCGATCGGGCCGGGACCCGATCCGGCCTCGGTTCGCGCGCCGCCCGTTGACTTCTCCTTCCCCCCTCTATTTTCTTCTAAGTCTTTTGCATCTCATTGTTATTTTGTGTCATTTTCAACGTGCTATATCTCTGTCATCGTAGCTCCATTTTGCGCGTATAATATGTCAAAATGTTCGTCTCGAAGAGTAGATCATTTCATCTCATTGCATCATTTTCATTTGAGCTCATCTTGATGCCCGAAGTGCTGTTAGAAGTGTGCTATGTGATGTTAGTTTCTGTTTCTTAACAGAACTTGCACTTTTGTTATTTTTGCCATGATTAATGTGTGCACCTAATGAATTTGAGTCCTACATGTGTTTTGAAATATGCCATGCCATCTTTCCAGGGGTGTATGCCATGTATTTTTGTGATCAATGTGGTGACTAGCACAAGCACGCAAAGTAGGTGTCCTGATGTTGCTGATTTCAGCCCTGTTTTAGCTGATTTTGATGCCATGTTGACTTGATGATACCGAGAGATCTATGCATATTTTGAGATACTTAAGTAAGGATGTTTTGTAAAACATGTCTTGCTCTATCCATCCATGCCTTTGTTTGCAATTATTAAGTGCCATAGCTTGAGTCAATCGAGCTCTACTTTTGCTATCAAATGTTTCCTGGCAGATTGTTTACATGTTATTCAATTTTGCCAAGCTTGTTGTGGTTGATCCATGTATGCTATGTTATTGTTTTTGCCATGTATGTCTTCTATGCCATGTCTTCTTGATGTATGTATGCTTAGTTTATCATTTAAGTCTCTGTAGTGAGTGCATTGAGCTTGTAAACATGCCTACTTGTTATCAGTTTTTGACATGCCATGTTGCTGAATCTGTTAACGAAACTTTCAATATTGACATGGGTGTTACTATATTTTCTAATCCTTTTTGGCTTATGGTCAGTAAGGGACTTTTGATCTATGCTTTGAGTAGATTCATGCCATGCCATGTTTTGCTATTTTAAGGTCCTGTGGCATGTACTTTTGCTGCTCTGAACATTGCAACCTGATGCTGTTTTTGCCATGTCCAGCCTGATATTTTGTACACTTTTGCCATGCTTGTTTGAACCTGTTATGATGTGAACTAGCCGTAGCTCAGTGCTCATCTTTTGTCGAGCATCTCGTGTAGATCACTGCCATGTGCTTTGTTGATATGTTTGGGTGCAGTAGCTTAATTAATTGCTGCTTGCTAAGTGGCATCATGCTGTTAATGGCAGATTTGCGCCATTCTTGTTTTGCTTGTCATTTGCAAACCGTGCATCCGATTCCGGTGATCTTTATATCGATTTCAACCGAAATCATCTCATCTTTCCAGTGGCATACTTGGTTTGCCAAGTTGATGCTTGGTTCCTCATTTACCTTCCGGAGCGCACATACGCATTGCATATCACATCCCGCATATCATGTCATGTTTTGCATCATGTTGATTGTGCATTGCACCGTGTTTTATTGTGGTTCCTTTGTTTGTGTTGTTGCTTTGGGTAGAGCCGGGAGACGAGTACGTGAACGAGGAACCTGTTGAGAACGCTTACGAGGATCAAGCTTTCGACAACTCTGAGAACATTGCAGGCAAGATGACCATACCCTCGAAATCACTTCTATCTTTGCTATGCTAGTTGCTCGCTCTTTTGCTATGCCTATGCTGCGATGCCTACCACTTGCTATATCATGCCACCCATATTGCCATGTCAGCCCCTAACCATCCTTTCCTAGCAAACCGTTGATTGGCTATGTTACCGCTTTGCTCAGCCCTCTTATAGCGTTGCTAGTTGCGGTGAAGTGAAGTTTGTTCCTTGTTGGAACATGGAGATGTTGTTCCTTTTGGAACATGTTTACTTGTTGGGATATCACAATATATATCTGCTATATTTAATACATCTATATACTTGGTAAAGGGTGGAAGGCTCGCCTTATGCTTGGTGTTTTGTTCCACTCTTGCCACCCTAGTTTCCGCCATACCGTGTTATGTTCCTTGATTTTATGCTCCTTACGGTTGGGTGATTTATGGGACCCCTTGACAGTTCGCTTTGAATAAGACTCGTCCAGCAAGGCCCAACATTGGTTTTACCATTTGCCACCTAAGCCTTTTCCCCGGGTTTTCGCGAGCCCAAGGGTCATCTTATTTTAAACCCCCGGCCAATGCTCCTCCGAGTGTTGGTCCAAACTAGAGCACCGTATGGGACCATTCCCGGGCAACTTGGATTACGTCGGTTCTCAGACGCTTCGCTTATCCGGTGTGCCACGAGAACGAGATATGTGCAGCTCCTATCGGGATTTGTCGGCACATTCGGGTGGCTTTGCTGGTCTTGTTTTATTGCTGTCGAAATGTCTTGTAGTCCGGGATTCCGAGATTGATCGGGTCTTCCCAGAGAAGGAATATCCTTCATTGACCGTGAGAGCTTATAATGGGCTAAGTTGGGACACCCTGCAGGTAATATCTTTCAAAGCCGTGCCCATGGTTATGAGGCGATGGGAATTTGTTAATGTCCGTTGTAGAAAACCCAAAGTTGACCTCAATTAAAATACACATCAACGGCGTGTGTAACCGTGATGGTCTCTTCTTGGCGGAGTCCGGAAGTGAACACGGTGTTGGAGTTATGTCCGACGTAAGTAGTTCAGATCACTTCTTGATCGCTACTAGCTTCACGACCGTGCTTTGCTCCTCTTCTCGCTCTCTTTTGCGAAGTAGCCACCATATATGCTAGTCGCTGCAGCAGCTCCACTTTACTACTCAGTCCTTCCTATAAGCTTAAATAGTCTTGATCTCGCGGTGTGAGATTGCTGAGTCCCGTGACTCACAGATACTTCCAAAACAGTTGCAGTTCCGATGATGCCAAGGTCAGGTGACTCAACCGAGCTCAAGTGGGAGTTCGACGAGGAACGTGGTCGTTACTATGTGTCTTTTCCTGATGATCAGAGTGGTGCCCAGCTTGGGACGATCGGGGATCCGTAGCATTTGGGGTATCTTCTTTTATTTTGGTTCCGTAGTCGGACCTTGAGTGTACTCAATGATGGATGTTTATTTATGTATCGTGTGAAGTGGCGATCGTAAGCCAACTATGTATCTCTTTCCTTATTTATTACATGGGTTGTGTGAAGATTACCTCACTTGCGACATTGCTTTCAATGCGGTTATGCCTCTAAGTCGTGCCTCGACACGTGGGAGATATAGCCGCATCGGGGCGTATGTTGGTAATCGAGCCTTCCCGACTTAGGAGCCCCCTACTTGATTGTTTGTCGACGTTGTTGAGTCTAGAATGGAAAATGTTTTGAGTCTTAGGATTATATATATCGGAGAGTAGGATTCTTTTACTCCCAGTCCCTTCGTCAGCTCTGTGAGGTCTCCGCGTAGAGTTTTGACTCTTCTCTCCTCAAATTTCACTAAAAAAATTTTAGGATCACATGGGTATCTTGGAATCGTTCGATGGTTTTGTGACGAGAACATTGTTCTTGGTGCCTCGACATTTAGGGGTTGTGGCGGTGTCCCGGGAGTTGAGCTCCGAGGTGTTGTCGTCACAATTTTATCGCTGCGCTTCGAATACCGAGTTTTGCCGACATCGAAATCTCTTTTGTGCAGTTGTTGGTGAGATAACCCGATAGCCCAATCTCGAGGCGAAAAGGGAGTATTGCCATGACTTGTATAACGGATGTTTTTCAAGGTCGAGGTACACGATTTCGAGGATTTCTTGGTTATGTGTTGACGGATGGATACAATGGATCTAGGTATTGTTAGTTTGGGTGATATATTTTGTGTCCCCGTATCCCCAACACCAGATTGCATAACCGAAAGTTTCGGAGTTTATAGGTGGGAATTCTAGTAGCTTACAGGATATTCTTTCCGGCGGATGTATGATTTGAGATTGGGGTTCAACGTCTAGTGGTCCGCCCATTCACGGCCGATTTACTGATGGTCGCGAGACGCCTTAAAGAATCCTTGGCTATGCTGATTCGGGACGTCTTGTTTGTCATTCGTGACGTCCGCTATACGTCTTGTCCGTGTGGGCCCCACCACTAACACTTTGGGCGTAAATCTCTATCATGTGTTTGTTCCGGCTCATTCTAGCAGCCAATCTTTTGTTTTCGGTTGTGATATTCGATTTGTTTCTAAGATGATGTTGTTTCCATATCTTTATCTAAGTGGCTTCTCACCTTAATGGACGTGTGATGATTAACTTTGAATTCATTCGCTCATTCTTGTTCAATGTTTATTGTGAAGACTATATGTTGCAATTTCTATCCGTTGATTCTACTTATCTATTTGTCTATCAAAGGACTAACGGATGTCACCCTCTTCAGATGGCTCCGCCAACGCGTCTGAATCCGGATCGCAATGATGGGGATCATCGAACCTCCACCTCCACCTCCACCTCCGCCTCCGGAGGCTCGGCAAGCTATCATGGCAGCCACCAATGCCAATGCTCGATGATTTTGCAGCTCTTGCAAGAACGTACTCAGGGCAAGGCAATCAAGGAAATCAAGGTCAAGGCATCAACCAGCCGCACTTTGCTACTCTCGATCGGTTCCTCGCTAATCAGCGAAGTCTTTCGGTTTACGTGTCGAGGCCACGACGCCGACGATTGGTTAGTGGACATCTGCAAGCATTTTGATTGTAGCAATGTCGGACCGAGGACTTTGTCAAGTTTGCATCGTTTCAACTCAAGGATCAAGCTGCTGAGTGGTACCAGTAATACAAAGATTCCAGAGGAGGTCGTGTCATTACCTGGGATGAGTTCCGTCGTGATTTCAGAGCTCATCACATTCCGAAAAGTGTTGTTGAGAGCAAGCGTGAGGAGTTCCGCAATCTCAAGCAAGGCATCATGTCTGTCTATCAATACAATATCCAGTTCCAGAAGCTCGCTCGTTTTGCTAAGCAAGATGTGCCTGATGAAAAGAGTATGATCTATCAATTCAGAGGTGGTCTGAGAGAAGATCTGCAATTAGCTCTTGTGCTTTTTGAGCCAGATAAGTATGATGATTTCTACAACATGGCTCAAGCAAGAAGCTGCCCAGCTCAAATGTGAGGCTTCTAAGAAGAGAATCGGGGATGCAGTTCAGTCTTCTTCTTCCTCTCAAGTGGCAGCTAAGCAGCAGAAGTTCTACCTTCCTCCTCCTCCGTCCGTCGGCCTTATCGGCAGAAGAACTCAGGTGGCGTGGATCTTCCCACCCACCCAACCCAAGCTATCGTAACAAGTCTAATTCTCAAGCTCCAAGGTCAAGTGCTCCTTACCACCGTCCGCTCTCGAGGTGACTTGCAACAAATGTCGCAGAAGGTCACTATGCGAACAAGTGCTTCAACCAAAGGCGCCTTCCGCCTCCTCCTCTGTGAAATCTTCCAAGCAATGCAAAGGTCAAGCATAATCCCAAGTTTGCAAAGGTCAATATGATGAATGCAGCTCAAGCGGAGGAATCTTCCGATGTGATAATGGGTAATCTCTCGCTTAATGATATTCCCGCAAAAGTCTTATTTGATCTTGGTGCATCGCATTGTTTCATGTCAAGATCGTTCTTTGCAAAGAATGATTTTTCTTGGTCTTACTGGATAAACCTTTGGGTGTTATTTCTCCGCGAAGTCAATGAGAGCCAACTCAATAGTTCATGATGTTTCTATCAAGATGGGCGATTATAGATTTCTTTCCAAACCAATGGTTCTTGGTGACTCGGATATTGATCTTATTCTCGGAATGGATCGGCTTTATCGGACAAAGCTCAGCTTGATTGTGCTGCCGAAATTCAATTGACTCACTCTTCTAATGATGTGATCATCTATGCCGCCGTGATGAAACCATTGGTTGTTTTCTCTCAATGAGAAGGGCGAACTGAATGCTATCTCTCGATTCGATCGTTTGTGAGTACCAAGATGTCTTTCGGTAAGAGCTTCCGGTATGCCTCCTCATCGGCCGATTGAGTTCGTTATCGATCTTGAGCCCGCATCGAACCTGTTTGTAAGCGTCCATACAAGCTTGGACCTGATGAGCTGAAGGAATTGAAGAAGCAGCTCGATGAACAAGAGCGTCTGGGTTTGATCGGACCGAGTTCATCTCCTTGGGGTTGTGGTGTTCTTTTGTCCGAAGAAGGATGGCACGGACCGACTTTTGCGTCGATTACCGTCCATTGAATAAGAAGACAATCAAGAACAAGTATCCACTTCCCAACATCAATGAGCTTTTCGAGCAACTCAAAGGTGCTACAGTGTTCTCCAAGCTTGACCTTCTTATGGGGTATCATCAGATTCGCATTCGTGAACAAGATATTCCCAAGACAGCATTCAGAACAAGCTTTGGTTCTTATGAATATACTTGTCATGTCTTTCGCCTTGTCAATGCTCCTCCAACATTCTCTCGGATGATGAACTTCATTTTCAACCCCTACACCAATGAATTCGTCTTGGTCTATCTTGATGATATTTTGGTCTTCTCCAAGAATAAGAAAGATCATGCCAAACATTTGCGATTGGTGCTAGACAAGCTCGAGAGTACCAATTCTATGCTAAGTTCTCCAAATGTGAATTTTGGCTTGATGAAGTGCTTTATCTTGGTCATATCATCTCCGCCAAGTGCATCGCTGTTAATCCCGAGAAGGTGTCCGCAATTGTGAATTGGGAACCTCCTCGAACGTCAAGCAGCTCCATGATTTTCTTGGTCTTGCAAGCTATTGCGAAGATTCGTTGAGAACTTCTCCAAGATTGCAAAGCCTCTTTCCAACCTCCTCCGAAGCATGTGAAGTATGTCCGGTCTCCCGAGTGTGACGTTGCTTTCAATACTCTCAAAGAGAAACTCGTCACAGCTCTGCTTTGACTCCTCTGATGAATCCAAGCCATTTGAAGTTTTCTCGTGATGCTTCTCTTCAAGGTCTCGGTCTGTGTTAATGCAAGAGAAGAGAGTTGTGGCTTATACCTCTCGCCATTGAAGCCCAACGAAAAGAACTACCCCACTCACGATCTTGAGTTGGCGGCATTGTCCATGCATTGATAACGTGGAGACATCTCTTGTTGGGAAGGAAAGTGGACATTTTCACCGATCACAAGAGTCTCAAGTACATCTTCACTCAGCCCAACCTCAACCTCGAAGCAGACTCGATGGGTCGAAATGATTCAAGAGTACAACCCAAGTATTGAATATACTCCGGCAAAGCCAATGTCATTGCAGATGCTTTGAGCAGGAAGGCATATCTTTAATGCCTAATCCTCAAGCCCTTTCAAATGGATCTCTGTGAATCTTTCCATAAGCTGAATCTTCAAGTTGTTCCTCAAGGCTTTCTTGCCAACCTCATAGTCTCTCCTACTTTGGAAGATCAGATTCGTGAGGCTCAACTTCGGATGCCATGGTGAAAAGGTGAAACGTGGTATCGACAAGGGCATTTCCAAGTACAAGTGCTTCCACGTTGATGACAAAGATACTCTTTTCTTTGAGGACCGGATTGTGGTTCCTAAGGGTGATCTGAGAAAAGTCATTATGAACGAGGCTCACAATTCGCTTCTATCCATTCATCCTGGAAGTACGAAGATGTACCATGACCTCAAGCAATCATATTGGTGGACTCGAATGAAGCGAGAAATTGCTCAATTCGTGAATGAGTGTGATGTCTGCAGAAGAGTGAAAGCAGAACACCAAAGACCAGCTGGTCTCCTTCAACCTCTTGCTATTCCTGAATGGAAGTTTGATCATATTGAAATGGACTTCGTGACTGGTTTTCCAAAGTCCAAGCGTGGAAATGATGCTATCTTCGTTGTCATTGACAAGCTTACTAAAGTGGCTCATTTTCTTCCTATCAAAGAATCCATCACAGCAGCTCAGTTGGCAGAGCTATACACCTCCAGGATTGTCTCCTTGCACGGCATTCCACAAGTGATCTCTTGCACCGTGGCAGCATCTTTACCTCCAAGTTTTGGGATTCTTTTCGAAGGCCATGGGCACCAACATTCGTTTCAAAGACAGCTTTCCATCCTCAAACAAGTGGCCAAGTTGAGCGAGTTAATCAAATCCTTGAAGATATGCTCGGGGCTTGTGTCATTTCTTTCGGTATGAAGTGGGAAGATTGTCCTCCATATGCCGAGTTCTCCTACAACAACAGTTTCCAAGCGAGTTCGGGCAAGGCCCCATTCGAAATTCTCTATGGCGTAAAGTGCGTACTCCTCTCAATTGGTGCGAGACAGTGAACGCCAACTTCTTGGCAATGACTTGATCACGTAGCGTAAGAAATGTGCCAAGTCATTCGTGAGAATCTCAAAGCCGCATAATCGCGCGGAAGAGCTATTATGATGATAAGCACCGTGATGTGGCTTTTGAAATCGGAGACCATGTCTACCTCGCGTCTCTCAATGAAAGGCACTCGCCGCTTGTATCAAAGGAAGCTTGCCCCTAGATACGTGGGTCCTTTCAAGATCATTGGCAAAAGAGGCGATCTCGCCTATCAACTTGAGCTTCCACCAACTTTGCAAACGTGCACGATGTGTTTCACGTGTCACAGCTTCGCAAGTGCTTCAAGACTCTGAACGCACTATCAACTTCAAGAGATTGACCTTCAAGAAGATCTCTTATCATGAGCACCCCATTGCTATTCTTGAAGAAACCGAGCGCAAGACTCGCAACAAGTCAATCAAATTCCTGAAAGTGAAGTGGTCACACCATTCCGACCGAGAAGCTACACGGGGCGCGAGGATCACCTCCGTTCGAGTATCCGGAGTTCTTTCACCCTAGATCTCGGGCGAGATCCTCTTGTAGTGGTGGAGTGTTGTAACACCCCGAAGTAACTTTCCATATTTGTAACTCCAACTCTTGCCACCCTAGTTTCCGTCATACCGGTGTTATGTTCCTTGATTTTGCGTTCCTTACACGTTGGGTGATTTATGGGACCCCTTGATGTTCGCTTTGAATAAGACTCGTCCAAAGCATGGCCCAACATTGGTTTTACCATTTGCCACCTAAGCCTTTTCCCCCGGGTTTTCGCGAGCCCGAGGGTCATCTTATTTTAAACCCCCGGGCCAATGCTCCTCTGAGTGTTGGTCCAAACTAGAGCACCGTCTTGGGACCATTCTGGGCAACTTGGATTACGTCGGTTCCTGTACGCTTCGCTTATCCGGTGTGCCCTGAGAACGAGATATGTGCAGCTCCTATCGGGATTTGTCGGCACATTCGGGTGGCTTTGCTGGTCTTGTTTTATTGCTGTCGAAATGTCTTGTAGTCCGGGATTCCGAGATTGATCGGGTCTTCCCGGTAGAAGGAATATCCTTCGTTGACCGTGAGAGCTTATAATGGGCTAAGTTGGGACACCCCTGCAGGGTAATATCTTTCGAAAGCCGTGCCCGCGGTTATGAGGCAGATGGGAATTTGTTAATGTCCGGTTGTAGAAAACCCAAAGTTGACCTCAATTAAAATACACATCAACCGCGTGTGTAACCGTGATGGTCTCTTCTCGTGGAGTCCGGGAAGTGAACACGATGTTGGAGTTATGTCGGCGTAAGTAGTTCAGGATCACTTCTTGATCGCTACTAGCTTCACGACCGTGCTTTGCTCCTCTTCTCGCTCTCTTTTGCGAAGTAGCCACCATATATGCTAGTAAACAAGCAGCAGCTCCACTTTACTACTCAGTCCTTCCTATAAGCTTAAATAGTCTTGATCTCGCGGGTGTGAGATTGCTTTGAGTCCCGTGACTCACATATACTTCAAAACAGTTGCAGAGTTCGATGATGCCAAGTCAGGTGACTCAACCGAGCTCAAGTGGGAGTTCGACGAGGAACGTGGTCGTTACTATGTGTCTTTTCCTGATGATCGATAGTGGTGCCCAGATTGGGACGATCGAGGATCTGTGTAGCATTTGGGGTATCTTCTTTTATTTTGGTTCCGTAGTCGGACCTTGAGTGTACTCGAATGATGGATGTTTATCTATGTCTTGTGTGAAGTGGCATTGTAAGCCAACTATGTATCTCTTTCCCTTATTTATTACATGGGTTGTGTGAAGATTACCTCACTTGCGACATTGCTTTCAATGCGGTTATGCCTCTAAGTCGTGCCTCGACACGTGGGAGATATAGCCGCATCGGGGGCGTTACAGATGCTGTCCTGGCGTGCCTCGTCAAACGCCAAGACCCGCGCGGAGCGATGCTTGACCTCGTGTGGGAGAACCGCTTCTGCTCCGTAGACGAGGAAGAATGGATTCTCGCCGGTTGGCTTGGTTGCAGTGGTGCGGATGGACCACAGCACGGACTAGAGCTCGTCATGCCAGCCCCTACCGTAGGCCTCGAGCTTCTTCTTGAAAGTTCTTGCCTTGAGGCCCCTCAGGACCTCTGCATTGGCGCGCTCGGCATGGTCGTTGCTCCTGGGGTGTGCCACTGAGGCATAGCACATCTATGTTCCAAGGTTAGCACAGTATGTTTTGAAGAGATTGCTAGTGAAGTGCGAGCCATTGTCGGTGATGATGCGGTTAGGGGCCCCGAACCAGCTCACGAGGCCCTTGATGAACTTGACTGCCGAGCCGGCTGGGATGGTACGGACAGCCTCCCCCTCCACCCACTTGGTGAACTTGTCGATGGCGACGTAGAGGTAGCGGTAGCCCCCGGGCGCTCGAGGGAATGGGCCCAAGATGTCCAGCCCCCAGACCGCAAACGGCCACGAGAGCGGGATGGTCTGGAGACCCTGAGCAGGCTCGTGGATTTTCTTGGCATGGAATTGGTGGGCTTCACAGGATCTTACCAGCTCGGTGGCGTCATTGAGCGTCGTGGGCCAGTAGAATCCGCTGTGGAACGCCTTGCCCACTAGGGTGCGCGATGACGAGCGATGTCCGCAGTCCCCACCGTGTATGTCGGTTAACAACTCACATCCCTGCTCCCTGGAGATGCATCGTAGACAAACATCATTTGGCCATTTCCGATAGAGCTCACCGTCCTGAATGCAGTAGGCAGTGGCCTGTCGAGCCACGTGCTCCGCGTCTTCCTCCTTCTCCGGCAGGGTCCCCTGAAGCAGGTACACCTTGAACTCTTCGGTCCAGCACCCCTCCTGAGGCTCGAGCGCGAGGAGTAGACGCGCTCCCGAGGTTGGGCCACGAGCGGGGGGGGAGAGGAGCGTTGGGGGGAGCTCCTCTTGGGGAGGTGTTGGTTCCGCAGCAGGAGTGCTGCTGAAGGCTTGAAGAGCCGCTCCTCGAAGACGCCAGGCTCCTGAGGCAGGCGCCGGGATGCCCTCTTAGCGATGTCATCTGCTTCCTTGTTTGTGCCGCGCAGCAAATGCTGCAGTTCCAGACCCAAGAACTGTTTCTCAATTTTGCATACCTCCGCTAGGTATGCCTCCATGTGCTCATCCTTCGGCTCGTATACTTTGTTGGAGAAGTTGACGAGGAGCTGGGAGTCGCCCTTGATGGTGAGGTGCTTCACTCCCAAGGCTGCCGCAGCCTTGAGATCGGCGATCAAGCCTTCCTACTCTGTGATGTTGTTGGAGACCTTCTCGCCCTACTAGAAGCAGAGCTGCACGGTGTAGTAGAGCTTGTCCTGGGTGGGCGAGATGAGCACGGCTCCAGCCCCCGCGCCCTGACGTGCCGTCGAAGTACATGACCTAGCCGTCTGGTGCCTCGCTTCCCGGCGAGAGGGGTCGGTCCTCGCCTACCTCAGTGCTTGGAATATCGGTCCATTCCATCATGAAGTCGGTGAGTGCAGCACCCTTGATGACCCTGGTGGTGCTGAACTCTAGCTGGAATGCCTGCAATTCGATGTTCCATTCGGAGACTCTCCCTGCAACATTAGGGCTCCGGAGCACCCTCTCCAGTGGGTAAGCCGAGACGACCTTGATGGGTGGCCCTGGATGAAGGAAATATGCCCTAGAGGCAATAATAAAGTTATTATTTATTTCCTTATATCATGATAAATGTTTATTATTCATGCTAGAATTGTATTAACCGGAAACATGATACATGTGTGAATACATAGACAAACAGAGTGTCACTAGTATGCCTCTACTTGACTAGCTCGTTGATCAAAGATGGTTATGTTTCCTAGCCATAGACATGAATTGTCATTTGATTAACGGGGTCACATCATTAGGAGAATGATGTGATTGACTTGACCCATTCCGTTAGCTTAGCACTTGATCGTTTAGTATGTTGCTATTACTTTCTTCATGACTTATACATGTTCCTATGACTATGAGATTATGCAACTCCCGTTTACCGGAGGAACAATTTGTGTGCTACCAAACGTCCACAACGTGAATCGGGTGATTATAAAGGTGCTCTCTGGTGTGTCTCGAAGGTACTTGTTGAGTTGGCGTATTTCGAGATTAGGATTTGTCACTCCGATTGTCGGAGAGGTATCTTTGGGCCCACTCCGTAATACACATCACTATAAGCCTTGCAAGCATTGTAACTAATGATTTAGTTGCGGGATAATGTATTACGGAACGAGTAAATAGACTTGCTGGTAACAAGATTGAACTAGGTATTGAGATACCGACGATCGAACCTCGGGCAAGTAACATATCGATGACAAAGGGAACAACGTATGTTGTTATGCGGTTTGACCGATAAAGATCTTTGTAGAATATGTAGGAGCCAATATGAGCATCCAGGTTCCACTATTGGTTATTGACCGGAGACGTGTCTCGGTCATGTCTACATAGTTCTCAAACTCGTAGGGTCCGCACGCTTAACGTTCGGTGACGATTTGTATTATGAGTTTATGTGTTTTGATGTACCGAAGGTAGTTCAGAGTCCCGGATGAGATCGGGGACATGACAAGGAGTCTCAAAATGGTCGAGACGTAAAGATCGATATAATGGACGACTATATTCGGACATCCGAAAGGTTCCGAGTGATTCAGGTATTTTTCGGAGTACCGGAGAGTTAAGGGAATTCGCCGGGGAGTATATGGGCCTTATTGCGCTTTAGAGGAGAGGCTGCGCGCCCCCAAGGCCTAGTCCAAATTGGACTAGGGGGAGGGGTTGCGCCCCCTCCTTCCTTCTCTTCTCTATTCCTTTTCCTTGACTCCTACTCCTACTACTTGGAAGGGGGGAATCCTACTCGCGGTGGGAGTAGGACTCCTCCAGGGTGCGCCATAGGGGCCGGCCTCTCCCCCCTCCTCCACTCCTTTATATATGTGGCCAGGGGGCACCCCATAGACACAACAATTGATCACTGATCTCTTAGCCGTGTGCGGTGCCCCCCTCCACCATATTTTCCACCTCAGTAATATCGTAGCAGTGCTTAGGCGAAGCCCTGCGTCGGTAGCATCATCAACACCGTCATCACGCCGTCGTGCTGACGGAACTCTCCCGCAAAGCTCTGCTGGATCGGAGTTCGTGGGACGTCATCGAGCTGAACATGTGCTGAACTCGGAGGTGTCGTACGTTCGGTACTTGGATCAGTCGGATCGTGAAGACGTACGACTACATCAATCACGTTATGCTAACGCTTCCGCTTTCGGTCTACGAGGGTACGCGGACAACACTCTCCCCTCTCGTTGCTATGCATCACCATGATCTTGCGTGTGCGTAGGATTTTTTTGAAATTACTACGTTCCCCAACAGTGGTATCAGAGCCTGGTTTTATGCGTAGATGTTATATGCACGAGTAGAACACAAGTGAGTTGTGGGCGACAAGTCATACTGCTTACCAGCATGTCACACTTTGGTTCGGCGGTATTGTTGGATGAAGCGGCCCGGACCGACATTATGCATACGCTTACGCGAGACTGGTTCTACCGACGTGCTTTGCACATAGGTGGCTGGCGGGTGCCAGTTTCTCCAACTTTAGTTGAACCGAGTGTGGCTACGCCCAGTCCTTGTTGAAAGTTAAAACAACACTAACTTGATGAACTATCGTTGTGGTTTTGATGCGTAGGTAAGAACGGTTCTTGCTCAGCCCGTAGCAGCCACGTAAAACTTGCAACAACAAAGTAGAGGACGTGTAACTTGTTTTTGCAGGGCATGTTGTGATGTGATATGGTCAAGGCATGATGCTATATTTTATTGTATGAGATGGTCATGTTTTGTAACCGAGTTATCGACAACTGGCAGCAGCCATATGGTTGTCGCTTTATTGTATGCAATGCATTCGCCCTGTAATTGCTTTACTTTATGACTAAGTGGTAGCGATAGTCATAGAAGCAATAGTTGGCGAGACGGCAACGATGCTACGATGGAGATCAAGGTGTCGCGCCGGTGACGATGGTGATCATGACGGTGCTTCGGAGATGGAGATCACAAGCACAAGATGATGATGGCCATATCATATCACTTATATTGATTGCATGTGATGTTTATATTTTATGCATCTTATTTTGCTTAGATCGACGGTAGCATTATAAGATGATCTCTCACTAAACTTCAAGGTATAAGTGTTCTCCCTGAGTATGCACCGTTGCGAAAGTTCTTCGTGCTGAGACACCACGTGATGATCGGGTGTGATAAGCACTACGTTCAAATATAACGGGTGCAAAACAGTTGCACACACGGAATACTTAGGTTAAACTTGACGAGCCTAGCATATGCAGATATGGCCTCGGAACACTGAGACCGAAAGGTCGAGCGTGAATCATATAGTAGATATGATCAACATAGTGATGTTCACCATTGAAAACTACTCCATCTCACATGATGACCGGACATGGTTTAGTTGATTTGGATCACGTGATCACTTATATGATTAGAGGGATGTCTAGCTAAGTGGGAGTTCTTAAGTAATATGATTAATTGAACTTTAATTTATCATGAACTTAGTCCTGGTAGTATTAGCATATCTATGTTGTAGATCAATAGCTCGTGTTTAGCTCCCTTGTTTTATTTTTTATATGATCCTAGAGAAAATTAAGTTGAAAGATGTTAGTAGCAATGATGCGGATTGGATCCGTGATCTGAGGATTATCCTTGTTGCTGCACAGAAGAATTATGTCCTTGATGCACCGCTAGGTGACAAACCTATTGCAAGAGCAGATGCAGACGTTATGAACGTTTGGCAAGCTCGGTATGTTAACTACTTGATAGTTTAGTGCACCATGCTTTACGGCTTAGAACCGGGACTTCAAAAATGTTTTGAACGCCACAGAGCATATAAGATGTTCCAAGAGCTGAAATTGGTATTTCAGACTCATGCCCGAGTCGAGAGGTATGAGACCTCTGACAAGTACTTTGCCTACAAGATGGAGGAGAACAGCTCAACCAGTGAGCATGTGCTCAGATTGTCTGAGTACTACAATCGCTTGAATCAAGTGGGAGTTAATCTTCCTGATAAAATAGTGATTTACAAAGTTCTCTAGTCACTATCACCAAGTTACTTGAACTTCGTGATAAACTATAATATGCAAGGGATAACGGAAACGATTCCCAAGCTCTTCATGATGCTGAAATCGACAAAGGTAGAAATCAAGAAAAACATCAAGTGTTGATGGTTGACAAGACCAGTAGTTTCAAGAAAAGGGCAAAGGGAAGAAGGGGAACTTCAAGAAGAACGACAAGAAAGTTGCTGCTCAAGTGAAGAAACCCAAGTCTGGACCTAAGCCTGAGACTGTGTGCTTCTACTTCAAAGGGACTGGTCACTGGAAGTGGAACTACCCCAAGTTTTTGGCGGATAAGTAGGATGGCAAAGTGAACAAGGGTATATTTGATATACGTGTTATTGCTGTGTACTTTACTAGTGTTTATAGCAACCCCTCAGTATTTGATACTAGTTCAGTTGCTAACATTAGTAACTCGAAACGGGAGTTGCAGGATGAACAGAGACTAGTTAAGAGTGAAATGACGATGTGTGTTGGAAGTGGTTCCAAGATTGATATGATCATCATAGCACACTCCCTATACTTTTGGGATTAGTGTTGAACCTAAATAAATGTTATTTGGTGTTTGCGTTAAGCATGAATATGATTTGATCATGTTTATTGCAATACGTTTATTCATTTAAAGTCAGAGAATAATTGTTGTTCTGTTTATGTGAATAAAACCTTCAATGGTCATACACTCAATGTGAATGGTTTGTTGAATCTCGATCGTAGTGATACACATATTCATAATATTGAAGCCAAAAGATGTAAAGTTAATAATTATAGTGCAACTTATTTGTGGCACTGCCATTTAAGTCATATTGGTGTAAAGCGCATGAAGAAACTCCATTCTGATGGACTTTTGGAATCACTTGATTACGAATCACTTGATGCTTGCGAACCATGCCTCATGGGCAAGATGACTAAAACTCTGTTCTCCGGAACAATGGAGCGAGCTACTGACTTATTAGAAATAATACATACCGATGTATGCGGTCCAATATGTGTTAAGGCTCGCGGCAAGTATCATTATTTTTTCTGACCTTCACAAATGATTTGAGCAAATATGGGTATATCTACTTGATGAAACACAAGTCTGAAACATTTGAAAAGTTCAAAAATTTCACAGTGAAGTGAGGAATCATCGTAACAAGAAAAATAAAATTTTCTGCAATATGATCGCAGAGGTAGAATATTTGAGTTATGAGTTTGGTCTTCATTTGAAACAATGCGGAATAGTTTCGCAACTCATGCCACCCGGAACACCACAATGTAATGGTGTGTCCGAACGTCGTAATCGTACTTTACTAGATATGGTGCGATCTATGATGTATCTTCCTGATTTACAACTATCGTTTTGGGGTTATGCATTAGAGACAACTGCATTCACGTTATAAGGACACCATCTAAATCCGTTGAGACGACACCGTATGAACTGCGGTTTCGCACGAAACCTAAGCTGTCGTTTCTTAAAGTTTGGGGTTGCGATGCTTATGTGAAAAAGTTTCATCCTGATAAGCTCAAACCCAAATCGGAGAAATGTGTCTTCATAGGATACCCAAAGGAGACAGTTGGGTACACCTTCTATCACAGATCCAAAGGCAAGACATTCGTTGCTAAAGAATGGATCCTTTCCAGAGAAGGAGCTTCTCTCGAAAGAAGTGAGTGGGAGGAAAGTAGAACTTGATGAGGCAACTGTACCTGCTCCCTTATTGGAAAGTAGTTCATCATAGAAATCTGTTCCTATGACTCCACCGATTAGTGAGGATGCTAATGATGATGATCATGTAACTTCAGATCAAGTTACTACCGAACCTCGTAGGTCCATCAGAGTGAGATCCACACCGGAGTGGTACGGTAATTATGTTCTGGAGGTCATGTTACTTGACCATGACGAACCTACGAACTATGAGGAAGCGATGATGAGCCCAGATTCCTCGAAATGGCTTGAGGCCATGAAATCTGAGATGAGATCCATGTATGAGAACAAAGTGTGGACTTTGGTTGACTTGCCCAATGATCGGCAAGCCATCGAAAATAAATGGATCTTCAAGAAGAAGACAGACGCTGACGGTAATGTTACTGTCTACAAAGCTCGACTTGTTGCGAAAGGTTTTTCGACAAGTTCAAGGAGTTGACTATGATGAGACCTTCTCACCTGTAGCGATGCTTAAGTTCGTCCGAATCATGTTAGCTATTGCCTCATTTTATGATTATGAAATTTGGCAAATGGATGTAAAGACTGCATTACTGAATAGATTTCTGGAAGAAGAGTTGTATATGATACAACCTAAAGGTTTTATCGATCCAAAGGGTGCTAACAAAGTGAGCAAGCTCCAGCGATCCATCTATGGACCGGTGCAAGCATCTCGGAGTTGGAATATATACTTTGATAAAGTGATCAAAGCATATGGTTTTATACAGACTTACGATGAAGCCTGTATTTACAAGAAAGTGAGTGGGAGCACTACAACATTTCTGATAAGTATATGTGAATGACATATTGTTGATCAAAAATAATGTAGAATTTTCTGGAAAGCATAAAGGAGTATTTGAAAGGAGTTTTTCAAATAAAGACCTCGGTGAAGCTGCTTACATATTGAGCATCAAGATCTATAGAGATAGATCAAGACGCTTGATAAGTTTTTTTTTCAATGAGTACATACCTTGACAAGATTTTGAAGTAGTTCAAAATGGAACAGTCAAAGAAAGAGTTCTTGCCTGTGTTACAAGGTGTGAAATTGAGTAAGACTCAAAGCCCGACCAGGGCAGAAGATAGAAAGAGAATGAAAGTCATTCCCTATGCCTCAGCCATAGGTTCTATAAAGTATGCCATACTGTGTACCAGATCTATTGTATACCCTACATTGTTTAGCAAGGGAGTACAATAGTGATCTAGGAGTAGATCACTGGACAACGGTCAAAATTATCCTTAGTGGAATAAGGATATGTTTCTCGATTATGGAGGTGACAAAAGGTTCGTCGTAAAGGGTTACGTCGATGCAAGTTTTGACACTGAGCCAGATGACTCTAAGTCTTAATCTGGATATATATTGAAAGTGGGAGCAATTAGCTAGAGTAGCTTCGTGCAGAGCATTGTTGACATAGAAATTTGCAAAATACATATGGATCTGAATGTGGCCGACCCGTTGACTAAACTTCTCTCACAAACAAAACATGATCACACCTTAGTACTCTTTGGGTGTTAATCACATAGCAATGTGAACTAGATTATTGACTCTAGTAAACCCTTTGGGTGTTGGTCACATGACGATGTGAACTATGGGTGTTAATCACATGGTGATGTGAACTATTGGTGTTATATCACATGGCGATGTGAACTTGATAATTGACTCTAGTGCAAGTGGGAGACTGAAGGAAATATGCCCTAGAGGCAATAATAAAGTTATTATTTATTTCCTTATATCATGATAAATGTTTATTATTCATGCTAGAATTGTATTAACCGGAAACATGATACATGTGTGAATACATAGACAAACAGAGTGTCACTAGTATGCCTCTACTTGACTAGCTCGTTGATCAAAGATGGTTATGTTTCCTAGCCATAGACATGAGTTGTCATTTGATTAACGGGATCACATCATTAGGGGAATGATGTGATTGACTTGACCCATTCCGTTAGCTTAGCACTTGATCGTTTAGTATGTTGCTATTGCCTTCTTCATGACTTATACATGTTCTTATGACTATGAGATTATGCAACTCTCATTTACCGGAGGAACACTTTGTGTGCTACCAAACGTCACAACGTAACTGGGTGATTATAAAGGTGCTCTACAGGTGTCTCCGAAGGTACTTGTTGAGTTGGCATATTTCGAGATTAGGATTTGTCACTCCGATTGTCGGAGAGGTATCTCTGGGCCCACTCGGTAATACACATCACTATAAGCCTTGCAAGCATTGTAACTAATGAGTTAGTTGCGGGATGATGTATTACGGAATGAGTAAAGAGACTTGCCGATAACGAGATTGAACTAGGTATTGAGATACCGACGATCGAACCTCGGGCAAGTAACATACCGATGACAAAGGGAACAACGTATGTTGTTATGCAGTTTGACCGATAAAGATCTTCGTAGAATATGTAGGAGCCAATATGAGCATCCAGGTTCCGCTATTGGTTATTGAACGGAGACATGTCTCGATCATGTCTACATAGTTCTCGAACCCGTAGGGTCCGCACGCTTAACGTTCGGTGACGATTTGTATTATGAGTTTATGTGTTTTGATGTACCGAAGGTAGTTCGGAGTCCCGGATGAGATCGGGGACATGACGAGGAGTCTCGAAATGGTCGAGACGTAAAGATCGATATATTGGACGACTATATTCGGACATCGGAAATGTTACGGGAATTTTTCGGAGTACCGAAGAGTTACGGGAATTTGTCGGGGAGTATATGGGCCTTATTGGGCTTTAGGGGAAAGAGAGAGGAGAGGCTGCACGCCCCCAAGGCTTAGTCCGAATTGGACTAGGGGGAGGGGCTGCGCCCCCTCCTTCCTTCTCTTCTCTCTTCCTTTTCCTTGACTCCTACTCCTACTACTTGGAAGGGGGGGGGGGAATCCTACTCCCGGTGGGAGTAAGACTCCTCCAGGGCGCGCCATAGGGGCCGGCCCTCTCCCCCCTCCTCCACTCCTTTATATACGTGGCCAGGGGGCACCCCATAGACACAACAATTGATCATTGATCTCTTAGCCGTGTGCGGTGCCCCCCTCCACCATATTCCACCTCAGCAATATCGTAGCAGTGCTTAGAACCGGGACTTCAACGACGTTTTGAACGTCATGGAGCATATGAGATGTTCCAGGAGTTGAAGTTAATATTTCAAGCAAATGCTCGGATTGAGAGATATGAAGTCTCCAATAAGTTCTACAGCTGCAAAATGGAGGAGAATAGTTCTGTCAGTGAGCATATACTCAGAATGTCTGGGTACCACAATCACTTGACTTAGCTGGGAGTTAATCTTCTTGTTGATAGTGTCATTGACAGAGTTCTTCAATCACTGCCACCAAGCTACAAAAGCTTCGTGATGAACTATAAT
Organism: Aegilops longissima; assembly: GCA_021605205.1. Lineage (NCBI taxonomy): Eukaryota > Viridiplantae > Streptophyta > Magnoliopsida > Poales > Poaceae > Aegilops > Aegilops longissima. Next base: position 271,448,416 of record CM038677.1, read on the forward strand.
ATGCAAGGGATGGATAAGACAATTCCCAAGCTCTTCGCGATGCTAAAGGCTGCGAAGGTAAAGATCAAGAAGGAGCATCAAGTGTTGATGGTCAACAAGACCAGCAGTTTCAAGAAAAAGGGTAAAGGGAAGAAGGGGAACTTCAATAAGAACGGCAAGCAAGTTGCTGCACAAGTGAAGAAGCCCAAGTCTGGACCTAAGCCTGAGATTGAGTGCTTCTACTGCAAAGGGACTGGTCACTGGAAGCGGAACTGCCCCAAGTATTTGGCGGAGAAGAAGGATGGCAAAGTGAAAGGTATATTTGATATACATGTTATTGATGTGTACCTTACTAATGCTCGCCGTAGCGCCTGGGTATTTGATACTGGTTCTATTGCTAATATTTGCAACTCGAAACAGGGGCTATGGATAAGCATAACACAATTCTTATTCTTCTTTCATCAAGTTGATTATCCCTTCTTTTCGGATATTGTTCATGATGAATAATCTATTGGTTCTAAGTTGTTCATCTTTTCCCTCCCGGAGTTCCAAGCTTCTCGCTTGTCTCGACGCGAAGCCCCATCTAAATCATCGCAAGGCTTTAATCTTATTCCTTTCATCCTTCAATTCTATCTCATCATCCATTTGTTACCGGAGTCCTTCACAGTGGTTCGTCAGTATTTAATTCATTTTTCAAGTGTTCATCAAGATTCTTGTAGGTGAAGCTCTAGTATCTTTTTCTTCTTGCATCTCGAAGTGCAATTAATTCTCCATATCCTTTTGAAATGGAGTTTTGCATTTCTTCGTTCTTCTCGGCTATTTAATCTTTTCCGCTCGTGGTCGGTTATCACCTCAAAATTTTGAGATGTTATCCATAAGTCCAAAACAAGCAATTCTTTGTAGTTGATTTTCTCAACAACTTCGTTCAATCTTTTCTTCGCAAGGATACTTTCCAAATTCATTCATCGAAGTTGTCATTTTTTCTCCTCTTTCCTTTCATTCCACTATTCCAATTCTTCCGGAGGCATTGTGTTGTTCCTCTCGTCAAGTGTCATGCCATCTTGTTCAGTTCAAGTTCTATTCCATTCTATGTTCAACTGGGATACTATCACAATTCTTTCGTTCTTGTTCCTTGTCTATCTTGTTCTAACCGGAGTGGTTTCAGAATCTATCTTGTTCCTTGAGCCTTTTGGTTCTCGCCATACTCAACGTTCCTCTTCCCTACCGAGTGCTCTCAACTTTGTTCATCCTCTCCCTCTTGTTCTTATTTCACCTCATCCCTTTTCCTCCCCATCTCCGTCCTAAGATCTCGGGACGAGATCTCTTGTTAGTAGAGGAGAGTTGTAACGCCCCGGATTCGATGCGCCAGGTGTCTCCCAGTTATTCGCTGTTGTTGCCATGTCATTTGCTTGCGTGTCACACTTTGCCATGTCATCATCTGCATTGCATCATCATGTTTTGCAAAACTTGCATCCGGTCTTTTTCCCCGTTGTCCATTTTGCAATCCGACATTCCTATGTTCTCCGGCGTTCCCCTTTTGTCTCTTATTGTGAGTGGGTGTTAAACATTCTCGGAATGGACCGAGATTTGCCAAGCAGCCTTGGTACACCACCGGTAGACCGCCTGTCAAATTTCATGCCATTTGGAGTCCGTTTGATACTCCAACGGTTAACCGGGGTTCCGTAAAGGCCTCTTTTGTGTGCAGCCCAACACCCCTACAAAGTGTCCCAATAACCCATCCAAACCTCCTCCATGCTCTCGGTCGTTCGATCATGATCGCGTGGCCGAAAACCGCACCTCATTTGGACACTCCTAGCTTCCTCTATCTATATATAGGCCCTTCCCCTCCATTTTCGCGCAGATGAAACCCTAGCCCCGCTCCTCCCCGCGCCGCCGGACGCGTCCACCCCGCGTGCCGGACATGTCCGCCGCCGCCCTCCTCAATCGCGGCGTGCCACGTCGCCCACGCCCCCCGCCGCCGCCTCCTCCAGCCCTGGGCCCATGGCCCGACGTCAGCCCTCCGGCCGGACGCCCGGCCGCCGCCAGCCGTCCTCGCCCCGCCATGAGCTCCGTTCCCAGCGCCCGCCCGCGGCAGCTCCGCCCCGCCTCGCCTCCGCGGCTCCTCCGCGCCGTGCCCGCCGCCCTCGCCGCCTTCACCGCGCGTGCCGCCATCATCAGCGCCGCGCGCCTCCCGGCAGCCGCCCCACCGCCGTGCCACCCTCCGTCGCCTATCTGCGGTGCCGGTCGCTGGCCCTCTCCGCGCCCGAGGCCGCTCTCCTCCGGTAGTGCTCCGCCGCTGCCCCGGACCTCGCCGACCCCCGGATCCGGCGCCCCGACCCCTCTTCGGCCACCTCCCTCGACTCCGGCCGCCTCCCCTCGCGAGCTCCGGCGACTACTCCGGCCATCCTCAAAAACCGTGCCAGATCCAGATCCACGAGGTTGACCCTGGATTTTCTCCAAGTCCTTAAATTTTGCATTCTGGTGCATACTTTGACCTGCCGTAACTTGATGTGTGTTGCTCCGTTTGCTGCATGTAATATGTTAAAATATTCATAAGGATGTTCTCTTCATTTTGTTCCATTGTGCCATGTTCATTTGAGTTCATCTTGATGCCCTTATCATCGGAGTAAGAGTGCTATGTAATGTTGTCTGCTGTAGCTTTACAGAACTTGCTTATTTGTCATTTTTGTATCTTTTCGTGTGATTTTCTTTTTAGCATGAAGTCTACATGCGTTATGAGCTATGCCATGTGTTGACTGTTATAAGCTTGCAAAGTAGCCTCCTGATGTTGCTGATTTCTGTGACTTGGGTCATTTCTGCCAAGTCTGAAACTGATATATTGTGATGCTATGTAAGCCTGTTGATACCATGAGTTCTATGCATAATATGGAGATGTTCACTAAGGATGTTTTGTTAAACGTGTTATACTCTATACATCCATGCCCCCTTTTGCATTTATGGAGTGCGCTAGCATGTCTTAATCTTGCTCTACTTTTGCTATAAAATGTTTCTGGCAGATTGTTTACATGTTAATCAATTTTGCCATTGTTGTTGTTAGTGATCCATGCATCCTATGAACTTGCTCTTGTCATTCTTAGCTTCCTGAACATGTCATCTTGCTATAGGCATGCTTGTTTTGTCATGCAATGCCTTGTGGTGAGTGATTCGAGCTCGCAAAGATGCCTTCATAATTCTGTTTATGCCATGCTCAGTTTTTCTGCTAAGTCTGAATCTGTTGATGAAACTTGCTATGTTTACATGGGTGCCATCATATCTTGTGTGCCTTTTTGGCTCGTGATCAATAAGGGGTTTTTGTTACATTCAATTAGTAGATTCTTGCCATGCCTTTTGTTGCCATTATAAGTTCCTGTAGCATGTTGTTTGATAGCTCTAAACATTGTAACCTGATGTTATTTCTGCCATGTCCTGTGAATTCTGCCAAGTCTGTGAACCTGTTATTATTTACAATCTTGCCATGTCCTTTTGAGCATGTTCTAGTGATTTCTGGAGATAGCTCAGTGTTTATGTTTTGTCATGCTTTACCTGTACATCATGTCAATGCCTTTTGTTTTAATGTTGTTGTGTTGTAGCATGTTGTTTTGATGCTTGCAATATGCCTAGTTGCTGTTTTGGACAGCTTGTCCTTTAAACTTGTTTCATGTGTATGTGTTGAACCGTTGCTCCGTTTTGAGTGTGCTCTATATGAAACTTGCTTAGTTTTGCATGTAGTTTCATGTTACCTTGTTGCATCCATGTTTTGAGTGTGTTTGCTTGATGTTTGAATGCATTTTGCATCAATGCCATGTTTAACTTGTTTTGCTCATATCTTCTAGGCCGTAGCTCCAAATTAAATGAACTTTATATGTAACTTGACTAGAATTTCGTGTAGATCATCTTGGTGCATGTTAACTTGCTGTTTAACAACTTGAATATAAGGTTTATTCAGATCTGGACCAATTTCTAAATTTGCATACGAGGACTTACTGGAATTGTTCTATGTTGTTTCCGGCCTCATTTAAACTTGCTTTGATGTGTTGCTCTTGTATGCATCATCTCTTGCCATGCGTAGCCTCATGTAGCCTTGTCATGCATCATACTTGGTTGAGCATCATGCCTTGTTCATGTGTGGTGTGTTTACCATGTTGTGTGCTTCTTCTCGATAGTTCCCGTTTTGTTGCGATCGTGAGGATTCGTTCGTCTATGCTTGGTTCGTCTTCGTGGCTTCATCTTCTTCATGGATTCGTTCTTCTTCCTTGCGGGATTTCAGGCAAGATGACCATCACCTTGGATCTCATTACTATCATTGCTATGCTAGTTGCCTCGATGCTATCGCTATGCCGCGTTACCAACCACTTGCTTTTCAAGCCTTTCAAATTGCCATGAACCTCTAACCTTTGTCACCCTTCCTAGCAAACCGTTGTTTGGCTATGTTACCGCATTTGCTCAGCCCCTCTTATAGCATTGCTAGTTGCAGGTGAAGACGAAGATTGCTCCATGTTGGATTATGTTTATGTTGGGATATCACAATATCTCTTATATTATTAATGCATCTATATACTTGGTAAAGGGTGGAAGGCTCGGCCTTATGCCTGGTGTTTTGTTCCACTCTTGCCGCCCTAGTTTCCGTCATATCGGTATTATGTTCCCGGATTTTGCGTCCCTAACGCGGTTGGGTGATTTATGGGACCCCCTTGACAGTTCGACTTGAATAAAACTCTTCCAGCAAGGCCCAACATTGGTTTTACATTTTCCTAACAACCTAAGCCTTTTTCCCTTGGGTTTCCGGAGCCCGAGGGTCATCTTATTTTACCCTCCCGGGCCAGCGCTCGTCGTGAGTGTTGGTCCAACCCGTCAACCGCCGGTGGCCACCAGGGGCAACTCTGGGCTCGCCTATCGGAAGTTTGGACAATCCGGTGTGCCCCGAGAATGAGATATGTGCAGCTCCTATCGGGATTTGTCGACACATTCGAGCGGCTTTGCTGGTCTTTTTTTACCATTGTCGAAAAGTCTTGTAACCGGGATTCCAAGACTGATCGGGTCTTCCCGGGAGAAGGAATATCCTTCGTTGATTGTGAGAGCTTATAATGGGCTAAGTTGGGACACCCCTGCAGGGTTTGAACTTTCGAAAGCCGTGCCCGCGGTTATGTGGCAGATAGGAATTTGTTAATATCCGGTTGTAGTAAACTTGAAGTAAACTCTTCTAAAATACACCAACCGTGTGCGTAACCATGAGTGTCTCTTTTCGGGGTTGTTCGAGAGGAGAACACGGTTTTCGGGTTATGTTTGACGTAAGTAGGAGTTCAGGATCACTTCTTGATCATTACTAGTTGACGACCGCTTGCTAAGCTCCTCTTCTCGCTCTTGTTTCGTAAGTTAGCCACCATACATGCTTAGTCGCTGCTGCAACCTCACCACTTTACCCCTTCCTTACCCGTTAAGCTTTGCTAGTCTTGATACCCATGGTAATGGGATTGCTGAGTCCTCGTGGCTCACAGGTTACTACACCAACAGTTGCAGGTACAAGTTATGCGATGAACATGACGCGAGAGAAATGTTTACTTGTGTTGGAGTTCTTCTTCTTCTTCTTCGATCTTGGGTTAGGTTCCTGGTCGGTAGCCTGGGCTAGCAGGGTGGATATTGTTTGAGTTTCTGTTTATGTTTCATCTGTAGTCGGATGTTGATCTCTTGTATGAAGTTGATGTATTCTTGGGGCGTTTGTGCCTTATGTATGTATCCCCATCTATTATGTAATGTTGATGTAATGATATCCACCTTGCAAAAGCGTCTTCAAGATGCGCTTCTATCCTTGGTGGGACCTTCGAGTTCCTTTAGGATAGGGTCGCATCTTGGGCATGACACACATACCTTGATAAAGTTTTGAAGAAGTTCAAAATGGATCAAGCAAAGAAAGGGTTCTTGCCTGTGTTACAAGGTGTGAAGTTGAGTCAGACTCAATGCCCGACCACTGCAGAAGATAGAGAGAAAATGGAAGTCATTCCCCATGCTTCAGCCATAGGTTCTATCATGTATGCAATGCTGTGTACCAGACCTGATGTGTGCCTTGCTATTAGTTTAGCAGGGAGGTACCAAAGTAATCCAGGAGTAGATCACTGGACAGCGGTCAAGAACATCCTGAAATACCTGAAAAGGACTAAGGATATGTTTCTCGTTTATGGAGGGGACAAAGAGCTCGTCGTGAATGGTTACGTCGATGCAAGCTTTGACACTGATCCGGATGACTCTAAGTCACAAACCGGATACGTGTTTTTATTGAATGGTGGAGCTGTCAGTTGGTGCAGTTCCAAACAGAGCGTCGTGGCGGGATCTACGTGTGAAGCGGAGTACATAGCTGCTTCGGAAACAGCAAATGAAGAAGTCTGGATGAAGGAGTTCATATCCGATCTAGGTGTCATACCTAGTGCATCGGGTCCAATGAAAATCTTTTGTGACAATACTGGTGAAATTGCCTTGGCAAAGGAATCCAGATTTCACAAGAGAACCAAGCACATCAAGAGACGCTTCAATTCCATCCACGATCAAGTCAAGGAGGGAGACATAGAGATTTGCAAGATACATACGGATCTGAATGTTCTGCTATGTTTGCATCTGAGTACTTATTCCGCTGCAAGTAGTTCTTCGCTTAGGAATTTCCTCACCCTGAAATTCCTCAGTGAAGAATTCATAAAAATCGCCTATTCACCCCCCTCTAGTCGATATAACGCACTTTCAATTGGTATCGAGCAAGGTACTCCTTGTTACGTGTGATTTTGGTTTAACCTCCTGGAGTTTTAGTTATGTCGACCGCAGGTATGATCAAGGTCTCTGCTGGGTGTCCTACCTTCGATGGGACGGACTACCCTTACTGGAAGAATAAGATGCGAATGCATCTTGAGGCAATTGATAACGATCTCTGGTATGTTGTGGAAAATGGTGTTCCCTCTGTCACACCTTCTGTGAGTGCTGTTGATGTGAAGAGATTCAAGCAACTCGATTCTCAAGCGAAGAACATCATATGTGGCCATCTGAGTAAAGGGCAGTATGGTAGAGTGAGTGCTTTGGAAACTGCTAAGCTTATCTGGGATAGGCTGTCCAAAGTAAATGAAGGAGTCTCAACACAGCATGACTCTCGAGTTGACGTTCTTCGCAATCTCTTCAACCGCTTCAAAAGACTCGACAATGAAAATGTTCAGCAAACCTTCGATCGCCTCACTGACATCTCAAATGAGCTTCAACCACTTGGTGCCACTGACATCACCGACCATGAGGTGGTGAAGAAATTGCTGAGATCGCTTGATTCCTCATTTCATACTCTGGTACTGATGATACAAGAACGTGGAGACTACATGTCACTTGATCCCGCTAATATCCTCGAAAGGCTAAACACTCATGAGTTCTAGCTTGCTGAGAAGAGGGATCTCTATGGTCCGACCTATGGCAGATCATGCGCCCTGAAGGCCAAGGCAGTGTCTGAATCTAAAGGTGAAGATTCTGGTAGCAGCCTTGGTGATCCTGAAGAACTGAGCCAAGAGCTAGAAATGCTCGTGAAGAAATTCCAGAAGTTCTCAAGGCGTGGCCGCTTTGGAAAATCCTCAAGAAGTGATGATTCCTCATCCCGTGACTACAAGAAGAGACTGTGCCACAAGTGCAAGAAACCTGGTCACTACATTCAAGACTGTCCTCAGTGGGAAAAGGAATCAAAGAAGAAGAAATACAAGGATTATAGTTCTAATGACTCAAATAAGAAGAATAAATCTTCAAAGTCTTCATCATCAGAATCCTCGAAGTCCTCATCTCACAAGAAGAGCAGCTCTAAGAAGGCTCGGGCATTCATTGGCAAGGAAATAAACTCTAAAGCTGAATCTGAGGAACATGAGGAAGAGGAGGCATCTGAGGAGTCAGAATCTGGTGTGGCGAGCCTAGCCCTCGCTACTGCGTTCGTCAGCAAGTTCATCTTCAACTCTGAAGAAAATGGCTTCACCAAGAAGGCTAACGAAGGCGATGATGACTATGCTCCCACCTTTTGCTTCATGGCAAAGGGTGCCAAGGTACTCAAATATCCCTCCTCTGAATCAAGTGAGGATGAATTTGATGAAAACCTCAAGCCTAGCTACTCTAACCTTACTAAGATTGTTGTGAAACAACAAAAAGCTTTTGAAAAGGTTGATGATATGTTGGGTGAAGAAATGGATCGCACTAAAACTTTGACTGAAAGTCTTCAGAGACTTCAGACTAAGTTTGATAATCTTCAAAGTCATCATGACACTCTCTTATCTAATCATGAGAAGCTTTCTTATGAATTTCTTCAAAGAAAGCTAGATCTTGAGAAGCTAAGAGAGAGTTATGAAGATCTTCAGAAGGAGCGTGATTCATTACTTGCTCAACAAATCAGTGCTTCTCAGGAAGAATACATTCCTCCATGTTTGAAGTTCATTGAACGTGAATCTGCTAATTCTTCACCTGAATGTTCAAATGCTTCTATTGCTACAAATTCTTCACCGGTCTCTGCTATCACTAATTCCTCATCAGAGGATATAGCTAGTATCACTGACGATGCAGGGTTGAAGGAATTGTATATGACAGGCATGTACAAAAGCCTCAAAGGGCATCAGGCTCTTTATGATGTGCTTAAAAAGCAGATCCTCAACATGAACCCTAGGAAAGAGGGTATTGCCTTTGAGAGGAAACTCAACGCTGATGGAACATACTGGAAGCCTGAGCAGTACCCCAAAACCTCATGGGTTGCTACAAAGGGACCTCCTGTAGATCCATCTACTTTATCTAGCTTTACATGTGAATCTCCTCATTCTACTGATGAGTCATTTGACTCAAACTATAAGCTGTTCAAAAATCAGAATGATGAAGTATTTGCTAGATATGTTGGCACTAACTGCAGGAGCGGTTCTCCTATGAAGAAAATCTGGGTTCCTAAAAGGTGTCTTGAAAATCTTCAGGTGAATGTCATCATGAGACCACCGGTGAAGAATAGGAACCCCAGATCAAATTCTTCATATGGACCAAATTCTTCATATGAATCCAAGTCCGCATATGTACTATATTCCTCATGTGGATCAATTTCCTCAAAAGGATCAAAGTCCTCGTATGAACATCATCGTGATAATGCTTCTATTTCGCAGGGAAGAACTAAGGGCTATGAATATGTGCATTATTCTTCTAACCATTATGTTCATAAGTCCTCGAAGAATTTCTGTGCTTATTCATATGCTTACCCTAACTCCTCTTATGTGAAACGAAGTGGACTGGCTTCTATGCCACCTTTCTCTTATGGAGCTCGCAAAATGATGAACTCTTTGCCACGCCTTCAGATGTGGGTGGTGAAGAAAAGGAACTAATTTCTTATGCAGGGAAAGGTCTCCAGACAAACATAAACGTCTGAAGAATTTGCTGGAGACCTGAATATGCTTGAAAGGACGCAAGCTAATCATGAAGAAATGAATTTTCATTTCTCACGTCCTCATTCTGTTTTATCTGTTCCATTGCTTGATGAAATTGATCTGATGAATTTGATGTCATATTCTTCACTGATGAAGTATATGAGTTCGTAAGCTGCACTAATTCATCTGCAAGATGATCAACCCAAAGCCACTGAGTGGATCCTTGATAGTGGATGTACAAATCACATGACTGGTGACAAGAATCTATTGGTGGACGCTCCCTTATCTCCATCACATCTGAAGCATATCACCTACACTGACAAAGGAAAAAAGCAAGGTATTGAGTCTAGGTAAGGTTGCGATCTCAAAGGATCGACACATGGACAAAGTCATGCTTGTCGAGTCCTTAGGATTCAACCTCATGCCAGTCTCAATGCTTTGTGATCTTGATATGTTTGTTATCTTTGGCAAGTATCGTTGTGTTGTGATCATGGAAGCTGACCATTCCAAAGTCTTCGAAGGCTTTAGGAGAGGAGATCTGTATATTGTTGATTTCTCTATAGGACCACAACCAGCTATATGTCTACTTGCAAAAGCTTCAGAAGGCTGGCTATGGCATCGACGACTAGGTCATGCTGGCATGAGGAACTTGCACACGCTCGGGAAGAAGAAGCATGTCATTGGCATCGAGAATGTCAAATTCGTCAAGGATCACTTGTGCGGATCCTGTGAAGCTGGAAAGATGACAAAGGCCAAGCATCTAGCGAAGACTATCATGACTACCACTCGACCATTTGAATTGCTTCACATGGATCTCTTTGGTCCTAACCATTATTCTGCATTCACTAATGAAGCATCTCTGTATGGCTTTGTCATTGTTGATGGTTACTCTCGTTACGCATGGGTGCATATTGCCACTTACAAACATGAAGTGCAGGAAATCTTCAAACAATTTTCCTCGAGGGCTTCAACCAACTTTGGTGTGAAGATAAAACATATCAGAAGTGACAATGGAACCGAGTTCAAGAATACTGGTCTTGATGACTATCTTGATGAACTCGGTATTACTCATGAGTTATCTGCTCCTTATACTCCTCAGCAAAATGGCGTCGTGGAGCGCAAGAACAGGACTCTTGTTGAGATGGCTCACACTATACTTGATGAATACAAGACACCTCGTCACTTATGGATTGAGGTAATTAATACTGCATGCCACATCATCAACAGGGTATATCTTCACAAATTCTTCAACAAGACTACATATGAACTCCTCACTGACAAGAAACCCAATGTGAGTTATTTCAAAGTCGTCGGTGCCAAATGTTGGATTAGAGATCCTCATCATAATTCTAAATTTGCACCGAAAGCACATGAAGGTTTTATGCTTGGTTACGGAAAGGACTCGCACACCTATAGAGTCTTCAACAACAACCACCACAAAGTTGTTGAAATCGTAGATGTGCGGTTTGATGAAACTAATGGCTCGCAGAGAGAGCACCTACCTCATGTGCTAGATGAAAAAACACCTAAGGAAACCATCAAGTTCAAGGCTACTGAGGATTTCATTCCTATCCAAGAATCTGCTGAAGAAGTCATTCTAGAACGTGAAGAACATCATGCTGATGCACCCGAGGAAAATGGTGCTGAAGAAAATGCTGATCCAATTCCTCGACGACAACCCGCTCATCCTCGTGTTGCAAATGAAGTGCATATTGAGAAAATCATCAGCGACATCAACACACCAGGTCCTCTCACATGCTCAAAAGCTTCACATTTATCTAACTTTTGTGGGCACTTTCCTTTTGTCTCTATCACAGAGCCAACTAAGGTAGATGAAGCATTTTTAGAGCCTGAGTGGATACAAGCTATGCAAGAGGAATTACATCAAATCGAGCTCAACAACGTCTGGGAACTGGTCAAACATCCAGATCCTCGCAAGCACAATATTATTGGTACAAACTGGATCTACCCGCAACAAGCAAGATGAAAATGGCCTTGTGGTGAGGAATAAGGCACGGCTTGTAGCTCAAGGCTACACATAGGTTGAAGGAATTGATTTCGATGAAACTTTTGCACCTGTTGCTAGACTTGAGGCTATTCACATATTACTTGCTTATGCTAACCATCATAATATCATCTTATATCAAATGGATGTGAGAAGTGCATTCCTCAATGGTAAGCTTGAGGAAGAAGTATATATTGCTCAACCCCCAGGTTTTGAAGATCCAAAGCATCCTGACAAAGTCTTCAGACTCAATAAGGCCCTCTATGGCCTCAAGCAGGCCCCTCGGGTGTGGTATGATACTCTGAAGGAATTCCTCATGAAGAAAGGCTTCAAACCCGGTTCACTTGACCCAACTCTTTTCACCAAAACCTATGATGATGAATTATCATGTGCCAAATATATGTTGATGATATTATCTTTGGGTGTACTGACCAACGTTATAGTGATGAATTTGCCTATATGATGAGTGAAGAATATCAAATGTCTATGATGGGCGAATTGAAATTCTTCTTAGGTCTTCAAATTCATCAACAGTGTAATGGCGTATTCATATCTCAAGAGAAATACCTCAAGGATGTATTGAGGAAATTCAGCATGCAAGATTGCAAAGGCGTCAAAATCCCTATGCCCTCAAATGGCCATCTATGCACTGATGAAAATGGTATTGACTTCGACCAAAAGGTATACCGCTCCATGATTGGCTCTTTATTGTATTTATGTGCATCTAGGCCAGATATTATGCTTAGTGTTTGCATGTGTACCCGGTTTCAAGCTACACCAAAGAAATCACACCATAAGGCTATGAAGCATATTCTTCGATATCTAGCTCACACTCCAACACTTGGATTATGGTATCCCAAGGGCTCGGCTTTTGATCTCAATGAATATTCAGACTCTGACTATGCCGGTGATCGTGTGGACCGCAAGTCAACATCAGGCACATGTCATTTCCTCGGACGATCCTTGGTCTGTTGGTCATCGAAGAAACAGAACTGCGTATCACTGTCTACTACTGAAGCTGAGTACATTGCTGCTGGTTCTTGTTGTGCTCAATTGCTATGGATGAAGCAAACCCTCAAGGACTACAACGTCAACATTAAGAATGTGCCTCTCTACTGTGACAATGAGAGTGCCATCAAGATTGCTCTTAACCCAGTTCAGAACTCGAAGACAAAGCACGTTCAGATTCGTCATCATTTTCTTCATGATCATGTGTTGAAGGGCGACATCTCTATTGAGCATGTGAAGACTGAAGAACAGCTAGCCGATATCTTCACAAAGCCCTTGGATGAGAAGAGGTTTAGCAAGTTGCGGTGTGAGCTAAATATCCTAGAATCTTTGAATGTCCTTTGAAAAGGACACACATCCTAACACTTATGCAAAATTGATGACTTAGATGTGCAACACACGAAGTAACGTTTTTCTTCAATCAATGAAGACTAACACCCTAAGTGTGAAGAAATTAACGAAGAATTTGATTCTCAGAGCCCTACGACAATTGTACGCGGTGTCTGAAATCATCATTCTTATACGGTGGGTCAAGCCACCAAAAAAAGTTTAAAATCTTCAAATTTGAGTTTTTTTATTGAAATTCCTCAGTTGTTCAATTTCTTCAACTTTGCATTGTCTTCACTCTTTACAATGTTGTTCTTCATTGATTGAAGAAAAATGTTACTTCGCCGTCGTACTCGCTGCCTCGACCTCGTCGCCGTCGTACTCGCGGCGGCCGCGGATTTCTTCACTCCGCCTCCGCCATAGCTGTCTTCCTCTGCCAAGTTAGGGCGTGGAAGATCTGAACTGACGAACTTCTAAATCTAAACTTCACAGTTCGTCGTGTTCTTCGTCAAGGGTAATTAAAAGTTACTTTTACTGCCCTTGTTGATTCTGATGTTTTCTACAAAATCTTCAAAAGGTGTTTATTCTTCATATCTTCACACACTAAACACCTCACACAACATCTATTCTTGATCTGTTTCCCTAAGCAACATTTTCTTTCAAGATTCCTCAATTGTGTGGATTTTCAATCTGTACAACTCTGGAACCTAAGTCAAAGAACGCTTAGTGAAATTCTTCAAGACTCATCTGGTCAAATTCCTCAAACTTGTTCTTTTTGCAAAATCTTCTGAGTACGCATATGACCTCTCCAAATTCTTCGCAACTATATTCTATTCACAGGTACACATGTATGCTTCTGAATCACTAGGTTCTCATCAACTTAACTCATTTGCAGCGTTCCTCGAAGAAAAGTTGCACACCTCATCTGAGAACTCAATAGTTCAAAATCCTCAGCTAAAGAAAATGGCTGACGGCAAGAAACCTCAGAAGGGAGGAAAGAAACCTTAAGTCAACACTGCATTTGAGATCCCTGATGACATCTACGCAGGGTACTGCACACCCCCTGAGGAAAACAAAGAATGAGCGCAAAGTGCGCATTCTGAAGATTGAGAGGAGATGGGCCAGAGAATGGAGGGATTACAAATATGTAAATCCTAAGTACATGAAGAAATTTGCTGTACACCCTCCAGGCCCAAGATCTCCACTGGCACCTGGTCAAGAAGCTGATCCCTCTAGCATCATAAGAGGTGAAGAATTTCCAAAGGAATGGGCCAAGCGTCAAGCCAAGCTGGCCAAAATGGCAAAAGAAGCAGTGAAGAAATTCAATGAAGATTCTGCTGCCATTGCTGAGGCCTCTGCAAGCAAGCCTAAGAAGGCCATGCCCAAGAAGCCTGCACACAAGCCGAAGGCTTCTGCACCAATGTCCTCATAGCCAAGCTCAGCAAAGCCCTCACGGCAAATTCCTCAAGCTGCTCCAGCTCCTCAAGTTGAAAAACCCTCGGCTCCTCTTTCCAAATCCTCAGCACCTGTGCACCTCGCCTCGTGCCAAAGGACAATAGGCATCTCTATTGCCTCCAGAGCCTCTGCAAGTTCTTCAGCTCCTCCAAATTCCTCAACTGGCCCAACTCTGCTGAAGACCAAGGCCACTGTTGGATGAGGCACTAGACCAAGTCCTCACAAGAAGCATGTCGCCTTTCAAGTACCATCCGATGATGACAAAGCTGATGATGAGGAACTTGCCAAAATCATCAGAGACAGACAGCAAAGGGCCGCTAGAGCCAAAGGCAGTACTGTGCCATTGATGCTGGATCCAAAGTTGATCCTTGACTTCATCAAATTATGGCACAAGGACCCCAACACACCTCTTCCTGAGATGAACCTCACTCCTGGTCAAAGTCATATGTTGACTGCCTTCATTGGTGAGGAGAAATGGAAATATGAACATGGGAGGAAGGTGAAGAAAGCATAGTACAAGAAAGAGCGCTTTCTAAAGCAAAACTTCTTGAAGCTTTCACCTGAAGAACTTGTCGCTCTGCAATCAGAGATCAAGAATCTTAGTGATGAATTTGATCGCTACTATGCTGACTAGCTTGGAGCCAAAGTCAGATTCGTCAACTTGACCAAGGGATTCACCTCAAATGTTGTAGCAACGCAATAAGAAATTCCTCAGGCTAAGGCATCTGCTCAGCCTACTGAAGAACATGCCAGCACCGCTGATGAAAATCAGGCTGCTGATGAAACCGCTAGTACCAGGGCTAATGACTGCATTCCAGCGGCTGATGAAACTGCCAGGGCAACCACTAGTATTGCGCCTGAATAAATAGTCAGGCCAGCTGAAGCTTCAACCGATGTGCCTGAAGAAACTGACCATGCGAGGGCAACTGCATCAGTTGTGCCTGAAGAAAATGAACCAATTTCCTCTGATCCTCGTGCACCTACACAAAGTCCAATTCTTCCTTCTGCATCAGAAGCTAAGAAGACCAAGGCTGCGGAGCATGCAACAGTGAAGAAAAGGAAAGCATCAACTTCATCAGAATCTTCAGCTCCGAAGAAGATGAAGAAATTGACAAGCTCTTTTGGGAATCCTATTGATGCTGTTCCAGTCTCATGCATGCCATCAAAGGAACTCATTCCTTTGGTGAAGACTATGAGATCCCAAGCGGATCCGATGAAGATGTTCCTTCTGCTGCTTCTCCAGAGTAGTTGGACGAAGAAATTGAAGTGGATACAATCCCTTCAACCCCAGTTGTCTCATCGCCCATGCCTTAGTTCACAGCTGAAGAGGCAAGCTTTCAAGAATTAAGTGAAGAAGATGAGGATGTGGACATTGGGAGCACAACACCAGTGATGAATGATGACTTTTGGGAAAGTCAGCACCCCAATTCTCCTTTGTTCACTCCTCTGCAACAAATTCCTCAGTCCCCAGTGCATACCCAAGTTCAAATGGGCTCTGAAGAACCTCGCACCACTCCATCCATTCATGAAGAAATTCCAGCCACTAGTGCTGATGAACAAGCTGCTGAAGAATTGAAGAACCAGGCTGCAACTAAAGAAGAAACTGAAATTCCTCAGCCTGTGGTTCCCGAGACTGCGATTCCTGAGGTTGTGATGCAATTAACTGACACTCCTCAGCCCAAGCCAAAGGATCCTTTCTCCAAGAAGCAAAACTTCAAGGATGATGACTTTTTTCACGAGCATGTGTTCTTCACGGAGTACAACCCATATGACTCTTACTACTGCAGGATGCTGCTAACGTGACACTACAATCAGAGACCCTTCGAGAAACTGTGTGTGATGCCATAATCGCAAACGGTGCTGTATGAAAACCATCAGAAATGTATAAAACATTTGCGATGACGGATGCATCAAACACGGTTCAGGTTTTAGTTGCATGTGCAATGAAGGGCATACGGTTCAGTTCAATTAACTGTTTGCGATGAGGAGGAACAAAAGAAACGGGCAGCCTGATGAAGGCATGTGCGATACACAGCATAGGGTTCACTCAGATGAACTGTTTGTGATTAGGCAACACAAAAGAAACGGGCAGCCATATGAAGGTGTGTGCGATATACATCATACGGTTCACTCGGATGAACTGTTTGTGATTAGGCAACACAAAAGAAACGGTCAGCAAGATCAAGGTGTGTGGGATATACGGCATGCGCTTCACTCGGATGAATTTTTTGCGTTGACACAAGAGTACAGAAACACTTCAACTTAACAAGACGTGTGTGTTGTGCGAGGGGATTACATGCGGTTCACTCGGCCCTTGTCGTCAGTGTGTGACCTCTATGGCAACCGTTCGCTCCCCACGTGCCTCTTCATGTACCGTGGCAACCGTCCACCGACTCTTCGCCTTTCCCTCTCGATTTGGAACTGCTGTCGCACGCTAGCTCTTCCTCCCTCCTCCATTTTCCTTCACCCTTCCTTTTGCCATTGTTTGATCATCTTCTCCATGGAGGGAACAAGCCGAAAACGACCCCGTTATTCTTGCCCCGATCTGAATGATGACGCGGTGGAGGAATTCATTGATCGGTGCGACGTCATCACCTCGGCTAGCATGGCAGGTTTGTTCAAGACCATTCTCGACTCAACTAATAACATCATTACAAGGAACCCAAGGGTTCAGGAGCGGTTTGATCTCCCCTATCTTCTTGACCGACTCTGATTGGTGGCGGGGGCGAGGAAGCCTCGCCTTGTGTAAGTTGATGCCGCTTGATAATGATACATATGAGGTCAAGATGCCATCGCTTGAGGGCAAGGCTTGGGCTGGCACAAATGGAGATTGGGTTGTTTATATTGGGTACAACTTCGAGTGGGAACTTGTGAATGTGTACACTCGTCACCGGGTTCCACTTGAAAAATCTCGACGACGCCTGGAGGTTGAGTACACGGTATTCTACGTGAGTTCAAGTACGATCATGCTGACTGTCGTCTATGGAAGATAGCAATTTGTCGAGTTCCCAACCGCTCTTGGGGTTATAGGAATGCTTATGTTGTCTCTATCTTCGACAAGCTTGTTGCCGTCCTTCATGGTTCGACTCGATGGATATTGCTCAAAAATCAGTTTCTATACACGGATGAGTACTCTGCTGCAATTCAATACGAGGGTCTTGTGTTTGCTGCCACCACTCATGGCACTATTTTTGCATGGAATCCTCATGATTTCGGTACATTTGTCTTCCACCGTAATTATAATTGTTTCATCCACATGCATGCGGGTTAGCTAGTTTCCCTTTACTAATTAACCTTCTTATGTTCCAAGGTCCTGTGAACATTCCACCATCTATACTTGAAAATTTTATTCACGAGCATGAGGACGAGCAAGACCCATATACTCAGTGGCACCTGGCAACTTATTCCGATGGATCACCTCTTCTTGTCTGTATACGGGGCACTGCTGATGTTACTAAGGAAGCAGGTGTTGTCTCGTATGGTCACACTGTTCGGACCTATTCCAACATCCGTTGTAGGGTATTCGGGATGGATACTGGTGTACTAGCGCCAACACCTTCTCCATGGTTTAGTATTGAAAGTCTTGGAGGAAACTCGCTCTTCCTTGGACAAAACTATCCAATGATGGTGGAAGGCGATCCAGCTGCTGTTGACACAACGTTACTACCATTTATGAGAAGCAACTGTATCTATACCTCGGACATTACTATGCTTCCCTACCGTCCCAATATGGGTATTGAAATAGGCCGCTTCATCCTAGATGATCAGTCCTGCGTTGGTCTCGAGATTAAAAGTAGCTAGCCCTTCCTAGAGAATCACTTCTGGTTCAAAGCAAGCGTTTCCAACGCCGACGAGTGGTTGAGCTGAAGTTCATTTCATCGCTTTGTTATTTGTTGTGTGAGAAAAACTTTACTAGAATGTTTTGTTGGAAATGATCTATAATCCAACGTGTATCCTCGTTGTCGTTGTGGGTTGATGACTTGTTGTATGTAATCAATGGTACATTTGCATATGCGCCCATGAACTCACGCCTGCTAGTGGTGTCCATATGAACAGTGCTAGTATTTTAGTTGCAAAAATTAGATAGTGCTAGTGATTTGTAGCTGCATATTTTGACAAATCGCAGTGTTACAAGGTTGACAAATGGCAATGTTACTAGATAAACAAATGTCAATCTTTCCAGTTTGAGAAATGGCAACATACCCAAAATGACATATATGCAAATCTTACCCAATTGTTTGTACGTGGTTGCACACGGGTCATGCAAAACAACCGTTTGCATTGAAGGGATGCAGAAATCTTGCTCGACACATTTTCCCTTGGCTTCGTGGGGAAGCTGTCGGTTTGCATACGGGTGTTCTAACTAAAATGTTTGCGATGAGTGTTTTATATTTAAAAACCGTTGACGTTTTTTTCAAAAGAAAATCATTTGGTAAGTCTGTACATTAAGAGAGAAAAACGCAAGTTCGTTCAAACCATATCTTTCATTCGGTCACACTACGAATTTATATTCATATGATCGAGAATTCGAGATACAGTATTAAACCCCAAAAAAACTATTTCCGACGGCGGCGGAGGCGGCGTGCCGCACCGTCGTTGTCGTTGTCGTCCTTCGGGACGCCGTTGTTGAAGTCTTCAAGGCAGCACAAAATGTTCTTCACTTGTAAATCAAACATCATGTCGTCGCGCGATCGACGGGCGGGCATGGGAGGACGACAACTGGCGCCGCTGAGAGGTAGCGGTCGACGGCAGCGTCCCATGCCGCTGAGGGGGGGGGGCACGGGCACGGGCACGGGCACTGCGGGTGCAGCCAAACGCACGGCGACCAGTGCCGCGGTGGGTGGAGGGGCGCGCACGGGAGCGGCGGATGCAGCCAAACGCACGGGGGCCGGCGGCACGGTGGGTGGAGGGGCGCGCATGGGCATGGGCATGGCCGCTGGCGCTGGCATGTACACAAGCTCGCGCGAGTCCGCGGAGACCTTGCTGACGCCCATGGCTTCCAGCTCTGCGATAGTTCTCGGCGACCAGCCCGTCAATGCTACGGGGATGGCCGCTGGCGCGGGCGCGTGGATGGGAGCTGGGACGGGAGTGGGGGCAGCAACCGCCGCGGCCAGCTCGTTCTGGGCCATGTCCATGAGGCCCCATTCCTCCTTATTTTCTATCTCCTTCGGCTCGGAGTCGACTTCACCAAAATTGAAGACTAATGGCAGATGATCATTCTGCGCCATGGCGGTGGAGGTCGGGGGGGAGAGGAATGGGAGGCGAACAGTAAGGATGCCCGTATTAAATAGCGACTCGGGCGCCATTAATAGAGAGGAAGGCGGGCGGCCATGGAAGTCAAAGGGCTTGCTTCCCAGTGAGCCTGCGCAGCGTAAAGCTCGCACGCTTCCCAGTGAGCCTGCGCATTAGAGGACAACTTGCACGCCTCTCGGTCAGCCTGCGCACCGGACTGCGCTCGCACGCCTCCCGTTCAGTCAAGGTCAAGCAGCTGTCCGCACGGCACCTCCTACAGCCATTAAAACCAAGACACGTGGCGCCACGTGAATGGTTAACAGAACACACACGTTTTGAATTATACAAACGTTTGAGATATTAAGTGGCAGCTATTTTTTCAAAATGCCTTTGTTGGCTGTCATTATTCGAGTGCGCCTTCTCTCAAAATGGAAACGAAAAATACCACATCATGTCGGGCACCATTCCATGATAGCATGCCAAGTTTCATGAATTTTAGACGAGTTGGATTTACTAGAATTTAAAAACCAGGCATCTCAATGTTTTGTCGGCAATCAACGGTGCCCTGGTGTTTGAAATTCATTCCCATTTACTGCGTGGGACCTAAGCATGCAACCAAGGACATATATTTGTTTTTTCAACCAATTTATATGCACTAGAGCATGTGCATGTAGTTCAAATTTGAATTATGCACATAAATGCATTGAAAACTCAGTTAATGCATAAAAATGTACAAAAGAACCCCACAAAATCACAAAAATTGACACAACACTCCTGTTGTTCTATGTTGACACGAGAAAAATTTTGGAAGCAATAAGAGGTAGTGGATATCATTTCATCCCCAAAGGTGGGACGTTCCCTACCGAAACCATGATGCTTGTTGTGAGAAGCATATACCCAAACCTGCCCCAAACGGGACAAAAATTTTACCATGACATGTTGATGCCGCTCCATGAAAGCATGCCAAGTTTCATGAATTTCAGACGAGTTTTGGATTTACTAGAATTTAAAAACGAGGCATCTCAATGTTTTGCCGGCAATCAACGGTGCCCTAGTGTTTGAAATTCATTCCCATTTCTTGCATGGGACCTAAGCATGCACCCAAGGACACATATTTGATTTTTCAACCAATTTATATGCACTGGAGCATGTTCTTGTAGTTTAAATTTGAATTATGCACATAAATGCATTGAACACTCAATTAATGCATAAAAATGTCCAAACGAACCCCGAAAAATCCCAAAAATTGACACAACACTCCTGTTGTTCTATGTTGACACGAGAATTTTTGAAAGCAATAAGAGGAAATGGATATCGTTTCATCCCCAAAGGTGGGACCTTCCCTACCGAAACCATCATGCTTGTTGTGAGAAGCTTTGGCTTGTGAGAAGCATATACCAGAACCTGCCCCAAATGGGACAATTTTTTTAACACGACATGTTGATGCCGCTCCATGATAGCATGCCAGGTTTCATGAATTTTAGACGAGTTTTGGATTTACTAGAATTTAAAAACTAGGCATCTCAATGTTTTTTCGGCAATCAACAGTGCCCTAGTGTTTGAATTTCATTCCCATCTCTTGCATGGGTCCTAGAAATTCACCCAAGGACACATATTAGATTTTTCATACAACCTTATTGCATTGGTCCATGTGCTTGTAGTTCAAATTTGAATTATGCACATAAAATGCCTAGAAACCCCAGTTAATGCATAAAAATGTCCAAACGAACCCCGAAAAATCACAAAAATTGACACAACACTCCTGTTGTTCTATGTTGACACTAGAAAATATTTGAAAGCAATAGGAGGCAATGGATATCGTTTCATCCCCAAAGGTGGGACGTTCCCTATCAAAACCATCATGCTTGTTGTGAGAAGTTCCGGTTTGTGAGAAGCTTATAACCGAACGTGCCCCAAACGGGACAAATTTTTTACCATGGCATGTTGATGCCGCTCCATGATAGCATGCCCAGTTTCATGAATTTCAGACGAGTTTTGGATTTACTAGAATTTAAAAACCAGGCATCTCAATGTTTTGCTAGCAATCAACAGTGCCCTGGTGTTTGAATTTCATTCCCATCTCTTGCATGGGACCAAGAAATTCACCCAAGGACACACATGTGATTTTTCAACCAACTTTAGTGCATTGGAGCATGTGCTTGTAGTTCAAATTTGAATTATGCACACAAAATGCCTAGAAAACCCAGTTAATGTATAAAAAGGCCAAACGTACCTCGAAAAATTCCAAGATTGAACACAACACTGCTGTTGTTCTATGTTGACACTAGAAATTTTTTGAAAGCAATAAGAGGCAAAAGATATCGTCCCGTCAGCAAAGATGGTACGTTCCGTATCAAAACCATCATGCTTGTTGTGAGAAGCTGTGGTTTGTGAGAAGCTTATACTCGAACCAGCCCCAAATGGGACAAAATTTTCACCACGGCATGTTGATGCCGCTCCATGATAGAATGCCAAGTTTCATAAATTTTAGATGAGTTTTGGATTTACTAGAATTTAAAAACCAGGCATCTCAACATTTTGCCGGCAATCAACAGTGCCATGGTGTTTGAATTTCATTCCCGTCTCTTGCATGGGACCTAGAAATTTACCCAAGGACACACATGTGATTTTCAACCAACTTTGGTGCATTGGAGCATGTGCTTGTAGTTCAAATTTGAATTATGCACATAAAATGCCTAGAAAACCCAGTTAATGTATAAAAAAGGCCAAACGAACCCCAAAAATTCCAAGATTTAACACAACACTCATGTTGTTCTATGTTGACACTAGAATTTTTTTGAAAGCAATAAGAGGCAATGGATATTGTCTCGTCCCCAGAGGTGGTACGTTCCCTATTGAAACCATCATGCTTGTTGTGAGAAGCGGTGATTTGTGACAAGCTTATACCCAAACCTGCCCCAAGTGGGACAAAATTTTCACCACGGCATGTTGATGCCGCTCCATGATAGCATGCCAAGTTTCATGAATTTCAGACGAGTTTTGGATTTACTAGAATTTAAAAACCAGACATCTCAACGTTTTGCCGGCAATCAACAGCGCCATGGTGTTTGAATTTCATTCCCATCTCTTGCATGGGACTTAGAAATCACCCAAGGACACACATGTGATTTTCAACCAACTTTGGTGCATTGGAGCATATCCTTGTAGTTCAAAATTGAATTATGCACATAAAATGCCTAGAAAATACAGTTAATGTATAAAAAAGGCGAAATGAACCCCGAAAAATTCCAATATTGAACACAACACTCCTGTTGTTCTATGTTGACACTAGAATTTTTTTGAAAGATGTAAGAGGCAACGGATATCGCCTCGTCCCCAAAGGTGGTACATTCCCTTTCGAAACCATCATGCTTGTTGTGAGAAGCTCTGATTTGTGAGAAGCTTATACCCAAACTTGCCCCAAATGGGACAAAATTTTCACCACGGCATGTTGATGCCGCTCCATGATAGCATGCCAAGTTTCATGAATTTCAGACGAGTTTTGGATTTACTAGAATTTAAAAACCGGGCATCTCAACATTTTGCCGGCAATCAACAGTGCCCTAGTGTTTGAAATTCATTCACATCTCTTGCATGGGACCTAGAAATTCACCCAAGGCACACATGTGATTTTTCAACCAACTTTGGTGCATTGGAGCATGTGCTTGTAGTTCAAATTTGAATTATGCACATAAAATGCCTAGAAAACCCAGTTAATGTATAAAAAAGTCCAAACGAACGCCGGAAAATTCCAAGATTGAAGACAACGCTCCCGTTGTTCTATGTTGACACTAGAAATTTTTTGAAAGATATAAGAGGCAACAGATATAGTCTCGTCCCCGAAGGTGGTACATTCCCTATCGAAACCATCATGCTTGTTGTGAGAAGCTCTGATTTGTGAGAAGCTTATACCCAAACTTGCCCCAAATGGGACAAAATTTTCACCACGACATGTTGATGCCGCTCCATGATAGCATGCCAAGTTTCATGAATTTCAGACTAGTTTTGGATTTACGAGAATTTAAAAACTAGACATCTCAACGTTTTGCCGGCAATCAACAGTGCCCTGGTGTTTGAAATTCATTCCCATCTCTTGCATGGGACCTATAAATTCACCCAAGGACACACATGTGATTTATCAACCAACTTTGGTGCATTGGAGCATGTGCTTGTAGTTCAAATTTGAATTATGCGCATAAAATGCCTAGAAAACCCAGTTAATGTGTAAAAAAGGCCAAACGAACCCCGAAAAATTTCAAGATTGAACACAACACTCCTGTTGTTCTATGTTGATACTAGAATTTTTTTGAAAGCAATAAGAAGCAACGGATATCGTCTCGTCCCCAAAGGTGGTACGTTCCCTATCGAAACCATCATGCTTGTTGTGAGAAGCTCATACCCAAATGGGACAAAATTTTCACCACGCCATGTTGATGCCGCTCCTTGATAGCATTCCAAGTTTCATGAAATTCAGACGAGTTTTGGATTTACTAGAATTTAAAAACCAGTTATCTCAACGTTTTGACGGCAATCAACAGTGCCCAGTGTTTGAAATTCATTCCCATATCTTGCATGGGACCTAGAAATTCACCCAAGGACACATATGTGATTTTTCAACCAACTTTAGTGCATTGGAGCATGTGCTTGTAGTTCAAATTTGAATTATGCACATAAAATGCCTAGAAAACCCAGTTAATGTATAAAAAGGCCAAACGAACCCTGAAAAATTTATTCCCATTTCTTCCATGGGACCTAAGCATGCACTGAAGGACATAGATTTGATTTTTCAACCAATTTGTATGCACCGGAGCATGTGTATGTAGTTTAATTTGGAATTGTGCACATGAAATGGCTAGAAAACCAGTTTAATGTATGAAATGTCCAAATGAACCCTGAATAATTCCAATTCTTTTACGACACACATACAGTTGCATGTTCACTTCAGATAAAAGATCTAGCAATTCAAACACCGTCCATTGCCGCTGTGACCCCATTTTGTAATTCAAATCAAGTAGATCCCACACAATTTATTCTCACCAACTGTGTGAGATGTAGTACAAAATAGCTTGGAGCACCGTCGGTGTATAGTACGCCTATGGCTTACGCGAGAAGGTGCGTCGGCTACAGTCCACAACCGGCGTGTCAAGCACACTAGCTCGCTCCCCCAAAACTCCCGCCTCTACATCCCTCCTCGCTTCAGTCCCTTGATTCAAAATTTCAGTAGCCCCGGCATTTTACTCCCGCCTCTGCATCCCTCGCAATCTCAAAAATATCTGCTCGCCCTTGATCCAAATTTTCAGTAGCCCCGCCTTGTTACTCCCGCCTAGTAAAATTTTCAGTTCCCGCAGTATTTCCTCAAACACAACCTCCGCTCACAAAGACACACACAACCCTCGAAACCATTGGTAGGTTGCCGCCATCGCCAACGCCTCCATCCTCAACCTCTGCCTGTGTGCCGGGGAGCTCGAGTAGCCAATGGCCAAAAAGAGGTTTATCACGGCCTTTTCGCCCAACGCCGGTGAGGTGGCCGCCGAGGTGTCCCCGTCGTCCTCCGCGGGCCCGATCCGCCATCGCCGGTCCCCCGATCCGCCTGCCGCCGCGCCCCTACACCGGTTCGAGGACTTCCCCGTCCTCCCCCGGACCCGGCAGCCGACGAAGTCCTACCTCGGGGTCCGGCAGCGGCGGTGGGGGACGTGGGTCGCCGAGATTACAGATCAAGAGACCCACACCTGCCGGTGGCTCGGTAGCTTCCACACGGCCGAGCTCGCGGCCATGGAGTACGACCGCTGGCAGGTCTGCTACCATGGCGTGGCGGCTAGGCTCAATTTCCCCTTCAGCTCATGTTAGGTCCACCTCGTTCCGCAGGAGCCAGGGGTGGTGAGCTTGGCTATGGCACGGGAGGACCGCGAGGCGTGGGAGCGTCTCGAGGCCGAGGCTGCCGACGAGGCCTACATGCAAGAGCTCTGCCGGCAGCACCCGGAGCTCATGGAGGCGGAGCGGGCGATCTTCGCCGGCATGGAGGGTGGCGAGGTTATCGCGCTCTCCTCCGATGACGAGGTCGACGGCGGCGAGGACGGCGGCACGGAGGGGGGCGAGGTTATCGCGCTCTCCTCTAATGACGAGGTCGAAGGCGGCGGCGACGGTGACACGGAGGGCGTCGAGGTGGGCCCCCAGGACAAGGAGATCGACGTCGACGAGTGGAGGAGTGCCTTCCCCAACGACCCCGAAGACGGTACTGGCCCGGACCCGGTTCGCGGCACACCGTACATGACGAGGAAGGATTGGCTCATCCTCTACTTCGACCGTAAGTAGTTTAGCTTAGTTTAAATTTATGTTTTATGTTCAGTTATGCAAAACTATCAATGTTCATGTTTGAATGCATGCTACTTTCGGTTGAACCTGCTTTGAACTTGATCAAATTGAAGTTTACAACCTTAAGTTTAGGGGATCGACTAGAAAAGGCCAAAAATTGCTGGAGTATGTATATATCCACTAAGGGTTTTAGTCCTTTAACTTTTTAAGGAACGCCTAGAGATGTCCTTATGACTTGTTTATTTCAGTTCTTCATAATGTGATGCTCTATATGTGCAACTATTTGCTGTGCAGTTCAATTTCATCAATAACAGTTTCAACAATACCACTATGAATTACGATATTTGGTTGCTGTTAAGGATATTGCAGTTAACATGCATTTTCATTTTTCAATTGTTGTTTAGCAACATGCATTGTACCGAATGACTAAATATGCAATCCCAGGCTACATAGCAACAAGGAAGAGTGTTACCTTAATGTTCTGATGATGTCTAGATATACATGTATGAGAGGATCGAGAAGAGGTGTCTAGAGGGGGGGGGGTGAATAGACTCTAACTAAGAAAAGTTGCACTTTTTAATTTCTTTAGTTGAAGTGGAGTTTTGGCACAAGTTTAAACATTCACATTACATATCAAGCAAGCATGACAAGAGTATATGAGCAGCGGAAAGTAAAGCATGCAAGTTGCAAGAATGTAAAGGGATGGGATTGGAGTGTGCAAACGCAATTTGGAGACACGAAGATTTTTTATCCGTGGTTCCGATAGGTGGTGCTACCGTAGATCCACGTTGATGGAGACTTCAACCCACGAAGGGTAGTGGTTGCGCGAGTCCACGGAGGGCTCCACCCACGAAGGGTCCATGCAGAAGAAACCATTTCTATCGCACCATGGCCGTCGCCCACGAAGGACTTGCCTCACTCGGATAGATCTCCACGAAGTAGGCGATCTCCTTGCCCTTACAAACTCCTTGGTTCAACTCCACAATCTTGACGGAGGCTCCCAAGTGACACCTAACCAATCTAGGAGACACCACTCTCCAAGAGGTAACAAATGGTGTGTTGATGATGAACTCCTTGCTCTTGTGCTTCAAATGATAGTCTCCCCAACACTCAACTCTCTCTCACAGGATTTGGATTTGGTGGAAAGAGGATTTGAGTGGAAAGCAACTTGGGGAAGGATAGAGATCAAGATTTAGGTGGTTGGAATGGAATATCCTGACCTCAACACAAGTGTAGGTGGTTCTCTCTCAGAAAATGTATGTTGGAAGTGTAGGCATGTTCTGATGGCTCTCTCCGCGAATGAAGTGGGTGGAGGGGTATATATAGCCTCCACACAAAATCTAACCGTTACACATAATTTACCAAACTCGATGGGACCGAATCATGAAAGTCGGTCGAACCGACTTAGTTCAAAATGTGAACGTTAGGATTTTCGATGGGACCGACATGTCAACTCGATAGGACCGATGTGCTAGGGTTAGGGTAAAGCCTCAACTCGGTTTGACCGATTACACAAACTCGGTGGGACCGATTTGGGTAATAAGCGAAACAGAGAGTTGGCTAAGCAAACTCGGTGGGACCAAAATTATTGCAATAGGCAATAGAGAGTTTGCAAGCCCATCTCGGTGAGACCGAGATCCCAGCGGTGAGACCGAATTGACTAGGGTTTCTAGCAGTGGCTATGTCAAGAGAACTCGATGGCGCCGGATAGAAAGTTTTGGTGGGGCCGAGTTTGACTTTTGGTTTGGGACATATGTGGATGTGAGAAAGTGGTTGAGGGCTTTGGAGCATATCACTAAGCACTTTGAGCAAGCAAGCCATTAAGCAACACCTCATCCCCTCTTAATAGTATTGGCTTTCCTATGGACTCAATGTGATCTTGGATCACTAAAATAGAAAATGTAGAGTCCTGAGCTTTGAGCTTGAGCCAATCCTTTGTCCTTAGCATCTTGAAGGGGTTCCACATCCTCTACTCCATGCCACTCCATTGTTGAACTTATCTGAAACATACTAGGTAGAAGCATTAGTCCAACAAGAGATATGTTGACATTTATTACCAAAATCACCCAGGGAGCACTTGTGCTTTCAATGTAATAAAATCTTATATAATGGGATGGATGGAATGTTGTACTACATCATTTTTCAATTGTTGTTTAGCTTCTAATATTAACTTGGTGCTTTTAGGTACATATATCATTGCCAAATATCCACACTTCGACCCTTTCTGCGCATGGGGCAATGAGATATTCATGAACCAGCATCAAGTGAGGAAACTGATAAAGATTGTTACTAAAATGGGTCAAAAGATGTCAATCAAACTATTTGTTTACACTTTATGCAAGACAACAGTGAACTGTAGGATGGTAAGTAAGAACCCTATAGCCTTCTTTTTACTGCCCATAATGAGTTGTGTTAGATGACAATATCAGTATCTTTTTTCTTTTCAAGTGGATCCTGAAGCAGTTTACTCAAGATTACCTCTTAAACTACATGATTGGCGGCCGATCATCACAAGGGGTTGGACTAGAGTCCTGCATGCCTTCTGCATCCAGGAGAGCACAATAGGGCCATTCCGCTTCACCTTGTTCAGCAACTGGAATGTCTATCGCCTCTTTCTTTACCATATGTAATAGTACAAGTATAGAACCCTGGTACATCATTCTTTATTTGGTGCTTCTGTACTTAAACATATGTACCTGTGAATCGAATAATGCATTGGTTGTTTGAACCAGATGGATATGAATAAAGCTATAGCCTACTTTAAAGTTTAAATTAGGTACAATTTTAAATAGCAGCAATTAAATTAGGGCGAAATTACGTTGTGCAGGTCATTACGGCACACATCACTACAAAAAAAAGACACATCCGTGACATTTTGGGCCGAACGAATTTTTTTCTGTCATACATATGACACTTCTATGACGATAATTGTGACAAAACCCGGTATCATCATAGATGTGGTGGGATCCTACTTCTATGACCAAAAATCATGACAGAAAATGGGCTTTCCATCCTAGGCGGGCCGGAGACGCAGCTGCATGACATTCTTTAGGCCGTCCATGATGGAAAAACCATGGTAGAAGCGAGGGCGAGGAAAATTTTGGGGAGTTCCCGGTTACGGTGGGGGGTCGGGGGCCGAGCGATGCGCGTTTCTCTCGTACACGTATGCACGTGTGTGCGAGGCGTTGGCTCTAACTGAACCCGAGCGAGGCGTTGGGCTCTAATCGAACCCGGCGATTGCCTTTGCGAGCTACGCGTTCATCGAACCCGGCGATCGATCGATGGTTGTTAATCGAACCCGATCGGCGATTCCTTCACTCTGCTGCTAATCAAGCCGATCGATCTGCCTCTAGGATGAGCAGTGAGCATTGAGGGGGGTTGGATGAGCGAGGGCGGTGGCGTTGCCTCTGGATGAACAGGACCCGTGGTGTGGTGGAGGGCTGGATGAGCAGTGAGCGGTGGAGGGGTGCCCGTGGAGGGTGGTTGAACAGGACCCGTGGTGTGGAGGGCTGGATGAGCAGAGACGGTGGAGGGGTGCCCGTGGAGGGTGGTTGAACAGGACCCGTGGTGTGGAGGGCTGGATGAGCAGTGAGATGGTGGAGGGTGGTTGAGCATGGCGGTGGAGTAGCGCGGTGGAGGCTGGATGAGCAGGAGCCCGTGGAGGCCGGAGGAGGTCGACGGTGGCCGTGGAGGCTGGAGGAGGTCCACGGTGGAAATGAACAGTATCCGTGGAGTCCGTTTGTGGTACGCCACACCCTCCCGATGAACAAGACCCTGTTTGACCGTGGCGCTCCAACACAAGTCCGTTTAAATCCGTTTTGCGGTATGCCACACCCCTCCCGATCAACAGGACCCCCGTTTCAACCGTAGGAGGTCCGTTTCGTCCGTTTTGCGGTACGCCACACCCCTCCCGATCAACAGGACCCCCGTTTCGACCGTAGGAGGTCCGTTTCCTCCGTTTTGCGGTACGCCAGACCCCTCCTGATGAATAGGATCCCGTTTCGAACGTGGCTGGTCGAACACAAGGCCGTTTCCTCCGTTCTGCGGTATGCTAGGCCTCATTTCCATCGCCTGTTCCGTCCAAGCCCTCCCGATGAACACAACCACGCATTCCGTTCCGACCCAGCCAGTTGGCTCTCATGTGTTCCGTTGCCTCCCGATGAACACGACGCATTCCGTTGCCTCCCGATGAACACGATACATTCCGTTGCCTCCCCATGAACACGACGACGATGCTGTTTCTCTTTTCCGACCTAGCCATGTACACGAGCCCTAGCCGTACGTATGCGCGAGTAGGCATTCGAGACCCCACCCGTATGTACACATACGTGGCCATATTTTCTTTCTTGCACTCTGGCCGCTGTACGTACGTGTACATGCTACGTGCGCGCCTCTACTACGACACGTACGCGCCTCTACTACGACTTGTGCGCGCCTCTACATCCACTTGTATATATGTACGTACACGTTCGCGACTAGAATGACAACGCTACATACGCTTTGACCAGGTGGGTCCCGACTGTCAGGCACTTCCTTGCCTGCGAAGATGTAGCTGGTGGGTCCCAGAAGTCAGGGGGCGAATCATTTTTTTTGCCTGGACGCACTTCCTTGCATGCGAAGATGTAGCTGGTGGGTCCCAGTAGTCAGGGGAAACATTTTTTCGTGAAATAGGGTGGCCCGTCCGGTGGGTCCCCGCTGTCAGGTGGAGGAATAATTATTTTGTACGTAATAAGGAGGCACTTCCTTGCTGCGGCCGTGGACCCAGCTGTCAGCCTCTCCACGTACAGTGCACGTCCGATGGAAGCCGTTCCTTGACCACATTAACCACGCCGCGCCGAGAGCACCAGGCGGTGGACGACGGCGAGCCTAGGAAGGGACGACGGGCCGGGAAGACGCGGCGATGGATGCCCACGCGTGAAGAGTCGAGGTTCTTGGTTCAACTGCGGTGTGAGGCTGCCGTCGCCGCAGAATAACGAGGGTGTGGGTGAGTAGAGGATGGCCGGCGCCGGTGGGAGTAGTAGGGGCGGTGAGGCATGACCGGCGCTAGTTTGGTAATTTGGAGCAAGAATACCGAGAGGTTGAAGAAGCACTACGGCCGTTGGATGGACATTGTATGGTCCTTGAGCTAGAATCGTGCATATTGACTAAGTTGACAAAGCCCTCCGTCCCGTCAACTTAGTAGGCCCTACAAGTCAGCTGCCACTATCTTTGGGTCCCACTAACCGGGAGTATTCATTTTTGTGCGTAATAAGGCGGCACTTCCTTGCGTGCGAAGATATAGCTGGTGGGTCCGAGCTGTCAGCTGCGGTAACGTTTTTTTCACAAAATATAGAGGCCCTTTCGGTGGGTCCCTGATGTCAGGTGGAGGAATCATTATTTTGCGCGTAATAAGGAGGCATTTCCTTGCGTGCAGCCGTGGACCCAGTATCGGCCTCTCCACGTCTGATCCACTTCAGATGCATGTCGATGCGTTGACCATGTTGACCAGGCAGCGCCGAGAGCACCAGGCGATGGGCGGCGGCGAGGCACGGGAAGGAGCGACACGGAGGCAGGGAAGACTCGACGCTTGTTTCCCACGCGGAGAATCTGTTGTCTGAGGTTTTTGGCTCGTCTGCCGTCGCCGGAGAATAACAGCAGGTGTGGGTGAGTCGAGGGATGGCTAGGCCAGCAATGGGAGTACGGTGGGGCGGTGAGGCCTGCGCGGCAGCAGAGTCGGCCACGGGGAGGAGGGAGGAGGCAGTCCCGCCGGCGCTTGTTTGAGCGGCTGGAGCAGGAAGAGCAGAGATTGAAGAAGCACGACGGACATTGGATGGCCATCCAACAGTCACTGCTTGTGCGTCAACCTTTTTTTAGGAAAGCCTCAAATCTGTGGAAAACAACATACAACCCATCTGCCATTATTTCTAATAATTTACAACCCATTTTCTATTTATTAAGGTTTTTTTGGTGCCCATATTCTTTTTGTTAGCATTACAGCCCATTTGTGGCCACAGTTAAAAAATTATACGAAATTTTGCATATTCAAACTGATTTTAAAAATAAATGTATATCAATATAAAATCCAACAAATTCTCCACGAATAAAAATTAATGTAATTTAAAATCTTGAAATGAAAAAAAGATATTTGAAACTAATTGCCGGTTTGATGTGTTTTAAAAATGTACAACCCATTTCTCATTACTGATGGGCCATTTTCCAGGCCAGCCGAATGAAGCTCTCCTCGTCTTGAAAGATTTGCAACCCAACAGGCCTGACAAAGCGACTTAGTTGGCAAATCACAAATAAACTGGGCTGTGGCCGTGGACCCAGCTGTCAGCCTCTCCACGTACAGTAATCTTCCGATGGAAGTCGGTCGTTGACCACATTGACCACGTCGCGCCGAGAGCACCAAGGAGGTGGACGACGGTGAGGCCTAGGAAGGGGACGACGCGGAGCGGGGAAGACGCGGCAGTGGATGCCTACGCGGAGAGGAGTACTAGGGTTCACTGGTTCGGCTGCGGCGTGAGGCTGCCGTCGCCGCATAATAACAGGGGGTGTGGGTGAGTAGAGGATACCACAGGCCAGCGGTGGGAGTAGTAGAGGCGGTGAGGCCTTGGCATCACACCCGCCACGAGAGAGGCGAGGAGCACGCAGCACGGCCGGCGCTGCTTTGGGCGGCCGGAGCAAGAAGACCAGAGGTTGAAGAAGCACTATGGCCGTTGGATGGACATCGTTCGGTCCTTTGGAGCTAGAATCGTTCATATTGACTAAGTTGACAAAGCCCTCCGTCCTCGTCAACTTAGTAGGCCCTAAGTCAGCCTCCCACCATGGTGGGTCCCAGCTAGCGTGAGTATTCATTTTTCTCGTGCGTAATAAGGAGGCACTTCCGGTGGGTCCGAGCCGACAGCCGGGGGGGAACGTTTTTTAAAATCGGTGGTCCGTCCGGTGGGTCCCAGCAGTCGAGGGTAAACGTTTTTTCAATCGGTGGCCCATCCGGTGGGTCCCAGCAATGAGGGAAACGTTTTTCAGCGAAATCTTGGTGGCCCACGTCGGTCCCTATTTGTCGGTGGAGGAATAATTATTTTGCGCGTAATAAGGAGGCACTTCCTTGCGGCTGCCGTGGACCCAGCTGTCAGCCTCTCCACGTACAATACTCTTCCGATGGAAGTTGGTCGTTGACCACATTGACCATGCCATGCCGAGAGCACTACGGCGGTGGAGGACGGCGAGGCTAGGAAGGGGACGACGCGGAGCCGGGGAGGACGCAGCAGTGGATGCCCACGCGGAGAGGAGTACGAGGGTTCACTGGTTCGGCTGCGGTGTGAGGCTACCGTCGCTGCAGAATAACAGGGGGAGTGGGTGAGTGGAGGGATGGCCTGGCCAGCGGTGGGAGTAGTATGGGACGGTGAGGCCTCCGCGGCAGCACAACCGGCCACGGGAGGCAGGAGCATGCGGCACGACCGGCGCTGCTTTGGGCGGCTGGGGCAAGAAGACCAGAGGTTGAAGAAGCACTATGGCCGTTGGATGGACATCGTTGACCACGCTGCACCGACAGCACCAGGGCAGTGGACGACGGCGAGGCCTATGAAGGGAACGACATGGAGCTGGGGAAGACACGACAGTGGCTGCCTGCGATGGAAATCTGAGGTTGGTTGGTTAATTGCTGTCGCCGAAAATAACAGGAGGTGTGGGTGAGTAGAGGATAGACAGGCCAGGGATGCGAGTATGATGGGGCCGTGAGGCCTTGCCGCAACACTTGCCGCCACGGAGGCGGAGCAAAGCGGTTCCAACGGCACTAGTTTGGGCGGTTGGGGCAGGAAGATCGAGAGGCGAAGAAGCACGATTGCCGTTAGATTGACATCTAACGGTCCGACGCCGTAGAGTCGATTGTTGACTAAGTTTCTTTTTGAGAAACCTTGTATGCGCATGAACTTAGTAGGCCCACAAGTCAGCCTCCAAATCTGTGGTAGACAACATAAAGCCCATTTGCTATTTTTTATAATTTGCAGCCCATTTAATAATTCTTAAGTAATTTATTACAGCCCATTTTCTGCCCAGACCACGGTCAAAAGTTCAACCTTATTTTGCATATTTCGTGGAGTCCGAACTGTTGTAATCGAAATGATAAACATTTTTAAGAACTTATTGATTTTCAAAAAATCGTTTTGTTTTTGTAAGCAAATAAGGCGTGGGACAATTGAGTTGGTTTAAGGAAAACCAGTGGTAAAAAAATCAGCACCGGGTGGGAAAAACAACAAAAATAAGGATGTAAATATGAAAAGGGAATTTTATGTGTTTTCAATATAATGATACGTGTATATGAACTAGTAAAACTATAGGTAGAGATTAGAAAACGGATGTAGGACATGCGTTTCAAGAGGAAAATAGAACTGGGCTGTGTGTTTGATTCAGTAAAAAAAACTGCCTGCGGATGCTGTAGGACAAAATATAACTAACGTTGGCGGGCCAGAGGCCAGTAGATACCTGCTGGATCTTTGTGCCCGTTGTCGCCATGGGCTGGGCCTGTTAAAACAAAACCAACCACAGGAAGTCTACATCCCAGTTGAAACTTGCTCGACCTAAAAAACAATTTACGTGCTCAATAAGCGAGAGAATTCTACAAGTCTGGTGATAAGCGGGATGCAGCACGAATATTGTTTTTTATCGTGATAATAAGTGCATGCACTTGTTTCAAAAAAAATGGAGAACTGGGAATTCGAACGGCGGGTGCTTATGCTACCCATCAAATAAAAATCAGGTGCCTGGAAATTCATTTCGAAACAAATGATTCAGCTTTATATCCACGTCGACCCTCGACATGATGGTTGGAAGCAAATGCAAGTTCATACCAAAAGATCGTTAACAACAATACCAACTTGCGGACAACAAGGTAGTACAACTACCAATACCAAACTAACTTATAATCTTTTACTCCTGGCCCTAGTGTTAAATGCGGTAGAAAATCTTGCAGAGGACCAGCTCCGCTCCTTCTCTTGCTCCAGTCCCCGAGGTGGTACTGGTGCATCACCCAGTTGGTCCTCTGCTGGTCGAAGTTCTTGTGGTGTGCAGCACCAGAACATTTTTTGCTGCCCGTCTGCCGGCCGTTGACCATCACCGACAAGGTATTGTCGGTCTTGTGCCACATCGCGTGCATGCCGCACTCTGACTGTATCTTGCTACGCGTCCACGTGCCCCTTTTGAACGCCCTGGAATTGCGCTCGAAGAAATGCTTCCTTAGGCCACTCAGTGTGATACCTACAGTATTGTGGAATACATGTTTTAGTGTACCTAGTTGGCATTTTCATAACATCTTTGGCATGTTGCAGTCACTCGTTTCACTTTTTATTAACTGTCAAATTGTAATTGCTTCACCAGGTCTGCGTCTAAAAAGAAAAATAGAGCTATAAACAAAGGAATATGTTTGTGCAAGTAGACGGCCGATCGGTGTCTTACCTGGAAGTTTCTCAGGTTGGGTGTAGCATATGCCGTGCTCGCTTTCGATGGTTGGTATGAACAAATCGATGAGAGACTGAAATCTCGCGCTGTCAGCACTCACTTTGGCCTCAAGGTGCTCAATCAGCTCCTGATCCGTGGGATCGAACTTGACGCTAGCCGGCAGCACCGGCCAATCCTTCTTCGACTTGCCTCGATAATTCCCGTTATATGGTACTCAATGTATGATCAATCTACTATTTTAAGTGAATGATGAAAGATTTCGACAGATAAGTGGTACTCCAAATCTGAAGTCCAGAATACTCAAACACGCCGCCGGGATTCTTGTGTCACCTCATGCGCAGCATGTTGTCACGTCAATTCAATGTGTTGACATGATGAATAATTTGACCGACGTATACTAGTACTGCTACTGTACTACTTACTAGTCATATTTAGCGTCACAATTTATACATAGGTTTCAGTAACAAGTACGCACTTGAGGCCTAACTTATATATATATATATATATATATATATATATATATATATATATATATATATATATATATATATATATATATATATATATATATATATATATATGGCTTCGCACAACATCTCCATCATCATTATCGGTACATCCTATGCAGTGAGTTAGGATGCACTTGATCCCGTGAAGGTATCTATCCTTCAAACTAGAGGAGTGCTTCAAACTAACAACAAGACATAATATCCAACAAAAGAGGGTCGTGCTATAACAGCAGAATACATGGCTCAGTCTAGATATCAAGACGAATCAAGTTGTGCATATTTGCTGTTGGCATGAACCACATCGCCGCATGTCGGGTTTGCAAAAGCCATCCATCGCATGGAAGCTTGATGCCTTTCACACATCAAGATTATCGGCAACAAGCTGTGTCGATTTAATCTCTGGATATGGTGATTCATGAAACCCATGGTATGATGTGTAAACACAGCCCCCCTCACGAATGGAAGTTGCATAGCACAAGAATCATCGCCGTGATATGATTGATGATTGGTTGGATGATCGGATAATTGAGCCCGAGGAACAAGGAGTGATTTCGAGGCTGTAAACCCGCCTCGCTTGAATACGCCGCCCAACGGAGCTGGGATCTTTCTCGAACACGAAGCAGCCATAGCCATCAATGTCACGAACGCCCACGCATTGTACTGCATGTGGTTTGATGTAATGGTTTGGTCAATTTGGTGCGTGCGAATGAGCATCAAATGATCGCCGTCACCGAACGAGCGATAAACCACCACCCATCGGCTGGTATGATTCCAGTCCTGGAATCATGAAGGCCAGCGCATTCGTCTCACTGCAACAATTCAAATTGGAGACCAAAGGACAAAGATAAACAATCATGTTCAGAGTATATGTGGAATTAAGATTATTATAACAGTGACACATATCATAGATAGAGAATTGCAATGCCGTGGTCATAATCATATCCCAAGTTAAAAAAATAAGTCAATGGCTTTCATATTCCAGCAATATGTCATGGTTCAAACATCATGTAACAATGAGAGGAAAACAGCTATGACAGCGCCTACTCATATTCTACCATAGCACTTACTACTACTGTTCTCATATCAACTCTAAGCAATATCATGCGTTGTTATAAAAATCTTGTAAACGATAATAACATATAACAATAATGATGTTATGCTCATAATATGTATTCTAACAATCATTAGACGCCAATTGTTCTCATATCAACTCTAACAATAACATGTGTGGTCATAAAAATCTAGGAAATGAGAGGAACATATAGCAGTGATGTGGTTATAGACATGCTATGCATTCTAACTTTGTAACAAATGAACAGGCAGTCGTATTCATAAGGTAAAGATGAGATGAGATAGAACAATTACACGACGATAGATTCCACCAAATAGGCAGCCAATCTGTGCGGCGATCACAGTAAATGATGCCATCGTGCACTATAGCATCAGACAGAAATGTTGCCTCAACAGGATTGATGATGAGCCATAACCATGTATGGCGACCGGATTCCAAATAGACTAATCCCATGTTGAACAAGGCAATGAGCTTGTAATCCATGTAGTCTTCTGATGGTGTGGGCACTTCACAGATTACAACTTTCTGCAAACAGAGGTCGAGCCAAAAGCTTGACGCGTCTCGTGCGTAGTAGGCAGGAGTGTCCGGCGGGCCGCAAGGCTTGATGGTGGCGGTATCCAACGATGGAAGGGTGATCTCTCGCTGGGTGTAGATATCCACGAGACGCCACGGACTACCGGTGTGGTGGATGAGCACGATCCAGTTGGCCTTCATGCCCGCCCAGTAGTGGCCGCGCATGAGGGACAGGTGGGCGGGTAGTGGTAGCATGTCGAGGGGCACCACGACAACCTCCGTAGGATCTTCAAGTCGGTGTCTGGGCCACCTGCGAGGATCGGGCATCAGCAAGCAGGGTGTCTTGAAAAGAGCCGGCCGGTTGCAGACAAGTAGACGGTACAAAGACACCGAACATGCGGCCAGACGGACGGTGCTGAGTAGGTCCATACGACTAAGATCTGCTCCAAGAGATCATCGGGGAGGGAATTCCAATCGCGGCTCTGCGTGTCAGTCGATTCTGCCATTGGGGTTTTCGGTGCTGCGAGCGAGCCAGGGCAAGTGGATTCGGCGCGAGCGGAAGAAGCTTCTCCTCGTGTGGCGAAAGCGGTGGAGCGGGGATATGGTACGCGAGCTACCAAGGAAGATGGCGCGGCGGGCGAGCAAAGGCGGGGTAAATGGTGCGTGGCCGACGATGGGGAAGAGAGGAGGAAGAAGAGTGGAAGACGGGAAGAAAGTGCATTCAATCTCAATTCTACTAGTACTACTACCAGGATATACCGTCCTTGGAGTGTAAATAGTTACACCGATGACATGTGGGTCTACCACAACAGGCCCATATGTCGCTTAATGGAGGACAGAGGTGCGTGGCGTATTTGCGAGCGTGCTCTCTTGGAAAACATGATGGCAATCTTGGGTAAGGCTGATTTAGTAACACCAACACGCTGGTTCAGCTTATTAATTACGTGTCCCATCTGCTGCAGCGTGTATTGTCACTTCACCGCGAAGACTAGTTGAATAGTTCTCTCGACCGAGATGGGGAATAATGGATCGTGAGGACTTCCTTTCTCAAGATCCCTATGCCTCTCGCTCACTTCACTCATTTTGCTCCGTACCTAGTCACTTGTTGAAATCTGTAGAAAGACAAATACTCCGTATTTGGGAACAGAGGGAGGCTTTTACTCCGTACTACTTGGGAACAGAGGGAGTATCACCATATGGAGGGAACAGAGGAAGCTTGAAATATGAACATGTCAATGGGAGGAGTAAGCCCCATGCATGCAACATGCAACACTCACACGTACACATGGATGCACGCAACACTCACGCACCCATGCGGCACACAGCACACGACGCAACACACACGCTCACGCTCAAGTGCTCAACCTACTCCCTACGTCCGTGAAAGACTGTACATTTAGAGATTGATACATTGACCAGGGCATAATTAACGCCCAAAAGTAGCAGACTTATGTGTGCATGCGACCATTGAGATAAGGAGATTAAATGAAGGCCGCTGCATGCTGTAATTAAGGATAGACATGTAGCCTATACCTACAGCACAAGTTGGTGCATTAGTCAATCAATATCGATTTAGATTAAAGGCTAAATGCATTGGAAGTGTAGATGTACATCATGTACTACACTCTTTGTTTTATAGCCGATGTACACTCTTTGTTGGAAGACCGAGGGAGGACACGTGCATGCACTCACATACACAGCCGAGGCGGTTCGCGCAAGGGTTGGACTCGTGTCGCGCTGCGTAAAGTTTTGTTTAACTGATTTCTTTGCTCGCCAACCGGCGGTGGGACCCGAAACCAGGTGACAATTTAACCAGTCAACAAAGTGCCATGTCGACTATGTGGCCGGTCAGTAGGGTGCAATACGGTGCTCTACGATGAGCTTGTGATCATATAATCGCCGCAAAACTATATATAGTGACCATAAAGAGCGTATTGTTACATACATTGACTGCTAGTGTATTTTTATCGTTTCAAATTAAGCCATATTAATCAGAAAGGACACAGTATGGACTACTACTACTAGTACTAGTACTGCTTTGATGTGTCCCGTCAACTCGCCGAACGAGGAGAAGCTTGCTTACTACGCCTCTCCCTCGTCCACGCATGTGGTGGTTCACAGGACGAGGAGAGGGTTTTGACTACAGCGCCCTCTCCCTCTCCCTCTCCCTCTCCCTCGCCCTCGCCCTCTCCCTCGCCCTCGCGGTGGATGTGCAACAGTTCAATCGGTGTCAGATTGCCAGAAGCATATTGTCTTCAGAGTATCATCATTGTTGGACCTTCCAAGAGGCGAAGAGCCAAGTGCAAGGTTCACACGAGTACGAACTGTTGAACCTCCCAAGAGGCAAAGAGCCAAGCGCAAGGTTTTATAGGAGTTGTCGTCCTAGTAGGAGTGTACTACAACTATAGCGAACGATGCTACTGTATGATGCCGCCACGTCACGTATATCCAAAGCTGTGCCACCTTTTTTTTTCTCAAAGAGCGTGTTGGAGCCTGTGCAACAAACACACAAGTTGCACGTACACACAACACATTTACTAGTAATAAATTCTAAAGGACAAATGCCAGTATGCCACACAAGTTCATCTCCAACTCATGTGATAAATTTGTGCACGACTAGTCTACATATATTCACAGCGCTACCGTCCACAATTATCGTACTCCACTTACACGTTATAGATGGGCTACATGTCCTCATCCAGGTTCCAGTCTCAGGTGTTCTTCATGGATGGCACGATCCATAGCGGTGGGCAACGGGAATCATTGTCGCAGCTTTCTAGTCCGGTTCCACATGATGGAGACTCATCCAAGCTGAAGCGGCATAAATCGAGGATAGCGTGTCCCAAATGTCGTTCATCCGGTGATGCGCCTGAAGACACAACCATGCTTCATGAGCGGCAGGCCTTCCGTGTCATACGGAAGGTGGCATCCGCTTCACAATGGGGTAGCTGTCCCCGATGAAAAGCGAGTACTCTCAAGAGTGTTCCTCGGCACCCACGTAGCATCACGGGGTCAAACTCGGCGCCGTTCATCTGGTACACGCGGCATCCCAGATCTGGACACATGGTGACATACATAGTCAAGGTCCATGCATAATAATGTTGTGCTCAAATATGGCGGTCGATGTCTTTGTGCAGCAAATAGTACTACTCCGGTATAGAGGAAGTAAAATAACCGGCTTATTATATATAGCCACTCTTGGCTACATGGATGAGATAGTAAGACATGGAAAAACAAAAATGGTGGCAACTAGTGGGTTCAAGTTTTCAAGGGCCTAGCTAGCTATACGTGTCCTCCAAGGTAAAAGTACTCCTACTAGTACTACAAAGTATACTACTAGTACAAAAATGAAAGAGAAGGCGAGAGGGTTAAAAAATGGAATACCTGGGTAGATGGTGACGGTCCGATCGTGGTAGATTGTGTGACCATGTTGCACATCAGTGGTACCATGGGTAACGACTGCTAAGATAGTTGATCCCAATATGCCAAAGTCTACAAGGTTCCAGGTTAGACCGAATCGCGGATGCAAATGCACATCCAGGATCGGCGATCTTATTTTGATCGGGGGATGACTGGTCCCTGCAAAATAATGGAGTACCGTTAGGGATGCAAATGATGGTTTGTGCATTCCGTTTGTAATCTCCCGTACCGTAGGATGTCAACCAGATGAAACAAGTCCCCTGGCTTGTCACCATGAAGATGCGGCCTAGATGGCGCAAGGCGTCTTCGAACGTGTAAGGGTACAAATCTGCCGCCGCCAACATGCGCCAGCCTCTGCCGTTACTGCCTCTGCATTGATGGCAATCCTTATGTCGAACACCGCGATGAGATAGTAATCTCGTAGCCGCATCGTTTTGTCGGTGGGTCCACAATTGCTATCTTCTTCAATCTCATGTAGGCATCATCATACTTATTCTTGCCCAGCCAGTCCAGAAGGCCGATCCCAATGGTGGAGAAGGGGTCTACCGGAACGGCCGCACTGCTTGGATGTTGTGCAAAATCATGGTGGTATCCGGCCGGAGGTATGCAAGCCAGTCTTCGTTGGCACCGACCTAGACCTATATATAAGGTGGTGGGCAGCGGAGAAATTACGGGATGGAAATGGAATAACTAAGTACTACATGATCAAACTCCATTACTGACCTGCTCATTAGTCAAAATCCGACTACCTCTCAATGTCGGCAACTCTAGCGGAGTCAACGTGCAACCATGGCCAGGGAGCAGTGGACTATTCGAAGGGTCGTCTCATAGAAGAACCTTCTCCTCGAGGACGCATGGAAGACCAACAAGCATGGCCTTTTCCCAAGCCTGTTTAAGCAGCGTCTTGAAAAAGTTGGTGCAGGAAGCACCGAGTCTTCTTGGCGGTGAGGACGTCGGAGCAGCGTCGATTTCTCCCAGAGGATCGTCGTCCAAGGTCTCCCAGCCCCGACGAGGAGGATAACCGCCTGGCGAATCCATCGGAGCAGCGACGAACTGCCTTATCTTCGGGGGGAGGGGAACTGGCGAGGAGGAGATAAGAGCGTAGTAACCGCAGGGCCTCGTCCCTTCCAACTGTAGATTGTTCCTTAGCGAAGGGGTGAGGCTATTATTTACTACTAGTACTAGCATTATGGAACATTATGGGATTGCATTATACTATAAATAATAGCACTAGTAAGAAATTTTTGGCACTAGGTAGTAGTTTTTGGCGTGGATTAAGAAATTTTGGGTATGTTTTTGCCATTTTTTGTACACGCCAACTAGTGTCAAAAAACGTCGTACATTATGTGACGGAGGAGTATGTACTCGTACTGTATCAGTACTAGTACTACTTTTCTCAACTAGTAGTGCAATGTACTGTACTTCTAGTCTAGTCTAGTATAGTGCACCAGATTTGAACTCTTGAATCTCAGGGCCAAGGAGCTACAGTTGGAAGTGGAGGGTACTACTGTTCTCTAGAACCATCGCTGTACTATCAATGTAGGGGAAGTACACCTGCGTAGTGGCCTAGTGGGTACTCTCGATGCTCTATTCAGACGCTCCTCTCACGTAGCTGGCCTACTCAACCGCTCCTCTCATGGACACACTAGCAGCCTGTTTATCAGCGACAGTTCTTTGAAGGCGAGAACATTTGAGTTATTTGATACAACGAGACTAGGCTTTTCACTTCCATTTGTGGAGGTGTAATGGATCTCGTCGAACTTTGTTAGTAGTTCCTTCTTTATGAATGAGATGAAGCAAAGCTTTTGCCTCCGTTTCAAAAAAAAAACATGTCAAGAGGAATTTCTTTTATAGTAGAGCCGATAATGGAGTGAAGCCCATGCATGCAGCGCCACAAGCTCTGAGTAGTAGTAGAGCACTTTACGTCTGAGCCATATTGCACGAGTTCCCAATGCCTGCAGTGCTTTCCGGCTCCTCGGGCTTAATTGGGAGGTGCTAGTTTAAATATGCTACTAGCTGGAAGCTGCAAGCGAGGTGCGGCTAGGGCGAGCACGCGAGCCACGGGATGCTGGGAAGGAAAACCCGTTCAAGTGGCTAGGCTGTCCAGTGCACCCAGATTGTGGGGCCGCACGTCCGTTTGACTTCAAAACTCAAACTACCCGTGTAAAATATTGGCTCGCAGCGAAGTGTAGTACTAGTACTATTTAAAAAAAAGGCCGCCGTGCGTTCAGCCGGGATCGAACCCACAAAATGAGGTATACACTCCCGTGACCACTAGTAGTACTCGTTGGAGTACAACGCAACCTAGAATCGCCTTTTGTCACTAGTAGTACGTACATTGTTCCTTACAAGAAGCCCCTAAGAGCATGGTTAATAGTATAGCCAGCTGCTGGCTATAAGCCAATGCCATGTCATCTACAGCCCATCTTATAGCCAACATGTAGTACAATAATAGATCAAAAGAGTGTACTACTTATTTATTATGTGGCCCACTTCTCATTCTCACAAAGTTCCTAGGAGCACATGCTAGAGCTGGCTCTTCTCGAAGAGCTCGCTTACCTTCTCTCTCCTCTTCTCTTTCCTCCAACTAAGCAGAAATATACTACTCCCTCCATCTTGGTGAATAAGTCATCTTAGATTGTGCACCGTGACCAAGGAGGAGGGGAAAACTAGAGAACTTAATGTTTATTTGCTAATTAATAGCATTGCATGCAATGAATTAACCACTGCATGTCGTGTTTGGTAGTTTCAAGTCATTAAAAGCATGCACACCCACATCTCTTATTGGTTGATACGTCAAGAAACAAGAAACGAGGTAAAAGTTAATGCACCGCGCCTAAGTGTTTTGGGATTATTTGGTTTTCGTAAGATGACTTACACACCTAGACGGAGGGAGTAGTTTATTTCTTATAGCCCGCTGACTCAGCTCTATTGTACTTGCTCTAATAATGCAAGAAACCACTAAAATGCCAAGAAACTACTACCACTTGCATACGTGACAGACTTAAGATAAGACTACCTTATCAACCATCGTACATGCTCTTACCAACAAAAATCCTCGAGTGACCTCCTACCTCCGGCCCGTCCACCTAGTCATCCTCGGCCATGGGATGCAGCTACCGCCGCCGGCAGAAGGCGAGGTCAAAACCGCCGGCGGTGCGGAGCCCATGTTGCGGTAGCTCGGGTGCCAGCTCGTCCGGCGCTCATGACGCTAGCTAGCCAAGATAGCTCAAATCCACTGCTTATGCGCAAGGTTTGCTAGCTAGATTAGCACAGCAGCGACGACTTGCTTCATGCAGCATCAGCAAAAGGCCAACCATCCGGCTCGAGAGAAGGCCAGTATGACGGCTTGCTCGCTCATGAGTCACGCTTCGGGCCAG
This sequence comes from Aegilops longissima, assembly GCA_021605205.1. NCBI lineage: Eukaryota > Viridiplantae > Streptophyta > Magnoliopsida > Poales > Poaceae > Aegilops > Aegilops longissima. Next base: position 271,492,455 of record CM038677.1, read on the forward strand.
CCTGCCAACCCGTCAGAGAGGCCAGTAGCGGCGTCCGGCCCGTCCGGCGGAGCGGCCAACTTCGCTCATCATCGGCGCCACCGACGAACACACATCAGTACTGTTTGAAGTAATGTTCAGGAAAAATAATGATTTGAGGGGGAATAACATGATAGAATGTCAGATGTGGGTCCCTCGTGTCAACGGTCAAACAAAATGTGTTGGTTTAAGCTGCCTTGTCAGCATGGACATGTGGGCCAACCCTGTCATAAATGGGTTTAAACGAACCTAATCGGTAGGAGTACTAGGTAGTTTTTGGCGTGGATTAAGAAATTTTGGGTATGTTTTTGCTATTGTTTGCACATCAGATTCTTCCTAGGGCTGGTTGAAAGTGGTAGTTTTTTTGTTAAATACTCTACATATTGTAAGTAGGAGTGAAAGTTAAGCTTTGGAAGCCAATAAGCAAGGCTAGTTATATAGTGCATATGTGTACATGATTGAAAGTAAATATCAACCATGAGTGACTAATATCTTGATGGAAAACCTGAAACTATGGAATACCAGGAAAAGAAATGCATGGTTGAAAATACTAGCAATGTTCATGTCTGTTGCAACGAATCATAATTAGAATAATACTTATTCACAAACTTGGTACAAAACACTCTAATTTTGATATACATATGTCACTAGAGATATATTATGTTTCAATTAGAATATATTCCTTGGGCTGTTTTGGTGAGGTCAGGGAGGGATGTGGTTGGTTTTAAGATACTAATTATGGGGTTTTCTGCAAATTGGTAGACACGTGGGATGTTGGTGAGAAAAGGCAACAACTTACCTCACAATCGTTAGATGTAGATCTAATGGTCAGAAACGACGGATGGCAGACACACTAGCATCACCAACTTAGTCTTGTGTAGGAGTACTAGCAAGATACGTGCATTGCACGGAACATCAAGATGCATTTTTTTATAAAACACTTGTTGTGATTGACCCTTGCGGGAGTAATCCCATGTGTAAAAACTAATGATATCTCGAGAAATATGAGATAAGGTGAAGAGGAGTGAGGTGTGGTGGTGGTTGGTGGTCGGATTGAGCGGAGGCATGGGGATTGACGACGCCGGCAGCGGCCACCAGGCCAGTTTGTTCCAGAGGCTTCTATAGGATCGAAAGTATGCCTAGAGGGGGGGGGGGGATTAGACTACTTGACAAAATAGAAACCTATCCTTTTCCCAATTTTAGTCTTTGGCAGATTTTAGCAATCTTAGCACAAGTCAAGCAATCTTAACACAATTCAAGCAAGCATGCAAAGAGTATATGAGCAGCGGAAAGTAACGCATGCAACTTGCAAGAATGTAAAGGGAAGGGTTTGGAGAATTCAAACGCAATTGGAACACGGATGTTTTGTCATGGTTCCGATAGGTGGTGCTATCGTACATCCACGTTGATGGAGACTTCAACCCACGAAGGGTAGCAGTTCTTGCGAGTCCACGGAGGGCTCCACCCACGAAGGGTCCATGAAGAAGCAACCTTGTCTATCCCACCATGGCCGTCGCCCACGAAGGACTTGCCTCACTAGCGGTAGATCTTGACGGAGTAGGCGATCTCCTTGCCCTTACAAACTCCTTGGTTCAACTCCACAATCTTGTCGCAGGCTCCCAAGTGACACCTAGCCAATCTAGGAGACACCACTCTCCAAGAAGTAACAAATGGTGTGTTGGTGATGAACTCCTTGCTCTTGTGCTTCAAATGATAGTCTCCCCAACACTCAACTCTCTCTCACAGGATTTGGATTTGGTGGAAAGAAGATTTGAGTGGAAAGCAACTTGGGGAAGGCTAGAGATCAAGATTCATATGGTAGGAATGGAATATCTTGGCCTCAACACAAGGGTAGGTGGTTCTCTCTCAGAAAATATGTATTGGAAGTGTAGGTTCGTTCTAATGGCTCTCTCCACGAATGAAGAGTGGGTGGAGGGGTATATATAGCCTCCACACAAATACTAACCGTTACACACAATTTACCAATCTCGGTGGGACCGAATTGAGAAACTCGGTCGGACCAATTCAGCAAATCTAGTGACCGTTAGGATTTTCGGTGGGACCGACATGCAACTCGGTAGGACCGATATGGTTAGGGTTAGGGCATAACGTAATCTCCGTGAGACCGATTACACAAACTCGGTGAGACCGACTTTGGTAATAAGCTAACCAGAGAGTTGGTCGGAGTAAACTTCGGTGGGACGGTTGGCTCATTTGGTGGGACCGAAATGTTACGAAAAGGAAGCAGAGAGTTTACATTGCAATCTCGGTGGGACCGATCGCTCATCTCGGTGGGACCGAAACGTTACGAAGGGAAACAGAGAGATTACAATCCCATCTCGGTGAGACCGAGATCCCTATCGGTGAGACCGATTTGCTTAGGGTTTGTGGCAGTGGCTATGACATCTAAACTCGGTGGCGCCGGATAGAAAGAATCGGTGGGGCCGAGTTTGACTTTGGGTTTAGGTCATATGTGGATGTGGGAAAGCAGTTGAGGGCTTTGGAGCATATCACTAAGCACTATGGAGCAAGAAACTCATTAAGCAACACCTCATCCCTCCTTGATAGTATTGGCTTTTCCTATAGACTCAATGTGATCTTGGATCACTAAAATATAAAATGTAGAGTCTTGAGCTTTTGAGCTTGAGCCAATCCTTTTATCCTTAGTATTTTGAGGGGTCCACTTTCCTCATCCATGCCATGCTATTCATTGAGCTTTTCCTAAAATATTCATCTTCGAATAATGTTAGCTCAATGAGCTATATGTTGTTAGGAATAACCAAAACCACCCAGGGATAGTTGCACTTTCAGTCTCCCCCTTTTTGGTAATTGATGAAAACATATAGATCAAAGTTTTGACAAATGATAATAAGAGTGAAAAACATTGTCGCTCTGAGAAGTATGTGAAAGGCAAGAGCTCCCCCTAAATTTGTGCATAGTTAAAGATTTGCTTTGGACTGCAAATGCACAAGAAGTTAGGCTCATGGGTTACGCTTCCATGTCACATACATCTTGGTGGAGCGCTCAAAATGATAATAATTGAATACATGCACTCATCACCAAGCAAAGTGAATGATCATATAGAGATAAAAAGATAATGTCATCCAACAAGCATAAATGTAGCATATGATCAAACACATGATCATCCAAGTATCACACAGACATAATGTATCTCAAACAAGCAAATAAAGTTCAACCACCAAAGCAAGAGAGAATAAAAAGCAACACTCTCTCTAAGCCTATAATCTATACATTTTCTCCCCTTTGGCGACAAGTTACCAAAAGTTCATAGAAAATGCATAGTACTAAATCGTCTCTCGTGGCTTGATCTTGGTGGTGGTGTGGATAGAGCCAAGGGCGAAAGCATCTGTTGATGTAGATGGAGCTCGTGGAGTAGGTCTTGGAGCTGGTGGCACTTGAAGGCTGTAGCTGGTGCGAGATGAAGTGGCTCTGGTGTCTGTCACTGGCACTGCAGCTGATCTCTGAGCTCTAGGCACTCGGGCAAATGCCTTAGTGGTTGACTTGCCCTTCCTCTCCTGCATATCATCTTGAAGTTGCTCAACAACAGACTGGATCTCTGTGACCTTCACATCCATGTCATAGAACTTCTGCTGCATGATCCTCTCCAAGCTCTCCTGGTTTCGAGTCAAGGTGGCCAGCCCCTTCTCAATCCTCAGAGTGGATGCAATCAAGTAGCCAAGTTGATCCTGTTTGCTTTTCAGAATGTACTGAGATGCCTCTTCCATTGTTGGCATCTTGGCAGCCTTCTCAGTCCTTGCCTTCTCCTTCTTAGCTTGTGCTTGCACTGAAGATGGTTCATCTTCATCCATAACAACTTGGTTTTCCTCAAAGTCTGGATAGATAGGCATGTGCTCCTTATCCAACAGGTATGTGCCTGTGCCCATCTTGGAGTTAATTAGCTCCTGGATCTGTGGGGCATATCCACAACTCCTCTTTTGGTCAGCAACTGTCCTCTTGATAGTCTCAACTATAAGGCTCATGACCTTGAACTTCTGTGGCACATCAAATATGTGTAGCAAATTTATTGCATGGCCTCGGATCATGTTGTGATCACCTGACTTGGGCAAGAGAGTGTGTCTGAGGATCCAGTTTATGGTTGGCAATCCTGACAGAAGATAATGTATTGATCCAAACTTATGTGATTCTATAGCAGCATCTGGGATCTCCTTGTACATATGTGCCATGGAGTTGTGATCCATCTTCTTCTTGGCATAGACATCCAAGTCATCCTCTTCCTCCTTAGGTGCATTAATCAGATTAGCCCATTCTTTAATAGATGATTGGTACCTAGTACCTTCAGACATCCATACTATCCTGCCATCTGGATAGAAGTGTGCTGTGGAGTAGAATTGCATTATGAGCTCCTCATTCGACTTTGTGAGCTTCTGCCCAACAAAGTCTGCCACTCCACAAGCACTGAAGCTGTCATACACACCAAGATAGTGTTCTTCATTCTCCTTTATGTAGGTCTAGTCGACCCACCTCATGTCACACACTATCGGCTTCTTGTCCAGCAGAATTGTCTCATAGAAGTCCTGCTGTTCCTTTGTGTGGAACCTGTAGTCAACAACAGTCCTCCTTCTAGTGGCATATGGATCCGACTCTCTCCATAGCCTCAATCCTGAGTCTCTCCTGATCTTCATGTTCTTAGCTACAGGATGAGCATCATTATGATCTAGAATTTTGTCTTCAATTTTCTCAAGACATGTGTCTCATCATCTTCTTCTTCCATACCAGCTTCAGGCATTGGGGCCTTGTTCTTCTCAGCAGCTGGAATGTTCCTGGTATTCCTCTTAGGTACAGTCTTGGGTTTGGAGGCAGCTTTGGGTGCTTCTTTGGGCTTTGATGATGCAACCCCTGTCCTGATAGCATCACCCATAAGCTTCTGAGCCTTGGGTGCTGGTGCAGCAACCTCTTCTTCTTCCTCCTCTTCCATCATGGATGGCTTTCCAATAACTCTGGCCATGGTCTTCTTGACCCTTTCCTTCCTCTTCTTCCCTTCTACAGCAGCCTCTTTGGGTTCAGATTCCAAAGATGTTTGAGTGGAGGCTCTGGCTTTAGACATGGGTTGTCTTCCTGCTGGCCTTTTGGTCTTCATACCAGGCTTGGTGGCAGCAGCTGTGCCATACTCCTTCTTGATCACCCTTTTCTTGGAAATGGCCTCATCCTCTACAACCACATAGTCTTCATCCTCAGATTCTGAGGTTCTCCTCTTTCTTGTCCTGGTGGCTGCTTTGGGTAAGTTGCTTGGAGTGCTCCTGCTACCCTCATCAGAGCTGCTAGAGGAACTAGTGCCCTCAATCATTTTAATCTGCTCCTCTGACTTGTTCTGGCTGTCACTCTGATCAGACATTTTGCAAACACTGACTACAGACCCTGTGAATAGATATAGATGAGATAGAGTGGATGAGCATCACAAAATACAGAGATTTTTGCAAAAGAATGAGTCAAAAACTAAGTTTTATTTTTCCACAGAAAGCATTTCGGATCAACCGATTTGTAAACTCGGTGATACCGAAGCAACTTTTGGAACCTAAACTAGTGAACTCGGTCAGACCGAGTCACAGTTCGGTGGCACCGAGACTGCTAGGGTTTCACAAAGTTCTGAACTTGGTCACACCGATTTGCAATTCTCGGTCAGACCGAGAACCACATGTGCAATGGCCTTAGCCGAATCGGTGGAACCGTGTTCTACAAACCGGTGGGTCCAAGATGGTTTCAATTCATCTCTAATCTACGGAGTGTTTTGACTGGACAGAATAGTTTCAATCATGTCAAAATTCATGTTGAACACAATGTGCTAGGAATCGGACGGGGATAGCACAGTGATCGAGTCCATACCCTAGTTCGGCGATGAACTCGCTACGGCGGCAATGGTGGGGATGATTTCCGTTGACGGCGGCGGAGACCAGCAACAGGAGGCGGCTGGCGACGAGGACGACGATCCGGAGCCCTGCAGGCAGAGCAGGCTACGCGCGGGTAAAAGAGTTTGGAGAAAGTTTCCAATTTTTTTCCCATGGGTATATATAGCCCGACCCTGTCGGTGTGACCGAGTGGAACAACTCGGTGGCACCGAGATGCATAACTACAAGCAGTTACAGCAACTCGGTGTGACCGAAAATTTCAAATCGGTTGCACCGAAATTGAAAACCTAGATCGACTTAGTGATCTCGGTATGACCGAAATGGAAGAATCGGTCAGACCGAAGCGCTAAAAGAAGTTTTGGAAGTTTAAGTCTATGACGAATCGGGGACTCCGAGTGCTCCTCACACAGAGTGGTTCGAATCTGACTTGATCAAATTTTGTGATGCAGCATGAATAGAGTTTGAGACGAGAAGAGCATAGATATCTAGAGAAGGTTCTTAGGCATTCTTGTCCATCCACTTGGCAAAAGAAAAAGAAACCAATCAATCAAAACAACAAGTGGATGTCCTCGAATGAGTAAAATATGCAACCAACATGCTCACACAATAAAATGGCAAATGAAATACGTGGCAAAGCATGCACAACCAATTCTAGCATCTATCAAGCAATTGGCGATGACTAAGTCATCTATGTATGAGTATATTGACTTAGGAGTCAAATGAGAACATTTGATTAGGTCATACTCATCGTTTAAGCACAAGTGGGGTTACCACTTTTACATAATGCATTGATGTGTTCACATCATTAGAGTTGCTTTAGCTCAGTTCTTAGAGTAAAGCTCCCCCTAGATGTGAGATCCCCCCTTAGAGGGATGAACTAACCTTGGGTTTTGTCGATGATGAATTCATGTAGGTGTTGAAGATGTGGATGCTCAATGTTGATGAAGATCACTTGGAGCAATCCTTTTTGGAGTGAGTTGCACTTTCAACACCTACACGGGTTAGTCCCACAAGGAACAAACAAGGATATCCATAGACATAGAGTGATGCACACATAAGATGATGTCTATGAAAGCATTAGGTTACCTTGTCCCTTGTCTTACCAACAAGAGGGTTTGTGACTCCTTGAACTAGTGCAAGGTGTGAAAGTTGATTGCACTTGTAGTTGCCAAAATGATATGAGTGAAATATGTTGGCGGAGTCACCCTCAAGAACTCTTTAGTTCTTCTTCTTCGGGATCCACATCATCTTGATGGGAATCCTTGGAGTTGTAGTCGTACTTGATGAAGTAGAGCTTGACGTAGTCTTGGGAACCCACTTGACCAAGGCCTCTGGAGCTTCTTCAAATGCATCAATCTCCTCTTGAAGCTTATCCTTGCCTTTTTGCTTGTGGTCTTGTGGTGGAAGATCATCTTGAGCTTGTGTCCTCTTGAAGGAAGTAGGATCATACTTCTCTTGTTGAGGAACAAACTTCGTCTTGGGGTATTGATCTTCTTCCCACTCAACTCCATTGGCATTGAACTTTCGTTCAAAACCAACACCTTGGTTCTTCCGGTGCCTTCCTTGCTTGCGTACAATTTCCTCAAATTGCTTACTCCCGGCAAGGCTCTTGTAAACACCTTTCTCTATAATTCCCTTCAATAAGCTATTTTCTTGCTCAAGTGTAACTTGGCTAAGAGAATCATTAGTGGAATCAAGAGAACTACTATAAGCAACAACATTGGATTTAGCATGATTATTGTTACTACTAGAGGAAGAATCCTTCTTGTTCTTGTTACTAGACTTGACTTGAGGCATGTAAGTAGATAAGAGTAAACGCTTGGCAATGTAAGAAGAACTTTTCTTACGGAGGTCATCATTGATTGCCTTTAAGAACTCATGCTCTTGCTCAAGGTTGAGCTTTTTAAAGCGTAACTTCTCATGAGTCCTTAAAAGTTCTCGATGATCTTCTAAGATAGTTTCATGAGCTAACTTAAGAGTGTTTAGTTATTTAGTTAGAAGCTCAATCTTCTCCTTATCATTGTCATTCGTTTTATCTTGATTAGCATGATTAATTGACGTTTCATCATAGTATTCATCACTAGAGTTGTCAACAAGTAAAGCATCATCACCTAACAAGTCATCTTCATCACTATTGAAATCAACATACTCGGGATGTATTACCTTTGGACCTTTGGCCATAAAGCATATTCCAATTCCTTCATTTGGTGAATCAAATATGTCACAGGAGTTGGTTGACACAAATGCTAGACCGTCAACACCTTCATCTTGAGTATATTCGGAGTCGGAGTGATAGCTTCTCTCGGAGTGATTGTCGGAGTCGGAGCCGGATACCCATTCACCAACATGAGCTTGATGTCTTCGTTTTGTGTAGCTCCTTGATGATTTGTCCTTCCTTTCTGAATATTTGCTTCTCCGTGAGGGTCTTCGTTCATAACGATCATCTCTACTCCTCCTCTCTCTTGGTGGTGATTCTTCTCTTCTACTTCTTCTCTTGGGTGATTCTTCTCTTCTTTTGTAGGGTGCCGTACACTCATTGGAATAGTGTCCGGGTCTCCCACAATTGTAGCAATTGCGCTCTCGACTAGAAGATCTTTTGTCATTGTAGGACCTTGACTTGGAGCTTCTCTCTTTGCTCTTATTCTTGTAGAACTTGTTGATGTTCTTCACCATTAAGCTCAATTCTTCATTGAAGGTTTGTTTCTCACTTGATGATGTGGGGGCTTCACATGAGGCTTTGTAAGCACCACTTGACTTGTTGTGAAGTTCCTCCTTATCCTTGAGTGACATCTCATGAGCAACAATTCTTCCAATGACTTCCGTTGGCTTGAGATCTTTGTAATTGGGCATCATTTGGATCAATGTGCACACGGTATTGTATTTTCCATCCAAAGCTCTTAGGATCTTCTTGATGATGAATCTTTCGGTCATCTCTTCACTTCCTAAGCCGGCAATCTCATTTGTGATAAGAGCAAGCCTAGAGTACATTTCAGCGACACCTTCACCATCCTTCATTTTGAACTTGTCAAGTTGACTTTGAAGCACATCCAACTTGGATTCCTTGACAGAGTCAGTACCTTCATGCATATTAATCAAAGTATCCCAAATTTCCGTTGCATTCTCAAGACGGCTGATTTTGTTGAATTCTTCGAGGCACAATCCATTGAAGAGGATATCACAAGCTTGAGCGTTATATTGCAGCATCTTCAACTCTTCCGCGCTAGCTTCACGGTTCGGTTCTCTCCCATCAAAGAATTCACCTTGCAAGCCAATACACACAATAGCCCAAACGGCAGGGTTATGTCCAAGAATATGCATTTTCATCTTATGCTTCCAACTAGCAAAATTTGTACCATCAAAGTAAGGACCTCTATGGTGATAATTTCCCTCGCTAGACGCGATACTCTCCTAGGTTGTGAAACCAAGGCTATGACCACCAAAAGCTATGGAAACCAAAGCAAATGGAGACCAAAGCTCTGATACCACTTGTAGGATCGAAAGTATGTCTAGAGGGGGGGATTAGACTACTTGACCAACTAAAAACTTATCCTTTTCCCAATTTTAGTCTTTGGCAGATTTTAGCTATCTTAGCACAAGTCAAGCAATCTTAACACAATTCAAGCAAGCATGCAAAGAGTATATGAGCAGCGGAAAGTAAAGCATGCAACTTGCAAGAATGTAAAGGGAAGGGTTTGGAGAATTCAAACGCAATTGGAGACACGGATGTTTTTGTCGTGGTTCCGATAGGTGGTGCTATCGTACATCCAAGTTGATGGAGACTTCAACCCACGAAGGGTAACGATTGCGCGAGTCCACGGAGGGCTCCACCCATGAAGGGTCCACGAAGAAGCAACCTTGTCTATCCCACCATGGTCGTCGCCCACAAAGGACTTTCCTCACTAGCGGTAGATCTTCACGAAGTAGGCGATCTCCTTGCCCTTACAAACTCGTTGGTTCAACTCCACGATCTTGTCGGAGGCTCCCAAGTGACCGTTAGGATTTTCGATGGGACCGACATGCAACTCGGTAGGACCGATATGGTTAGGGTTAGGGCATAACGTAATCTCGGTGAGACCAATTACACAAACTCGGTGAGACCGAATTTGGTAATAAGCTAACGGAGAGTTGGTCGAGTAAACTTCGGTGGGACGGTTAAGCTCGTTTCGGTGGGACCGAAATGTTACGAAAGGGAAACAGAGAGATTACATTGAAATCTCGGTGGGACCGATCGCTCATCTCGGTGGAACCGAAACGTTATGAAGGGAAACAGAGACATTACAATCCCATCTCGGTGAGACCGAGATCCCTATCGGTGAGACCGAGTTGCCTAGGGTTTGTGGCAGTGTCTATGACATCTAAACTCGGTGGCGCCGGATAGAAAGAATCGGTGGGGCCGAGTTTGACTTTGGGTTTAGGTCATATGTGGATGTGGGAAAGCAGTTGAGGGCTTTGGAGCGTATCACTAAGCCCTATGGAGCAAGAAACTCATTAAGCAACACCTCATCCCTCCTTGATAGTATTGGCTTTTCCTATAGACTCAATGTGATCTTGGATCACTAAAATATAAAATGTAGAGTCTTGAGCTTTTGAGCTTGAGCCAATCCTTTTATCCTTAGTATTTTGAGGGGTCCACTTTCCTCATCCATGCCATGCCATTCATTGAGCTTTTCCTTAAATATTCATCTTCGAATAATGTTATCTCAATGAGCTATATGTTGTTAGGAATTACCAAAACCACCCAGGGATAGTTGCACTTTCAGCTTCCTTTCTTAATTGCTCAACAATGAGGTTTTTTGGAGATAAGGATGAACGAGGGAAGGCCTTGTCTACAAATGTGGAGAGGGGTGCGGGTATCTTTTAGTTTAATTTCCATCCATCAGATATATATCAGACGGTCTATATTGCAAGATGGCACACGTACCATCATCACCAACTCGGTTTTTATAAGAGAAGAAATATAAGTATGGAGATACAAACGTATTATCGATACTTGCTTCCGTAAACTAGCATCTACATTCTATTCAATGCCTCGGCATGTGGGGCCTTAGCACAATGACTTCTCGACTGTGTAAAGCGATGATTTTCCCGTCGCCGAAAAGGAGGGGGTGACGGCAGCGCGCTTTTTGGCTTGCTCTAGTCCTAGTAGTCATACTAGGTGGTCTAAGCACGTGTAGATTTATTGTTTTTCACGTCTCGTGTTTTCCGTACTGCCACGACTGTTGATGAATAGACGGTAACTTATTCACGGGGAAACCCTTGTTGAGCGTGTTTGCGAGAGAGAGAGAGAGAGAGAGAGAGAGAGAGAGAGAGAGAGAGAGAGAGAGTGTGTGTGCGTGTGTGATATGTTAGAGACTGAGGCAATGATAACAGATTCTTTGTGTCTATGTGTGTGGAGGATAAAGAGAGACATGTACATGGGGCTTTGTGTTGTGTAAGGTGGAGACACATATACATAATTAGAGAGTGAGTGTGTGAGATACACATGCGGACATGAGGAGAGATGAGGATCCGGTAAATGGGTGTTTGTGCGTGTGCATGTGTGTTTACACACGTTTGTGTGTGAGAGGAGAGAGTGTATGTGGAGTAGAGAGACCACTGATGATGTAAACCTAGTATAAGGGAAGGGGGAATGGTGTGACATGTGTAGTAGCGAGGTAGCACGGGTGCGGGCGGGGGGAGCAGACTCTTTGGAAGAGACATCGAGTGTGTGTGTGGGAGATGGTTGTGAGAGAGAGAGAGAGAGAGAAAGAGAGAGCTAGCGATCGAGAGAGAGAGAGAGGGAGAGAGAGAGAGAGAGGAAGAGAGGGGGCGAGAGGGGTGGTTTGTGTCCATAAATGGCGTATTGATAGGGAGACAATGTTGATGTTGTCCGATATTAGCCTATGAACGGAGACGCAAGGGAAGCGAGTCATCGTGTGTGTGATAGGGACTTCATGAGAGATCTAGAATAGATGGTGTAGAGAACAATGTTCGAAATCGAGAACGATTATACATTAGGGAGCTATGCAAAGAGTCACGACATATATGTATACAAGGAAGGATCTGGGGCGGGTTCGCATGTGGGAGAGATAGAAAGAGGAGAGTGGTGCACAAGGAGACAAAGTGTGCTTGTTTGCAGTGGGGGTGGTGTGTGAGGTGAGTGCGCGAGAACCACATAACTAGGGAGATAGACGTTTGGGTGCGATGTTTTGTGTGTATGGGAAATATACACTCTACATAGTGCGTGTGCTTGGGTAAGAGAGATAGCGGGAGACCTAGAGAGTGAGGGAAGAGATGTGTGCATGCCGAGAGACAAAGTGATAGAGACCTATGTTGGGGTCTGGACTTTACAAGAGAGAGGGGTATTAATGTGCTCGTGTGTTGGTGTTTGGGGGAGAGAACGACTTCTCTATGTGTGTGTGTGTGTGGGGGGTGGTGGGGGGGTTGACTTCAGATAAAGAGTGAGATGTCTATATTTGAGGGACTTTAGCGTAATTGAGATATTGTGCACTCATGGTTGATCAATTTGTTTCATAGTTTGTACTATGAGATAACGATACTTTTGAACATGCGTGATATACCTTGATGTACCAGAATTACAAACCTAAGATTGGAATTTTGGAGTTCGACTCCATCATTAGCTTTTGTAATTCATTTAAACTGAGGTACATTTTTTAAGCCGGGATTTCGTGATTTCAAATTCATATATCAAACCTAGAGATATACACATACGGGCATGTTCAAACTTTATAATCATCCACTTTATTCATACACATACACATTTTGCTTTTGTCATCATATTTAGCATAAACACATTTGGAATTTCATTTGAATTGACCGTATGATGGTATTTGCTTGTAGTAGCTCAATGATCCATATTTGAATTGAATGGACAATCTAAGTTTCGAGGTGGAGACATTGATTTGCAAAACTTGCACATTTTTTTGCGTGCAAAACAAACAAATTAATAAGCCATGATATCATAGTCGGCCGTCACGAGAGCAGAATACTTATAATTTTAGGCGCCAAAAGCTTTCAAACTTCCGCTCACATCGAAATATCATGCGCCGAAAGTTTAGCCTGTGATATTCCTGTTTTACCCCTGCCACATGAGCGAAAAAGGGCTGCTTTGGTAACTCCATTGGTTTCCCTCTTTGCCCCAACATTCTTCCCAGAGCCCTCCTTCCCTCCCGACCCCCCAACCACGGAAAGCCGCGAATCTAGTCCTCCGCGCAGCGGTGGACTGACACCCGCCGGATCTACCTTCCGCACCTTGGAACCCCAACTGCCAACTCACCACTTCACGGAGCCGCTTCAGCGATCGGCTTATCCACCGCTCGAGATCTCCTTGACCGCCATCATGGTCCACCGCACGGATCTGCTTAACCGGCGCCCTCGTCCACCACAGCATAGGCCCTTCATCGACTCCCTCGTCGCGCCGTTGGCCCTTCATACAAGCCCTCGTCCGCCGCAGATCCGCCTCACGAAAGCATTGTACAACGTGCCCTTGAAGCCTTCGTCCCTTTGCACGGACCCGCTCCACGGACGCCATATTCAACTCCACCGACCCTGCTTTACCGACGCCGCAGCCACATCAGGTTATTTCGATTAGTACTCCTTCGGTTTTTCTCTTTATCGTGCAACTTTTCACTTACCACAGATGAGCTTTCTTGTATGTCGACAGGCGCCGCAACCATAGCACCGGAGCCGCTTCAGCGACGGCGACAGCCGGCCCAAACTCAACCGCAACACGAGCACCATCGATGATCCTTAGCTATCAAGTATGACAACGATACCCATACGACACCGAGAATCAGGTACTATTATCCAACGGTCGGCACCTACGTTCACTTTCCTAGCATAAGCACCGCACCTTTGAATTTCTTCAGGGCATCATTCAGTTTTTCATGAGACGCGTTATTCTGCTTGCACTTGTAGGGCCATATTTCTGGCAATGAACATGTTAGATGTGCTAAATTACATACCAGTGCACATATAGTTAATATGCTTTAGTTTTGTTCTGATGCCACCTGTTGGTTCCATCAGACTGCTTAATGTTCTCTATTCTTAATTACACATCAGCAAACTAGCATGTGGTTCCGCTGCTTTTGTTCGTTTTACCCTACATTTTACGATGCTAGCTATTACATCACTTTCTCGAGCCTCTGTTCATTACTAGTTTGTGTGTTCTTGATCTTCCCAAGTTGCATGACTAATTTGATGCTTCTATTAATTATGGAGCTGCCAACCCCATCAAGAAGAATATTTGTTCTTTTGGGGCTGGCACCTCGAACAAGCATAAAAATAGAGGGAAGCAGATATACTCCCTTCGATTCTATTTACTCTGCGCATAACTCTTGACCTGCATACCAAGGAGGGCACTGGTTTAATTTTTCTGGACTAATTTGCCAATTAATTAGGGCAGAGGCGGATGGGGCGGGGCACAAAAGGAAACCAACGCTAGGAATCGGCAACACGCAGACTAATACGAGAAAACTGAGAAAAAGTTATACGCGAAGTAAAAAGAATCGAAGGGATTATTGTTGTGTATGCACACACCCTTCTTTCATTAGTTTAGATGAACCATTGATGATCAATTCGGACCAGTGCATGCGATTAAAATTAATATTACCTAAATAGATGGTGCAGAATAAACTACAACAACTAGATTTGCAACCATGGGATGCTGACGATATCTTCAAAGAACATTGCAACAGCAGCTAGGCTTCACAACAACATATGGTAAGCCAGTGTGTTTTAGTACATGTGAAATGTAATGCGAGTGGGTTGCTTTCTTGGCTTGTACCCTCAACGTGTAATCCTACCGAATTACAAATAGTTACATTTATGCCTTTGCTGTATTGCTTGATTCGAATGCTTATTTGTTGTTACGCTATACCTAAGTTGGCCAATATGTCGCGATGCATCTTTGTACTATCGTAAAGAAATGCATGCCTATTTCATTTGAGTCCTTAACTTTTCCTCTCAACTTCATCACAAGACTGTCTTCATAGTTTATATGAGGCCACACTTGTTAAGTGATTTCTCGATTATTTCAACTGCTTAGATGCCTTGGCAACTTAAATATAGCGGTTGTACACTCCCTTTCAACTAGGGATGTCAATCGGGTCCCGTTTAATCGATTAAAGTCCACTAGTGGTATGATAGTTCAAAAGAGTTTTTGTTTTTGAGGAAAATGAACTAGGGAGGTAGCAAAACTAACTAGATGGGATGGCGGATGTCGTTTATTTGCCACTTACATCCCTAGTTTCATCTTACCATTTTAATTTCTTTTCGGTGATCTTGCTTGAACCATTTAAATATAGTTTGCCATGATTTGCAATAATTCGTCCATCGTTTACCATGTAAGCTTACAGCCTGGATCATACGATAACTATCTCTTACTGATGTCCAGCGGAAACCTTTCAGGATGCTGTTCACACTAGGACACAATGTACAACCCCGAATCTATTTGTGCAAGCGGTCGCCATCCATGTTACCGGATGGTAGCAGTTCGGAGGCAACACTACGGAGAGCGATCTGAGCACATATATTATAGTGCTTGAGGCTCTACTAGAAGCGAAAAGAGTTGGTGTGGCTGCCATGAATGAGGTAATCTTTATCTTGAGGCTGGAAATTACGGAATTAGCGGCACACATTATGCAAGCAACCCAAGAATTGGAGGAAGTAAGAATGTTGCATTTGAAGACGAAGGAGATCCTGCTGTTTCTGCTATCTGAAGCCCAAGATAATCCCGGTTCTTCTTTAGATACCAGTTGAAATTGTCATTAGATTATTGTACTTGCATATTGTGTCATGTCTCTGAATGGATTATGTTGCAAGGCCCCCTATGTTGTCCATGTGTTGTAATGATCCGAATTTTTTAGGCGAGGTAATGCTCAGTACTTGTATGATTGACATAAGGTGAACTTGTTTTCGTGTGAGCATATTGTATTGGATGAAATAACTGTTTGACTCAGAGTGTATCCAACCTACTGAATTCGAAGATCACGACATTTCTAAATCATAATCATATATAAAGGTGTAATAAATCTTTGCTGTGGTTTTGAAGAAATAAATAACAAAATGTATAATTATCTGTGGATATTCGTAATCGAATACAAATTGGATTTGAGTTTAGTTTGCCAGGTCCCAGGGCAAACATGAATGCTAATTCTCCCAAGTTTTGAACGAAGCGGCTAAACACCCACTGTCGGTGTCAAAACCGGCGGATCTTGGGTAGGGGGTCCCGAACTGTGCGTCTAGGCGGATGGTAACATGAGATAAGGGACACGATGTTTTTACCCAGGTTCGGGCCCTCTCGATGGAGGTAAAACCCTACTCCTGCTTGATTAATATTGATGATATGGGTAGTACAAGAGTAGATCTACCACGATATCAGAGAGGCTAAACCCTAGAAGCTAGCCTATGGTATCATTGTTCTTTGTCCTACGGACTAAAACCCTCCGGTTTATATAGACATCGGAGAGGGCTAGGGTTACACAGAGTCGGTTACAATGGGAGGAGATCTACATATCCGTATCGCCAAGCTTGCCTTCCACGCCAAGGAAAGTCCCATCCGGACACGGGACGAAGTCTTCAATCTTGTATCTTCATAGTCCAGGAGTCCGGCCAAAGGTTATAGTCCGGCTATCCGGACACCCCCTAATCCAGGACTCCCTCAGTAGCCCCTGAACCAGGCTTCAATGACGACGAGTCCGGCGCGCAGGTTGTCTTCGACATTGCAAGGCGGGTTCCTCCTCCGAATACTTCATAGAAGATTTTGAACACAAGGATAGTGTCCGGCTCTGCAAAATAAGTTCCACATACCACCGTAGAGAGAATAATATTTACAAAAATCCAATCTGATGACGTATTTTGCAGCGTGACATCACACCACGGCCAAGCCTTTATTCGAATTGTTTTTACTGTCCCACCTCAGCCCACTTAGCGAGGCGGTTTCCTTGGCACGTCTTGTCAAAGCAGAGATCGTGTCCTCTTATTCCGGGATTCTCATCAATACAGGCGTGGGTAACCCAACCGTGCCATTAATTAGGGCGCTTGGGAGATAAGCGAGTTTTACCAGGCTGGTGGGGGCACATAGTTTCGTCCGCCCATATAAGGGGATAAGGATCCACCCTTTTCATCTACGCCTTCTTCCTCCTTTGCTTATCCATTTTCACTTTTCGAGCTCCAGCGCCCAAGTCCGCACACCCCACCTCAACCTTCTCCAGCCATGTCCGGAGCGGGAGGCAAGTGGATGGTCTCCTCCGTCACGGAGGACACATCAAGCTGAGAAAGCGGATACTTGACCAATGACATCGCGCACGGCTCCCGACGAGGGCAGCTCATCCCACCCCAGGCCCCATGAGAGGGTGGTGTTCCTCACCATTTCCTCCGCTGACTAGGCTTCCCTCCACCCATTTGTCCGGGGCTCATGTTCTACTCGGCCTGGATTTCCACAATCGGCCCCGAACTTCATCCTCAACATCTCGGTGTTTATCATCGTGTCGCGAGGCTTTCCTCCGCATCAAGCCCCACTTGACTTATGGCTGAAGACCTTCAACGCCAAACCAAAGGTGGTGCGCAGCCAGCAAGCAGAGTCTTGGGCGCCATGGTGGGCAAGATGCCCAGCGTTATATGGCTCGAGGGCTCCTTCGTGGAAACCATCAAGGGGTGGCAATCGGGGTGGTTCTACATCACCGAGCCGCGTGACCCTGAATGGGCAGCGGCCCCCGAATTCCGATTTGGCATCCCCACACGGCTCACCTCCTGGCAAGAAAGGGCTGTCGTGGGGTAATTGGGAGAGCTGACCGGACTCAAACCTGCGTCCAAAACCTGGTGGAAAAGAAGGTTAAACTTGTCAGCGTAGTCAGGTCATGCTCATCCGCTGGATCCTCCGTGCCAACAGCGGGCTTTTAACTTGTGGGAGTTCGACTCGCCCAGACACAAACTCTCACGGGCTCTTTGACACAACGCACGAGGATGCACGGAAGGTGCTATTCAAGGCGCCGAGGTCCCCCTCCCATTACCGAGGATCGCGGATTCTGCGGCGTAAGCCAGCGTAGTAAGCTTGTTTTACCCTTTACGGGATACTTGTTTTCATAGTTTGACTCTATCGGGATCTAAGCTCCCGTTCCTTTGACAGAGACTAGCGAGAAGAAGACCGACAGATCATTGTCGGCTCCTTTCCCCGAAGGACCAACAGATGCCGGCTTGGCGAAGCTGCTGGTCCGGCACCTTCGTGGTCTTGGGAGAAGAAGGCCAAGAAGAAGGCGGGAACACTGGAAGAGCTCCGGCGCTGGTGGAGCGGACTCGTCGTCTGATTACTCGGCGCCTCCTCCCACAAAACGAGGAGGAGGAAGAGGTTTCTTCTCCGGCGGGGAAGAAAAGAAAAGGAAAGCCGCCCCAGCCCAGGGGAGACTAGAGGTCAAGAAGGAAGAACCCTTCCCAGTTACTCCACCAGCGTCGCCGACAGCGGGAGGATTGCCGCCCGAGGCCAAGCCTGGCGAAGTCATAAGTGTTCGGACACCAGAGTGATTCATAGTGTTCTTTTATTGCACAGCTTTCCCTGACGTCGGATATAATCATGCAGTCCTCCCAAGGCCCGGATCGAGGCTTCATCGAGCGGCTCCCTGGATTTGTCGGATGTGAATTCTCTTCCGACCGCTACCTCCCCTCGCCCTACGGACGATGCCGAGGTGGAGTCCCAAAAGGGTCCAAGCCAGGAGGAGGTGGTCCTGGAGGCGCCGCAAGGCGACCTCCCGGACTCCAGGCGCAAAGGGGAAAAAACTCCAAAGGGCTCCAAGTCCAGCCCCGAGCCGGACACCGCACCGGAACCTTCAATGGTTCCGGAGTCCGGTAGGCAGCCCCCTAGTAAGAAGGGCAAGCCTACGACGCTGGTGACCTCCGTCCAGCGGAGGCACGGATAATTTCTTGGAGGTGCTTAGCAGGCGCCTCCATCGACGAGGAGCACCGCACTATTATGAGTGCGGTGATCCGAAGGATTCGATCCGCCAAGGCGGGTGCCGACCTTCTAACGGGCTTTGAGGTATGTATTTAAGATATGTAAAAATATTACCGCATAGACAATAGCCCTGATGCTCAGTTTGGTGTTGGAAAGAAAAGCCGGGCGAGGATCTAAAAGATATCTGTGAGGAGTCTAACATAAGTATGCCAATATGGGAATGTAGGCTCTTATTGTTGACCTCTGCCGCCTTGAGCTGCGGAGGTCAATGCATTGAAGCGAGCCTCGGCGGTCCGAGAACGAGCTCGGCCTTGCCAAGCAGCTCGAGGACAAGGAAGGTAAGTAATACCTTATGTAAATATATAAAAAAGATGTGGTTGCAAAAAATGACAGGACTAACGTGAGTATTATAGGGGCCACAACCCAGGTGGCAACCCTGAAGAAAGCGTTGTCCAAGGCCGAAGACAATGCGGCCGTGGAGCGCATCGAGCGAGAAAAGCAGGAGGCGCGGGTGGCGGAGGTGTAGCAAGAGCTCCAGGCTCTCGTGAAAAAACACGAGAGTTTGGAGCTTGACTCAAAGACTCGAGAGTGCGAGCTTGCCTCGGCCCTTGGGAGCGCCAAATCTGCCAAGGCTGAAGCCCAAAAATCCCTCTAGGAAATTGAGGCGATGAAGAAGATAGCGGCGGGTAAGGCATTCCTTATGCAAAGCAAGCACATGAAAGTGAATTATTTGTTACTTACCCGAGTCCGGAGCTCTCCAGGAGCATTCGCAGATCTGCCTGCGGTGTGTCAAACTGCCGCATACTCCCGGGCGATGAGGGAGCTCGGCGGAGAAGGTGTTCTGGTCTCGGTATCTTTGAGACCGGACACCAGTGCTTATGGCGACCAGCTGAAGCAGCTGGTCGAGATCCATAAGGTGGCGAACATGCCATGAAGGGCCTTATAGTCCGGCTATGGCACAGGGAGGTCGTGCACAGGAGCTACTTTGGGCTGGTGATGCGGCTCGCGGATGCTGTCCACGCCTTGAAGTCATCGAGCGCTCCGTATGCATCGAAGGCGCCGTGGGGCCTTGCCCGTGTTAAAGTACCTTTGGGGTAGGATGGATCTTTGTCGGGAAGCTGATCGTACCAGGAACACCTATAGGGCGGCGGACCGAGCCCTTCGGTTCGATTGGGGCGGAGATCGCCGAAGAAGCGGATCGGCGAAGCACCTGGCAGTTTACCCGGCCGGAGCTCTCCGGAGATAATACTCCTCTGCTGCTTATGCGATTGTATTGTGTTCTTGCTAGGGAGCCTTGAGAGCTACAAGACCTAGCGTGGGAGTTCTCTGGTTTGAATGAACCGAACCTCTTCTCGCTGCGCATGGGCCTCCTTTTATATGCTCAAGGGGTCACCGACAGTGCTTAGCGTGAACAAGGGTAAAAGCGAAAAATGAGTCGTGGTTGGTACAGCTACTTGTGCGAGTGTTCCATACCTAACCACGGCGGCGGGGACAAAGGCATTAAATGCCGTCTAAGTCGACCAAGCGGTCGAAAGGACCGTCGGGGCGCCACGCTGCCACGATGGCAAACTTATCGGCACCGCTTGCCACGCGCTCCGGCTGGGCGCCTGACCTCCGCCACGCAGCGCTGGAAAGGTCCCATGGCGACACGTTGGTGGATGTCTTTGGAAGCGCGAGGAGCGGGCGATGGTCGGCGCGGCAGCGCCTTGCAGCGGTTGTTGCTTCGTCGTGTCCGGAAGCTTGTCGCTCACGGGCCTTCCGGCAAGCTCCTCTTGCGGGGCCTTGTCTTCTAGGTGCCTTGAGTGGCCTTCCCGGCAAGCTCCCCTTGCAGGGGCCTTGTCTCCTTGACTTAAATCGTTGCTCTTGAATGGTTCCAAAGGAACCATGGAGAACTAAGCGGTCACCGCGGCAAGGCTCGCCAGAGTGCTGCAACTGCCGTGCACAAGTTCGGGATACTAGGGTACCCTACTCTAGTATACCGGCAGAGCCAGACTGGGCCATGCAGTGCGGCGCTGTTGGGCCAGGCCCAAAAGCGAACGCAGACGCAGGCGGCCTTGGTTACGCCATAACTCGCTCCGGACCCACCACGTCCCCACAGACAGCACACGCCGACTACGGCGTCGTGGGAGAGATCGTGGGGGGAGTTCTTTATTAGGAAAAAGCAAGCGTCCGCCCCTCCTTCTTTATAAGCGAGAGGAAGCGAGGCGATTGCTGTCAATCTCGAAAAACCCCGCTGCTCCCCTTCTTCCCAAGGCTGAAAAGAGCGGCGCTCCACCCCCATCGCCACCGGCATCCTGCGCGCGCGGTCTCCCCACCACCTCGCCATGGCTCAAAGCCGACAAGGGAAGGGCATGGAGTCGGCCGGCGCAGCGGCTTCTTGGCCTGCGAAAGGCGCGGCCGTCTTCCCCCTCAGCTCGCCCTTGAAGGAGCTGAGGAATGGTCTACCTCTTACGGTCGGCGGAGGCGGCGCATCCAGCGCAGAATGTACTCTCGGCCGCCGCATCTGAATTGGCTCGGCGGGTATCCCTTCTTGGCGCTCTTCTTCTATGCGGGCTCTGCCCGCCTTCTCTAATTCTTCTGCGATATCATGAACACCTCTGGGTTTCGCCTCCTTGATTTCACCCCAATGCTGTCTGACCATGGCAGTTTCGCACATGTCTGCGAAAACTTTGTCGAATCCACCAAGCGTAGCCCTCTTCCACCATTTCTTCATGCCTCGAGTAGAGAGAGGAGAGCCTCTTCTTGGGAGGATCGCACGGATCTCAAGGATCGGCAAAAGGAGGCCTATCTAGAAGGAGAGCTCCGTGGCAAGTGGGAGGTGGAGGCGGTGGTCTTTGGATCATAGAGGAGAACCCGCAGCCATTCCTTGCTCAGCGCCAAACCCCAATAGTCTTGGCAGCAGCGATTGGAGCAACTTGGCGCGGAGGATGCTAGATTGAAGATTGTCGTTACCGGATCCTGCGCCTCGGGCTTGCGAACTCACTTGTAAGCGCGGTTGGCGCGAACTTCCTTGCTGCCGCGCCGCCCCTTGCGGAGAGGAGGAGACACCTTGGGAGTTCGAGCAGCGGCGGACATCATGAGGCTGCGCCGGGCCTCAACTTCAACTTCACTGTCTTGGAGCTTGTGCGATGCTCTTGGAGCTGTTCAAGCATGACCCGATCATCCGGAATGGTTCAGGTTGCCGAGTCGTTCCATTGTGCAACAATTCCTCGCTCGACCGCATTAGTGCAATGATGCCGTTGTGCGACTTCGCATGGAATTGTTCCAACTTGCAGAAACTGCGAGATGGCGTTGTCGGCAGTTCTTGATAGCTTGGAAGAAGTGCCGATCCGCTGACAAGCGAAGGGCCTCACCGTGACACCGCGATAGCGAGATGCAACGCGCCGCCACCAGGTTGGAAGAGGTGGCAGCAGCTGCTGCAGCGAATTTAGTTCTTGTGGAGGCGGAGGCAGCGAGGCGGCAAGCCTTGTCGATCGAGAGGAGCTTGTCGGCGAGGATGAGCCTGCCGAGCCGAAGCTGAGCCAGCGAGCCAGCCGAGGCGCTTCCTCCTACCTTCAAGTAGCTTGCATGGCCAGAGCCACAGCTCCACCAAAAAGGCGTCTCCGCAAGGCGAGGGAAGTGGCGGGGCGACGACGGACCAACAGCCGTCGCGCCAGCAAGCTCCCACCGCAGCAAATCTTGTTGCCCAGGGGCACCTCCACGCCGCTGCAGCAAGCTGGGCGGGGCCTTGGGACCACAACTCCTGCACCCGTAAGCGGCCAAAGGAACCTACTCTTCAGCTCGTCGCACGGAGGCGAACGAATTCGATCTCTCGCGCTCAGCTCTAAGGAAGAGGAAGAGTAAGATTTCTTTTCTTTGTACTTGTAGTTCTTGATTTGTTGCTTTGTCTTGTATCTGATTTGCTTCATTACGAACCTATTCCTTTTCGGGGCCTTGGCCGGAGGCGTCGAAGAAGACCAAGGTCCCGGTGGTTGTCATCGAGATGAACCCACAGCGGTGTGAAAAGCGCGTCAAGAGACCACCTTGCGGACCCGGCAACCCTTCAAAGCAGCCCAGCGCATCCCCCATCGTAAGTGCATGGTTTCCTTCCTGTAGTGAGGCGTGCAGGTGCTCTTTATTCTTGATATCATTTGTTGATTTGTGTAGGAGCGAGCAGCCCCACGAGTGCTCTGAAGCCGCTCTGACATGCCGTCTGCTTCAACTACACCGCCAAGGAGGATCCCCGGCGAGTGCTCTCCGGCAAGGGAGGCGTCTTGACAAGGTCGGTTCTTCGACAAGGCGGCGTCGGCGACCCTTGATGGCTGAGACCATGGCTGCAAATCAAGTGCAGAGTAACCTTCTTGCTTGAAAACTGCCCTTGTGTTCTTCTTTTGATCTACTTTTTGGATATTTTGCTTGACTTTTCTTCATTTTACGGTCGTCGAGATCTATACGCCCGCGGCCGATGGACACCGAAGTGCGGCGAGGAAGGCGTCTTGTAACAACAGCAGCGCCATCGTGCGCCGAGGAGAAACCGGTGCTAACGAGCCCGCCGGCGAAGAAGGCCAAGAAGCTGCTGCCCGAGGTGGCGAGGTCGGTGATCGCCTTGGCGGCCTGAGGCCGCGAGGCGCCGAGCGCTACACCGACCGCCGATTCCTCCGCCCGCTGCCGCGGCGCCGGAGCTCGAAGAGCCTCAGCCAGGCGCCTATCTGAAGGCGGCGATGGCGTCTTCATCAAGCTCCACAGGCGTCGAGCTCAGGCGCGGTCGAAGGAGACCTTTGACGAAGAGCTGCTCGCCTCCAGCTGGGCTGGCGCTGGTCGGCCAAGCAAGCAGCAGGCCGGTCTGAGGAGGAGGCAGCTCTTGAGAAGCTGTTGTCGCTCTACCGCCCGACAAGCCAAGCTGGAATCCGGAAGCGCTTATCGCTAAAGGCGGGGCGGACATAGAAAGCGGAGGAGCTCCGGGCGCCAACCAAAAAGCTCTCGGGGCGTGGCGGAAGCGGGACCGACTCGTGAGGCGCACAACCTTCATCCTCGAGAAGGCTGAGGTTGAGGAGCGGCAGCTGACTTGCTGCCGAGAAGCTGTCTGTGCAGAAAGGCGGTGGCGCAGCGAAGATCAATCTTGACAGCCATGAGGAAGAGCTTACAGCAGCGAGCAAACATGGCCGGAGCTCTCAAGGAAGCGAGGATGCCACCGCAGCTGCCGAGGCCGCCAAGAAGGAGTTGGAGGCGAAGGTGGCGCGGCTGGAGGCCAACCTCTAGAAGGCGGCGAGGAGCTTGCTGCACTCAAGCACGGCCGAGAAGGGCGCCTACACCCTTGGCGAGCTGCAGGGCCGTCTCGCCGAGAGAGCAAGGAGCTCGGCGCCCGTCAAGGACTCAAGGCAGATCTTGAGCTGAAGCTGACCACCTTGATCACGAGACCTTTGGGCCAGGCGCCAAGGCGGGGGAGGTGGCCTTGTTGGAGAAGATCAAGGCCGCCAGGCGTTCTTGGCGAAGTGCCACGACCGCCGAGAACACCTTGAGAAGAGCGTGGAGCCTTGGACCGAGGTCTTGTGAATATTACGCCGCCATCGGCGGGGAGCTGGCGGAGCTGGGGATGGTGGATCTCGGGTACTCCTCAGATGAGCACCTCCAGCCCAGCGCCAAGCTTAGCTTGTTCTTCAAGGCGTGGTGGCGGCTCTCCAGCGACTCGGGAAGAGATTCCAAAGCAGCTGGCCGGCGAGTCGCGCCCGGATCTGTCTTGAGGAGCTCTTGAAGAAGTCTTGATGAAGGTGGCCTTCCGCAATCGAGCGTTAACCGTAGCGTCCTCAAGTCCTTGCCGCGACAGCTGATGTTGAAGCGCTCAAGGCCCTTATCGCACCAATTGTGGACAGGGTGAGCGGGATCAAGAGGGTTGATGGCGACCGCGTAGATTAGGCCGCCCGTTTTATCTTTTCCTTGTCACTGCTGATCATGTTAGGAGAACAATTTATTAGAGCTGCGACAAGCTATCTTGTAATATAACTCTTATTTCGAGTAGTAATTGCTATGTTATTTCCTTTACTTGATTCCTTCCTTTGTATGTTTCTGCCCTACGCTTTTAGGGAACTTGTCGTAGCGGGCACCCTTGCATGGCTTGAGTCTTGAGCGTCGGCAGCTTCTTTGGCGGTGCCGCTTCCGACAAACAACCTTATGCAACTAGTTGCAGCTCACTTAAGTTGTTGAGAGGACTCGAAACAAAGTAAGCGCAAACTAGCTACTGAGTTAGTTCCTCCGCGCTACAGGTTTTCCATACAAAGCACGAGTCGTTCGAGGAACATGAATTAAAATTTAAAACTGATTGCTCAAGCTTTGGCAACTTAGCTTTTACATCGTTTGCTTCGGTAAGCAACACTTCCTTGAGCGGCCTTTGGTCCACACCATTATCTTCTCCTTCCCCGGCAAACTTGTGTGCGAGGAACCTTCCTTTCTTTGAGAAAGAAAGAAGAAAATAAAGATATGGAGCCTTGCGGCTCGTTATTGCTACGGAATAGGTGCTGCACAAAGTGTCGGATAATGCATGCAAAATAAAGGAAAGCATGAAATTGACAAGATGTGCGAAACACGTGAGCTTCTACCGATGCAGGGTCTGCGCCGGCTTTGTACAAAGGATTACATGCAACATCGGCAAGACTTGTACAAAAGGTGGTTGCGGAGCAGGTTCCGACAACCGCGCCCTCTGAGTAAAACTTACGAAGATGCTCAATGTTCGAGGAGTTGCTCACGGAATGCCATCTTGGTCTCAAAGCGGACAGCGCCGAGGCCTAGTATTTCGTCTCACCGGTAAGGCCTTCCCGCCAGGCGTCAACTTGTTGGAATTCTTGGCGGATTGAGCGTGCGAAGAACAAAGTCGCCTTCCTCGAGACTTCGGCACTAACTGCGGCTATGGTAGCGGCGCAAAGCTTCTTGCGATAACGAGCAGCTCGTCGGCGGCTGAAGGCGATCCTCCTCAAGGAAGCGGTAGCGTCATCTTATCCTGGCTGCTCTTGCTCAAGCTCATCATAGCGAGCACTTTCGAGGTGACCCGTATCGAGTTCCGTGGAAGAACTGCCTCTGCTCCATAGACTAGGCGAAAGGTGTCGGCGGTGGCTCGATTTGGCGTCGTCTGATCGACCAAAGATCCACGGCAGCTCCTCAATCGATTTCTTCCGCTTTTGTGCGACTGTCGAAAGTTACGGTCTTGAGCCCACGCAGCACTTGACATTGCCCTCTCCGCTTGACCGTTGCTTCTCGGATGAGCAACGAAGCGAAGCAGACCTTGGCGCCAAGATCTTGGGCGTCTTGCATGAAGGTGCGGCTCGTGAATATGTGCCATTGTCGGTGATGATCCTGTTAGGGATTCGAAGCGGCAAACAATCGGCTGAAGAACTTGACTGCTGACTATCTGTCACCTTCCTCCTTCTTCCACTTCCGGCCACTTTGTGAACTTATCGATTGCAATGTACAAGTACTCAAAGCCCCAAACAACTTCGGGGAAAGGGCGAGATGTCGAAACCCCGGACAGCAGCGGGATAAAGGATGCGTCTGGAAGCTTGAGCTAGCTGGTGTATCTGCTTGGAATGGGCCTTGCGCTTCACACTTGGTTACTTGTGCGGTTGCATCACGGAGGCTGTTGGCCAAAAAGCCTTGCGGAATGCCTTACGGCAAGTACTCTTACACCAATGTGGTGACCACATATGCCTCCGTGTATCTCGCCAGCAACTTACATCCATCTTCCCGATGAATACATTTCAATTTCACCCCGTTGAGTCTTCTTACATCTGGTGTGTTGTCGACAAACTGGTACATACTTGACTACCGGGCTACTCTTTCCGCTTCTTCTTGCTCTTGGGAAGTTCTCTGTCTGAAGGAAATGGGCGATCTCTTGTGCCCATCTTTGGAGCTTGTGGCTCGACAACAAGGACTAAAGGCACATCCGCTGCTGCGGGAACATCCGCTTCTCTGGCGAGGACCTGCGGCTCAGCAGGAGCTTGATGTTCCCGGCAAGTTTGCGGAGCAAAAATTGTCGGGGCGTGCAGCTTCAGTGGAACAAACCATAGGGTCTGCCGGGCGGTGCTCCTCAACACTCTTGGCGTTGATCATGGGGACCTTCTTGGCGGCGGCTTGAGGGAGCTCTGCGGAAAGTAGTCACGAAACCAACTTCCTCTTCTTGCTCTGTCCGGTTGGTGGCGCTTCTGATTGGTTGAGTCGGCTTGAGCATGAAGATCCCTGGTTCCACAGAGTAACTTAAGTCTGGCGCACTTGACGAACCATCGGCAATGTCATTCTGAGCTCTTGGAACATGTTCCATCTGTAGGCCGTCAAAGTGCTCTTCTAGCTTTCTCACTTGATCAACATAAGCCTCCATCAATGGACTCTGATAATCCTTGTTCACTTGGCGGACGACAAGCTGTGAGTCACCCGACAATGAGCTTCTTGATCCCAAGGCCGCTGCGATCTGAGACCCGGCAAGCAAACCTTCATACTCTCTGGTGTTGTTCGTTGCTTGCTCCTAGGGAAAGTGCATACGGACTACGTGCTTGAGGTGCTCTCCGGTGGGTGCGACAAGTAATACGCCCTTTTGGCGCCTTGCAGCGAAGGCACCATCAAAGTACATGAACCACTCTTTGCTTGTTTCCTTGGCGGGGATGCTTGTTTACGGAATTTCTTAGTCCTGCGTTGGCGTCCACTCTGCTATGAACTCTGCCAATGCTCTGCTTTGGATAGTTGAAGTGCTCTCAAACTTGAGACCAAAGCTTGGCAGTTCAGCGCCCACTCGACAATCCTGCTGTTTATACGGATTTTGCAGTATCCTCTTCAGCGAAGCGGTGACAAGCTGTGATCTCATGTGCTTGGAAGTAATGGCGCAGCTTTCTCGAGGCCATGAGAAGGCGAAAAGCAACTTACGCACACAGTACCTTGACCTAGCCCCTGCGAAGGGGCCGACAAAATAAACTGGCGCTGCACCATCCTTTACGCATCTTCTCATGCTCTGCTGCGATCCATCTTTGTCGGGACGAGCTTGTCGGTGAAGCCCCACAGCAGTCATTTGGATGCCTCTGCCATGGTGGCGGCTCATCATCCGCCTCCCTCTCCGCTACTAACGCAACACTAACCACTTGATTGGTTGCCGCTAGATATAGCAACAACTTCTCTTGTGGCTTAGGTGCGACAAATCTTGAGTGGAGGGCAGTATCTCTTCAAATCCTGCAGCGCAGCCTCCGCTTCAGTCCATTTCATTGGACCTGCCTTTTTAGTATTTTGAAAAATGGCAGGGCGCGCTCAGCAGACCTAGAGATAAACCTGCTGAGAGCAGCCTCGCATCCGGCAAGTCTTCGTACATCCTTGGCGCTTTGGTGCTTCAATCTGCTCAATGGCCTTGATCTTGTCGGGATTGGCTTCAATTCCCGCTGAGACCACGAAGAACCGAGAAGCTTGTCGGAAGGAACTCCAAACCCACACTTCTCGGGGTTGAGCTTGAGGTTGATCTTGCGATTTGCAAGGTTTCATCTAAATCTTGAATCAGAGTTGCCCTATCCTTGCTTTTGACCACTATGTCATCCATGTAGGCTTCTACATTTACGTGTATTTGTGGCTCAAAAGCGTGATGGACTACTCTTGCAAATGTTGAACCAACATTCTTTAAACCAAAAGGCATCCGTACAAAACAGTATGTGCCACATGGGGTGATGAATGAGGTCTTCTCCTCATCCTCTTCTGCCATGAAGATCTGATGGTATCCTGAGTATGCATCAAGAAATGAAAGCAAATCACATAAGGCCGTGGAGTCAACAATCTGAGTCGTCTGGGCAAAGGAAATGGGTCTTTGGGACAAGCTTTATTGACATCGGTAAAGTCGATACAAAGCCTCCATTTCCCGTTTGCCTTCTTGCACAACTACAGGATTGGCCAACCACGTAGGATGGAGCACTCCTCGACAAGGCCTGCTGCTTCCAACTTCTTGATTTCTTCGCAATGAACTCTGGCGCTCCACGACTTGCTTCGACTTTACCTTGTGGGTGGCGCGCGAGAGGACAGGCGGCAAGATGGTGCTCAATTACTTTCACAGGAACACGGGGATGTCGGGCGGTTGCCATGCAAACACGTCGGCGTTCGCCCAGAGAAAACAGCAGCGCCCTTCCTATTTAAGGTCGAGTGTAGCGATGGTGAAGGTACCACGGTCTGCGTCCTCCTGGCGGGCGCCTTCTTGGTCTCTGGAGCTGCCATCGTCTTCTTACACTTGCGGTGGAGCTTGATGGTGCGTCCTTGTCGGTAGCGCAGCACTCCGAAGAGGTGCGCTTGCCGGAGTGGGCATCAGAGCTCTTGCCGGACTTGGTCTTCTTCTTCCCGGGAGCTTCAGCACAAGTGACTTGTGATCCGCTGCGGCTGCTTCTTCCCGTTAGATCTTGTCGGCGCAGATAAGAGCATCCTTCTTGTCACCAGGGACAGAAATGACACTTATCGGGCCGGGCATCTTGAGCAAGTTGTATGCAAAATGAGAGGCTGCCATGAACTTGGCGAGTCTTTGGGCGACCAAGTATCCCATTGTAAGGCAATGGAAAATCAGCAACGTCAAAGTGACCCTCTCGGTCCTGAAGTTCAATTCGGCCCAAATGTCACCGACAGCGATCTTTCCCTTTGGCTTGCTCCTTCCGGATTGATTCCTTGGAATGCACGGTCTCTTGAGCTTCGTTGTCGAGGATCTGAAGCTTGGAGCACCGCTGAGGAGATCAGGTTCAAGCCGGCCCGCCGTCAACTAGCATCTTAGTGACCTTGAGGTTGCGGATAGTTGGTGAAACCAACATCGGCAAGCACCGACCCTGATTATGCGATCGAGGTGGTCCTCAATATCAAAGATGATAGGCGTCTTGGACCATTCGAGAGGCTTCGCGACTCTCGGATGGTTCCGCTGCATTGACTTCCGCATCCTTTGCTTGAAATGGCGGTGTGAAGTATCTGAGAAGCACCGCCATCAACGCCTAAGACCTCCGTGGCTTTACGGAACTCCTGCTCATCGGCCGTCATCATCCATGTCTTCATAAATCGTCGTCTTCATCTTCATCCTTATCGCGGCGGCGGGAGGCGGTCTCCTTGCGCTGCTTGGCCTTGCAGCAGCGTCCCCCAATAGGGCGTTTCTTCTGGCTCCTCCGGCACCTTCTGAGCCTTCTCCTTGTCGCGCCGCTCGTACTCAGCCTTCGCTGCTCAACAAGCTGCTCGACTTTCTTGCAACTCTGGAGATCATGGCCCTTAGTGCGGTGGATCTTGCAATCTTGCTTGTTGGAGCTGTCACCTTGTCGGCGGCCCACCATGACTGGCGATTGGTGCCCGTGGCAACCTCCTTGCGGAGCTACCAACCTTGGCTTTCTTGGCGCCACCTCCGTTGCGGACTGCTCAACAACTATGCGTCTTTGCCTTTCTTCTTTACATTATTCCTTCGCCGGCTCTTCCTTGCAGGGGCAGTCTCCTCACTATCAGATCCTCTGCTTCTACATTCTCTCCGAGTCTTCTCCCTTCTTGACCGCGTGCACACTTGTCGGCCGGGGCATAGAGCTCGCAGCGTCTACGATCTTGCACATCGCCATCTCCTCCGCATCCTGCGGTTTCGCGCGTTCGATGGAACACGCTGATTACAGCGGCAGGGTGGGCGTCTGGGATGTTGTGCTTTGTACTGCGGCTGAATCTTTGAATGTACTTGCGCGGGGTTCTCCTTCCTTACAGGCGGCAGATGAAGGTCACTCTCTTAGCCATGAGGCTTGTGGCGCTGTGAAAGCGCCGACAAACTGATGGCATAGATCTGTCCAGAGGATATGGAGTTGTCCGGCAAGTGCATGAGCCAAGATCGACATTGGGCTTGAGCACCAGAGGGCAGTAGTTGGCCAGAATCTTGTCGTCTCGCCTTCCGGCAGCCTGCACCGCAATGGTGTAGATGCTGAGGAACTCTGACGGGTGCGTCTTGCCGTCGTACTTCTCTGGTACATCGGCTTGAAATTCTTCTTGTTGGGCCTTTGGACTTGCCGCAGCTCACGAGTGAGCAGCAGGGCAACCTACACAGTCTGACAAATCGCTGGTTCCCCTGGCGCATGCATGTCGACGAAGAGCCCAGCGCGCTAGTCGGATTGGCGCTGCGCTTCTCTTGGCGCTTCGATCACGAGTTGGCGTCTTCTTGTTGTCATTCATGAAGAACTTGGCGCTGATCGCGGCGGGCTCGCGGATCCGATGGCGTGGTGGAGTCGCTGTCGAGGTGGACCGGCGAGTTGGCGATCTTGGCCTTGGGTGGGGAGTGCATGGTGGTTGCACCCCACAGGTTTCGTCGCCACCGGCTCATGCCTTGTCTTCCTGCCGGCAGCGATGCATAGTTGCCGCGAGTGTCGCCGTTGGAAAAGCCGATGAGACTCGAATGCTGGCCCTCCATTAAATCGACCTTATGCGCCGTTGGAGGTAATCCAGAGAAGCGATTGAGCTCGCGCCAAAGCTTACGCTTGAGTGGTGGCGGCGATGGCGAATGGTGCGAGGCGGGATATGCTCGGACTTCATCGTTAGAAGGAGCGATATCTCGTCGAGCGACGTGCCCCCACTCGTACCACTGTTGGCGTATGCTGGTCTTGAGCATCCCGGATCTACCAGCTCGATCTTGGCCCATGAGCGTATGGTACTGCGAGTACCATGGCGCTGTCGGTCCAGCGCCTCTGAGATGGGCGTGGTGCGTGCCGACGCCGAGAATCTGCGCGACCTTGTCCTTGGACTTAGCGGCACCATAGGCTCCCTCGTCGGCGCCCGTTCTTCCGCGGCGTCTACCCACCACTTCGTTTGCGCGGTAGTGGTGGGTTCGGCGTCAGGCGGAGCAGTTGCCGCGAAGCCTTCTTCTTGGTGGCATGTTGATGAAAAGCGAAGATGTTGCTCGTGTGAGCGCCGGATCAGGTTCACACAGCCTCGGCACCCTACTGGCGCGCCAAAGATGTCGGGAAGCTGATCGTACCCACGAACACCTATGGGGCGGCGGACCGAGCCCCTTCGGTTCGGTGGGGGCGGAGATCGCCGCGAAAAGCAGATCGGTAAACACGAGCAGTTTACCCAGCTTCGAGCTCTCCGGAGATAATACTCCTCTGCTGCTTGTGCGATTGTATTGTGTTCTTGCTAGGGGGCTGAGAGCTACAAGACCTAAGCGTGGGAGTTCTCTGGTTTTGAATGAACCGAACCTCTTCTCGTTAGCATGGGCCTCCTTTTATATGCTCAAGGGGTCGACAGTGCTTAGCGTAGACAAGGGTAAAAAGCGGAAAATGAGTCGTGGTTGGTACAGCTACTTGTGCGGTGTTCCATACCTAACCACGGCGGGGGACAAAGGCATTAAATGCCCGTCTAAGTCGACCAAGCAGTGCGAAAAAGGGACCGTCGGGGCGCCACCGCTGCCACGATGGCAAACTTGTCGACACCGCTTGCCACGCGCTCCGCTGGGCCACAGCCTCCGCCAGCAGCTGAAAAGGTCCCATGGCGACACGTTGGTGGATGTCTTTGGAAGCGCGAGGAGCGAGGCGATGGTCGGCGTGGCAGCGCCTTGCCTTGTTGTTGCCGTCGTGTCCGGAAGCTTGTCGCTCACGGGCCTTCCCGGCAAGCTCCTCTTGCCGGGGCCTTGTCTTCTAGGTGCCTTGAGTGGCCTTCCCGGCAAGCTCCCCTTGCCGGGGCCTTGTCTCCTTGACTTAAATACGTTGCTCTTGAATGGCTCCAAAGGAACCATGGAGGAGCTAGGCGGTCACCGCGGCAAGGCTCGCCCCGGGGTGCTGCAACTGCCCGTGCACAAGTTCGGGATACTAGGGTACCCCTACTCTAGTACACCGACAGATGCTGAGAAGCTGGTGACATATGGGCCACGGAGGGCAAGGAGCATCATAAGCCGAGATGTATTATGAGGCGTCTGAAGGGTGCCGCCTTATAGGCGGATGAATGTTCAAGGATGTAATTTTGAGTAAACTTCGCTCATGTTATCACCTTGCGCTGAAAACTTGTTCATGTCGCCAAGCAACGCTTTTGAATTTAAAATATTACCTTACATGCGGCCGTTTATTAAATCTGAGAGATGGCGAGTGGTAAACTTCTGCCCCCATGCCATGAGTCTTTGGGGTGTTGGGATAAACCTGGCGCTCTTGTTCCCATTCTTGGGTCCTTGAGGAGTCGCTCGGCTGCGAACAAGGCAATCAGACTATAATGCTTTATCACTCTCACTTAGCCATAGAATCCTATAATTTTAAATTTTGGCGAAGCCCCTAGTATTCGGAAGACCGAGTTCGGGGCGCTATCCACGCCTAGGCCAGACAAAGCCAACTCCTCGCTCTAAGCGGCATAAGTCTTTAGGGACTCGAAACCTCTCGAATAGTGACCAGCTCTTGCCCTATCATGACGGTCAGTTTTAGCTTTCTCTACTGAGGTGCTGAACCTAGCTCAACCGGGGCACAATCGCAGTAGTTCTCCTAGCGCTACCTTAGCCGATATAACGGAATGTAAGGTACCAAAACATAGGAGCCGGGCAAACCCAACTATTGACCCAAGACATGATTGAGCTGATGCATATAATGCTATAAGTTGAGGTGCCGCACTTGTTAAAGTGTTAGGACTTCTCACGCCGTATTATGGGGTACTTGAGCCCTGGCGTGTTTGGCGTACCAAAGTGTACGGTGCTAAATGTCATAACTGAACATATGTATTGAAAAAGAAATAAATAGAAAATGCGATAATAAGCTGAAGCTGAGCATTGTTTATTAAAAGAGCTCTTTGTAAAGCGAGCGACACAAATAGTCACGATAAGCAAGATATGGGACTATTTGACATGTCCCCCTCGAGGGCAAGCTGCGAGACGGTATGTAAGACAGGTATTTAGCTCGTTATAGAGACCACTGGACATTCGGCGTAGCTTTACGCCTCCACGGCTGTTGCATCGTGTGTTGGGTGATTGTCTTGCCGGACAGGCCTTCCGGAGTGGAGTCCTAAAAGTAAGAAAAAGAATGAAAAATCAGGGCCCCTAGTGCGGTTGAGCGCATTTTGGGCATCTGGTGGTCGTGCCCTCCCCTATACCCATGGTATTTCTAGGCGTAATTTTATGCAGCGTAGTACTGGTTCGCAATTTAGCGAGGGCTGGGGTTGGGGCTGCATTACTACGCTTGCTCGGAGCGTGCAGACGGTCTTGTTCTAGGTTACTCGGTAGCGCTTGAGGTGTCCGGATGTTTAATAGCGGATGAGGGAATTGCCTTGAGAGGCTACTTTGTACTTCGCTGCGAGGGCGCCAGTATGCTCTCCCGTTCGGAGAGGCGTTGATGTTCCATTGACCGTAATGACTCCTCGAGGGCTGGCATCTTGAGCTTGAGGTATCGTGGTGCGGCCTTGCATTGAACTTTACCGTCACGGTTCGTCCAGAAGTGCGTGATAGCCACTGCGAGCAGGACTATGTCGAAGATTAACTCCTCGCTTCAGAAATTATCCGGGATCCGAAGACCACCTCAAGTGTGGCGAGCCTGTCAGTTGGCCTCTACACCTGGTATGGCGCCTTTAAAGGTCGTCTTTGTGGGTTTAATCCTTGAGGATCTATGCCCATTTTTACGCCTTTGTATCACGATAAAGCGGTTCGGTGCTGCCGCCGTCCATAAGGACTCTAGTGAGGTGAAATTCGCCGATGATTGGGTCTAGAACCAATGCGGCGAATTCGCCATGGCGGATGCTAGTGGGGTGGTCCCTTGATCAAAAGTGATCGGGCAGGAGGACCACGGGTTGAACTTTAGGGCGGCGGCTCCAGCATATCGTCCACGAGTGCACTTCCGCTCCCTTTTGGGTATGTGGGTTGCGTATATCATGTTTACCGTCCGCACTTGTGGGGGCCCTTGTCCCCTATTGTTCGTGGCGGGGCTCCTCCTCGTCATCGCTATGCAGCCCTTGTCTCGTATTCGACATTTAACTTGCATGCCTGCTGAACACCCAACAATCCTGTTGGTGTGATTGGCTGGTTTTGAAGTCGTGTATATCGCACGCAGCGATCAGTATTCGGTCCAAACTGGATGGGCCCAAGTATTTCTTTTAAATGGCTTTTCCGCTGACGGGTTTAGAGCCTCTAAATCCGGCATTAACTACCGTATCCTCGGCATTATCGCTGTTAATCGGCGCTTGTGCTTGTTGCGACCACGACCTGCCATTGCCGTCCTTGGTATCCGAATTACCGGGGCTCTTGGTCATATTATTACTACGAGCTAGCCAGCTGTCTTCTCCGCATAAGCGGGTCATGAGTGTTGTGAGGGCTGCCATGGATTTGGCTTTTCTGTCCTAGGTGCGGGCAAGCCACTCGTCACGGATGTTATGTTTGAAGGCTGCGAGGGCCTCTGCGTCCGGACGATCGACTATTTGATTTTTCTTGGTTAGGAACCGTGTCGAATGTCTGCGATTCCTATGGCTGTTGAATTATGTGGCTTAGGTCATCGGCGTCTGGTGGTGCATTATAGGTTCCCTAGAAATTGTTGAGGAATGCGGCTTCCAGGTCCTCCCAACAACCAATTGACTCTGCTGGCAAGCTGTTAAGCCAATGCCGAGCTGGTCCTTTAAGCTTGAGTGGGAGGTATTTGATGGCGTGTAGATCATCACCATGGGCCATGTGGATATGAAGGAGATAATCCTCGATCCATACCGCATGATCTGTTGTGCCATCGTATGATTCAATGTTTACGGGTTTGAAACCCTCGGGATTTGATGATCCATTACTTCATCATGAAGCATAGTGGGTGTCTTGGCGCCTACATGCTAGGCTATATCACGACGGAGCTCAAATGAGCTTTGTCTAATGTGTTCGGCCCGGCCGGATTTGCTATGTCCGGCATGACGGTTATCGTCACGTGTCGTGGGGCGCCCACGCGATCCGTAGATTGATCTTGTTTGCCTTGCCTTGTCCTCAATATATCTCGCAGGTGGCGCATTTCCCGTGCCTTGGTTTTTTTGAGCGGCGTCGGGTGCGGCTTGAGTGGAGGGCGAGAGCCTCTCTATTCTGACCATGAGGTGGCGATCGGCTGCGTCGTCTTGTTGGTGATGTAAGTTTAGGTGCTTCCTCCTCTAATCGGGTAGCAACCTGCGCTTTAGGTAGCTCTTGGAGGCGTTCGAGTTCGTACTCTTGACGCAAGGACTTGATCCATCTGTCGGCTAGCGAGTCTTGGTCAGCTCTAAGCTGTTGCTGGTTTTTCTTGAGGCTGCTCGCCGTGGCCATAAGCCTGCGTTTGAAATGCTCTTGTTCGACGGGATCCTTAGGCACGACAAATTCGTCGTCATCGAGGCTTGCCTCGTCTTTGGAGGGAGGCATGTAATTATCATCCTCTACCTCTCTGTCTGCCGCTCTCTCATGATGGCTGGCTTCTCCATCCTCTGTCTGAATCCTGCTTGAGGGGTTGTCTTGACCTTTGTCCGGGTGTTATTATCTCCGTGCAGAAATCGCCATTTTGCTTTGGCGGGATTTAAATGCGCCCGGCTTGGCCTTGGCAAGGCTGCTTCTTGGAGGGTCATCCTCCGTTGTTCCATTGCCCTTCCCTTCTTTTGGGGTGTCCACCATGTATATGTCATATGGCGAGGTGGACTTCCGGTTCCCTATAAGCGCTGGTTCTTGGTAAATCTCCGCATCGGCGTCCATACCGTCGATCTCTTGGTCAAGTCGAGCATGTCGGTTAAATCATCGACAATGGCTCTGAAGTGGGTGGTGGGTGGGCTTTGAATTTGTTAAATCGTCGCATCCCAACCTTGCTGACCATAGTCGGCCAGGGCTCTCGATAAAGAGAGAGACTTTAGTGAATTCAGAATGTCGCCAAGAAGGCGAGTCTTTGAAAGTTGTCCGGGCGAACTCCATGATCGGCGCCCAATCGGATTCGATCGGCGGGCGCGGAAGGTTGGTCGGAGAGGAGTCCGGCACCTTGGAGTCCGCGAGCCGCGGAAGGACAAGGCTGGTGTTGGCTCGATCGCTGTAGAGATTGCAGCCCCAGGCGGTGTCCAGCCACCCGTACTCGATTAGCGCGGTCGGCTCGAACTAAGGGTCGGGCGGACACGAAGTCTGACCTCGAGGCACTATTCGGCGGCAGAGCTAGATCATGCCCATCGTGACAGTGCGGCGCGCTCGGCTGTGGCTCGAACCCGTCGAAGAGCAAGTCTCTGTGGACGTCAGCCGTGTAGTTCAAACTTCCAAATCTGACCTGATGGCCAGGGGCGTAGCTTCGTTCTGCTCCGGATGGCCAAGCGATTTGGCCCGTGATTACAAAGCCGCGAATCGAAGATCTGTCCGGGAGAAAAGTCTCACCTGGACCGCATCTTATTGATGATCGAGAGTCATCCGGCCTAAAGATAGCGACATAGAGGAACTCTCAATGAAAGCACCAATGTCGGTGTCAAAACCGGCGGATCTCGGTAGGGGTTCCCGGCTATGCGTCTAGGCGGATGGTAACAGGAGACAAGGGACACGATGTTTTACCCAGGTTGGGCCCTCTCGATGGAGGTAAAACCCTACTCGTGCTTGATTAATATTGATGATATGGGTAGTACAAGAGTAGATCTACCACGAGATCAGAGAGGCTAAACCCTAGAAGCTAGCCTATGGTATCATTGTTCTTTGTCCTACGGACTAAAACCCTCCGGTTTATATAGACACCGGAGAGGGATAGGGTTACACAAAATCGGTTACAATGGGAGGAGATCTACATATCCATATCGCCAAGCTTGCCTTCCACGCCAAGGAAAGTCCCATCCGGACACGGGACGAAGTCTTCAATCTTGTATCTTCATAGTCCAGGAGTCCGGCCAAAGGTTATAGTCCGGCTATCCGGACACCCCCTAATCCAGGACTCCCTCACCCACTATAATTTGTGGGCTGCCCGAAGCAAGTGTTTGCGAGATGGAAATTACTGTCTAACCCTGCCACTTGACATCCTTATCGACCGGATTTACACTGCTATCGATAGGGGTAGACTAGTAACTTCAATCAGACGTGACACGACGGCCTCTGAGCACATTCAGACACGGTGGGCGCCAAACATGAGCGGCAAAACACATTTGATTCAAGCTCGTCCGAAAGACATGTGTCTCTTCCTCCGTTTCCCCATTCATACACGGTGGGCGGCAAAACAAACTCTCCTTGCCCGAAATCGATGTAGGCTAATATTTTAAATAGGGGCAGATGTGTAACTTCCATCAGACGTGACACAACCGCCATACCTGTCAGCCCCGTTCATACACCGTGGGAGCCAACCGTGGGCGGAAAAACACCCTCTCCTCGCCCGAAATAGTTACCGACAAATATTTGGGAGATGCGAGATTACCATCCTATCCCCAACCGACGCAATGTCCGGAATTTTAAACGGTGGACAAGTTTGTAACTTTCCCCCATTTCAGAGAAGCGCGTCCCAAAGTTTGAGATCCCCCCTCCCCTCCATTTCCCCATTCATACACCGTCGGCGGCACGACAACCTCCGCACTGTGGCCAGCCTCCTCCGTCCGCCACCCCATCCCCCACCTTGCCGGAGCCGCTAGCCCTACCTCGTCGTCTACTACAAGAGATGGATGTCTCTCATCCATGGCGCTGGACCAGGATCCTTTCATCGCCTCCTCTCGCTTCATCGGCGCTGTCGTCCACCTTGCCGTTGCCGCTCCTACGACCGCCTCGTCCACGGCAACAGGATATATCCCTCGACCCGGCCGTCTGCCGTCTAAAGTCTTCTTCCCCGCCGCCGACAGCCATCGCACCCGCAGCACCCTCAACGTATCAGCATAGGCCTATACGGCGTCGCAAGAGAGGTGGTACGCTTCCATATGTGCTTAAGTTATTGATCTCACCTGGAAAATATATCGTAATTTTTTTTACTGTACTTTTCTTGTCCGTACCAAATCGTAGTGGCTAGTTGAAAGAAAACATTGGTTGCGAAGTAGCTTTGTCCGGTTTGCACCTTCAGATCCGCCATGGCACGGGCACTATACTCGTAAAGCTTATGGTTTCCCCCTTACCATCATCGTAGGTGCTTTGTGTCGTGCTAGCACTGCTCCTCAAGACCTCAACCCAAAGCTTACATGTTGAAATATGAATCTGATATGATGCTCATATCACTAAAACAGAGAATGTTTAATTGGTCACCTAATGTTCCTATATTCGTTTCGAAAAGCATGTGCGCCACCCACTGGTCCAGCTAGTTCCACTTTCCTGATTTTTCTCTTGATGCTTAGGGTTTTCCCCTTTTATCTACTCTACTATGATCTGCGTAGGTGCTTTCCGTCATACTAGCATTACTCCACCCTTCAAGCTAAACAACACAACACTCAAAATTCGAAAGCTTAGTTGTTCAAATATGATTGTGATATGATACTGATATTAGTTAACTGACACATTTAATTGGTTAGCTAAAGGTCCCACTTGAGTTTCCAAATGCATGTCGCGACATATAGAGAAACAACATAATTGCATTTCTTTGTCACTTGTTGACCGTACTTTCTTTTCCATACCAAATCTTAGTTGTTATTTCAAAGCAAACATCGGTTGCTAACTACCCTTTGCGCGGTTTGCAGCTTCAGATCTGCCATCCCACTGCCACGGTCAACACTGTACTCATCATGCTTATGTTTTCCCCATTTTATGATGACCACAATCAGCCTATGTGGTTCTTGTCGTAATAGCACTGCTCCACCCATCGAGCTAAACAAGCTTAGTTGTACAAATTCATATCTGATATTATTGCTGATATTAGTAAAAGAGATGTTTAATTGGTTAGCTAAATGTTCCTACTTTAGTTTCGAAATGCATGTGAGCCACATATGGAGAGACCGGAAAGAATAGTATTTCTCTGTGCGCTCGGGTTCATCATGGGTGGCCAACCGACATTGTATTGAAAGACTTGTAATATCTTCAATTTGCTTGCTCTTCTGCTCTTCTTTAAGATGATACTCTTCTCTTGCGATCATTTGGTCGGTCGAGTTGTTCTCCTTAGTATATTTTGAATTTGTCGGTCGGTCGACTTGTTCTTCTTTACTATATGTTGAAGCTATCATCGCAAAGTGTCATCATACGGAGCTCTCATATTTTGAGTAGTAGGCCACATTATATTAATGCACACAACAAATTACATCATGCATGGCATCTTTTAAAAGAATTGCAGAGATAGCACAAAGGGGTTTCTGAGGGAGGCAATATTGGATTAGAATCACTACGCATTACAAAGAAAATCTCACTTGTTTTATGTTTTCATGCATGTCGATATTGAACATTATCAAAATGAATATGAGAATGGGCGCACAAGAGGAATATTGTGGAATGATCCACTGGCTAACAAACTTGGCATGGTGGAGGATGGCCTATCTTATTCACCCATCAAGGTCCTTGCTCTAACTTTGCAAAGTTGTATTGGTGCTTTATATTTTGCATCGACCTCTTGCATTACTTCTACTTTGTTACACCATCTGCTTAGTTTAAGCATCATATATGAGTATATGCCATACCTATCCATTTTCTCGTACCTATTCCTTGTGTCGTCACACTATGTTTTTCCACCAAATGTTGTTCTTTACGTAATAGATGTCCAAAAGGAAGAGGGTGAGTGCAGATCCTCAAGGAGTACAAACTAGGTATTTGGAAAAGGTAGTGATACATTAAATCAGATAGATTAGCAGCCACGAAAACACAGGCCCAACTGTACCACACTTTACCCCTACTCCAAAGGCCAAACCCTATTAGAACTGCTGGGAGCCCAGTACGTATGTGCCTATGATATCAATTCAAAATTTGAACTCCTAAATTTCTGCTTGTGCCTTACCTTCTCTCTTTTATGAAAACTAATTTCAGATGAATCTCCTTGCTCAAAGGATCATACAATCTCAAAACAATAATGGGCTCTGCATTGCTCTTGTCGATTACCTCTCTCCCTTTTGCCTTGTAACGCTGTACTTAATTAATTGCTATTTGACTATGTATCATCGATGCACTTTTTGAGCTTCATTATCCTCTGTTTCTTCCAATATTATTTGATTGATATTTACTCTTTGCAAAATGTAGAATAATGGCAACGCTTATAAAGAATTTTCTTTGGGGAATTTATTGAATTATCCTTCCATCAACATGGAGAAGGGCTTTGTCTAGCCCGTGTTAACATGTAATGTAAGTTCATCCTTCTCAAGACTTCAAACTTCGTTCTAGTACAGATTTGGATAGGCATCATTTCCTCCACTGCTGTTTGCTTTGCTGTTTACATCTGATTGGATGTCTACAACAACTACCAGTTTCAAATTGTAGTTGTAAAAACATGTTCCTTATGCAAAACAGATCCATTTATTTGCTTATATAATTGTGAAACCTGTTACGTGTCTCCTTGTTTCTCTTCGACTCGTATCTCTTACATGAGCAGAACTTTAGGGAAGATAGTGAGCCAAACCATCTTGAGGACAGCGAGATGACACCAAGGTCTGTCTTGATGAAGACAAGGAGTTGAAGCTACTCACCAAAGCAGGTGTGAGACAACCTCTGTGCGATCGCTGCCTCAATCAGTTCGACTTCTTGATCTCAACTTAAAGCGGAAAGGCTTGCTTGACTCAACTCCGACTTGAAGTCAAAGATGCAATGAAGATGTCGGAGGACTGCCGTCGCACCATCATGCCTTAAATCTAGTGTTGATGCATCTATCGTTGACACAACTGAGGTCTACTTAGCTTCTTGACTGTTTGGGGGCGACACGGCGGGCCTAGTGCCTTCAAGTGCTCTCGGTTTTGTATATTCGTTTGTCGGTAGCGTTTATTTGCCTTTGGTGGCGAACTTTGATGCCCAATGGATGTAATATGTGTGATAGCCGTGATAGCCTAGCGTAAGTTGCTTGCTTATTTATTTCCTTGTTGTCTTGTTTATTTGTTTGCTTGTAGTCATTGCGCTTATTTTCCGCTATTTGCTAGTGGCTGCAATAACCTATTTTTAAAACTAGGCCACAATAACCATGGGCTAATATTTACCGAGTGACCTTTGGGCCTCCTACGGTAGTAAAGCGATGGGACTTCTACGGGCCGTAGAAACAATGGGCCTTCTACGGGCGTATCATCAATGGGCCTTATCTGGGCGGTATGATCGATTGGCCAAACATGGGCCAATAACAGGCCACATTATGGCCGTAAACGGGCTAGAGTTGGAATCGTCCGTTCATGGGCCGACCATTACGGGCCATCGTTAATAGGCCGTATTTGATGACACTATGAAAACGGCCCAATGTATTAACGGACCACAAACGGGCCGACTGTAACCACGGGCTGAATTTGGCCCTGGCGAAAAATAGCGATGTGGGCCGTAAGTAAGCGTATCTTTGAAATGAGCCCAAGAATAAATGGGCTCGAGAAGGCCGAAAGATAACATGGGCTGGAAACAGCCCAACGGAATAACGGGCCATTAATGGGTATAAAGTGATACACTATTCATTACGGGCCAGTTTCACCACGGGCCGTTAATGGGTGTAAAGTGATACACTATTCATTACGGGCCGCCACCACGGCCGTTAATAGGCCAAGAGTTACATAGGGCCTCATATGGGCGAAAGGCGTCATGGGCCATACATGGGCCAGAAGTGAAAACAGGCTGGAATCATATTGGGTGGCCCAGATGACGCTACTGGGCCTAATTTGGATAGGGCATATCGGGCCTTGGGTTAGCGGGCTGTAAATGGGCTATATGCGAATAGGCTATTAACAGGCTTTACATGGGCCGGCCCGCCACCTTTTGACCAAGTCAAACGGGCCGACATTTTCACAGGAATGGGCCTCTGTTGGGCCGTGCCACGTGTTGACGTATCATAGGCGCCTTCTGTCCAATGAGTGGATGACATCTGTCCCAATGATGAGCCGAAATGTGTTTCCTCCAGCCAATGATGATTTTACACGTGGAAAATCCCCATTGGTCGGGGCTGTTAACGGGTTATCGGATCCAAAACCCGACCCGATAGCTTAACGACGTTCCGTTACGGTGGATGCCACATGTCGGTCACCCTTGACGAAAGCACTTCTGTGACTCGCGATTTATCGTCATGGAAGTGGACACTTCCGTGATGATAATTTTGGTAATGTCATGGAACACTTCTACGACAACACATGTATGACTATCTTGATTCTGTCATAAATTTGTCATGGATGTACATGCATGACAAAAAACGCGACCTACTGTGACAAACACGTATCATCACGGAAGTGTATTTTTTTAGTGCATGGTTGGTAAAACACAAACGCTTGCGATATACACCATAATCCGAGACGGTTCACTGAGAGGAAACATGTGCAAGCATGCACACAGTTGTCGTTCGGAAAGCGTGTGTGATTTCAGACACTATCACATACGGTGCGGGGAAACTAAATGTGTGTGATTGTCTACCTATCATACACGGTTTATAATCATGAACTGTTTGTGATGTGCCAGGCATCATAAATCTCCCGTGCCTGGAATCTGCCTAGAATCTGCCTGGAAAGCTCCCTTGCCTAGAATCTGCCTGGTTTTAGGCAGAATCACAAAACTCCGATTGCGATGGCAATGCGAGCACAAACAAGTAGCAAGGATGAAACGTTTGGGATATTCGAGATATCAGAAATGATTATATAGGGACAACTGTATGCATCAAGGCTCCCTATCCCCGACGGTTTCTGGGTTGTGGGAAGGACCTCCCTATCGCCCACACTCACTTGGCGACGGTTCCAAATGCCATCGCGGAAAGGGTTAAAAAACCGTTTGTTTAGGACCGACGTGCACCACAGTATGCTCATCTTAGAAGGAAGCGTT
Source organism: Aegilops longissima (assembly GCA_021605205.1). Taxonomy (NCBI): domain Eukaryota; kingdom Viridiplantae; phylum Streptophyta; class Magnoliopsida; order Poales; family Poaceae; genus Aegilops; species Aegilops longissima. The sequence continues at coordinate 271,536,055 of CM038677.1, forward strand.
TCTGGACTGCCAGCCAAGCCAACTTCTATTCTTCGCTGCTTTTCAACAAGGAAAAAGTCTTCGACCATGAGCATATTCCTCATGTGGACATGGAATCGTTGCCGTGTTTCGCCCCAGTCCTCAGTGTTCTTCACGATGCTGGACTGCTCAACTTTTGCACTGATATTTGCGATTGGAATGAAGAGTTAATTCTTCAATTCTATGCAACGCTGCACATCACAGGAGATGCTATAGATGTGAACTCTTGGGTGTTGGATTGGATGACAGAGAATACTCATTTTAAAGCACCGGCCTCTGAATTGCTTCATGTCCTGCCTGTCAGTCCTCCCCTTGAAGGTGCTCGTTGTATATACCATGAACCTGAGCTTACAGATCACTACATGCAAGTGTTGATGAAGCCACTGAAACCCGACCAAGCCCCAAGGACCAAATTCCCCGTGAAGGAATTGCTGTATGTGCCACGGACTGTCTATCGCATTCTGACGAAGACATTGAGTCCAATCAAAGGCCACAACTCTAATGAAGAAGAGGTCGTTGGCATCATGAAGAATCTTCTTTTCAACATCATTCATGGTATTCCTATCAACTACCATGATTTCTTCATGAGAACGCTGGCCAATGTTGCATTATCTCCATTTGAGTTGAAGCCTTATGCTCCCTGGATTATGAGATTCCTCAGAACAAGGTCTTCACTCAACTAGAAGGCTGACACACTCAACCATGGTAGCTACTTGCACCCCATTGAAGTCCTCAAACGGACATTTTCCTCAACTGATGAAAAGGGCAAGGCCACTGCTGTTATTGATGAGGGCATTCGTCCATTTGATGGTTAGTTCCACAAAGCTGCATCTTACTCCACCAATGATGACTCTGCCACTCATGAGTCTGCCGCCAATGCCTCAAAGCAAAATCCTCAAGGGACTGCTCCAAGGGTGATGACTGATCGTGAGCTTCTCCTCAGTCTTCACCAGAAGGTCGATCGCAACCACAAATGGGTTTAGCGTCAGTTTGGGTCTATTCTTCACAACATAACTGCTACACACAATGAAGTGAAGAAGAACCACCACTACCTCCATGAAGTCTTCGGTCGCACCTGGGCTGTTCTGTCTCATCTGTATGGTGAAGAAGATCTGAAGCAAATGGGTCTCAAGCAGGACTTTGACTGGTCTCAACCTCCAGGGAAGAAATTCAAGAAAGTCAAAGTTCCTTCTTTGGTGGCCAGCTCATATTATTCATCGCGCGACACGGATGAGCATGAAGATTTGGATGACACTGCGGCAGGCCCTACTTCAACAACCGACCCCAACAATGCTGGCGCTCCTCCATCAACATGATATTCTTCAGGGGCGTTAGTCCTCATTTTTCGTTCCTTTTGGTCATTCGATGACAAAGGGGGAGAAATTTGAGTTAGTCTTCAAGCAGGTCTATATATGGGCATATTTTGCAAAGTTACAACTCTCGTTCTTTTGAAGACTTTGCTGGATCGAGTTGTAAACTTAAACCCGATTGTGGTCTGATACTTTTGCTATGTTCTTCTGCATGATATTTCCTCATATATGTTAATGCACGCATGCTGAATTACATCAGTCACCATATTTTCATCATGCATTTCAAATTCTTCATATCATATGTTAAATGCGTGTATGAATTACAAGATATAGGGGGAGATCTCCATGATTCTACTCTTCAAATGTGCATTGCTTCAAAAGCAAATTACTCACTATGCACATCTTCAGGGGGAGTTCTTCTATATATTGCAATCAAATTCCTCAATATTAATATTTGCACTTCATATGTTTTATCTCTGTTGAAAACATAACCTATATTGTCATCAATCACCAAAAAGGGGGAGATTGTAAGTGCATCTAGTGCCCCTTAGTGATTTTGGTGTATTGAAGACTTATAGGTTAAGGGACTGACGCGTTTGTGAGTGTACACAAGTCTATACGTCTATGAGGAGTTTGATATTTACAGAGAAAGTCGATCCCTAAAAATGAATGTGTTCGACTGAAGACTTTGGATTTCTGAGGACTTTCTGAAGACTTTGAAAGTGAAGAAATTGCTGTGACCATGAAGACTTGGTATTCATACGAGGAACATGAAGCGTGAAGACTTTTATTTTCGTAGTTTCATTTTCTCTTTCTTGATTCATAGGAAACAACATACTGTTAAAGGGGGTCAAGGAAATACTAAGGAAAAATTTCCAAGTGATGCTCATCTCAAAATCCTACACCTACCAATCCCTTCGAGTGAAGCCATTGTAAATCTCATGCTGCTCAGTCAATTTCTTCAGTGACAGAGGCGAAGTTCTTTTGATCTCTTAGGAATTTGTTCTGACTGAGGAGTTAGGAATTTGCCAGTGCGGATTGCCTACAAGTGAGGAACATGATAGCCCTGAGGAATTTGATAGTCAAATTTCTGACCGTTCTTGTGCTATCTTGGTGTCCCAAAATATCTACCCACCTAACGGTCATATCATTGAAGGGCATTTCGTCTTATCATGTCGGGCTGCTCCCTAGGCTATAAATAGCCACCTACAACCACTATCGGTTGGTTGCTGCGAGAGAAACCGACACTTGTCATTTGAGAGCATCCCATCCTCAAGGGACTTTGGCGAAAATCATCAAGTGAGGAAAACCCAAACCCAAACATCTACAAACCCAAAGTGATTGAGCATCATCTTTGAAGAGATTGATCCTGCATGGATCCGGCGCTTATTACCTTTGAAGACTGTGCATCTTCCAGACGGTTAGGCGTCATGGTCTGAGCATCCAAGAGGAAATTGTGGATCGCCAAGTGACCAAGTTTGTGAAGGTTTGGAAGTCACCTGAAGACTTACCACCAGTGATTGGGCGAGGTCTGTGTGACCTTATCTCAAGGAGAATATGGTGAGGACTGTGTGTCCTCAGGTTTAAATACCTAACCGCTCCAACCCAGGACATACAAGCTGTCACAGTGATTGGGCTGGTCTACCAAATCACTTGTCTTCACCAAGCCTACTGGTTCTATTTCCTCAACTCTTCCATTTCCTCATTACTGTGTTGTGTGCTTGTTCATATCTGTTTGAAGACTTTGACTGAAGACTTTCTCAATCTCCTCAGTTCAATTTCTTCAGTCTGTTTGTCTTCATCCTGTTTATCCTGTGTTTACACTTTCTGTACTCTATGCTTGTTTTCATTTCATCATGATGACCATGCTTATGTTCTGTTATATTTGCATTTGAGTACTTATTCTGCTGCAAGTAGTTCTTCGCTTAGGAATTTACTCACCCTGAAATTCCTCGGTGAAGAATTCATAAAAATCGCCTATTCACCCCCTCTAGTCGATATAACGCACTTTCAATGGTTAAGTTTCCTAGCCATGGACAAGAGTTGTCATTTTATGAACCGGATCACATCATTGGAGAATGATGTGATTGACTTGACCCATCCGTTAGCTTAGCACTTTGATTGTTTAGTTTATTGCTAATGCTTTCTTCATAACTTATACATGTTCCTATGACTATGAGATTATGCAACTCCCGAATACCGGAGGAATACTTAGTGTGCTATCAAATGTCACAACATAACTGGGTGATTATAAAGATGCTCTACAGGTGTCTCCGATGGTGTTTGTTGAGTTGGCATAGATCGAGATTAGGATTTGTCACTCCGATTGTCGGAGAGGTATCTCTAGGCCCTCTAGGTAATGCACATCACTATAAGCCTTGCAAGCAATGTGACTAATGAGTTACCCATGGGATGACGCATTATGGCACGAGTAAAGAGAGTTGCCGATAACGATATTGAACTAGGTATTGAGATACCGATGATCGAATCTCGGGCAAGTAACATACCGATGACAAAGGGAACAATGTATGTTGTTATGCTGTTTGACCGATAAAGATCCTGGTAGAATATGTAGGAACCAATATGAGCATCCAGGTTACGCTATTGGTTATTGATCGGAAGTGAGTCTCGGTCATGTCTACATAGTTCTCGAACCCGTAGGGTCCGCACGCTTAACGTTTGATGACGATCGGTATTATGAGTTTATGTGTTTGATCTACCGAAGGTAGTTTGGAGTCCCGGATGTGATTGCGGGCATGACGATGAGTCTCGAAATGGTTGATACATAAAGATCGATATATTGGAAGGCTATGTTTCGACATTGGAAGGGTTCCGGATGAGTTCGGGCATTTACTGGAGTATCGGGGGGTTACCGGACCCCCCCGGGGAGTTAATGGGCCTTAATGGGCCATGGTGGAAGAGAGGAGGAGGCGGCCAAGGTGGGGGCGCCCCCCCAAGCCCAATCCGAATTGGAAGTGGTGCCAGCCCCCCTTTCCTTCTCTCCCTCTCCCTCTTCCTACTTCTCCTACTCCAACTAGGGAAGGGGGGGGGGGAACCTACTCATACTGGGAGTAGGACTCCCCCCTTGGGCGCGCCATGAGAGGGACGGCCCTCCCCTCCTCCACTCCTTTATATACGGGGGAAGGGGGCACCCCATAGACACACAAGTTGATTTCTTAGCTGTGTGCGATGCCCCCCTCCATAGATTTCCACCTCGATCATATCGTTGTAGTGCTTAGGTGAAGCCCTGCGCCGGTAGCTTCATCATCACCGTCCTGCCTTGCGTCGTCTTGTGAAACTCTCCCTCGGCTTCAGCTGGATCAAGAGTACGTGGGACATCACCGAGCTGAACGTGTGCAGATCGCGGAGGTGCCATGCGTTCAGTACTTGGATCGGTTGGATCGTGAAAACGTTTGACTACATCAACCGCATTACTAAAGGCTTCCGCTTTCGGTCTACGAGGGTACGTGGACACACTCTTCCGCTCATTGCTATGCATCACCTAGATGGATCTTGCGTGTGCGTAGGATTTTTTTTGAAATTACTGTGTTCCCCAACAGCTGCGTCACCTTCGCGGGGTGCGTGGCCTTGCTTGGTAGGCCCTTGACCTGGCGCTCCTCCCCGACGGCCACTAGCGCTGCGCTGGAAGAGTGAGGCGTGGCGGCCAGGTAAAGCACCAGGGATTCAAGAGGACACGGCGCTACCATCATCGGTGGACTGGTGAGGTATCTCTTGAGGTCTTGGAATGCCGCGTCAGCCTCCGGAGTCCACTCGAACGACCCCTTCTTTTTCATTAACTTGAAGAATGGGAGGGCGCGTTCCCCCAGCTTGGAGATGAAGTGCCCCAGCGAGGTCACACAGCCCGCCAACTTTTGCATTTCCTTGAGAGTCTGCAGCGGGCTCATCCTTTCTATTGCCTTGACCTTCTCTGGGTTTGCCACGATTCCCTGGTGCGAGACCAAAAAGCCCAGCAGCTTGCCGGAGGGAATGCCAAACACACATTTCTCTGGGTTGAGTCGTAAATCCACCTTGCGCAGACTGGCAGATGTTTCTTCCAGGTCCTCGATGAGGGTTCTGGCCTCCTGAGACTTCACCACTATGTCATTGACGTAGGCCTCGGCGTTCCTCCCGAGCTGCCGGCCCAGAGCGACGTGCATCAGCCGCTGGAAAGTCGCTCTGCCGTTACACAGCCCAAACGGCATGCAGGTGTAGAAATACACCCCCCATGGAGTTAAGAAGGCTGTCTTCTCGATGTCCTGCACCGCCATCTTGATTTGGTGGTAGCCTGAGAAGGCGTCCAGAAAGCACAGCAGTTCGCACTCGGCGGTGGAGTCAACGATCTGATCAATGCGTGGGAGCGGGAAAGGATCTTGAGGGCAAGCCTTATTGAGGTTGGTGAAGTCAACGCACATGCGTTCCTTCCCGCCTTTCTTGGGGACAATGACTGGGTTCGCCAATCATTCCGGGTACCGCACCTATCGAATGACGCCAGGTTCTTGCAATCTGCGTGTCTCCTGGATGATGAACGACTGCTTCTCCGTAGACTGCCACCGCGCCTTCTGCTTCACCAGGCGCACATGGGGACACACCCTCAGGTGGTGCTCGAATATCCCCTCGGGATCCCGACCAGATCCTTGGGTTCCCATGCGAACACATCCTTGTTCTTGCACAGGAAGCTAACCAATGCCTCCTCTTGATTCAAAGGGAGGTCGGCACCAATGGTGAAGGTGGTGCCTGACGCCTCGTCCTCGTCGACCGATACCTGCTCCGTCTCGGCGTGGTCTTGTGAGAGCAGCTTCTTCTTCTTTGCTGGCACAGCCCCCGGAGCCTCTGGGGCTCCTTCCTCCCTTGGCCGCACGGCAGCCGTGCCCCTGAAGGCGAGCTTGAGGGCCACCAAGGCCTCCTTGGTGTCTCCAGCCACAGTGAGGACGCCTCTGCTCCCCGGCATCTTCATGACGTTGTAGGCAGGATGAGTTGCTGCCATGAACTTGGCCAGGGGCGGGTACCCGAGGATGGTGTTGTACGGGAGGCCAATGCGGGCGATGTCAAAGTCGATAAGATTGGTGCGGTAGTTGTCGTGGGTGCTGAAGGTGACGGGGAGGCGGACCTGCACCAGCGGGAAGGTGGAGCCGTCCACGACCCCGGAGAAAGGCTTGGTGGGGCGGAGCCGGCCATGTGGCACGTGAAGCAAGCCGAAAGCTTCCACAGAGAGCATATTGAGGCCAACTCCGCCGTCGATGAGGGTCTTGGTGACCGCCACGTTGCAGATGGTGGGGGTGCAGAGCATCCGGCACCTGCTCCCGCGGTGGTCGCGGGGTGGTCTTTCGAGTCGAAGGTGAGGTCATCCTTGCGCGCCGCCCATCCCAGAAGAGCTCCCTGCTGCACGTGGGCGGCACCCACCTGGTGGAAGAACTGCTTGACATGGCAGTCCGAGGGCGGCGCCTGTGAGCCACCAAGGAGGGCCACAACGGCATGGGGTGCCGGTGCCGCGAAGCGCGCGATGAAGAGGCCACGCAGCTCCTCCCAGGATGCCACACAAGACCCTGGCAAGTTGAGAAGCCAGGCGCGCGGCGTGCCCGCAAGGGCCATGGGGAGACAGTTTGCCATGACCTCGTCGTCGCCGCCGGCTGCCCAAACAGCCTCCTGATACGTCTCCAACGTTTCTACTTTTCCAAACACTTTTGCCCTTGTTTTGGACTCTAACTTGCATGATTTGAATGAAACTAACCCGGACTGACGCTGTTTCCAGCAGAATTGCCATGGTGTTATTTTTGTGCAGAAATAAAAGTTCTCGGAATGACCTGAAACTTCACGGAGAATATTTTTGGAATTAATAAAAAATACTGGCGAAAGAATCAAGACCAGGGGGCCCACACCCTGTCCACGAGGGTGGGGGGCGCACCCCCTGCCTCGTGGGCCCACTGGTCTTCCACCGACCTCAACTACACCTCTATATATTCACGTTTGGGGAGAAAAAAACCAGAGAGAAGGATTCATTGCGTTTTACGATATAGAGCCGCCGCCAAGCCCTAATCTCTCTAGGAAGGGCTGATCTGGAGTCCGTTTGGGGCTCCGGAGAGGGGAATCCGTCGCCGTCGTCATCATCAACCTTCCTCCATCACCAATTTCTTGATGCTCACCGCCGTGCGTGAGTAATTCCATCGTAGGCTTCCTGGACGGTGATGGGTTGGATGAGATTTACCATGTAATCGAGTTAGTTTTGTTAGGGTTTGATCCCTAGTATGCACTATATTCTGAGATTGATGTTGCTATGACTTTGCTATGCTTAATGCTTGTCACTAGTGCCCGAGTGCCATGATTTCAGATCTGAACCTATTATGTTTTCATGAATATATGCGAGTTCTTGATCCTATCTTGCAAGTATATAGTCACCTATTATTTTTTATGATCCGTTAACCCCGAAGTAACAATAATCGGGATACTTACCGGTGATGACGGTAGTTTGAGGAGTTCATGTATTCACTAAGTGCTAATGCTTTGGTCCGGTACTCTATTAAAAGGAGGCCTTAATATCCCTTGGTTTCCAATAGGACCCCGCTGCCACGGGAGGGTAGGACAAAAGATGTCATACAAGTTCTTTTCCATAAGCACGTATGACTGTATTCGGAATTCATGTCTACATTACATTGATGAACTGGAGCTAGTTCTGTATCACCCTATGTTATAACTACTGCATGAGGAATCGCATCCGACAAAATTCTCCATCACTGATCCAATGCCTACAAGATTTTCACATATTTCTCTTTGCTTAGTTACTTTTCCGTTGCCACTGTTACAATTACTACAAAACTGCTACTGTTACTTTTGCCACTGTTACTGTTACTTCCATATTACTTTGCAACTAAATACTTTGCTGCAAATATTAAGTTTACTAGGTGTCGTTGAATTGACAACTCAACTGCTAATACTTGAGAATATTCTTTGGCTCCCCTTGTATCGAATCAATAAATTTGGGTTGAATACTCTACCCTCGAAAACTGTTGCGATCCCCTATACTTGTGGGTTATCAAGACTATTTTTTGGTGCCGTTGCCGGGGAGCATAGCTATATTCTTTGAGTCACTTGGGATTTATATCTGTTGATCACTATGAGGAACTTGAAAGACGAGAAAACCAAAATTTATCCCTCAACTACGAGGGGAGGTAAGGAACTGCCATCTAGCTCTGCACTTGATTCTCCTTCTGTTTTGAGTAAGCTTGCGACACCTAAACCTGCTTCTGCTATTAATTCTGATATGTCGCATGTTATTGATGATGCCACTTCTACTATGCATGATACTTATGATGAAACTACTTCTATGCTGATACTACTATGCCACTGGGTGAATTTCTTGATGAACAACTTTCTAGGGCTAGAGAGAATGAAATTATTGAAACTGATAATATTGATGAAAGTGATGATGAAGATTCTCCCCCTAGATATGATTTGCCAGTTGTGCCTGAGGTTTATGTTATGGATGAAGAAACTGCTAGAGACTTTCTTGCTTGCAATGATAGATATGATCTTAAGAAATTATTAGCTAAGCTGAAAGAAAAATCTTTGAATGCTAGAATGAAATATGACCCTGCTTTTGCTACTTCGCCTATCTGTATTTCCGATAAGGATTATGATTTCTCTGTCGACCCTGAGACAATTACTTTGGTTGAATCTGATCCTTTTTATGGCTATGAATCTGAAAATGTTGTGGCACATCTTACTAAACTAAATGATATAGCCACCCTATTCACTAATGGTGAGAAAACTCGCTACTACTATATCCTTAAATTATTTCCGTTCTCATTAAAGGGTGATGCTAAAACATGGTTTAATTCTCTTGATCCTGGTTGTGTGCGTAGTCCCAAGGATATGATTTATTACTTCTCTGCTAAATATTTCCCCGCTCATAAGAAACAAGCTGCTTTAAGGGAAATATATAATTTTGTGCAAATTGAAGAAGAGAGTCTCCCACAAGCTTGGGGGAGGCTTCTCCAATTATTTAATGCTTTGCCTGATCATCCTCTCAAGAAAAATTGAATACTTGATATCTTCTATAATGGGCTAACCGATGCTCCCAGAGACCACCTGGATAGTTGTGATGGCTGTGTTTTCAGGGAAAGAACTATTGATCAAGCTGAATTGCTATTGAATAATATGTTGACTAATGAAAATAATTGGACACTTCCTGAACCAACTCCTAAGCCAACTCCGAAGAAAAGGGGTATTCTAATTCTCAGTCCTGAAGATATGCAAGAGGCAAAGAAATCTATGAAAGAAAAGGGTATTAAAGCTTAAGATTTTAAGAATTTACCACCTATTGAAGAAATACATGGTCTTGATAACCCGACACATGTAGTAAAGGTAAATTCTCTCTATAGATTTGATGAAGGTGATATTCCTCGTTATAAGTCTGCTAGCCAATGCTTAGATGAGTTTGATTTATTGTTAAACCAGAAAACTTCAATGCTTATGTTGGTAGACAATTGAAACGTAATGCTTATATGACTGAATACTCGAGTGATTATATGTCTAGCATTTTAAAGGTGAACTTAAACTTATTAGTAAACATGCTTCTATGGTTACCACTCAAGTAGACCAAGTGCTTAAAGCTCAGAATGATCTGCTCAATGAATTAAATAATAAGAAAAATGATAATGTTGTTAGAGTTATGACTAGAGGGGGTAAAATGACTCAGGAACCCTTGTATCCTGAGGGCCACCCTAAGAGAATTGAGCAAGATTCTCGGAGAACTAATGTTGATGCACCTAGTCCTTCTAAAAGGAAGAAAAAGAAAAATGATAGGACTTTGCATGCTTCTAGTGAACCTGTTATTGACACACATGAGAATCCCAATGATATTTCTAAATTTGATGTTGAAACACAATCTGATAATGAACATGAACCTAGTGATAATAGTAATGATAATGTTCATGTTGACGCTCAACCTAGCAATAACAATGATGTAGAAATTGTACCTCCTGTTGATCTTGATAACCCACAATTAAAGAATCAACGTTATGATAAAAGAGACTTCATTGCTAGGAAGAACGGTAAAGAAAGAGAACCATGGGTTCAGAAACCCATGCCTTTTCCTCCTAAACCATCCAAGAAAAAGGATGATGAGGATTTTGAGCGCTTTGCTGAAATGATTAGACCTATCTTTTTGCGTATGCGTTTGACTGATATGCTAAGTATATGAAAGAAGTTGTTAAAAATAAAAGAAAGATACCGGAAGCTGAGATTTCCACCATGCTTGCTAATTATACTTTTAAGGGTGGAATACCAAAGAAACTTGGATATCTAGGAGTACCCACTATACCATGCTCCATTAAAATAAACTATGTTAAAACTGCTTTAGGTGATCTTGCAGCCGGTGCTAGTGTTATGCCTCTCTCTTTATATCGTAGACTTGATTTGAAGTTGACACCTACTGAAATATCTTTGCAAATGGCCGATAAATCAACTGCTATACCTATCGGTATTTGCGAGGATGTGACTGTTGTGGTTGCAAATGTTACTCTTTTAACGGACTTTGTTATTCTTGATATTCCCGAGGACGACAGTATGTCGATTATCCTTGGTAGACCCTTTTTGAATACTATAGGGGATGTTATTGATTACAACAAAGGCATTGTCACTTTTCATGTTAATGGTAATGAGCATACGGTACACTTTCCGAGGAAACAACCTCAAGTCCACAGTATCAATTCTATTGGAAAAATTCCAATGATTACTATTGGAGGTTTTGAATTTCCTCTCCCTACTGTCAAGAATAAATATGATATTCTTATTGTTGGGGATGTGCATATCCCCGTTGAGGTAACCTAGTGCTATTCGAAAATTCACCGGTTCCATGTTATTCGAAAAGAGTTTGTTAACAAGACTTGATCAACCTTGTTAGTGGATTCCTTTTGATGAGCATGAGATGGATGAAGTTAGAAAGCACAACCTTCTGTACCCTCCTTTTACTTTCTATCATTTAGATTAAATAAAGCAAAAAATAGTATTTTCTGTCTGTTTTTTGAATTATCTTTGCAATAAAAAATACCCCAAAAATAAAAGTTCTCCAAATGCCCCGAAAATGAAATATGATTTTTTCTAGAATATTTAGGAATATTTGGCACTGAGAACACACCCGGGGGCCACACCACCTGGCCACGAGGGTCCAGGGCGCGCCCACCCCCTGGGGCGCACCCCCCTGCCTCGTGGGCCCCACATGGCCCCCCTCCACTTATTCCAACACCCACACACTTCGTCTTCCTCCAGAAAAAGTCACCAACCAGCTCAAATCCGTGTTCTAGCTCATCTTGTTGCAATTTTCGATCTCCTTGCTCAAAGCTCCACTCACAAAACTGCTTTGGGCGATTGTTCTTCGGTATGTGACTCCTTCAATGGTCCAATTAGTTTTTTTCTAGTCCTTTATTTATTGCAAATTTTTGCTGCTTAGGTGACCCTATTCTTAAGCTTGCATGTCAAATTTATTTGGTCCCAAGTAGTTCTAATGCATGATATAGTATCTAGGCACCTGTGGGAGTAGTTGCTATCAATTTTGTTGAGTTTGGTTCACTTTTATTTTGAGTTACTAAAATTTTCAGAGATCTTTCAGAGGAAGAAATATGTTTAGGAAAATGTACCAAGGTGGTTCTTCAAGGAAGCAAGGGCCTAGGCCCGCAATACGTGAGCCAGACCATGAACTACCAACAGAAGCTCAATTGCGGCCTTGTGAATGGCCGTCAGAAGATTTCATGGTCCAAGCAGGATTTAAGGAGGAATTTGACGCATATATGTGTAATGCTGAACTCGAGGGCTTCATGCTAGATAAATTACCTCCGTATTATTACCTAACTGATTCCTTTGTGAGAAGATTCAAATTTTCATCCTCGCGCAATTCTCACACTGTCCTATTTGATCTCTATGATAAATCCTATACCATGGACTTAGAAGATTTTAATACTGCTTGTAAACTCCCGCAATGGGGTAGTGCTAGTGACCCTCGCAAATCCGAGTTTAAAGATTTTCTTGCTAGTATCACTGTGGGGGAATCTAGAGAAATAACACAAGCTACCATAGGGAGCATTCATTTTCCTGCTATACATTATTTTGCTCTCTTTCTAGGTAGATGCATTAACGGCGAGGACGAGGCATGTCACATGTGTGTTCCCGATCTTAGTGTTCTCAAGAGTGCTGTATTAGGAGATAAACAATACAACTTGGGGGCCATTGTTGCACGAAGGTTGCATCTAAATAGTTTAAGTGGAGATTTGTTTGGTGGAATTTATGCAACCCGTTTAGCTAATTATCTTGAGATACCCATACATGAAAAAGATATGGAATTGCCTCCTGCTTATTTGGATTATAATGCTATGGTTCTCCATCATTTTGTTGAGAGGAATGAACAGTTCCTACAGTACCGACTAATCTTTGACAGACGTCGCACTATCCATGTTGCTCTCCCTGCTCCTGGTTTCTTTGACTTTCAGGCAAAAAGGAGATATATTATAACCAGGGAAGAGGCGAACGAGTGTGAGAGGATGACAGAGGAAGCTCGCCTCCAAGCTGCAGCTCATGAGGCAATAGCTGCTGCATCTCAGTACGACCCAGCTACAACTTTGATCCATGGGCATGGACCAACTTAGGCCAAAAGCCTAAGCTTGGGGGAGTACGTATTTCTCACCGACATTACATTCATGTTCACACATTCATGCCAGTTGTCGCTGCTCATACTTTTTCATTGTAATATCCATGCTAGTTTATTTTCCTTTTCTCGCTTTCTTCTTGTGTGTTTGAAAAACCTTAAGAAATACCAAAACAATTAGTTGTAGCTTTTAGCTAGTTTACTTTCCATGCTTGTAATAGTAATTAAAAAGAAAACCCAAAAAGTTTTCTTGTTCTTCTTTTGCTTGTTGGGAGCTTTCCCGTGTAAATAGTTTTATTTTATTTCTTTTCTTTGCGGGTCGAGAGGAGAAGACCATGATTAAAATGTTGAAGTGGCTCTTATATGCATTATTGTTGATTTAACAAAGAGCCCATATTACCTTGTCTTCTCCTTTGTATCAGATGCTTGCAGATTCCAGCTTAGTCCAATGCACGTGCACTATTATTATTATACACACCATTCGGTCATGCAAGTGAAAGGCAATAATGAAGATATATGATGGACTGATTGAGATGAGAAAAGCTGGTATGAACTCGACCTCTCTTGTTTTTGTAAATATGATTAGTTCATCATTCCTGATTCAGCCTATTATGAATGAAACATGTTTGCAGTGACAATTAGAGATTATAGTTGCTTATGCCATGCTTAATTCGCTAGGAGTTTATAATGGTTTACCTTGCGTGCCAACATGCTATTAAAATAGTTGTGATGTGGTATGATAGGGTGGTATCCTCCTTTGAATGATTCGAGTGACTTGACTTGGCACATGTTCACACATGTAGTTGAAACAAAATCAACATAGCCTCCACGATATTTATGTTCATGGTGGATTATATCATACTCATGCTTGCACTCAATGTTTATTAATTTTAATGCATGTTCATGACTGTTGTCGCTCTCTAGTTGGTCGCTTCCCAATCTCTTTCTAGCCTTCACTTGTACTAAGCGGGAATACTGCTTGTGCATCCACTTCCATAAACCCCAAAGTTATTCCATATGAGTCCACTATACCTTCCTATATGCGGTATCTACCTGCCGTTCCAAGTAAATTTGTATGTGCCAAAATCTAAACCTTCAAATGAAATTCTGTTTTGTATGCTCGAATAGCTCATGTATCAACTAGGGCTGTCTGTATCTTCCATGCTAGGCGGGTTATTCTCAAGAGGAGTGTACTCTGCTCCTCACTCACGAGAAAATGGCTGGTCACCGGGATGCCTAGTCCCATGCTTAAATCAAAATAATTGCAAACAAAACTCCCCCAGAACTGTTGTTAGTTGGAGGCACCAGTTGTTTCGGGCAAGCCATGGATTGATGCTTGTTGGTGGGGGGGGGAGTATAAACTTTACCATTCTGCTTGGGAACTACCTATAATGTGTGTAGCATGGAAGATATCGAGATCTCTCGGTTGTTATGTTGACAATGAAAGTATGCCGCTGAAAATATTATTTATCTCTATTTCAAAATCGAGCTCTCGCACCTCTACAAATCCCTGCTTCCCTCTGCGAAGGGCCTATCTATTTACTTTTATGTTGAGTCATCATTCTCTTATTAAAAAGCACCAGTTGGAGAGCACCGATGTCATTTGCATCCATTACTATTAATTTATATTAAGCATGACTATGACTGGATCTCTTTTACCATGAATTACAATGTTTAGTCAGTCCTTGATCTTCAAAGGTGCTTTGCATTTATGTTTTGCGGTCTCAGAAAGGGCTAGCGAGATACCATCTTGTTATATCATATTATGATTGTTTTGAGAAACTGTTGTCATCCAAGATTTATTATTATTGCTCGCTAGTTGATTATGCCATTGATATGAGTAAATATGAGACCTAAATGTTATTGTGAATATGGTTAGTTCATAATCTTTGTTGAAAACTTGAATGCTGGCTTTACATATTTACAACAACAAGAGCAAACAGAGTTTGTAAAAGTTTTTCTTTATCACTTTCAGTTTGTCAACTGAATTGCTTGAGGACAAGCAAAGGTTTAAGCTTGGGGGAGTTGATACGTCTCCAACGTATCTACTTTTCCAAACACTTTTGCCCTTGTTTTGGACTCTAACTTGCATGATTTGAATGGAACTAACCCGGAGTGATGCCGTTTTCAGCAGAATTGCCATGGTGTTATTTTTGTGCAGAAATAAAAGTTCTCAGAATGACCTGAAACTTCACGGAGAATATTTTTGGAATTAATAAAAAATACTGGCAAAAGAATCAAGACCAGGGGGCCCAAACCCTGTCCACGCGGGTGGCGGGCGCACCTACCCCCCTGGGCACGCCCCCTGCCTAGTGGGCCCCCTGATGCTCCACCAACCTCAAATCCAACTCTATATATCACATTCGGGGAGAAAAAACCAGAGAGAAGGATTCATCGCGTTTTACGATACGGAGCCGCCGCCAAGCCCTAATCTCTCTCGGGACGGCTGATCTCGAGTCCCTTGGGGGCTACGGAGAGGGGAATCCGTCGCCCTCGTCATCATCAACCATCCTCCATTACCAATTTCATGATGCTCACCGCCGTCCGTGAGTAATTCCATCGTAGGATTGCTGTATGGTGATGGGTTGGATGAGATTTGCCATGTAATCGAGTTAGTTTTGTTAGGGTTTGATCCCTAGTATCCACTATGTTCTGAGATTGATGTTGCTATGACTTTGCTATGCTTAATGCTTGTCACTAGGGCCCGAGTGCCATGATTTCAGATCTGAACCTATTATGTTTTCATGAATATATGTGAGTTCTTGATCCTATCTTGCAAGTCTATAGTCACCTATTATGTGTTATGATCCGTTAACCCTGAAGTGACAATAATCGGGATACTTTCCGGTGATGATCGTAGTTTGTGGAGTTCATGTATTCACTATGTGTTAATGCTTTGGTCCGGTACTCTATTAAAAGGAGGCCTTAATATCCCTTAGTTTCCAATAGGACCCCGCTGCCACGGGAGGGTAGGACAAAAGATGTCATACAAGTTCTTTTCCATAAGCACGTATGACTCTATTCGGAATACATGCCTACATTACATTGATGAACTGGAGCTAGTTCTGTCTCACCCTATGTTATAAGTATTGCATGAGGAATCGCATCCGACATAATTCTCCATCATCGACCCAATGCCTACGAGCTTTTCACATATTGCTCTTTTCTTAGTTACTTTTCCGTTGCCACTATTACAATTACTACAAAACTGCTACTATTACTTTAGCCACCGTTACCATTACTTCCATATTACTTTGCTAATAAATACTTTGTTGCAGATATTAAGTTTACCAGGTGTGGTTGAATTGACAACTCAACTGCAAATACTTGAGAATATTCTTTGGCTCCCCTTGTGTCGAATCAATAAATTTGGGTTGAATACTCTAACCTCGAAAACTGTTGCGATCCCCTATACTTGTGGGTTATCACCTCCTCGTATGCTTGGAGAAAGCTTGCCGGGTCCGCGGCGCCGTCATATCGGGGCGGCATGTCCGGCGTGAACTTGGGCAGCCACTGCACCCGCTGCAGAGTAGGGGTGAAGGCTCGGAGGCCTTCGACTCCTCCGAGAGCGCGCGTTGGTCCAGTCGATGGAGAAGCGTCCGCCATGAGAGCCGAACAACAGCGCGCAGCGGACAGAGTGGCGGATCTCCGACGCACCCCTACCTGGCGCGCCAAATTTCGGATTTCGGGTTTCGCAGACCCTTGAGAGGTTCGAACTCTGGGGTACATGCGAAGAACTCGTCCTCCCCAGTCTGCCTACTCGCTAATCTCACGGCCTAGCTCGACGAACTGAATGGAAAAGAGACACAACAGTTTACCCAGGTTCGGACCACCTTGCGGTGTAAAACCCTACTCCTGCTTTGTGGTGGATTGGCCTCGAGGGGCTGAGGATGAACTAGTAAAGTGGGAGAACAACCTCAGGAGGAGGAGTGTTCTTGTGCTCGATGAGCTGGTGGGTGTGAGGATGATCTGAATGATTCGTCCCCTACTACGGTGGTGCTGCTGCTCTATTTATAGGGGCCTTGGTCCTCTTCCCAAAATGAAGGCGGGAAGGGATCCCACAACGGCCAAATTCGAAGGGAGACAACTAGTACATGCTATCCTGACAAGAGTGGTCTTCGCCTACAAAAGCCTCTGGTAGTGACGCCGCGGTGGGCTCGGCGATGACCTTCGTCCTGTCGTCCTGGCAGTCTTGGCCTTGTTGCACGGGAATGGAAACCTTTGGTTGATTCCTCGGGACACCGCGCCTGCGCTTGCCTCCTTAGCACCAAAGAGGAAACTGGTACGCTGCACCCGCTAGCGCCCGCCTGGCCTCGTTCATCATGGCTCACGTCAGTTGAACCTCGCGAGGTGAGCCTCGCATAGAAATCTCCGCTCCTCGGGAGCCAACCTGGGGAGACTGCCCCTCGTGGTGGCCTCAGTGTCGTCCGCCTTGCAAGGCTTGGCCCCTCGCGAGGGTCTTGAGTTGCTGATGTTGAAGCTGGGGCTGATGTCTACCACACAACCTTCTTCTTGTAGACGTTGTTGGGCCTGCAAGTGCACAAGTTTGTAGGACAGTAGCAAATTTCCCTCAAGTGGATGACCTAAGGTTTATCAATCCGTGGGTGGCGTAGGATGAAGATGGTCTCTCTCAAACAACCCTGCAGCCAAATAACAAAGAGTCTCTTGTGTCCCCAACACACCCAATACAATGGTAAATTGTATAGGTGCACTAGTTCGGCGAAGAGATGGTGATACAAGTGCAATATGGATGGTAGATATAGGTTTTTGTAATCTGAAAATATAAAAACAGCAAGGTAACTAATGATAAAAGTGAGCGTAAACGGTATTGCAATGCTAGGAAACAAGGCCTAGGGTTCATACTTTCACTAGTACAAGTTCTCTCAATAATAATAACATAATTGGATCACATAACTATCCCTCAACATGCAACAAAGAGTCACCCCAAAGTCACTAATAGTGGAGAACAAACAAAGAGATTATGGTAGGGTACGAAACCACCTCAAAGTTATTCTTACCAATCAATCTGTTGGGCTATTCCTATAAGTGTCACAAACAGCCCTAGAGTTCGTACTAGAATAACACCTTAAGATACAAATCAACCAAAACCCTAATGTCACCTAGATACTCCAATGTCACCTCAAGTATCCGTGGGTATGATTATACGATATGCATCACACAATCTCAATTCATCTACTCAAACCAACACATAGAACCTCAAAGAGTGCCCAAAGTTTCTACCGGAGAATCACGACGAAAACGTGTGCCAACACCTATGCATAGGTTCATGGGCGGAACCCGCAAGTTGATCACCAAAAAATACAGCAAGTGAATCACGTGATATCCCATTGTCACCACAGATACGGCACGGCAAGACATACATCAAGTGTTCTCAAATCTTTAAAGACTCAATCCGATAAGATAACTTCAAAGGGAAAACTCAATCCATTACAAGAGAGTAGAGGGTGAGAAGAAACATAAGATCCAACTATAATAGCAAAGCTCGCGATACATCAAGATCATGCCAAATCAAGAACACGAGAGAGAGAGAAAGAGAGATCAAACACATAGCTACTGGTACATACCCTCAGCCCCGAGGGTGAACTACTCCCTCCTCGTCATGGAGAGCGCCGGGATGATGAAGATGGCCACCGGTGAGGGTTCCCCCCTCCGGCAGGGTGCCAGAACAGGGTCCCCACTGGTTTTTCGTGGCTCTGGAGGTCTGCGGCGGTGGAACTCCCGATCTAATCTCTGTTCTGGGAGTTTTACGATACATAGGTCTATATGGGTGAAAGAAGTACGTCGGTGGACCGAAGGGGGGGCCACGAGGCAGGGGGCGTGCCCTAGGGGGGTGGGCGCGCCCCCCACCCTCGTGAGCACCTCCCTTCTTTCCTTACGTGCACTCCAAGTCCATCAGGTGGCTTTCCTTCCAAAAATAACTTCTCCAGTTGATTTCGTTCCGTTTTGACTCCGTTTGATATTCCTTTTCTTCGAAACACTAAAATAGGCATAAAACAGCAAATCTGGGCTGGGCCTCCGGTTAATAGGTTAGTCCCAAAAATAATATAAAAGTGGATAATAAAGCCCAATATTGCCTAAAACAGTAGATAATATAGCTTGGAGCAATCAAAAATTATAGATACGTTGGAGACGTATCAAGCATCCCCAAGCTTAATTCCTGCTCGTACTCGAGTAGGTAAATGATAAAAGAGATAATTTTTGATGCGGAGTGCTACTTGTCATAATTTCATTGTAATTCTTCTTAATTGTGATATGAATATTCAGATCCGAAAGATTCAAGACAAAAGTTCATATTGACATGAAAATAATAATACTTCAAGCATACTAATCAAAGTAATCATGTCTTCTCAAAATAGCATGGCAAAAGAAAGTTCATCCCTACAAAATCATATAGTTAGGCTATGCTTCATTTTCGTCACACAAAGATGTTCCCAACTTCTATACCCCCGATGACAAGCCAAGCAATTGTTTCATACTTAAATAATCTCAAACTTTTTCAACCTTCACGCAATACATGAGCGTGAGCCATGGATATAGCACTATGGGTGGAATAGAATGTGATGATGGGGATTGTGTGGAGAAGACAAAAAGGAGAAAGTCTCACATTGATAATCAACGGGCTATGGAGATGCCCATCAATTGATGTCAACATGAGGAGTAGGGATTGCCATGCAACGGATGCACTAGAGCTATGAATGCTCAACAAAAGAAAACTAGTGGGTGTGCATCCAACTTGCTTGCTCATGAAGACCTAGGACATTTGAGGAAGCCCATCGTAGGAATATACAAGCCAAGTTCTATAATGAAAAATTCCCACTAGTATAAAAAGACAACTTATGAGACTCACTATATGAAAAACATGGTGCTGCTTTGAAGCACGATATATGAGACTCGCTATATGAAGAACATCGTGCTACTTTGAAGCACAAGTGTGGAAAAAAGGATAGTAGCATTGCCCCTTTATTATATACTCCCTCCGTTCCTATATATAGGGCATATAGTTTTTGGCACGGAAATTAAAGAACGCACATGGAGGAAAAATTTCACAAGTTTTGGGCGAGATTACACGTGACTAATTGGCATGAGAAAATAGAGCAGGTTGCCTAATATAAGGAAATGTAATCAAATCCCTAAAAAAATTATCCAAACGAGTGGTGCAACGCAATACACCTTATATTTCGGGTTTTTCTCAAAAATCTATACACCCTATATCAAGGAACGGATGGAGTATTTTTTATTTTTTATATATTTTTTTTGGGCCTTCTTTTTTTTCTTTGGCCTTTCTTTTTTTCTCTTTTTTTGGACAATGCTCTATTGAATGATAATCATCACACTGCTATTGTTACAACATAAGGATTACAACTCGAAACTAGAACAAGGTATGACTCTATATGAATGCCTCCGGCAGTGTACCGGGGTGGTGCAATGAATCAAGAGTGACATGTATGAAAAATAATGCATGGTGGCTTTGCCACAAATACTATGTCAACTACATGATCATGCAATGGCAATATGACAAAAGTAAAGTATGTCATGATGATGATGAACGGAACGGTGGAAAGTTGCATGGCAATATATCTCGGAATGGCTATGGAAATGCCATAATAGGTAGGTATGGTGGCTGTTTTGAGGAAGATATAAGGAGGTTTATGTGTGATAGGCGTATCGTATCATGGGGTTTGATGCACCGTGAAGTTTGCACCAACTCTCAAGGTGAGAAAGGGCAATGCACGGTACCGAAGAGGCTAGCAAAGGCGGAAAGGTAAAAGTGCGTATAATCCATGGACTCAATTAGTCAAAAGAACTCATATACTTATTGCAAAAAATTTAGAAGTCATAAAAAATCAAGTACTACGCGCATGCTCCTAGGGGGATAGATTGGTAGGAAAAGACCATCGCTCGTCCCCGACCGCCACTCATAAGGATGCACAAGCCAGGTACACTTCGTGTTTCAAATTTGTTACACAACTTTAACCATACGTGCATGCTACGGGACTTGCTAACTTCAACACAAGTATCTCTCAAATTCACAACTACTCAACTAGCATGACTGTAATATCACCATCTTCATGTCTCAAAACAATCATCAAGCATCAAACTTCTCTTAGTATTCAACACACTCATAAGAATTCTTACAAATCTTGTATGCTTAGAATATTAGGATTATTTAAGCAAATTACCATGCTATTTAAGACTCTCAAAATAATATAAGTGAAGAACGAGAGTTCATCTATTTCTTCAAAGTAAAACTACCACCATGCTCTAAAAGATATAAGTGAAGCACTAGAGCAAACAACAAACTACTCCGAAAGATATAAGTGAAGATCAATGAGTAGTCGAATAATTATGTAACTATGTGAAGACTCTCTCTTATTTAAGAATTTCAGATCTTAGTATTTTATTCAAACAGCAAGCAAAGATAAAGAAAATGACACTCCAAGGATAGCACACATCATGTGAACAAGCAAAAACTTAGGTTCAACCGATACTAACCGATAATTGTTGAAGAAGAAAGGTGGGATGACTACCGGGGCATCCCCAAGCTTAGATGCTTGAGACTTCTTGAAATATTATCTTGGGGTGCCTTGGGCATCCCCAAGCTTGAGCTTTTGTGTCTCCTTAATTCCTTTCATATCACGGTTTCCTAAATCTCAAAAGCTTCATCCACACCAAACTCAACAAGAACTCATGAGATAGGTTAGTATAAACCAATGCAAAAACCTTATCATTTTCTACTGTAGAAAATCAATAAAATTATTATTCAACATTACACACTAAATTCCTCTGCATAATTAATACTCCTATCATCAAATAGAATCATTAAACAAGCAAACATATGCAAACAATGCAAACATAACAGCAATCTGCCAAAACAGTACAATCTGTAAAGAATGCAAGATTCATCAAACTTCCCTAACTCCAAAAATTATGAACTAAAATTCCCACTGTAATAAATTTATCATATCTCACTATGCAAAAATATTCAACATTATACCACTCTCTGACTTTTCTAGGGAATTTTTGCAACAGCGGTAAACTTTCTTTTTTCAAACAGCAACATGTATACTAGCAAAATAAGCATGGCAAAGTCTATCCTTGACATTTTTATTGAAACTAAAGATGCAAAAAATTATTCTAAATAACAGCAAGCAAAAACTAACAAAACAAAATGACGCTCCAAGCAAAACACATATCATGTGGCGAATAAAAATATAGCTCCAAGTAAAGTTACCGATGAACGAAGACGAAAGAGGGGATGCCATCCGGGGCATCCCCAAGCTTAGGCTCTTGGTTGTCCTTGAATATTACCTTGGGGTGCCTTGGGCATCCACAAGCTTAGGCTCTTGCCACTCCTTATTCCATTGTCCATCGAATCTTTACCCAAAACTTGAAACTTCACAACACAAAATTTAACAGAAAACTCGTGAGCTCCGTTAGCGAAAGAAAACAAAACACCACTTCAAGGTACTGTAATGAACTCATTCTTTATTTATATTGGTGTTAAACCTACTGTATTGCAACTTCTCTATGGTTTATAAACTATTTTACTAGCCATAGATTCATCAAAATAAGCAAACAACCCAATGAAAACAGAATCTGTCAAAAACAGAACAGTCTGTAGTAATCTGTAACTAACGCAAACTTGTGGAACCCCAAAAATTCTAAAATAAATTGGTGGACCTGAGGAATGTGTCTAGTAATCATCTTCAAAAATAATCAACTAAATAGAACTCTACAGTAAAAAGTTCTAGCTAATCTCGTGAGTGCCAAAGTTTCTGTTTTTTACAGCATGATCATAAAGACTTCACCCAAGTCTTCCCAAAGGTTCTACTTGGCACAAACACTAATTAAAACACAAAACCACATCTAAACAGAGGATAGATGGATTATTTATTACTAAACAGAAACAAAAAGCAATAAACTAAAATAAAATTGGGTTGCCTCCCAACAAGCGCTATCGTTTAACGCCCCTAGCTAGGCATGATGATTTCAATGATGCTCACATAAGAGATAATAATTGAAACATAAAGAGAGCATCATGAAGAATATGACTAGCACATTTAAGTATATCCCACCTCCTATGCATAGGGATTTTGTGAACAAACAACTTATGGGAACAAGAATCATCTTGCATAGGAAGGTAAAACAAGCATAACTTCAAAACTTTAAGCACATAGAGAGGAAACTTGATATTATTGCAATATGTAGAAGCATATGATCCTCTCTCATAATAATTTTCAGTAGCATCATGAATGAATTCAACAATATAACCAGCACCTAAAGCATTCTTTTCATGATCTACAAGCATAGAAATGTTATTACTCTCCACATAAGCAAAATTCTTCTCATGAATAATAGTGGGAGCAAACTCAACTAAATAACTATCATGTGATTGAAAATTATGATCAAGATGACAAGTTTCATGGTTATCATTATTCTTTAAATCATACGTGTCATCACAATAATAATCATAGATAGGAGGCATGTTTTCATCATAGTAAATTTGCTCATCAAAGCTTGGGGGACTAAACATATCATCTTCATCAAACATAGCATCCCCAAGCTTGTGGCTTTGCATATCATTAGTATCATGGATATTCAAGGAATTCATACTAACAACATTGCAATCATGCTCATCATTCACATATTTCATGCCAAGCATTCTATGTAATTCTTCTTCTAGCACTTGAGCACAATTTTCCTTTCCATCATTCTCACGAAAGATATTAAAAAGATGAATCCTATGATACAAACTCAATTCCATTTTGTTGGTAGTTTTCTTTTATAAACTAAACTAGTGCTAAAACAAGAAACAAAAAGATTCAATAGCAAGATCTAAAGATATACCTTCACTTACCTAGCCTCCCCGGCAACGGCGCCAGAAAAGAGCTTGATGTCTACTACACAACCTTCTTCTTGTAGACGTTGTTGGGCCTGCAAGTGCACAGGTTTGTAGGACAATAGAAAATTTCCCTCAAGTGGATGGCCTAAGGTTTAACAATCCGTGGGAGGCGTAGGATGAAGATGGTCTCTCTCAAACAACCCTGCAACCAAATAACAAAGAGTCTCTTGTGTCCCCAACACACCCAATACAATGGTAAATTTTATAGGTGCACTAGTTCGGCGAAGAGATGGTGATACAAGTGCAATATGGATGGTAGATATAGGCTTTTGTAATCTGAAAATATAAAAACAGCAAGGTAACTAATGATAAAAGTGAGCGTAAACGGTGTTGCAATGCTAGGAAAAAAGGCCTAGGGTTCATACTTTCACTAGTGCAAGTTCTCTCAACAATAATAACATAATTGGATCACATAACTATCCCTCAACATGCAACAAAGAGTCACTCCAAAGTCACTAATAGTGGAGAACAAACGAAGATATTATGGTATGGTACGAAACCACCTCAAAGTTATTCTTTCCAATCAATCCGTTGGGCTATTCCTATAAGTGTCACAAACAGCCCTAGAGTTCGTACTAGAATAACACCTTAAGATACAAAACGACCAAAACCCTAATGTCACCTAGATACTCCAATGTCATCTCAAGTATCTGTGGGTATGATTATACGATATGCATCACACAATCTCAATTCATCTACTCAAACCAACACATAGAACCTCAAAGAGTGCCCAAAGTTTCTACCGGAGAATCACGACGAAAACGTGTGCCAACCCCTATGCATAGGTTCATGGGCGGAACCCGCAAGTTGATCACCAAAACATACATCAAGTGAATCACGTGATATCCCATTGTCACCACAGATACGCACGTCAAGACATACATCAAGTGTTCTCAAATCTTTAGAGACTCAATCCGATAAGATAACTTCAAAGGGAAAACTCAATCCATTACAAGAGAGTAGAGGGGGAGAAGAAACATAAGATCCAACTATAATAGCAAAGCTTGCGATACATCAAGATCATGCCAAATCAAGAACACGAGAGAGAGAGATCAAACACATAGCTACTTGGTACATACCCTCAGCCCGAGGGTGAACTACTCCTCCTCGTCATGGAGAGCACCGGATGATGAAGATGGCCACCGGTGAGGTTCCCCCCGCCGGCGGTGCCGGAACAGGTCCCGATTGGTTTTTCGTGGCTCTGGAGGTTTGCGGCGGCGGAACTCCCGATCTAATCTCTTTTCTGGAAGTTTTACGATACGTAGGTATATATGGGTGAAAGAAGTACGTCGGTGGACCGAAGGGGGGGCCACGAGGCAGGGGGCGCCCCCCCACCCTCGTGAGCACCTCCCTTCTTTCCTGACGTGCACTCCAAGTCCATCGGGTGGCTTTCCTTCCAAAAATAACTTCTCCAGTTGATTTCGTTCCGTTTTGACTCCGTTTTATATTCCTTTTCTTCGAAACACTGAAATAGGCATAAAACAACAAATTTGGGCTGGGCCTCCGGTTAATAGGTTAGTCCCAAAAATAATATAAAAGTGGATAATAAAGCCCAATATTTCCTAAAACAGTAGATAATATAGCATGGAGCAATCAAAAATTATAGATACGTTGGAGACGTATCAGGGCCGTACCAGGCCGTCGAAGGAGCCACGTCGTTGGTCGCAGGCAGGCAAGTCTAGGTACCCCCGTTCCCAGAACACCAACACAAAGAGTAAACGTTGATCAAAGTGACCAGTGAGAGAGAGAAACCCCGGATCAAAGGATCGGAAAAAAGACTCTCTAGGGCAGGCGGTCAACACGACCGGCAGACAAACAATAGCCGGTCGTCGTCGCCCTGCTCCAACCAGGACTCCTGCATCACCTCCCGCCTCCGCCGTGTATGTACGGCCGCGTCTGCACGAAGTTGCGTTCGCCGCTTTGGGCCTGGCCAATCAGGTGCCACTTATGCGTTGGCTGCTCGGGCATCGCTGCCAGGGCACCGACGCTATGTTGGCCCCTCGCACATCATCGATGACGCACTCGTCTGCATGTTGTCCTATGCTATTCGTCACCGCCTGCTTCATCTTGGACTCCACCATGACCCAGCCTCCACCGAGCGGCGTCCGCGACCTTGCGCGCGATCGGATTGATCATGCGCCTGCCGCCGCGATCCGCCTCATCTACGCCGTGTGACCGACCTGCCCTGTCAGTTGCATGCACCTTCGTAGGTCCCGTAATGACCGTCCAGAGTACAACGCGCCCCTACACCGACCGAGCATCAAGCTATCGTTGCGTCTCCCCGTCGGACTGCAGCTCCGCCGCCCCGTGGTTCTCCCTACGGTTGCACCGATCTCGCTATCAAACTACTCTATTACTTACAATTTCAGCACCTGCAGATATTACCTTGCTGAAAACCAATTTTCATTTCCTTCTGCTCCTCGTTGGATTCGACACTCTTATTTATCGAAAAGAGCTACAATTGATCCCCTATACTTGTGGTTCATCAAGGCTATTTTCTGGCACCGCTGCCAGGGAGTGAAGCACCTTTGGTAAGTGTAATTTGGTAAGGAAACATTTATATAGTGTACTGAAATTTATTGTCACTTATTACTATGGAAAACAATCCTTCGAGGGGTTTGTTCGGGGTATCTTCACCTCGACCGGAACCACAATTAGCTACCCCACAACATACTGCACCTACTGAAAATATTGAATATGAAATTCCTTCAGGTATGATAGAATAACTGCTAGCTAATCCTTATGCAGGAGATGGAACCGAACATCCTGATATGCACTTGATATATGTAGAACAAATTTGTGGATTGTTTAAGCTTGCAGGTTTACCAGGAGATGAAGTTATGAAGAAGGTTTTCCCTTTATCTTTGAAGGGAAAAGCATTGTCATGGTATAGGCTATGCGATGATATTGGATCTTGGAATTGGAATCGTTTGAAATTGGAGTTCCATAAAAAAATTTATCCTATGCATCTAGTTCATCATGATCAAAATTATATATTTAATTTTTGGCCTCGTGAAGGAGAAAGTATCGCTCTAGATTGGGGGAGGCTTAAGTCAATGTTATATTCATGCCACAATCATGAGCTCTCAAGAGAAATTATTATCCAAAACTTTTATGCTCGACTTTCTCATAATGATCAAACCATGCTTGATACTTCTTGTGCCAGTTCTTTTATGAAGAAAACTATTGAATTCCGGTGGGATCTTTTGGAAAGAATTAAACACAACTCTGAAGACTGGGAACTTGATAAAGGTAAAGAGTTAGGTATTAAACTTAAGTATGATTGTGTTAAATCTTTTATAGATACCAATGCTTTTCAAAAGTTTAGCACTAAATATGGACTTGACTCTGAGATAGTAGCCTCCTTCTGTGAATCATTTGCTGCTCATGTTGATATCCCTAAAGAGAAGTGGTTTAAATATCACCCACCAATTAAAGAAGAAATTAAAGAACTAGTGCCAGTTAAGGAAGAAAATATTCTTTACAATGTTGATCCAATTGTTCCTACTACTTATATTGAGAAACCACCTTTCCCTGTTAGGATAAAGGAACATGCTTAAGTTTCAATTGTGGTTAACAAAAGCTATATTAGAACACCTAAACCTGATGAACAAATTAAAGTAGAACCTAGTATTGCTATGGTTAAAGATCTCTTAGAAGATGATATAGATGGGCATGTTATTTACTTCTGTGAAGAAGCTACTAGAATTGCCAAACCTGATAAAAAGGATAAACATAGACCTATTGTTGGCATGCCCGTTACCTCAGTTAAAATAGGAGATCACTGTTATCATGGTTTATGTGACATAGGTGCTAGTGTGAGTGCTATTCCTTACACCTCCTATCAAGAAATTATGAATGACATAGCACCCGCAGAGATAGAAGACATATATGTTACTATTAAACTTGCTAATAGAGACACTATATCACCAATTGGGATTGTTAGAGATGTTGAAGTCTTGTGTGGGAAAATAAAATACCCTACTGATCCTTTAGAACAATATTTGCTAGACCCTGAAAATGATTTGCATATGCATGAAAGAAATGAAATAGATAAGATTTTCTTTGAACAACGTCCTCTGCTTAAGCACAATTTGCCCATTGAAACTCTAGGAGTTCTCCTCCACATAAAACAATTGCCAGTCACTTTGAAATATGCTTATCTTGATGAAAAGAAGATATATCCTGTTATTATCAGTGCTAACCTTTCATAACATCAAGAAGAAGGATTATTGAAAGTTCTAAGGAAGCACCGAGCTGCTATTGGATATACTCTGGATGATCCAAAGGGCATTAGTCCCACTCTATGTCAGCACAAAATTAATATGGAACCTAATGGTAAACCCGTTGTTGATCAGCAACGTCGGCTAAACCCGAAGATGAAAGAAGTGATAAGAACAGAAATATTAAAACTTCTGGAAGCAGGTATAATTAATCTATCCCATAGCTTATAGTAGATGGGTAAGTCCTGTTCATTGTGTCCCTAAGAAAGGAGGCATAATTTTTGTTCCTAATGATAAGAATGAACTTATTCCACAAAGAATTGTTACAGGCTATAGAATGGTAATTGATTTTAGAAATTTAAACAAAGCAACTAGAAAAGATCATTACCCTCTACCTTTTATTGACCAAATGCTTGAAAGATCATCTAAGCACACACATTTTTGCTTCCTTGATGGATATTCTTGTTTTTCACAAATACCTGTTTCTCAACCTGATCAAGAAAAGACCACTTTTAATTGTCCCTTTGGAACTTATGATTATAGACGTATGCCTTTTAGTTTATGTAATGCACCTGCTACCTTTCAAAGATGTATGACTGTTATATTCTCCGACTTTTGTGAAAATATTGTTGAGGTTTACATGGATGACTTCTCTATTTATGGGAAGTCCTTTGATGACTGTTTAAGCAATCTTGATCGAGTTTTGCAGAGATGTGAACAAAAAAATCTTGTCTTGAATTGGGAGAAGTTCCACTTTATGGTTATTGAAGGCATTGTCTTGGGTCATAAAATTTTTGAAAGAGGTTTTGAAGTGGACAAAGCTAAGGTTGATGCCATTGAGAAAATGACATGTCCTAAAGATATAAAAGGTATTCGTAGTTTCTTAGGTCATGCTGGTTTCTATAGGAGATTCATCAAAGACTTTTCTAAAATTTCTAGGCCTCTTACTAGTCTTTTGCAAAAGGATATTCCTTTTGTTTTTGATGATGATTGATTAGAAGCCTTTGAAACACTCAAGAAAGCCTTAATTTCTGCACCTATTGTTCAACCACCTGATTGGAACTCGCCTTTTGAAATTATGTGTGATGTTAGTGATTATGCTGTTGGTGTTTTTCTAGGACAAAGAGTTGATAAGAAAATGAATGTTATTCATTATGCTAGTAAAACTCTAGACAGTGCTCAACGAAATTATGCTACTACTGAAAAAGAATTCTTAGCAGTGGCGTTTGCTTGTGATAAATTTAGACCTTATATTGTTGATTCCAAAGTAACTGTTCACACAGACCATGCTGCTATTAAATATCTTATGGAAAAGAAAGATGCTAAACCTAGACTTATTCGATGGGCTCTCTTGTTACAAGAATTTGATTTACATATCATTGATAGAAAAGGAGCTGAGAACCCAGTAGCTGATAATTTGTCTAGGCTTGAAAATGTGCTTGATGAACCACTACCTATTGATGATAGTTTTCCTGATGAGCAGTTAGCTGCAATAAATGTTGCTCATAGTACTCCTTGGTATGCTGATTATGCTAATTACATTGTTGCTAAATATTTACCACCTAGCTTTACATACCAACAAAAGAAAAAAATCTTCTATGATTTAAGACATTACTTTTGGGATGACCCACATCTTTATAAAGAAGGAGTAGATGGTATTATTAGATGTTGTGTACCTGAGCATGAACAGGGACATATCCTACGTAAATGTCACCTGAAGCTTATGGAGGGCATCATGCTAGAGATAGAACTGCTCACAAGGTATTGCAATTTGGATTTTATTGGCCTACTCTCTTCAAGGATGCCCGTAAGTTCGTCTTATCTTGTGAAGAATGTCAACGAATAGGTAATATCGATAAGCGTCAAGAAATGCCAATGAATTATTCACTTGCTGTTGAACCATTTGATGTTTGGGTATTTGATTATATGGGACCTTTTCCTTCCTCTATTGGGTATACACATTGATAACCCACAAGTATAGGGGATCGCAACAGTTTTCGAGGGTAGAGTATTCAACCCAAATTTATTTATTCGACACAAGGGGAGCCAAATAATATTCTCAAGTATTAGCAGTTGAGTTGTCAATTCAACCACACATGGATAACTTAGTATCTGCAGCAAAGTGTTTAGTAGCAAAGTAATATGATAGTAGTGGTAACGGTAACAAAAGTAATGGAAGCAAAAGTAATATTTTTGGTGTTTTGTAGTGATTGTAACAATAGCAGCGAAAAAGTAAATAAGCGAGAACCAATATAGGAAAAGCTCGTAGGCATTGGATCGGTGATGGATAATTATGCCGGATGCGGTTCATCATGTAACAATCATAACATAGGGTGACACAGAACTAGCTCCAATTCATCAATGTAATGTAGGCATGTATTCCGAATATAGTCATACGTGCTTATGGAAAAGAACTTGCATGACATCTTTTGTCCTACCCTCCCGTGGCAGCGGGGTCCTAATGGAAACTAAGGGATATTAAGGCCTCCTTTTAATAGAGTACCGGACCAAAGCATTAACACATAGTGAATACATGAACTCCTCAAACTATGGTCATCGCCGGGAGGGGTCCCGATTATTGTCACTTTGGGGTTGCCGGATCATAACACATAGTAGTGACTATAGACTTGCAAGATAGGATCAAGAACTCACATATATTCATGAAAAAATAATAGGTTCAGATCTGAAATCATGGCACTCGGGCCCTAGTGACAAGCATTAAGCATAGCAAAGTCATAGCAACATCAATCTCAGAACATAGTGGATACTAGGGATCAAGCCCTAACAAAACTAACTCGATTACATGATAGATCTCATCCAACCCATCACCATCCGGCAAGCCTACGATGGAATTACTCACGCACGGCGGTGAGCATCATGAAATTGGTGATGGAGGATGGTTGATGATGACGACGGCGACGAATCCCCTCTCCGAGCCCCGAACGGACTCGAGATCAGCCTCCCGAGAGGTTTTAGGGCTTGGCGGCTCCGTGCATCGTAAAACGCGATTATTTCTTCTCCTTGATTTTTTTCTCCCCGAAAGAAAATATATAGAGTTGGAGTTGGCGTCGGAGGAGCTCTAGGGGGCCCACGAGGTAGGGGGGAACGCCCTAGGGGGGAGGGCGCGCCCCCCACCCACGTGGACAGGGTGTGGCCCCCTGGTCTTCATATTTGGCAAGGATTTTTTATTATTTCTAAAAAGACGTTCCGTGGAGTTTCAAGTCATTCCGAGAACTTTTGTTTCTGCACATAAATAACACCATGGAAAGTTTGCTGAAAACATCATCAG
The DNA here is from genome assembly GCA_021605205.1 of Aegilops longissima. Taxonomy (NCBI): domain Eukaryota; kingdom Viridiplantae; phylum Streptophyta; class Magnoliopsida; order Poales; family Poaceae; genus Aegilops; species Aegilops longissima. The sequence continues at coordinate 271,567,451 of CM038677.1, forward strand.
TCCGGGTTAGTTCCATTCACATGATGCAAGTTAGAGTCCAAAACAAGGGCAAAAGTATTTGGAAAAGTAGATACGACGGAGACGTATCAACTCCCCCAAGCTTAAACCTTTGCTTGTCCTCAAGCAATTCAGTTGATAAACTGAAAGTGATAAAGAAAAAACTTTTACAAACTCTGTTTGCTCTTGTTGTTGTAAATATGTAAAGCCAGCATTCAAGTTTTCAGCGAAGATTATAACTAACCACATTTGCAATAACTCCTAGGTCTCATGTTTACTCATATCAATAGCATAATCAACTAGCGAGCAATAATAATAAATCTCGGATGACAACACTTTCTCAACACAATCATAGTATGATATAACAAGATGGTATCTCGCTAGCCCTTTCTGAGACCGCAAAACATAAATACAGAGCACCTTTAAAGATCAAGGACTGACTAGACATTGTAATTCATGGTAAAAGAGATCCAATCATAGTCATACCCAATATAAATTAATAGTAATGAATGCAAATGACAGCTGCGCTCTCCAGCTAGTGCTTTTTAATAAGAGGGTGATGACTCAACATAAAAGTAAATAGATAGGCCCTTCGCAGAGGGAAGCAGGGATTTGTAGAGGTGCCAGAGCTCGGTTTTGAAATAGAGATAAATAATATTTTGAGCGACATACTTTCATTGTCAACATAATAACTAAGAGATGGTGATATCTTCCATGCTACACACATTATAGGCGGTTCCCAAACAGAATGCTAAAGTTTATACTCCCCCTCCACCAACAAGCATCAATCCATGACTTGCTCGAAACAACGAGTGTCTCCAACTAGCAACAGTCCCAGGGGGAGTTTTGTTTGCAATTATTTTTATTTAGTTTGCATAAAGCATGGGACTGGGCATCCCGGAGACCAGCCATTTTCTCGTGAATGAGGAGCACAGTCCACTCCTCTTGAGAATAACCCGCCTAACATGGAAGATAAGGGCAACCCTAGTTGATACATGAGCTATTCGAGCGTACAAAACAGAATGTTTATTTGAAGGTTTAGAGTTTGGCACATACAAATTTACTTGGAACGGCAGGTAGATACCGCATATAGGAAGGTATAGTGGACTCATATGGAATAACTTTGGGGTTTAAGGGATTGGATGCACAAGCAGTATTCCCGCTTAGTACAAGTGAAGGCTAGCAAAAGACTGGGAAGCGACCAACTAGAGAGCGACAACAGTCATGAACATGCATTAAGATTAATAAACATTGGATGCAAGCATGAGTAGGATATGATCCACCATGAACATAAATATCGTGAAGGCTATGTTGATTTGTTTCAACTACATGTGTGAACATGTGCCAAGTCAAGTCACTTAAATCATTCAATGGAGGATACCACCCCATCATAGCACATCACAACCATTTTAATAGCATGTTGGCACGCAAGGTAAACCATTATAAATCTTAGCTAATCAAGCATGGCACGAGCAACTATGATCTCTAATTGTCATTGCAAACATGTTTATTCATAATAGGCTGAATCAGGAACGATGAACTCATCATATTTACAAAAACAAGAGAGGTCAAGTTCATACCAGTTTTTCTCATCTCAGTCAGTCCATCATATATCATCATAATTGCCTTTCACTTGCACGACCGAACGAAGTGTATAATAATAAGAGTGCATGTGCATTGGACTAAGTTGGAATCTGCAAGCATTCAATAAACAGGAGAAGACAAAGCAATATGGGCTCTTGGTTAAATCAACAATAATGCATATAAGATCCACTTCAACAATTTAATCATGGTCTTCTCCTATCGACCCCCAATGAAAAGAAAAGAAATAAAATATTTAGACGGGAAAGCTCCCAACAAGCAAAAGAAGAACGGGAAATCTTTTGGGTTTTCTTTTAATTATTACTACTACAGCAAGAAAAGTAAACTAACTAAAAGCTATTACTAAATTTTTTGGTTTTTCTTAAGGTTTAACAAACACACAAGAAGAAAGCAAGAAAAAGAAAATAAACTAGCATGGATATTACAGTGAAAAAAGTATGATCACCGACATCTAGCAATGAGTGTGTGTAAACATAAATGTAATGTCGGTGGGAAATACGTACTCCCCCAAGCTTAGGCTTTTGGCCTAAGTTGGTTCATTGCCAGGGGTGGCCTGGCGGATATCCATAGTTGTAGCCGGGGTCGTACTGCGATGAAGAGGACTCTGACTGCCACTGGCTGGCAGCCACCTCCGAATCCCAAAAGTAATCAGAGTGTCATGGAGGTTCAACTTGTGGTTCCGGCTCCGGGGCTGGAGTAGGGTTCCGGTAGGCTTGAACAGCCGCCCACGGAACGAGATACGAACCTTCAGATAAATTAAACAAGGAAGGAGCAGGCAAGGTAATAGTCTCAGGGTGATGTTTATTAAAGTACAATTTATATTTAAGCTCCCCTTCCCTATTCTTAACAATAAAGTCATGCGCAAGCATACTCTTATAATCTAAATAAGCATTGGGCAGCAATTTTTCTTCTTTCTCATAGAGCCTAATAGGTATATTAAAATGTGCAGCAAGGCATGAAGCATAAATACCTCCAAAGATGGGGCCCTTTGTACGGTTCAAACTTAACCGTTTAGCAATAATTCCGCCCATAATAACAGTGTTATCGCGGAATAAACCATGGAGCAAAATGATAATATCAGGAACACTAAGGTTTCCACAGTTTCCGCGACCAATCAAGCAACGACTAGCAAATATGGCAAAGTAGCGTAAAACAGGAAAATGTATGCTAGTGATTCTTGCATCAGAAACCTTCCTGGTTTCTCCCACAGTGATGGTGTCAATAAATTCTTCCACATCTTCACGGTGTGTTTCATCTAAGGTACCCTCAAAGGGTATTTTGCAAACCTTGCAAAATTCAGCTAATGGCATCTTCTTAACAACATCATATAAATGAAACTCTACTGAAGGAGGTGATTCCTTAGGAAAATAGCAGAAGTTTTGCACAAAAGTATTAGTGGGTAAGAGATACTGATGACGTTGGTCGCGGAGGAGGTCGGTGAGGCCAGAGTTCTCAGCCAATGAATAGAAATCATCATAAATCCCGGCTGCTCTCAAGAAATCATCGGAAGGCCATTCACACGGTCGGACCTCCGCGGTACGAGGCAAATTAAATTTGGGCCTCTGTGCTTCTTCATTTTGCTTTTCCTTTGAGCTTCGGCTCGATGAACCCCTAAAAAATCTCTTCATTATTTTCTGAAATATTCTGAAATTTTTAGTAACTTCAAACAAAAGTGAACCAAGCTCAACAAAATTGATAGCAACTACTCCTACAAGTGCCTAGAGTATATATCATGCATTAGAACTACTTGGAACCATATAAATTTGACATGCAAGCTCAAGAACATGGTCACCTAGGCAGCACAAAATTGCAATGAATAAAGCACTAGAACAAAAACTAATTGGACCAATGGAGGAGTCACATACCAAGGAACAATCTCCCCAAGCAGTTTTATGAGAGGTGCTTTGAGCAAGGAGATCAAAAATCGCAGCAAAGTGAGCTAGAACTCGTGCTTGAGCTAGATATTCGTGTTTGTGGGAGGAAGAAGAACTGTATGGGTGCAGGAATAAGTGGAGGAGGGCCACCGTGGGCCCATGAGGCGGGGCGCGCCTGGGGTAGGGCGCGCCTCCACCTCGTGCCTGTGTGGTTGACCCCTGTTGTGTTCTCGCATGCAGAAATCATCAAATATTCTATAAAAAAATCATATTTCATTTTCGGGGCATTTGGAGAACTTTTATTTTCGGGTATTTTATATTGCACGATAAATCAGAAAATGACATGTAAAATACTATTTTTACTTTATTTCAACTAAATAACAGAAAGTAGAAGGGAAGGACAGAAGGTTGTGCCTTCTAGTTTCATCCATCTCATGCGCATCAAAAGGAATCCACTAACAAGGTTGATCAAGTCTTGTTAACAAACTCATTCCGATTAACATGGAACCGGAGAAATTTTGAATAACACTATGTTACCTCAACGGGGATATGCACATCCCCAATAATAAGAATATCATATTTCTTCTTGGCTATAGAAAGAGGAAATTCAAAACCTCAAAATATAATCGATGGAATTTTTCCAATAGAATTGATACTATGAACTTGAGGCTGTTTCCTCGGAAAGTGTACCGTATGCTCATTACCATTAACATGAAAAGTGACATTGACTTTGTTGCAATCAATAACAGCCCCTGCAGTATTCAAAAAAGGTCTTCCAAGAATAATAGACATACTATCATCCTCGGGAATATCAAGAATAAGAAAGTCCATTAAAATAGTAACATTTGCAACTACAACAGGCACATCCTCACAAATACCGACAGGTATAGCAGTTGATTTATCAGCCATTTGCAAAGATATTTCAGTAGGTGTCAACTTATTAAAATCAAGTCTACGATATAAATAGAGAGGCATAACACTAACGCCGGCTCCAAGATCACACAAAGCAGTTTTAACATAGTTCCTTTTAATGGAGCATGGTATAGTAGGTACTCCTGGATCTCCAAGTTTATTTTGTATTCCACCCTAAAAAGTATAATTAGCAAGCATGGTGGAAATTTCAGCTTCTGGTATCTTTCTTTTATTTGTAACAATTTCTTTCATATATTTAGCATAAGGATTCATTTTGAGCATATCAGTTAATCGCATACGCAAAAAGATAGGTCTAATCATTTCAGCAAAGCGCTCGAAATCCTCATCATCCCTTCTCTTGGATGGTTTGGGAGGAAAAGGCATGGGTTTTTGAACCCATGGTTCCCTTTCTTTACCATGTTTCCTAGCAACAAAGTCTCTCTTATCATAATGTTGATTCTTTGATTGTGGGTTATCAAGATCAACAACAGGTTCAATTTCTACATCATTATCATTACTAGGTTGAGCATCATCATGAACATTATCATTGACATTTTCACTAAGTTCATGTTCATTACCAGATTGTGTTTCAGCATCAGACATAGAGATATCATTGGGATTCTCAGGTGGTTCCGCAATAGGTTCACTAGAAGTTTGCAAAGTCCTATCATTTTTCTTTTTCTTCCTTTTAGAAGAACTAGGTAAATCAATATTATTTCTCTGAGAATCTTGCTCAATTCTCTTAGGGTGGCCTTGAGGATACAAAGGTTCCTGAGTCATTCTACCAGTTCTAGTAGCCACTCTAACAACATAATCATTTTTCTTACTATTCATTTCATTGAGCAAATCATTTTGAGCTTTAAGTACTTCCTCTACTTGAGTGGTAACCATGAAAGCATGTTTAGTAACAAGTTTAAGTTCACCTCTAACATTAGCCATATAATCACCCAAGTGTTTAATCATATAAGCATTTTGTTTTAATTGTCTACCAAAATAAGCATTGAAATCTTCTTGCTTAACCATAAAGTTATCAAACTCATCCAAGCATCGGCTAGCAATTTTAGCTAGAGGGATTTCAGCTCTATCATATCTATAGAGAGAATTTACCTTTACTACCTGTGTCGGGTTACCAAGACCATGAGGTTCTTCAATAGGTAATGGATTAGAGTCAAATGTTTCTTCGACAGGCGGTAAATTAAGACCATGTATTTCTTAGATAGGAGGTAAATTCTTAACATCTTCAGCTTTAATACCTTTTTCTTTCATAGATTTCTTTGCCTCTTGCATATCTATAGGACTGGGAAATAGAACACCTCTCTTCTTCGGAGTTGGTTTAGGAATAGGTTTAGGAATTGGCTCAGGAGCTGGCTCAGAAGCTGGCTCAGGAAGTGTCCAATTATTTTCATTTGTCAACATATTATTCAATAGAATTTCAGCTTCATCCGGTGTTCTTTCCCTGAAAACAGAACCAGTACAACTATCCAGGTAATCTCTGGAAGCATCGGTTAGTCCATTATAAAGAATATCAAGTATTTCATTTTTCTTAAGAGGATGATCAAGCAAAGCATTAAGTAACTTGAGAAGCCTCCCCCAAGCTTGTGGGAGACTCTCTTCTTCAATTGGCACAAAGTTGTATATTTCCCTCAAAGCAGCTTGTTTCTTATGAGCAGGGAAATATTTAGTAGAGAAGTAATATCCTGGGGACTACATACACAACCAGGATCAAGAGAATTAAACCATATCTTAGCATCATCCTTTAATGAGAACGGAAATACTTTAAGGATATAAAAGTAGCGAGATCTCTCATCATTAGTGAACAGGGTGGCTTTATCCCTTTAATTTAGTAAGATGTGCCACAACAGTTTCACACTCATAGCCATGAAAAGGATCAGATTCAACCAAAGTAATTATATCAGGATCAACAGAGAATTCATAATCCTTATCGACAACACAAATAGGTGAAGTAGCAAAAGCAGGGTCAAGCCTCATTTTATCTTCAAGAGATTGCTTATTCCATTTAGCTAATAACCTCTTGAGTTCATATCTATCTTTGCAAGCTAAAATAGTTGTAGAAGCTTCCATATAAAAAACATAACCCTCAGGAATAACAGGCATATCTTCATCATCACTTTCATCGATATACTCAGTTTCAATAATTTTTTTCTCTCTAGCCCTAGCAATTTGTTCATCAAGAAATTCACTAAGGGGCACAATAGTATCAAGCATAGAAGTAGCTTCATCATAAGTATCATGCATAGCAGAAGTGGCATCATCAATAACATGCGACATATCAGAACGAATAGCAGAAGCAGGTTTAGGTGTCGCAAGCTTACTCAAAATGTAGGTGAATCAAGTGCGAGCTAGATGGCGTTCCTTAGCTCCCCTCGTAGTTGAGGGATAAATTGTTGTCTTAGCTTCTTTCAAGTTCTTCATAGTGATCAGCAGATATAAATCCCAAGTGACTCAAAGAATAGAGCTATGCTCCCCGGCAACGGTGCTAGAAAATAGTCTTGATAACCCACAAGTATAGGGGATCGCAACAGTTTTCGAGGGTAGAGTATTCAACCCAAATTTATTTATTCGACACAAGGGGAGCCAAAGAATATTCTCAAGTATTAGCAGTTGAGTTGTCAATTCAACCACACCTGGATAACTTAGTATCTGCAGCAAAGTGTTTAGTAGCAAAGTAATATGATAGTAGTGGTAATGGTTACAAAAGTAACGGAAGAAAAAGTAATATTTTTTGTGTTTTGTAGTGATTGTAATAGTAGCAGCGGAAAAGTAAATAAGCGAGAACCAATATAGGAAAAGCTCGTCGGCATTGGATCGGTGATGGATAATTATGCCGGATGCGGTTCATCATGTAACAATCATAACATAGGGTGACACAGAACTAGCTCCAATTCATCAATGTAATGTAGGCATGTATTCCGAATATAGTCATACATGCTTATGGAAAAGAACTTGCATGACATCTTTTGTCCTACCCTCCCGTGGCAGCGGGGTCCTAATAGAAACTAAGGGATATTAAGGCCTCCTATTAATAGAGTACCAGACCAAAGCATTAACACATAGTGAACACATGAACTCCTCAAACTATGGTCATCACCGGGAGTGGTCCCGATTATTGTCACTTCGGGGTTGCCGGATCATAACACATAGTAGTGACTATAGACTTGCAAGATAGGATCAAGAACTCACATATATTTATGAAAACATAATAGGTTCAGATCTGAAATCATGGCACTCGGGCCCTAGTGACAAGCATTAAGCATAGCAAAGTCATAGCAACATCAATCTCAGAACATAGTGGATACTAGGGATCAAACCCTAACAAATCTAACTCGATTACATGATAGATCTCATCCAACCCATCACCGTCCAGCAAGCCTACGATGGAATTACTCACGAACGGCGGTGAGCATCATGAAATTGGTGATGGAGGATGGTTCATGATGATGACGGCGACGAATCCCCCTCTCCGGAGCCCGAACGGACTCCAAATCAGCCCTCCCGAGAGGTTTTAGGGCTTGGCGGCGGCTCCGTACCGTAAAACGCGATGATTTCTTCTCCTTGATTTTTTTCTCCCCGAAAGCAAATATATAGAGTTGGAGTTGGCGTCGGAGGAGCTCCAGGGGCCCACGAGGTAGGGGGCGCGCCTAGGGGAGGCGCGCCCCACCCTCATGGACAGGGTGTGGGCCCCCTGGTCTTCATCTTTGGCAAGGATTTTTTATTATTTCTGAAAAGACGTTTCATGGAGTTTCAGGTCATTCCGAGAACTTTTGTTTCTGCACATAAATAACACCATGGAAAGTCTGCTGAAAACAGTGTCAGTCCGGGTTAGTTCCATTCAAAGCATGCAAGTTAGAGTCCAAAACAAGGGCAAAAGTTATTTTCCCAAGGTTTGGAGTCCCTAGATATTTAATGACTGATGGTGGTTCACACTTTATTCATGGTGCTTCCCGTAAAATGCTTGCCTAGTATGATGTTAACCATAGACACTACAAAAAAATACACTTCCGTGATGATACGTGTTTGTCACTGTAGGTCACGTTTTCTGTCATGCATGTACATCCATGACAAATTTATGACAGAATGAAGATAGTCATACTTGTCTTTGTCAGAGAAGTGTTCCATGACATTACCAAAATTATCATCACGGAAGTGTCCACTTCCATGACGATAAATCACGCGTCACGTAAAGTGCTTTTCGTCAAGGGTGACCGACACGTGGCACCCACCGTAACGAACGCCGTTAAGCTATCGGGTCCGGTTTTGGATCCGATAACCCGTTAACAGGCCCGACCAATGGGGATTTTCCACGTGTAAAATCATCATTGGCTGGAGGAAACAAGTGTCGGCTCACCGTTGGGATAGATGTCATCCACTCATTGGACCCAAAGCGCCTATGATACGTCGACACGTGGCACGGCCCAACAAAGGCCCATTCGTGTGAAAAGGCCGGCCCGTTTGACTTGGTCAAAAGGTGGCGGGACGGCCCACGACAAGCCTCTTAACGGCTTGTTCGCATATATCTCATTTACAGCCCGCTATCCCAAGGCCCGTTTATGTCCTATCCGAATTAGGCCCAGTAGCGTCATCTGGGCCGTCCAATATAATTCCAGCCTGTTTTAACTTCCGGCCCATGTATGGCCCATGATGTCTTTCGGCCCGTATGAGGCCCTTAGTAACCCTCGGCCCCTTAACCGCCCGTGGTAAAACTGGCCCGTAATGAACGGTGTATCAATTTATACCCATTAACGACCCATTATTATGTTTGGCCGTTTCCAGCCCATGATATCTTTCGGCCTTCTCAGGGCCCATTTATTCTTGGGCTCATTTCCAGCATTCGGTTACTTACGACCCATTACTGTCATTTTCTGCTTGTGGGCCAAATTCAGCCCGTGGTTATAGTCGGCCCGTTTGTGGCCCATTAATACGTTGGGCCATTTTCATGTCGAAAAAAACCGTTGGGCTGTTTCCATAGAGTTATCAAATACGGCCAATAAACGGCCCGTTATTGTCCACGAATAGTATGACCCATGATTGGCGAAATGACGATACGCCCTCTAGAAGGCCCATGGATCGTACGACCCGTAAAAGGCCCATGGATCGTACGGCCCGTAGAAGGCCCATGGATCCTACGGCCCGTATAGAAGGCCAATGGATCCTACGGCCCGTAGAAGGCCCATGAATCATACGGCCCGCAGGAGGCCCATGGTTACAACAGTCCGTGTGTTACCATGATTATTTTGGCCTAGTTTCCGAAAATAGGTTATTGTGGCCACTAGAAAAACATAGAAAAAGAATTACAGTGACTACAAGCAAACAACTAAACAAGACAATAAGGAAATAGATAAGCAAGCAATTAACGCTAGCCTATTACCGCTATTACACATATTACATCCACTGGGCATCAAAGTTCGCCACCAGTGCAAATATAGCGAACAAAGCAGCATATTACATACACTGGTCGTCAAAATTGGCCACCAGTGCAAATAAAGGCAGCAGCAAAACAAGAGCATAACTGAAACAACTTCATAAGAGCTCAAGAAATGTGGTATCTACCATGCTGGCAATAAGCCTAGCAAGCTTATTAGCTTTGTCCTGTTTGGCGCTAAAATCCTCCAACGCTTGCTGTTGCACCAGAAAGTATGCATCTGAGTGCTCCAGGGACTTCCGCAGTCCTTCCGCTTGTTGTCGCAGCACAGCTGATCGATGTCTTTCAGCTTGTAATTGAGACTCAAGAAACCGAACTGATTCAGATAGTGAGTTTGAATAGCTTGTGTAAGCGGTAGTGGCGATAACTCAACACTAAACCAAGACAGACTTTGGGGTTGTCTCACTTGCCTTGAGATAGTCTTCCTTAGCTGTTTTATCAGCTTTGTTGGAGACCAACAAGGATGTGTCACTATCCTGAACCTTATCTGCATTACTTCCTTTACCATTGCTTAATAAGGCATTCTTCCCCAATATTCTGTCAGCATTCTAAAAGAAGAAACAAGCAGGCACATAACAGTTTAGCATGTATTAGTATATGAAACTCATTTCGGTGAGCCAGTTCATTAGTAAGGTGGACAGGATTAAACTACCAAGTCTTCTATTGCCAAGTACTAGTACATAATAAAAGCATCAAACAAACATATATCTATGTCCTATGGTCACTGCATGGTCTTGCCAAATCAAAATAGAGACACGGTTGAAATCATATTAGTTCAAGACAAAGCAGCAGTGAAAGAATACAAAGCGTGGGAAACTACATGGCACAACAAGATTTCACATGGGTACCACGGGTCTACATGTACAACAACACTATTGGCTCACAGATGCTAGTAATGTGCATGATATGAGAAGTCAACTGTATACACAATTGAAATTGAAATCAACAGAGCTATTGATAAGAGCAAGCCTATTAAAGAAACATGCGTGAACATACCTGCTGTGCCATTGCAGTTTTGATTGGATCCTTCAATTTAAAAATAAGTTTGTATGAGTAAATATAGTGATACAAGAGCAAAGCAGTATGCACAATAGCAATCATAGTTAAAAAAGGCGCGCCTAAGAGAGCGCGTAAGCGCGTCTAGGCTCTTGGCGTTGGCAAAACGCATTGCGCATAACTACGCATAATCTGTGCATAACTGCGCATAAGCATGCGCTTTGGTCAGTAAACCGCAAGGCGGTGGCAAAACGCACAATTAACGCCTAGCGCTTTTTTGAACTATGATAGCAATGGAATCTTAAATTAGAACAGTTGTTCTTCAGGTTTAGGCACTTGTTCTACATGAACAGAGTATTAGTAAGACGCAAGAAAATAGTACTTAAAATAGAAAATGAGCTCATAGACCTTACCACATTCTTGGTTCGGGACCAGTACAGAACAAGGCATTCCCAGTCATCGTCCAGTAAATGTGTCTCAGGAGAACGCAAGGGAATTTGATGAGTTCCTTTGCCGGTGAAGTACGCTTTTCTTCGTGTAATTCCGATCATCGCCACCAAGCATTCTTGAAGATAGCAGAGGTATTAGCACAGGTTACCTCATCCTGAGTTTCCAAATCGGTCCTTCTCTATAGATAAAAATGGGAAAATTTGTTGTATTATAACCATCATGGAGGTAGGATGTATGGGACAAAGCAAAGTAATTGCCATGAATAACATTACTTACACATAACTCCTGGACAAACACATGCAACTGGCATTTTCCTTCATCTTCAGTATAATATTTCCAAGATGAGAAGATACGCACATACAATTTAACAACACCAAATGCGATAGATGCTAAACTACGACTAGCTGGTTGTGCTTCCTCCACAGAATAGGCGCATTAACCGGTGGAGTTGGGGTTCGCCGTGGTAATCTTGGCCCTTTGGGCACTGGAGTTGCCTTACTAACTGCACTTGTTTGGGAGCTCTGTGGTGGAGATGATGCTGTGTCAACAGGAACTGGGTTACTATCTACTGCGGTTGGGGTTAGATTGGGTGAAGCTGGTTCTCTGTCCATCGCAGTAGGGGTACAATCTACGAGAGTTTGGATTATGTGTGGTAGGGCTGGTTCTCGTGCATGTACAACCGGGGTGATATCTCCACCAAGAGGTAGCACTGTTTTATTTGAAGACCGTGTTTTTAGTCCACTAGATGCTGGCATCACCCGCTCCAATTCAAATGGCTGATAAACAGGAAACATAGTTGAATGTATAGACATTGTATGAGAGACAGATGCAATAGATAGTGTGGAAAAAAGAGGGCATGAAATAGTTGACATGTATATTGTTTAACTAAAACGGATAGCATGACATAATTTCACATATATGATGTCTATCTAAACTGGATAGCATAGCATAACATAATTCGAAGATATGATGAATAACTAAACATGATCGCATGACATAATTCACCTACATGTTATCTAAGTAATCAGGATCACATCATTTAATTCACATATGTGATTTATATGCTAAACAGAGGGCATTAGATATGATGTCTTAACTAAGAACATTGTGTTGAATATTGTGTATATGATGTCTAATCTATGCAATGCAAGACACCATATGCATGATATGAGCAGTATAACCGTGCCAAGTTAGAGCATACACATCTGTGGGAGAATAGGACTGGTCATCTGTCTCTGAATACATCTCTGAGGAGCTATCGGGACCCAACAAGAGATATGCTTCGACAGGTAGCACTGTCTGCTCTGAAGGCCTTGTTTCCACTCCAAAATTTTCAATCTCCCACCCAAATGGCTGATTCACAGGAAGAGTAGTTTAATGTACAAACATTGTCGACAAATGGAAATGTAATGAAGAAAAGGATGGGCAAGATATCATTCAAATATATGATGTCTGGTTAAACAGGATGGCATTGCACATTTCACGTATATTATGGCTGGCTAAAAGACATGAGACTGCACAATTCCCATATATGATATAGAAACTAAACATGTGGAATTACAGAACATGTCTAAACTTAGCAGATGACATATATGATTTCAAAAGTAGGCACTGCAAGGCAACATATGCATGATATGACTAACATCATCATGCCAAGGTAGAGCAAACACCTTGGGGGGTAAATAGGAGTGGTCAGTGGCATCTGAATCCGCCTCAGAACAGATATCTTCCTCTGGATTACAATCTGGATAGGGGTGGGGAGGGTTTGCCATTGAACCCACCATGGAGCGATGTCTGCATGACATTGTATTGCCGCGCAAAACTCTTCTCTTTTTCTCTACATGTTCAGCATGACTGTGTACAATATCCGACATGCATACTGAAAAAATATGGTGAGATTATATAAGGAGAGCATGCAGAAATTTAGAGTGATGGTAACAACCAGTGGATGGATCCAAAAATAATGATAGCAGGCTGATGATTGCTTTAATTTAATAAAAAGACAGATGATGATTGCTTTACTATTTGTCTCCCACCCAAGATGAACAACATAGGCATACCCTAGGTGAACCAGATATTAGACAGAGATACTATTCATTGCTTCTTCGATATGTGCCGTAAGACGTCAAGGCTGAAGCAGCCCTGGTGAGCCGTAAGACGTCAAGGCTGAAGCAGCACAAGACAGGCATCGTCAATCTCAAGTGGGATTCTAATAGCATCTCCAATAGATGATGTAAAAGCGATGTAAAATTTACATCACCAAAAACCACCTGACTACAAAAGATGAGGTAAAAACTGTTGACTCTGAACTTAACTGTCGAAACTGAAATTTACTGTGGAATCTGAATGTTACTGTCAAAACTGAACGCAATGGTAGCAGAGAGGCACTTGACATGTAGTTTAGGGAGGGCCTACAGTTCATCTTCAACCTGCACCCCCCTGAGCCGCCAGCCACCACCGGCCGAACCGCCGGCCCCAGCGCCGCCTCGCCTTCAAAACAACTCCCCACCGGGTCCACCGCCGCCCGGCCAGCCCTATAGGCCCCCGCCCCAACCTGAACCCTAAGATAGATAGTGGGGTACCTCTCCGTCGAGCCCCCGTCACCGCTGCGGGTGGTTCTTCCTTAACTCCGGCGAGCCCCCACCCCCTGGAAATCGACTGACCCAAAATTCGATTCAGTCGACTGAAGTGTAGCTAAATAGGAGCAGAGCAGCAGCACGAGCGAGGGGGAGAGTAGAAGTAGCAACGCGAGCGAGTGAGCGAGAGCCGGAGCAGCAGCAGCAGATCCAGCTGGTATGGACACCGCCGCCGAAGGGGCCTCGCACTGGGGGAGAGCCGCCGTGGAGATGTCGCCCGCGGCGCCGGTTTCAAGGTAGCCGCTCCATGGGAGGGCGGGATGGAGCACCATCGGTGTCGGGAGGTCGAGCTAAGCAACCTCTTTGTTGGCGCCGAGTTGGCCTCGGCTTCGTCCGAGGAGTCGGTGAGGATGCTGCGGTTCCGGTGGAGCAGGTTAAGGCGGCGCTGTCGGGATGGAGCAGCCGCGATGGACGAGGCGATCGCCAGAGCAGCTCCTTGGAGGTGGAGGACAGGGCGGCTGAACCGGCTAGATGACGAGATGGACGGTGGATACTCATCCGGGGAGGTGGACGAGGGACGTCGAGCTATTGCGGTGGACGAAGAGGCTCCGGCTGGGTAGCGGTGAGGTGGCGGACGGAGGAGGGTGGGGTTTCGCGGCTGGAGCAGAGAGGTTATGGCGTCCTGGGATTTCGAATGGCAAAAAGGAGGCGATGGGAGGGGGTGAACCATGACTTAGGGACGCGCTTGTCCAAAATATAGGGTGTGTTACAAAAGTACCCTGCACCGATTTGAACCTCGGCTCAGGGTTAGAAGGGGGATTTCGCATGTCGGGATTTGGCAGCTGGTGGGAGTTTTCGGACGCATTGTAATTTCGGGATAGCAAGGCGCGGGTTGTGAGACGCCAGTTTTGGGAGCACGATATCTGAATTTTCGGGATATAACAAGGCGCGGGTTGAATTTTAGGGACAATCCTAACGTGTAATATTGTACTTGTACTTACGAAATCAATTCGCACTTCCCTCAACCAAAAAGAGAACAAAAAAAATAAAACTATTCACACCACACAAATAGAGAGTCTTGCCCCGTTTTACTATAAAAATGGTATTTAAAGCTACTCATACCAATAATTTAGTGCAATTAAATGCTATTCAGAAGTATGAATCCATGTTATGTTCAATTAATTTTTTTCGCTTGCTGTATAATGCATGTAACCTACTCATACCAACATTTTAGTGCATTCGAACTGTCTATACTACCGCTGCAATTGAAACTAAATTTGAATTCCTTTCTCCATTTCAATAACAAATCTACAATCATGATTGTTGCCAACTTCAACCATCATTCATGTATTACCTTAATAACACAAGACATGATTACTATAGAGATAGATATGAACTATGTGTACTACATGAACTCGAATTCTATTTTTTGAATACACTTGATGTTGATTCCAAATAATAGTACATTTGATATACTAACTATATATTCATAATCTAAACCATGTTCCATACGTGTACACCATGTTTATCACACATAGTATAGTGCCCCGCCCCCTACATTATGACAAGTATTTAGACCTGAGCTGCAAAAGCCACACATTAGCCCAAATTATGATCAATGTTCTATATGTTATACGTACTACTAGCAAGATGCCCATGCGTTCCATAGAACATCAACATGATCAAGGGGATGCCTAATTTGCAAATATGGAGAGGGGTGTAGGTATCTTTTTTCAAAATTGCCATAGTCTCCTTCCTATCCGTCTGATATAAATCGGACGACCTATATTGCAGGATGGCACCATCATCAACAACTCCGTTTTTTATTAGAGTAGAGATAAAATATATTATATGTAGTATAACATGTTCATAACCACACCATGTGTATCACCGTTATATATATTCACACATGCGTCGGTTTAAAACACTATGATAAATTCTTCAAATATCCGAATTCGCTTTTTATAATGAAGTATGATCTCTATTCATCTTTTACACCCACACAATCCTCTTATCTTTGTAGCTAGCTAGCGCTAACTTTCTCTCGTGCATGCAGACGCCCACATCCCTCTAACCCTCCCTCGGCATTCTCTAGCTCCATCGTGCAAATTCGTCTTTTCACTTTAGGTCGTTCACCCATGGTGTGTGTAGGCCCCCCAGCTCCTTCTTTACGGCACACATTGATCGATATGCCTCTCTAGCCAGGAGTGCCTAGCACAAACACAAGCTACCCCTCTTCTCTTATCACCGTCCATACCTCACTCCCACCACTCTTTTCATCGATCTCGTACTCGCACATTCCTTCCCCCTCGATATAGTATGACTCTTGCAGCACCTCCTAGATGCATCCCTCTCTCTCTATCCTTCTCCCCGTGCCTCATTTGCTTCTAACACACACATGCATGTATACCGATCAATCTCCCAACATATACCTAGGTCAACTTTAACTATACCCCCCCCATCGATCGACGTACCTCACAAGTTATGTCTCTCCTTTCTCTGACAAAGGATGATTGATCTTCCTATGTAGTTATGTCTGCTTACCACAACCATATCGCCCCCCCCCCCCGCTCATCATTCGTGCATGCCTCCTGACCCGCCTCTCACACGCACGTCCACAGACAGGCAGCCATCCCCTCTCTTATTCATATTGCAGGCGTGCCCTCCGGTTGTCTAGCAAGCCTATCCCACCATTTGTTAGAAGCAACTCCACTACCACCCCCTCCAACACTCTAGATCTGTCTCTCTCATAACCTTATTCCTCTCCTACACATATGCACGGATGCTGATCGATCTCCCTTAATACATGAGGTAGATCGATCTCCCTTAATACATGAGGTAGGCCTCTCTCCTCCTCCACACTATACCAGCCATTGTACCTCTATAGTTAATTAGGCCTCCCTCCCCCCCCCCCCCACCACACACCGATAGTCGAGCGCTGTAGGTAGGTATCCATGCCACATAGACAAACCGCACCTGTCCCCTCTCTCGTTCTAGTAGGCCAGCCACTCTATATATTTGACATGGGCACACACAAATTCGATGGCACTCTTTATCGACCGCACGCGCACACATACACACATCATCCCTCTCTTCAATTCTATGGACACCTCAAGTCGATGGTACCTCCACTCTCTTCTCGTGGATCACCCCCTCTATATATATGATATATCCAGGACTCTATTTCACACACATTGCATATGTTACATTTTTGATTGACCCCCCCCCCCTAAAAAAAACTCTCACGAACCCACACACTATATCTCTCTACGTTTGTATCTCTCTCACACAACCCCATGTAGGTGGTGTACATATACAAGAAGAGAATAGGTGCACCGTGCACATACTCACGCTTCGTGCCCAGCCACACCCACGCGGGTACATGGTGGAGCTCATTTCTGTACGAAATGGCAGCCCACGTGCTAATTTGAACGCGTGTAATGGTTGTTTACCTACAGAGGTCGTGTACCACGCGTGCACGAAACAAAGTTCGACTTGATGCGTTGGCGCATTATTTTTAAATAAAGTTATATCGCTCAATGACACGTACACAGAATATAAACCAAATTTTATGGAGAAAAAGGTAGTCCGCTCCACTAT
Source organism: Aegilops longissima (assembly GCA_021605205.1). Lineage (NCBI taxonomy): Eukaryota > Viridiplantae > Streptophyta > Magnoliopsida > Poales > Poaceae > Aegilops > Aegilops longissima. The sequence goes on from CM038677.1 coordinate 271,584,898, forward strand.
ATACAATGGAGCCTCCCTGCCTAGTTTGTCTCTCTTCAGAGTATCTCACACAAGGCTGCGGTGACTTCTCTCTCTCTCTCTCACTGTTGGTCACTGATCCGGCCGCATCCTGTCCGCCGGCGGAAAGGGAGGACGTGCATCGTTTATCCGTTCGACAGCGCCGAGGCAGCAAGTCCCGATCTGCGGTACACGCCGTTCTCTCTGACCAAGCTCCGGCGTGGTAGGGCCTACGCCACCTGCTCGCTGTCGCAGTATGGGCAGATTCCGCCCGCCGCCACTCACCTAGTTAGATCCCGACGACCTCCAGGTATCCCCTCCGGCCTTGCTCCACTGCCCGTCTTCCCATGTCGCTGCATGTGGATCTTCCATAGTTCTTTGCACAAAACATAGCTCGTCCGACGTACTTTCCATATTGCAATCTCGTCGTCACACCGTTTTAGACAAACACAACCGTGTTGTTATCTTACCTTAGGACATGGAATATGCTTCTTTTTTGTCATCACAACTGTCATCAACAATATTTGTCTTTTTACAAATTTCAAATGGGAATATTTTAGAGTGTAGATTCTCTCATTTTGCTTCATATGTGTACTCCCTCCGTTCCTAAATATTTGTCTTTCTAGAGATTTCAACAAGTGACTACATACAGAGCAAAATGAGTGAATCTACACTCTAAAATATGTCTATATACATCCGTATGTAGTAGTCCATTTGAATCTCTAAAAAGACAAATATTTGAGTAGTCACTCGTTGAAATCTCTAGAAAGACAAATACTCCGGAGTATATTTAAGAACCGATGGGGTAGTGCACAGCCGCATCGGAGACTCGGATCCAGTCGTTATACCGCATTAATAGTGAGTAATGAGCAGTCAAATCATAAGCCCCACCTTTCCCAATGTAAGTTGCTCGGAAGAAGCAACCATCAATACGCTTCTTCTTTGAATCCGCCATACTACTCCATCCGTCACTGCTTATAGAGCGCTTCGAAAAAAGAGAAAATATCTGGGACCAAGGCGACTAGCGATCGGCCTGAAAAATAGCATTGGTAGTTATAGCACGACGTCTATTACTAGAGGAAATAATGCATACACACATGCATGCAGTGCTTCCACCCCGAGTAGACACATGCATGCACTTATTCCACTCCGTAGTACTACATCGAGAGAAAATTGCGGTTACCACGCCCTAATTAATTAAGCATTAAAGCAAACGCGTCTAAAGTCTCTTTGGTGGTGGAAATGCATTGAGAGAATGTAGCGACCCGACCCGAAAACGGTCAAGTCTCTGTGTAGCTGTACCATCCCAAGATCATGCTGGCACACACAGTACATTGATGCAAAGATTCAAAGTTCAATCACATCTGAATTTATTACACGATTCTCATATCGAGTCTTTATTACAAGATAATAAATTCGGCCGAAGGCCAACTCATGAGAAATAAACTAAGTAAAGCTGCGAAGCGTGATTTAATAGCGAGTCCATCCGACTCCATAGGGCAATCGCCAAGCGTGGATCGTAGCCTCACTCCTGATCGGAAAACTCCTCTCGCAACATAAGACGTTGCAGCCGTGTAGGTCAGCATTTTGAATATGCCGCAAGTCATGAAGAGAGAATAACAATGAAAATTACTAACACTATATGCAATTTGGTGTGGGGCTCTAAGTTTCATTGTTTTTCGAAAAAGCCGTTTTTCCCTACAATAAGGACTTGTTTGCAATTACTACAAAATGTTGGTGATTATTGAGATGGTTCCGCCAACCAATGTCTCATTCCCAATTATTAAATAACCCTCAATTAATTTATTAAGTTTGGTGTTGAGATATCCAAATACTCCAAGTTCCAGAGGCTCAAATTGTCCGTAATCGGGACACGGCTAACCGATTAGATCTTCACTCTGCAGAGGTTTGCGACTTTACCCGCAAGAATCGCTCCTCCTTTAAGTCTTCGCACTTCATGGTGTTTGAAGACGGACGAACGAAACAGGGTCTTCCAAGAGTTCCTCCGCCACCGCCGGTACCCATCCAATCCTACCGCTCTTCTACATCTCGTAGCACCGTCCGGCAGAGTCACAACTAGGGTTGACCAAGCCAAAGCCCATAATGGCTTGCGGCTGCATGTAAGCTTCCGTCAATGGGGTATCCATCCGCCTCTTCGTGGCTGGGTGAAGCTTTCCGCAAGATGTCATGGTGCTTCTCCATGCATGCCGCCAACCGCTGGTTTTCTCCAGGTGCCGTCAACCGTCCTCCACCCAAAGAGTAAATTTTGAAGTCCATCTTGAGCTTGAAGTCATGGGGTTGTCATCATCTTGACTCTCACATCTCCCTTATGAATCACTCAACCAACCCCGTCTACGAGCATAGCAAAAATAAACTACTTCGTCCCGGGCCATGGTAACAAGGGGGGATTGGTTTCATCCTACCACATGATACTACTCAAGAACATAACTTAAAATTCACCTACTGCATGCATGGTGGGGAGGTATAATTCTAATGCAATAAAATCATAGGTATTGTAAAAGAAATCATGATCAAATGACTTGCCTTGCTGACGGTCTTCGAAGGCTAGGGACTCGTGATAGCAAGCTTCGCACTCCGGAAATTCTACCGAAGCAAACAACAATCGTATAAGCATAAAATCATACAGTCACTTAACATAACAGCATACTAACATAACACACAAAACAATGGAACCAAAACCAAAAGAAAACTCGAAGAAATCCAAATCAATGTTTTCACCACATCAAACAACAACTAAGAAATAGTTTTACACAACCTAATTTTTCTTAACAGAACTTAAGCATGGGTTTTGCTAACTAATAGAAGGGAAAACATCGTGCAAACTAGGAGCAAAAAGAATCACATCAAAATCTATTATAGAGCTCCTATTATGCCTATAACAATCCTAGCAAGAAAAAAATAAAATAAAATTTTTATTTATTGTAAATAAAAGTTCATGTTCTAAAACTACAGAAACTAATCTAAAATAAACTATCACATAGGAAAAATAAAATTATTTGCTAAATAAAACAATAGGAAAACAGTAGCTAGTTAAATAAATAAGAACCACATGATTTTGATTAAAACTATTTTTTATTAAATCTAAAATGCCCAAATAAATTCCTACGGTTAGGCAAGGTCAAAATAAAGTAGTGACAAAAGAATCACTAAAATAAAATAATCCTAACTCATTTTATAGCAGAAATACTAATCTGTCTAAAACTAAAATAAAACAATTTCTAATAATTTAAACATGGCCAAACATATTTTCTACAGAAACTACAACAAATTTGCAAACTAACAAAAAAAGAATCAACTAAAAATATTAAGTAACCTAAAAGATATGGATTTTACAAAACTGAAACTATTCTGTTAAAAACAGAAACGAAAAAAATAACTAAAAGAAAAACTGGCGCTAACGGGCCTATCTAACGTTCGGGCGACAAATAACTAAATCGCGCCCGAGGGAATAAACCGATTCGGGCCGGCCTAACTAAACTGCTAACCAACCAAAATAAACCGTAACTAAACCGGGTCTTTAAAAAAAACATACCCCTTCGCTAAATCTAATCTAAACCCTAGATCCTACATCGGACGGTGGGGGGGCGTTCCGGCGGCTTACCGCGGTGGCGACGACGGCGATGGTCGACGGCGGCTCGGGCGACGACGGCGCGGTGGTTCGTGGTCCGGTCTGACGCGGAGACGTCCGGCGGGTGCGGCGGAGCGAGGGGGAGGTCGTGGTGGAGTTGGTGGAGCTCGGGGGGCGGAGGCGGCCGTGGCAGTGGCAATGGCGCGGCGGCGGCGGCGGGCTCCGGCGAGTGATTGCGGCGAGGGAGAGGGGTTTGGCGAGGGGGAAAGTGGGGAACGGGTCGAGGGGGGCGCGGTTTATATAGGGGCGTCGACTTGGAGGAGGGGGCGGATCGGGGAAGGAGATCCCGGGATCTTCGGGATTCCGGCGAAGGCGGCGGCGTGGAGAGGAAGAAGACGGGTGGGGTCCAAGCGTCATGAAGAGAGAGGAGGGGATTCGGTCGGGCGACCGAGGGAAGGGGGTTTGGGCGCGGCGCTGGGTCGGTCGGCTCGGCCGCTGGCTAGGCCGGGTTGGCACAGCCCGCCTGTGGGCTGCCTCGGCGCACTGGCTGGGCAGTTAGCTGGCCGGCGCCTGGGTTTTTCCTTTTTGAATTAGGAGAGGAGAGAGAATAAAAATATATATTTTATATAGGACATATATATATCAAAATGATCAGGGAATATTCCTACAATTTGAACATTTTCCAGGCAAAACTCAAACTAAAAAAACATTTTCTATAAATCCCAAATAAAATCAAATTTGAATTCAAACTTTTGGCAAAGTTTTTCATCCGACATTTTGGAGTGTCATGTTTACTCCTCTCATTCTTTTTCTCAAGTATTTGTCAGGCATTGTTTTGAAATAAATTTCAACTGCCAATTTGAATTCAAATTCCATCAAACTCAAAATCTTCTGAAACTTCAAATGCCACTCAATTTCAAACAATAATGCATAGATGCTTAGCTATAATTGTAAAACATTCCAAATAGGAAATTTGGGATGTTACAAACCTACCCACCTTAAGATGAATCTCGCCCTCGAGATTCGGGTTGGCTAGCAAATAGGTGCGGGTGGTCTCGGCGGAGGTCTTCTTCTCGCTCCCAGGTGGCTTCCTCCTCGGAATGATGACTCCACAACACCTTGCAAAACTTGATGATCTTGCTGCGGGTGATTCTGTTCATGTCTCGAGAATTCGGACGGGTTTCTCCTCATAAGTCGATCACCGTCGAGCTGTATGGCCTCTAGGGGCACCGTGTCTCTCAACGGAATATCGCCATCTCGGCATGACATTTCTTCACCGAGAAACATGGAAGACATCATGAACTCCGGACAATCCTTCCGGCAATTCCAACTTGTAAGCAACTTCTCCACGACGTTCGAGGATTTTGTAGGGGCCAATGAACCGGGGTGCTAACTTTCCTTTGACACCGAACCTCTTGATTCCACGAAGTGGGGACACACGAAGATATGCCCGGTCTCCCGCTTCGTAAGTTACTTCCTTGCGTTTACTGTCGGCATAACTCTTCTGCCTCGACTGAGCTACCTTGAGTCTATCTCGAATCAGCTTGACTTTCTCTTCGGAATCTCTGATAAGATCGGGACCGAAAAGTTTCCGATCTCCAACACTATCCCACAGCAATGGTGTTCTGCACCTCCTTCTGTATAGAGCTTCGAAAGGGGCCATCTTTAGACTGGTCTGATAACTGTTATTGTATGAGAACTCCGCGTATGGCAAATTATCATCCCAGCTAGACCCATAGTCTAGCGCACAAGCTCTCAACATGTCCTCCAGGATCTGGTTGACTCTCTCGGTCTGTCCATCTGTCTCATGGATGAAAAGCTGTACTAAACTCCAGCCTCGCACTCCAAAGTTTCATGCAACCGATTCCAAAACTTTGAGGTAAATTGTGTTCCTCTATCGACACGATACTCCTCGGAACTCCATGCGAGATACGATCCTGGTCATGTATATCTTGGCTAACTTAGCGCTGGTATAGGTAGTCTTCATGGGAATGAAATGAGCTACCTTGGTCAATCGATCAACCACTACCCAGATGGAATCATAACTTGAACGGGTCCTAGGTAATCCTGTGATAAAATCCATTCCAAGTTTTTCCCATTTCCACTCGGGAATCGGCAAAGGTTGAAGTAACCCTGCTGGCTTCGATGTTCCGCCTTTACTTGTCGGCAAACATCGATATCGCTACGCATCGGCAATATCCTTCTTCATACCTGTCCACCAGAAACTTTCCTTCAAATCCAGATACATCTTGGTGTTACCGGGGTGAATCGAGTATGGTGAATCATGAGCCTCCTGAAGAATTAGCTTCCTGAGTTCGGGATCATTGGGTACATAAATACGATCCTCGAACCATATAGCTCCGTATTCATCCTTACGAAACCCTTTAGCTTTTCCTTCATTCATCCTTTTCTCTATCTCATCAATTTCCTTGTCCGACTTCTGGGCTTCATGAATCCTTTCGGCCAAAGTGGACTGAACTTCCAGAGCTGCAACATATCCTCCCGGAAATAGCTCCAGTCGGAGATCTCTGAGGTCATCGACTAACTCCTGGGGTAATCCTCCCGCTATAAGAGTATTCACATAACTCTTACGGCTCAAAGCATCTGCTACAACATTAGCCTTTCCTGGGTGGTAATGCAATCTCATGTCATAGTCCTTGATTAACTCTAGCCATCTCCTCTGCCTGAGGTTCAACTCTTTCTGCGTGAAAATATACTTCAAGCTCTTATGATCTATGTAAACATCACAACTATTTCCGATAAGGAAATGTCTCCAGGTCTTGAGTGCATGCACTACGGCTGCTAACTCCAAATCATGTGTGGCGTAATTCATCTCGTGAGGTCGTAGCTGTCTGGAGGTATAAGCTACCACTTTTCCTTCCTGCATGAGTACTCCTCCGAGTCCCTGACGAGAAGCGTCACAATATACCTGGTAATCCTTGTGTATGTCCGGCAAAATCAGTACTGGGGCTGTAACCAAACATTTCTTCAATTCCTGGAAACTGGCTTCACAATCCTCAGTCCAAATGTACTTGACGTCCTTCTTCAACAGCTCAGTCATGGGCTTGGCAATCTTCGAGAAATTCTCAATAAACCTCCGATAATATCCTGCGAGTCCGAGAAAACTGCGGATCTCTTTGACTGAGGTGGGTGACTGCCAATCGGTGACTGATAGAACTTTGGTGGGGTCGACTGCTATTCCTTCTCCTGAAATAACATGTCCGAGGAATCCGACTTCCTTCAGCCAAAATTCACATTTGCTGAACTTGGCATACAACTGATGTTCTCGGAGTTTCTCCAGAACTAGACACAAATGTTCCTTATGCTCTTCCTCGCTCTTGGAGAAAATCAGTATATCATCGATGAACACCACAACAAACTTGTCCAGATATTCCATAAATACCTTGTTCATCAAATTCATGAAGTATGCAGGGGCATTAGTCAATCCGAATGACATGACGGTATACTCATATAAACCATACCGGTGGTAAATGTTGTTTTGGGTATATCCTTTTCACGGATCTTCAATCGATGATACCTCGATCAAGATCGATCTTGGACAATACCTTGGCTCCAACTAGCTGATCAAATAGATCATTAATCATCGGCAGAGGGTACTTGTTCTTGATGGTCACGTCGTTCAACGAACGATAATCCACAACCATTCTCAGGGTTCCATCCTTCTTTTCCACCAAAAGAACTAGGGCTCCCCAAGGTGACGAGCTTGGCCGAATATATCCCTTCTCCAATAGCTCATTAATTTGGTTCTTGATCTCTTTCAAATCGTTCGGGGGCATACGATAGGGTCTCTTGGATATTGGAGCTGTGCCGGGCAATAACTCAATCAGAAATTCAATGTCTCTGTCCGGTGGCATTCCTGGTAATTCCTCCGGAAACACATCGGGAAATCCTTGTACTACTAGCACTTCCTCCTGAACAACTCCCGTGAGGGAATTCACCTGATTCTTCATCGGGATACGTCTGGATACATACTTGATTCTCTTCTGCTCCGGGGTGGTGAGCGTAATCGCTTCTTGAGCACAGCCTATGTTTCCTTCAAAATTGTCAACCAATCCATGCCTAGGATCACATCCAAGGTCTAGGTTTCCAATACTATGAGGTCTGCGGGAAATTTATGGTTTCCGATGTTGAGGGTTGCATGACAGCCTAAGCTCGCCATCATTTCTCCTCCCGCGAACCGACGTGAAGAGGGCTTCTAAGGGTTCTAGTGGGCAACCCGTATTTTTCCACAACTACCCTTGATATAAATGAATGCATTGCACCGTAATCAAAGAGTACCAATATCGGATGTGAATTTAATAAAACTTACCAACCACGATTATGCGGCTGATCATAGACGCCCTCCACGTCAATGTGGTTCACCCGAGCACGAGGAAAAGGGTTGGGCTTCTTTGCTGAGCTTCCATTGCCGCTTTCCATTCCTCTGCTTGGCCTCCGGGCAGTCGGTGGCATAGTGCCCTGTTTTACGGCACTTGAAGCAGTGATGTGACTCAGATCCTTCGAGCCGGGCAGACGATGCTGATTTCCATTACCGCTTCCATTGCTGCCTTGTTGTCGGGTTGCGGTTGTTCCCATTTCCTCCATGGTTATGTCCTCCATGATTATGCCCTCCATGGTGTGATAGGTATGCCCTCCGAGTATGGGGCATAACGGGCTTCGCTGAGCTCCGAGTTGTACTTCTCCCGACCATACTTCCGCTATGCTATCAATCTGCTGCTGCTTGCCTTCGAGTATGGTGGCCTTGTCTACCAGCTCCGGTAGTTGTTGAAGGTAGCCACCATTAGCTGCATACCCAGCTCGTCATTGAGTCCTCGAGAAACTTTTCCTGCTTTATGCATCTGTGGCCACATCATCCGGGCATAGCGAGCTAACTTGCTGAACTCATCCACGCATCGCCCCACAAGACGGTTCCCCGGCATAAGTTGCGGAACTCACGCTTCTTGCACTCATGGCTCCAACTGAGACATGAGCGGTGCGGAAAGCTTCGCTGGAACTGATCCCACGTGATGGTGGCGATGGGATAAGTGGCGTGTAGTTCTCCCACCAAGAGGCTGCTGGTCCATCAAGGATGATGTGCAAAGCGCACCTTCTCTCGTGATCTGTGCATCCAGCAGTGGCTAACTCCTTCCGACCTTGCGGAGCCAATCATCGCCACAATCGGCTCAAGCTGCTAGAGAACACCGCGGATTCAGCCTTAGGAAGCGGGTCAAGTTGTCAGCAGGGGTGGTGGTGGTGGATTGTTGTTGTTCTGTTCGGATGAGCATCCGCATGAGGGCATTCTCGCTGCTGGATCAGCCGGGTGAGCTCCGCGAAAGTTGAGACCGGGTCACGCCTCGGAGGCATCCGTGTTTTGGAGTGGATGAGAAAATTAGAATAGAACAAGGGTCTAATGAGAAAATATCACTACCCATATGAATGCACAATCATAATCACACCAATCATTTATTCAATCAACTCAGACATGGTTCAAACTCGGATTACAAATTCTCACGACTAATCGAAAATAACGGCCTAACTGATTGACGAAAAAAATAAAATAACATGGCGGTCGACTAAATGTCTTCATCAATTATCCTTGCGTCCTCTGGTGCGGCGTCCTCCGGTGTAGCGTCCTCTGATGCGGCGCCTCCTCTTGCGGCTTTCTTCGGGGGAGCTCTCTTCATAATCCTGGTCATTGCTCACGAGGGGTCCGTCATCTCCAAAAGGTCTTCTCCCAAGTCCATCTTCTCCTCTAATGCGGCAACATCCATCTTCAGCTTGTCGACTCTCTCGATGAAATCCTTGATTTCTTCTTCATGATCAAGGAAGTCTCGCGGTGCTTTCTCCTCCAGCCCAGCCACGGAACAACAGCCTCCTGTGTACCTTCGAGTTACGGCGAGTCCGGATCTCCGCTTCTGAGGAGACACTCCAAGTCTTGGACATATGAGAGAATGGAGTCGTCCTCTACGGTACGGATGATATCTCCATTCTTAGCTCTGCGAGAAATCATGGCGAGGTCCGATGGGTCGAGCTCGGCCCTGTACTCTTCTTGGAGATGTCCAAGTGCATGATAAATCGCCATGTCTCTTCCGAGGATCCAATTGAAATCGGTAAACTCAAAGTCAATGGGCTCTGAATGTCCTCCGAAGGTCCTCCCTGGAATGTGCACCTCAATCTTGTAGCGGGTATCCGTCGGAAGTGCATTGGTAGGCTTCCGGTGATTGAGGGCAGAGCAATCTTCAGCTTCTTCACGATCTGAACCAGCTTCTTGCCGAGAGGCATCGCCTCATCTGGTGGCAAAACTCCGTAGCGAACCGGGGTGAACTCGGCCATCTAGAATGTTGAAAATCGGAGAGAAGTCGAAATGAACAGGGAGAATTACGGAATGGTAAGGACATAAAGTAAATAGTCTCTTCCTATGGTTTTCCGATCCTAGGGGTTACGTCCTACGATCAGCGTGTGCTCTGAATACCATCTCAGAGCGACCCGACCAAAACGGTCAAGTCTCTGTAGCTGTAATATCTCAAGATCATGCCGGCACACACAAGACATTGATGCAAAGATTCAAAGTTCAATCACACCTGAATTTATTACACGATTCTCATATCGAGTCTTTATTACAAGATAATAAATTCGCCAAGGCCAACTCATGAGAAATAAACTAAGTAAAGCTGCGAAGCGTGAGATTAATAGCGAGTCCATCCGACTCCATAGGGCAATCGCCAAGCGTGGATCGTAGCCTCACTCCCGATCGAAAACTCCTCCGCAACATAAGACGTTGCAGCCGTGTAGTCAGCATTTTGAATATGCCGGCAAGTCATGAAGAGAGAATAACAATGAAAAATTACTAACACTATATGCAATTTGGCTGTGGGGCTCTAAGTTTCATTGTTTTTGCGAAAACGCCAGTTTTTCCCTACAATAAGGACTTGTTTGCAATTACTACAAAATGTTGGTGATTATTGAGATGGTTCCGCCAACCAATGTCTCATTCCCAATTATTAAATAACCCCTCAATTAATTTATTAAGTTTGGTGTTGAGATATCCGAAATACTCCAAGTTCCAGAGGCTCAAATTGTCCGTAACCGGGGACACGGCTAACCGATTAGATCTTCACTCTGCAGAGGTTTGCGCACTTTACCCGCAAGAATCGTTCCCTCCTTTAAGTCTTTGCACTTCATGGTGTTTGAAGACGGACGAACGAAACAGGGTCTTCCAAGAGTTCCTCCGCCACTGCCGGTACCCATCCAATCCTACCGTTCTTCTACATCTCGTAGCATCGTCCAGCCAGAGTCACAACTAGGGTTGACCAAGCCAGAGCCCATAATGGCTTGCGGCTGCACAGGTAAGCTTCCGGTCAATGGGGTATCCATCCGTCTCTTCGTGGCTGGGTGAAGCTTTCCGCAAGATATCATGGCGCTTCTCCATGCATCCCGGCCAACCGCTGGTTTTCTCCAGGGTGCCCGTCAACCGTCCTCCACCCAGTAGTAAACTTTGAAGTCCATCTTGAGCTTGAAGTCATGGGATTGTCATCATCTTGACTCTCACATATCCCTTATGAATCACTCAACCAACCCCGTCTACGAGCATAGCAAAAATAAACTACTTCGTCCCGGGCCATGGTAACAAGGGGGGATTGGTTTCATCCTACCACATGATACTACTCAAGAACATAACTTAAAATTCACCTACTGCATGCATGGTGGGGAGGTATAATTCTAATGCAATAAAATCATAGGTATTGTAAAAGAAATCATGATCAAATGACTTGCCTTGCTGACGGTCTTCGAAGGCTAGGGACTCGTGATAGCAAGCTTCGCACTCCGGAAATTCTACCGAAGCAAACAACAATCGTATAAGCATAAAATCATACAATCACTTAACATAACAGCATACTAACATAACACACAAAACAATTGAACCAAAACCAAAGAAAACTCGAAGAAATCCAAATCAATGTTTTCACCACATCAAACAACAACTAAGAAATAGTTTTACACAACCAAAATTTTCTTAACAGAACTTAAGCATGGGTTTTGCTAACTAACAGAAGGGAAAACATCGTGCAAACTAGGAGCAAAAAGAATCACATCAAAAGCTATTATAGAGCTCCTATTATGCCTATAACAATCCTAGCAAGAAAAAAATAAAATAGAATTTTATTTATTGTAAATAAAAGTTCATGTTCTAAAACTACAGAAACTAATCTAAAATAAACTATCACATAGGAAAAAATGAAATTATTTGCTAAATAAAACAATAGGAAAACAGTAGCTAGTTAAATAAATAAGAACCACATGATTTTGATTAAAACTATTTTTTATTAAATCTAAAATGCCCAAATAAATTCTTACGGTTAGGCAAGGTCAAAATAAAGTAGTGACAAAAGAATCACTAAAATAAAATAATCCTAACTCATTTTATAGCATAAATACTAATCTGTCTAAAACTAAAATAAAACAATTTCTAATAATTTAAACATGGCCAAACATATTTTATACAGAAACTACAACAAATTTGCAAACTAACAAAAAAAGAATCAACTAAAAATATTAAGTAACCTAAAAGATATGGATTTTACAAAACTGAAACTATTCTGTTAAAAACAGAAACGAAAAAAATAACTAAAAGAAAAACTGGCGCTAACGGGCCTATCTAACGCTCGGGCGACAAATAACTAAATCGCGCCCGAGGGAATAAACCGATTCGGGCCGGCCTAACTAAACTGCTAACTAACCAAAATAAACCGTAACTAAACCGGGTCTTTTAAAAAAAACATACCCCTTCGCTAAATCTAATCTAAACCCTAGATCCTAGATCGGACGGTGGGGGCGTTCGGCGGCTTACATGTGGCGACTATGGCGACGGTCGACGGCGGCTCGGCGACGACGGCGCTGTGGTTCGTGGTCCGGGCGACGGCGGAGACGTCCGGCGAGTCGGCGGAGCGAGGGGAGGTCGTGGTGGAGTTGGTGGAGCTCGGGGGTCGAGGCGGCGGGCAGTGGCAATGGCGGGCGGCGCTTGGCTCCGGCGAGTGATTGCGGTGAGGAGAGGGGTTTGGCGAGGGGAAAGTGGGGACGGGTCGAGGGGTGGGTTTATATAGGAGCGTCGACTTGGAGGAGGGGCGGATCGGGGAGGAGATCCGGGATCTTCGGATTCCGGGCGGGCGGGCGCGCGGTCGCGTGGAGAGGAAGAATACGGGGTGGGGTCCGCGTCGAAGGAAGAGAGAGGAGGGGATTCGGTCGGGCGACCGAGGGAAGGGGGTTCGGTCGGCGCTGGGTCGGTCCGCTGGCATTGGCCGGGCCGGTTGGCCTGGCCCGCTGGTGGGCTGCCTCGGCTACTTGGCCGGGTTGGCTGGCTGGCGCTGGGTTTTTCCTTTTTTTTTGAATTAGGGAGAGGAGAGAGAATAAAATATATATATTTTATATAGGACATATATATATCAAAATAATAAGGGGAATATTCCCTACAATTTGAACATTTTTCCAGGGGCAAAACTCAAACTTAAAAAAAAACATTTTCTATAAATCCCAAATAAAATCAAATTTGAATTCAAACTTTTTGGCAAAGTTTTTCATCTGGCATTTTTGGAGTGTCATGTTTACTCCTCTCATACTTTTTCTCAAGTATTTGTCAGGCATTGTTTTGAAATAAATTTCAACTGCCAATTTGAATTCAAATTCCATCAAACTCAAAATCTTCTGAAACTTCAAATGCCACTTAATTTCAAACAATAATGCATAGATGCTTAGCTATAATTGTAAAACATTCCAAATAGGAAATTTGGGATGTTACAGAGAAATGCATCATAATGAAGCGCGCCCTATAAACTGTGACGGAGGGAGGAGTAGTATGAAGGTGCAAAACCAAGTACATGTATGGCCAGTCGGTCAACGCACCTCCTCTTCCCATATCACTAACATGTGGGACCGGAGTGTGAGCAAACCGATCTCAATTGACGGCAAAATGGCCAACCTGCCGTTCCTTGAGAGAGACGAGGAGCGAGAACACACTGACGGGCTCGCACGGAGGCCAAGATATATTCAAGCATGGTTGATCGATATCATCATTACATGTTGGGCTGCCGTTTTCCGCCCTTCTCCGGAATAAATGTGTCCTTTAGCAAAGATTAAGAAAAATAAGAGTACAGAGGCTCCACCATGCGGTTCTAGTAGTAGTACTACTCGTACTACTAAACCTTGCGCTTGGCTCTTCGCCTCTTCGTGAAGTCGAACAATGATGGTACTCCGCATGTTCGGTATTACGATGTATGCCTCGCAACTGACACCAAATGAAATGATGCATGTCCACCGCTTTGGCGAGGGTACGCTGCATTAGTCAAAAGCGTGGCGAAGTTTCACCTTGTTCTCGCAAGCTTCTCCTCGTTCTGCGAGTTGACGGGACACACCAACAAGTAGTGCTAGTCCATACTCCCTCCTTTCCGATTAATATGGCTTAATCTTTTGTGTGAGTAATGAGAGAGCTTTATTCATATATAAGCATTCTTAGGACGATCAACCAAGACACTGGTCACTAGGAAGCGAGGTACCCCGCAAAATAAGAAGTAGGAAGCGAGGTGTTTCATTAAGCCAGCTCTCGGCCACATTCAAAGTGCAGCAAGCACGGTTCGCACAAAGATGCGCCACAAGGTTTGCTGACCTGTTTACATGCTGAATAACAAAAAAGAGAGGAAATATTACCGAGCGCTCCTATTTGTAATAGGATATGAGCCAGAATTAAGCGAGAATTGTGGCGAGTGTTCCATGCAATCAACTTCCATTATCACATGCGAGAACCGTCAAAGAGAACCAAATGTGTTGAAGATTGCTTTATCACATTTTAAAAATATAATAAGAGTGCAGACTCTCCTCCATCCGGTTCCTAGTACTACTATAGTACCTCTATAGACTATAGTAGTAGTACTAGTAAACTTTGCGCTTGGCTGTTCGCCTCTTCGGGAAGTGCAACAATAATAGTACTAGTATAGTGTATGCTTTTGGCAATCTGACACCAAATTAACTGTTGCATGTCCACCGCCTGAGCGAAGGACAGCTTGCATTAGTCAAAAGTTTCTCCTTGTCCTGCGAGCCACCACGCGCAAGCTTCTCCCATCCTGCAAGCTTCTCCTTGTTCGGCAAGTTGACGGGACACAGCAAAGTAATGCTAGTCCATACTGCTTCCTCTCCGGTTAATATGGCTTAATTTCAAATGAGATAAATACACTTTCTGTCACTGTATATTTGTAAAAATTGGTCAATGGACTTCATGATACGCTCATTGTGCTCAATATATACATTTCCCGGTGTTTATACGGTCACTAGCTCACCCTGGCTGAGTATGTGTGTGCATGCACGTGTAGGTTGGGCACTTGCATGACCGTGTGTGTTCCGTCGTGTGCTCGGACATGCATGCATTAGGGCGTCGCGCGCGTTTTTTCATCCATGTGTACGTGTGACTGTTGCATACACGTAGGGGGAGTACGTGTAGGGCTCACTAAAGGAGCAGTCAAATCACACAGTAAGTTAGTCAGAAGAAGCAACCATCATTTCACTCTTCAATGACACGTACGCAATATAAAATGGTTGATATGGAGAGAAAAAGAAAACCACTATATATACACTAGTAGGAGCCTAAGCTACAAGCCTGCTTGCTTGGGTTGCTCTCTTCACAAGCATAGAACAACGGTGGCCACACCGCTGGTCACATATCCGGCCCGATCCCGCAGCTAGGGGAAGGGAACTATGTTATGCGTAGATGCGGTCGACATCGGCGAGGGAGAAAATCCACAGTTGGTGCGTCCCAATCGGGGGTCACCGCGGTATGGGCCGATGCCGCGTCCCAACCACCCTTCTAGCTACAGCCCGACATCCGTTTCGAAAATAATAGTGCATGTCAACAAAAATTATACTAGTATCGCTGTTCCATTTCGAAAAAAGCATATAAGTTGTTACTTCTTACCCAAAGGATCTTTATATCCAACAAACACAAAATATCCATTCGATTGTTCGAAATTACTTTCACTGCTGATCTGATGTCGAGGTAATTGCTGCATCGCCACCAAAACCCACCATCTCTTAAGCTAAAGTAGACCGAGCTAACCCATATATTAGCATATTACTAAGATAAACAGAAGGCACTGTAGAATCATTTAGGGCGTGAGCTTGTCAATCTGAATGTGGAGGGACACCAGCTTAGCCCCGGCCAGCAGCTTGGGCGGAACTATCAAGAAGGTCAGCTCCTGCACGGCGACGTCACCGGGATCCCTGCCGCTTGTCACCTCCATTTCCACCTTGACAGCGTCGGTCCTGCCTTTGGGTTCCCCCCGCCCGTTCGCCCACAACTTGGCCACGTAGTGCAGCAGTGGGGACGCCCCCGGTCTGATGTAGACGACCGACACGGTGATAGGCGCGCCGATGTCGAGCACGCCGCCGACCAAGAAAAACACGCGGTCGTCCTCCTCCGCGAACAGCAAGAGTCGTGGCTCCAATAGTGGCACTTGCAGCTGGAGCGCCTTGCCGTACTGGATCCCGTGCACGGGCATGGGATGCACGGTGCTGATGTGGTGGGAGAGCCATGACGGCGGGCCTTTGTAGCCGCAGACAAGCACGGGGCATTTGCAGGGCGCGAGCGGACACACACTCTGGTGATCGATGAGCTTGTGGTAAGTGACGTAGAGCCCACAGCCTTCGTGCAGGCACTCCACCCTCCCCGAGGAGAGGACAGCGTCCACCACCGTGTTCTGCACGTCGAAGCCACCGCCGCGCTCGCACTTCTGGCACTTCCGCTGGTTCCCGGGGCGCTCGACGCAGTAGTCCGCGCAAGCCAGGTGCCCTCCCTTGCACTGAACAAATCAATCGAACAACACATCAATCAAGAAACCTGCACCTTGCTCGATCAGCCGAACGGACGAGGTGTATTTGAACCTCATACACTGGAGATTTCAAGGGGCGGAGGCACTCGGGGCAGTGGAGCAAGGTGAGGTCCATCGAGACCATAGAGAGCTCCATCGCCAGGTCCTGTTCCGTCTGCATGATCTCGCCCTCCTCGTGCACAACCATCTCTCGCTTTATTAGGGTCGGGGCATTACAAAGCTTTACCGTCACATATTCATACTACTTCAAGGTGCATTAAATCAACACATGCAAGTATCAAAAGGAGAGTCACGGCATGCATGCATGCGTTGTAATTAATGCATCGGTAAACGCAAATTATTGAAATATATCAAGTGCAGTGCTTTGATGTGTCGCGTCAACTCGTACAAGACCGAGAAGTTTGATTACTATAACACCCTCTCGCCTTAACCGCATCTGCCTTTGGCTGCATGACAGGTGGGCCACCGACCTATTGGGCCCACCTGTCATGGACACAAAGGCAGGAGCAGTAAGTCAATGAAGCTGCGTCCCTCCCTCGCCCATGAGCGTGTTGGCTGGCAGGACTAGGAGATGCTTTCATTCACTACACGCTCTCCATCCCGTACGCGGTGGACATGCAGCAGTTCAATTGGTGTCAGATGGCCAGAAGCATACTGTAGTACTCCTCCACTGCAGTAGTACTCCATCATTTTGTTCGACCTCCCGAAGAGGCGAAGAGCCAAGCGCAGCCCGGACGCTCATGTGGCAGTTTCATGTGTAGATTAGTCTAGGATAGCGTGTACCGTGCCTGTAAGCTTAAAATCATTGGGGTCGGCTCCATGCCATATTTTTTTGATTAAAATTATCTTCTGGCCCTACCTGTCATCCTGGTGATTCTAGTTTGCACGCTCAGCTGGTCAAGACAGGAATATATATTTTAATTTGTGGTGGGGTAAATGTTAGAGGTTGCAGCAAATGGAGTATTGTACACTACGGGTCTTTCAGCCAAGTTTAGAGGCAACCATGTGGGGTCAGTGCTATGATGTGTCGCGTCAACTCGTACAACAAGGAGAAGCTTGATTTTACTACTACGTGCCTTCTCCCTCGCCCATGCGCGCGGTGGCTCGCAGACGAGGACAGGCTTTTGCTTATATAGTACTACAACAAGCTATCCCTCCTGCTCGCGGTGGACGGACATGCAGCAGTGGATTTGATACTATAGAAGTAGTAGTAGTAACATCATTGTTCGTATTCTTGAAGAGGTGAAGAGCCAAGTGCAACCCGAACGCGACAGTTGCGAACCTTGGAGCACGCATATAGCCAGGCTCTTGCATGAGACAAAATTGTTATGTGAGCCCACTATTGTAGTAAGTACTTGCTAGTATAGCTCTGTAAACCAGAAAGGAGTATTTGCCTTTCTAGAGATTTCAACAAGTGACTAGACTACACCGAGACGGAGTACATATGGAGAAAAATGAGTTAATCTACACCGTAAATAAATACGTAGTTCTCTCGTTTTCCTCTCGGCCTTGGCAGTGGTGCACAATGTTGAGTATACTAGTACTATCATCTTGAAATTTACGAAGTCACCATAGGCACCTCGTCGTCAACGGGAATGTCTCCTGACACGCGATAGACGCGAGCGGCAGTCGCCTCCATAGGTGCTTGAATGACAAGGAGGGAGAGGGTAGCGGTTCCCGAGACGTTGAACGGTCAATGATGCATCCTCAAATTACTCTACATGGTGAGGGAATTAATTGGAGAAGAAGAATAGAGCCAGCATGATGTGAATGCAACAGAGTTTGGATTCTCATATAAAGGCGCCCCACCACTCTAATCCATCTACTCCTTAGTCTCTCCGCAACACTGCTCACTCCAATCCAAGACCAAGGGACTAGAAGCCAGAAGCACCTATGGAGGCGATGGACGCGAGTGGCAGTCGGCTGTGCCAAATCATCCAAGGTGCCGGCCTGCGGCCCCGCACCGTGCAGCATTTCCAGACGGTGCTAGCGACCGCTGGTGTCGTAGCGCTCGCCGATGCCGGCTTCGCCTCTCGCATGGACGACATGATGGTCAACTCCATCCGCAAGTTCGCCGTCGTCAAGAAGCGCGCGGACGACCTTGCCTTACTGCTCCAGCCCACACGCCCAGGCTCCTCATTGCCTGCCATCCTCATCGGCCTCCATGGTGACTAACTCTTTGAAGCCCTGGTGGACCTGCAGTTGCCGGAGGGCACGATGAAGAATGTGCACATCGAGGCCGCGCTTGTCGCGCAGCGCCTCGCCATGCAAAAAACCGTCGACCTGCACATCCACGTCTAGGAGGAAATCGTCTAGATAGGCCACTACAAGGCCAGCGAGGACAGAAAGACGTTGGGCTTCTTCCATCGGCTGGAATCTTTGGACGCCATTGTTCAGAAGCACGTCGACCTGGCCACGAAAGCCGCTGCTACTTAGCCGCCGTTCGGCGGGCCGGCGCCCTGAGTCGAGGAGGTGGAAGTCGTCGATGGATGCATCTCTTCTTCTTGCCTCCTGTAACCAGCACTGCATTGCCTCGTGGCCTTAATGTTTTATTAGTATAGGAGTATATGGCATTTTTATTCCAGTAGTAACGTTTTCACTGTGAGGTGGGGCCGCAGTTGAGCAAACCGACCATCGGCAAATCCCCACCCCGCCCACCGGGCGTCGGCTGAGTTTAGAATTAGAAGAGAGAAACGAGGGAGAAGAGCTAGCTATAGCACAGATGTTGTTTTCAGATGGGACTCATGTTGATAGAATAGGAGTACTGAGCACTCGTACCTCTTTTTTTTAGGGAAAAAGCAGTCGTATGTCTAGTACTACCACTAGTTGGGTGCGTGCGACCTATACCTATCATCATTTAGGTCTCCTTTTCGAACCGCAGCTATGCTTCATCGTACATATTTTTTCACGCATTTATCCTCCTATATGTACTCCTAGGCTATTTCCTCGTGCACCCTTTCGCTGACATGTGGGACATAGAGCATCTGGGTCGTAGTGCATGCACGACTCGGAGAATATGCCCGGGTACTTTACATTTCAGACCTCACGAATTACATGTAAACCCCCCATAGAAGAATAAATAAATAAATTAATTACTACATGAAACCGGATTATTTTCATAGAAACCGAAGCACGTTCATTAAATTTTGGACATAACACGTTTATAAAAAACTACCAGACCTAAACCAGTCTAAGGGCCTCTTTGATTCGCAGGATACTGAAAACACAAAAATGGGGAAAGTATGATGGCGATGAACCGAGACGAGGAGAACTCTACTAACTCAGTTAGAGGTTAGAGTTAGATTCTAACCCTAAACTAACTCTAAACCAAAGAGGTGTATGGATGGCAGGGTTAGATTGACAATAAATGTTCTTTCTCAATCATTGCACAACACTGCTCACTCCAATCCAAGACCAAGTGACCAGAAGCCAGAAGCACCTATGGAGGCAATGGTCACGAGCGGCAGTCGGATATGCCAAATCATCCAAGGCGCCGGCCTGCGTCCCCGCACCGCGCAACGTTTCCGGACGATGCTGGCGACTGCCGGCGTTGTAGCCCTCGCCGACGCCAGCTTCGCCTCTCGCATGGACGACATGATGGTCAACTCCATCCGCAAGTTCGCCACCGTCAAGAAGCGTGTAGCGAAAGCTCCTACTAGTCCTGATAGCCACCACGCTCATGCGCGAGGGAGGGGGCGTTGTAGTAATCAAACTTCTCGGTCTTGTATGAGTTGACGCAACACATCAAAGCACTGTAGTCGATATAAGTCTTTTTACACATTTCAAATGGACTACTACATACGGATGTATGTAGACATATTTTTCTTCGTATGTAGTCACTTGTTGCAATCTCTAAAAAGACTTATATTTGGAAACGGAGGGAGTACAACGCATGCATGCATGCATGGCGTGACCTCCCTTTTGATACTTGCATGTGTTGATTTGATGGACCTTGCCAAATTTTGACTATAAACTTAACTAACCAAATTTTCATGCATGTCACAAAAAATTACGGGGCTGTTTGGATTGTGACTATGTTTGTCTTATGTTGCCACATTATTTTCCCACACTTGCCACACTTGCCTAACTTGAGTTTCTCAAATTGTTAGACACACTTTGGCTTGCCTAAGGGAATCTTGCCACACTTTTTGTGTCGATGACATGTGAGGTTCACTGCTAATAAAAAAATTCTTGTCTTAGGTGTGGCTAATAAAAAAGACATATATTTAGGAACGGAGGGAGTAGAAAATATAAATAATAATGCATGTTGGGGCAACCCACGTTTCCGATAATTTTAGCCGTGGGCTTGTTCACAATTTTTACAAGGGGGTGGTTGTTCATTTAATGGAGGGACTTGTACTAGACTTGAACGATACAAAGTGCGACCTGGCCACCTAAAAAAAAGTGCGACCTGGCACACCGTAACACCACTTGGAACAAGTGGGTAGCTATCTCAAAAAACAATCAACAACTAAAAAAATGGCGACCTGGCACGTAGTACACAATTTTAAACAATTGTTTTGATGGAGTGAAAAAGGAAACTACCCCACTACGTATATATAGGCCGGAGCCTCCGCGCTTGCTTGCTCGGGTTGCTCTATTCACACACTCTCATCATCTCCAGATCTAAACAAGATAGGGGTGGTAACACTGTCTTTCTCCCTTCAAAAAACACTGCCTTTCTATCCTCACCGCTGGTTACAGATCCGAACATATCCCCCTCCGCCGGTGAAGGGGAGGAGGGGCAACGTTTAGGCCGTCGTCGACAGCGAGGGAGGAGACCCACTGCCGGCCACACCATTATCTCTGGCCGAGCGCTGGCGCGGGAGGTCCTCTGATCCCTTCGCCGTTGCCCTAGTGTGGGCGGATCCGGCCTCCCGCCGCCCACCTATCCACATCCCGATGACCTTCAGGTATATCTTCCTTCGAAACCGCCTTAGCTCTACTTCCCCAGCTCGCTACGTCGCGGCATGTGCATCATTTTCTACCTCTCAGCCTCTCTCGATCGGATGGTCCAATGTCACCTATTTTTTTCTTCTATTGTTAGAGGTAAAGCCACTTCATGGAGTCGAATCTTGTACTTGGTTCAAACAAGATATAAAGTGGGGATGGGGGAATTTAGTATGTAGTACATCGGACTTGGTACAAACAGGAAGGAAAGGGGGTGAAAGTAGTACATACTGGTCATCCAACAGGTCTCTTGGTCGAAAAGGGAAATATAGGGGTAACGATGTACACAGTGGTATGACCAGGACTAGATTTGCTATCCACACATATGAGTAGGTGGCTAGAGTGAACAAAAATGGGACCAACCTAGATATGTTTCTTGGATGTTTGTTTCTCGGGGCAACAAACTATGAAACACCACTTTATGCCCCTGTTTAGGTACATGGTGCTCGACTGCTGGTGCACCCACTGTCCCATGCCCTTATACCAAATATTTAGTTGTTCTTAATCTAATTCCCCTGGTAAAAATGAAGTCGTGCCACTGTTACAAGCCATGACAAGTTTAGCAAAATGTTTTTGCCTGTAATTGTTTGAGACTCTGACTGTATTCTCTGTAGCTTTTTGTGCAAATAGGGATATCCATTTCACCTGGTTGCTGTTGTGACCTTTTGGTGCACTGCGCAAAACTCTTCTTAAAAGAAGTGACTTTTGTGTTGCTTAACTGGAATGTCAAAATGGAACAGTTGGTTCATTTCGGTGGAACTGCACAAAGGGAGTTCCAATCCTCATCATCCATATTGGCACCATAACCTTCCTTTAGGTAAGAATGATATTTAATGCATGTGTTCATCTCTATTTTGCGACTGCCATGAGAAAATAATGCTATTTTTTACTAGTACACTTGTACTCCCTCACTGACAAAACCAATTCTGAAATACAAGGCCAATCATGTACTTGGTTTCACCAACTGGTGAGGGGAATGAGAAACAGAGCATGAAGAGGAAGAAGAAGAAGAATAAACAGTGCCAAGGCGATCTTGCTGAAGCTAGAGGCCTCAGTCGAGGCCATTTAAGGGCTCCGTCAACAACTACCTTACATGTGAGACGATCCTCCAGGGATCCCTTCCACTTCTGCCATCTCACTTAATTAATTAGTAGTTAAATACCACTAATTTGTTGCTGCCTAATTTTCCTGTCGGAGGTAAACAAATCTTTAGTAGCACCCTATGTTGAATCATGTACGTGTGTATGTTTGTCTATGGAGGTGAATCATGTGGTGGAGCAGGGAGGGAATATTATTAGTGTCATGACATAATAGTGCTATTGTTTTGCATGGCAATTTATTGCCATTGGTTCAATGAGGCAATGTTTTGCGTATTGTCCATCATGAATTTGATGCTACTGTTAGAGTAATATGCTAATGTCTTTCTATCCTTTCTCATTAAGCTAATGAAGGTTTCACCTTGTTCCTACTTGTGCAAACAGGGATCATGTTGTGCCAATCATACATTTTAATGGAACTACACAAGAAAATACAATGAACTGTATCCCAGCCAGTGCTTTAACTCTGCTGGAAGTTCTTCATAATATTTCGATATAATCCCAGCACTAGTAAACAAGAGTGATTTCAACCATACATTTGAAGTGCACAAAAATATATACTATCGAGTGATTCCAATGAGTGCTTTATTATCTCTTATGGGACTACATGAATAAGCTTTTTTCCTCAGGTTGGTACGGTCCTAAGGCCTTCATCCATATTAGTTTGTTGTCATCTCTATTTGTATCGTGCTACTGTCATGAGAAACTCCTTTATCTTTGCATGTTAAAGTTTTGCAACCTATGATACATGGCAATGCTTTGAGTGTTGAGCTAATTGGCACTGATTAAATAAACTAATACCTCTCTTTAAGCAAGACTACTTTGTTGCTAACTTTAACCATTAAGATAATGAGGGTGCTTCTATTTGTTAGTGTATGTTTCATCAACTAGTCCCACTATTAAAGTAATATCACTCTCTCAATATATGTGCCAACAGGGATGCTCGATTTTGGTGGAATTGCACAAAAACTTTGGGTGATTCATGGCCTCGACAGCTTCCTTCCTTTCCTGTTAGTCGCTAATCTCGGATTGCATTCTTCCTTTGTCGTCACCGCTTGGCTTATCTCGCTTCCAAATCAAGGAAATAGTATTTGATATGCTACCTCACGCAGGTTGGTACTGGTCTTTATCCTGATTATTGTGCTTGTCATATGTATTGGTAATTTGGTATTGTGCTACTATTTGCCAATTTCATAAAGGAGTAACTTGGAGCCTGAACTCGCAGGCAAATCATTACATCGGGTGATTTCAGTAGAACTGCACAAAAAGATCAGATGGACATGTACTTATGCTGCTGCTATGTACTCCAAAGTTCACTCAGACAAGCATCGATGTTGGCAAGAAGAAGTGGCTATATTCATTCGAGTATCAACTGGCATCAACCAATTGTCGAACTCCAAGTATTAGGAGAGTGAACGCCAAAAATATTGCTTGGCGCATAGCCCAGAAAAACGCAGTCAAGTCTTTGGTCCCAACTTGTGCCTTTTGGTTATCGGCACATATGGTAGTGAACTGTATGGCATGGAGTCTAAAGATTCCAGACAAGTTGGTTGACGCGTATATTCATCCGCACTTAATCGGTCGCATGCCGTGGATGCTCCATTTCAGCTTGAACTGCACAAAAATTTGGGTGGTTCATTTTCTCAACCGCCTCCTTTCTCGCTCCGCAATGTAGAATTTTGGCGAGGTACAGGACCAAGATGAGCCAGTAAACTAGTTGGATGAAAGTAGTGGCCAAGTTGCTCAGACCTCCCTCGGCATGAGGCCACTAGTTGAGGATAAACCTACAAGCAAAGTTTAGATTGTCTGTGTTGCCTCCTATATACTCGAAAGTTTACTCGTACAAGCATTAATTTTAGCAAGAAGTACCTACGAGTGAACACCATTTACCAGTCTGCAATGTAGAATTTTGGTGAGCTACAGGACCAAGATGAGCCGGTAAACTAGTTGGATGAAAGTAGTGGCCAAGTTGCTCACACCTCCCTCGGGCCACTATTTGAGGATAAACCTACAAGCAAAGTTCAGATTGTCTGTGCTGCCTCTTATTGTAACGCCTGAATAATTAGCTACAGTAATACCACGTTAATGATGCCACACCAACACGGTCACTGTCGTTAATCTCGCATTAGTTCAAAACTGATACAAATTCAAATTTAGATTTAAGTCAAATGGTAAAAGAAATTCAAATTTCAAAACAAAAATGTTCCATGGGTTGAACATATTCACTAGATAATTGTCATGCCTTAACAAACATTTCTAGAGATGTTTAAAATGGCCCTGGATATGAAAACGGTACCAAAACAGCCCCATTTAAGTCATTTCCCTTTTAATCAAAATACAAACAACTTCAAACCAATCCCAAACTTTTTATGGCAGTGAGGTATATTGCATACTAAATATTGAGACCAACCACACATTTACAAACTTGGATTATTGTTATAGTGCAATAAAAAGTAAAAAAGAAAACAAAACAAAATAAACAAAAGGAAACCCCCTCCCCTGGGCTTCGGCCCACCAGGCCGCTAGCCGGCCGGCCCACCCTGCTACCACGTGGCCTACCTAGGCCTCCCCTCACCCCACAAACCCTAACCCCCACGACCCACTTCCCCGATCCCCCTCTCCGCACGGTTCCTCCCCGATCGATCGGGGCGACGCCGCGCCCGACGCCTGCTATTGCAGGCCACCTCACGAACCACACACTCGCTCCTCCCCGCCCATCGCCAACCACCCGCCACCTCGACCACACCCGAGCCGGGCGACTTCACAGCACCCTGGCCTCCCCTTGTCCACGCACTGCCGCATGGGCCACGCTCACCGCCTTGGCGCTCGTCGGCCGTCGCTCATCCCAGCCACCTCTTCACCGCCGGACCTCGCCGGGGCTCCGCCGGACCCCTACCTCGCCGGATCGGCCGCGTCTGCCTCCTCTGCCCCGCCTGTCGTCACCGTCAATCCACCACCACCACTGCTTCTCCGTCTTCGTCGGGCGCGCTCCCGAGCTCACTGTGAGCTCCCTGTCCTCTGGCCTCTCCGCTTTCTTCCCCTCGCCCCGTAGCTCGGATGTAGTTGAGGCCGCGTCGTCACCGCCGTCCGACTTCGTCATCGTGGCCACCTTTGACCGTCTCTGCATGAACGGCTTGCACCCCTGTGCGTGCTGCACCGCAATGGTTCGGCGGGTGGTCGGAGAGGCCAATTTGGTCGCCGGGGGCGCATTCCGGTGGGTCGCCTGCGCCCCTATAGCATGCCGCCACACCCTGCCTCGCTGGACACGCGCTGCAGTCTAAACCGTCACTTGGGCCACTGACCGGTGGGCCTAGGTCATTAACCAACTAACTAGCCACTAAGCCTAACACTAAAACTCTCACTGACATGCAGGCCCCACCCCCCTAAACGTGTTAAAAAAAAATAAAAAATATTAAATAAAAATATCAATTAATTAATTAACTAAATTAATTAACTTAAATAGTTAGTTCAATTAAACAGTAATTAAATTAGTTAAACCCTAATTAGACTAAACAGTCAATGGAGAACGGGACCGACATGTCAGTTGACGAGTCAACGCCTCTGTTGACTACTGACGTCATGCTGACATCAGCATGCACTGTTTTGGATAATGTTGGATTAAAATAATTTATAAATGCTAAAAATGATTTAAATCTTTTAAAATCAATATAAAATAAACCGTAGCTCAGATGGAAAAACTTTGTACATGAAAGTTGCTCAGAATGACTAGACGAATCCGGTTACGTAGCCCGTTCGTCCGCCACGCATCCCTAGCATAGAGGACACACAACTTTCCCCCTCCGGTTCATCTGTCCGAAAACGCGAAACACCGGGAATACTTTCCCGGATGATTTCCCCCTTCGCCGGTATCACCTACTACCGCGTTAGGGCATACCTACTCCGCATATTGCCTCGTTATGTTTTGTTATGCTTTGTTTGCTCCGTATTTACTGTTTCTTCCCCCTCTTCTTCTCCGGTAGACCCCGAGACCAGCGCTGATGCCACCGAGTACGACTACGTCACCGACGATCCTTCTTCCTATACAATAGAGCTTCCAGGCAGCCCCCCCCCTTGATCACCAGATATTGCCTATTCTTCTCTATACTGCTTGCATCCTATTCTGCTGCATAGCCTATCATTGTTGCTGCAGTTGTTACCCTTACCTGCTATCCTAATCCTTAGTACAGGATGCTAGTGTTTCATTAGTGGCCCTACACTCTTGTCCATCTGCCATGCTATACTACTGGGTCGTGATCGCTCGGGAGGTGATCACGGGCATATGCTATATACTTTATACTGTTACATTACTTATGATACTGTTCGGAGATGGGGCTGAAGGGCAGGTGGCTCCATCCCGGTAGAGGTGGGCCTGGGTTCCCGACGGCCCCTCATCACACTTTGTGGCGGAGTGACAGGCAGGTTGAGACCACCTAGGAGAGAGGTGGGCCTGGCCCGGTCGGTGTTCGCGGATACTTAACACGCTTAACGAGATCTTGGTATTTGATCCGAGTCCGCCATTTGGTCTATACGCACTAACCAGCTACGCTGAACAGCTTATGGGCACTCGACGTCGTGGTATCGGCCGAAGCCTTCGTGGACGTCGATGTCGGCGCGCTACCGGATTGGAACGTAAGCTCGCTCTTGTATTAAGGGGACTAGTTCTGCTTCCGGCCGCGTTCGCAACATGCAGGTGTGCTCAGGGCGATGGGCCCAGATCCCTGTGCGCTTAGGTTTAGACCGGCGTGCTGACCTCTCTGTTGGCCTAGGTGGGGCTGCGATGTGTTGATCTTCCAAGGCCGGGCATGACCCATAAAAGTGTGTCCGGCCAAATGGGATCAACCGTGTTGGGTGATGTGGTGGACCCCTGCAGGGAATTTTATCTATTCGAATAGCCGCGATCTTCGGTAATAGGACGACTTGGAGTTGTACCTTGACCTTATGACAACTAGAACCGGATACTTAATAAAACACACCCTTCCAAGTGCCAGATACAACCCCGTGATCGCTCTCTAACAGGGCGACGAGGAGGGGATTGCCGGGTAGGATTATGCTATGCGGTGCTACTTGGAGGACTTTAGTCTACTCTCTTCTACATGCTGCAAGACGGAGGCTTCCAGAAGCGTATTATTCGACAGGATTAGATATCCCCGTCTTATTCTGGCATTCTGCAGTTCAGTCCACCGATATGGCCCTTTACACATATACCCATGCATATGTAGTGTAGCTCCTTGCTTGCGAGTACTTTGGATGAGTACTCACGGTTGCTCTTCTCCCCTTTTGCCCCTTCTCTTCTACCTGGTTGTCGCAACTAGATGTCGGAGTCCACGAGCCAGACGCCACCGTTGACGACGACTCCTACTACACTAGAGGTGCCTACTACTACGTGCAGCCCGCTCACGACGACCAGGAGTAGTTTAGGAGGATCCCAGGGAGGAGGCCTGCGCCTCTTTCGATTGTATCCCAGTTTGTGCTAGCCATCTTATGGCAACCTTGTTTAACTTATGTCTGTACTCAGATATTGTTGCTTCCGCTGACTCGTCTATGATCGAGCACTTGTATTCGAGCCCTCGAGGCCCCTGGCTTGTATTATGTTGCTTGTATGACTTAATTATGTTTTTAGAGTTGTGTTGTGATATCTTCCCGTGAGTCCCTGATCTTGATCGTACACGTTTGCGTGCATGATTAGTGTACGATTGAATCAGGGGCGCCACAAGTTGGTATCAAAGCCGACTGCCTGTAGGAATCCCCCTATCAACCTCCTTGGCCGAAGTCGAGTCTAGTGATTGCAAAACTTTCACTAACATGGATGTGTGTCTTACGGACCCACGTCGTCATTGGGTGGTATTAGGATCTTTTACTCCTCGTCTATACTCTGGGATTCTGATCTCTCTTCTATTAGGGTTAAATGGTTTTGCTAACTCTAACTCTAGGTTCTCGTAAATACTCTCTCCCGAAGAGCTCCTTCAGCCCAGATGATCAACTGCTTCACGAGAAGATTTTGAAGATACTCTTCGATGCTTTCACGAGACCCTTGTGCCCTCTATCTTTTCAATTCCCTGCTATCGAGATATCCATATGGATAACGACATACACTTGTCGTTCATACAATCACTCCCTGTTGCTCTTGTTATTACCAATTACATCGAAATGTTATCTCCTTGTTCACATAACTGTGGAAATCCATGCTTTGTTAATCTCGATGAATTGTCACTGAGTCCATCAGCCACCTCCTCGTCCTCTCC
This sequence comes from Aegilops longissima, assembly GCA_021605205.1. Classification (NCBI taxonomy): domain Eukaryota; kingdom Viridiplantae; phylum Streptophyta; class Magnoliopsida; order Poales; family Poaceae; genus Aegilops; species Aegilops longissima. The sequence goes on from CM038677.1 coordinate 271,613,642, forward strand.
TTGTTTCAATGATGAGCTTTTGTTTCGGAACTCGCTTCCGTAGTAAATTTCCCGAGAATCTTACAATGTTGTCTCATCAATTTGTTTTGCACCTTTTTTTCTCAGACATCCTGAGCCTGAGGTATCCTAACACCAATCAGATCTGAATCTCGGTCAGATATGATGGTTGGAACATTTTTCCAAGAGTTATAACACTGGTCTTTTATGACCCAGTAAGGTGATGGCATGCCCAGCGCACCTGTCTGGATTACCTGCTATTGTAGATTCCTTTTCAACAAGGTTATCCATTCTTCCATGAGGAAATTGAAAGACTTATTCCACAATTTATTCCTGATGGATCCTTTGTGTAAACAAAGTCTGATCTTTACCCAGTGACCATGTCAATGCTATCTCGAGGCATGTCTGTGGTACTCCGTTCATCAACAAGAATATTTGAAGCGCAATGCTTAATTTTTCTTGATCAATTATCCAAACACTGTTGTATGGGTAACGTCATGAAATCCGTCTCCCCCTTACCTAAAGGGTTTTCTACATTATATCCTGTCACAGATATCATGCTCTGCTTGTCCTTGGGAAGGATATACCATTGAAATATGTGTTTAAACACATTTTTCCTTTCCATTATTTGATTTAATCTGATAGTCACATTTTCCTTTCCATTGTTTGGTTTAACCCTTTCTTGTGATCTATATGATCCAAGCCGAAATATTCTCCTGCTTATGTAAACACCTCGGTGTACAATTCTGTCGTAAGACCCTGTTACTTTTGTTGATGACATTCCGGTAACCACCGATGGAGGAAAACTTTGCCTACTGGTCCGCCTCGTTTCAACAAGCAGGAAAATGGTTCTCTTCGTCCCTCGCCCTTGGTGCCGAAGTTGTTGCCGACATATCTGACAGTCTCTTCTGTGACGTGCCTTGCTATCATGACCATGCAAGCTGTCAACGCCTTTCTACTTTTAACCCACATGGTGGGCCCATTACCCACAGTTCCACAGGATCAAAACCTGACTCTTCTGTATATCCCTGTCCCCAAAAGTTATTTATCGAGCCTGTCTACGTATGTAATTCACGGGCCACCTTCCTAGTGATCTATTCTGGTATCAGACACAATACTTATTCCCATTGCTTTGAACCCCTTTTCACGCTCTGTTTCAGGCATCGAACGATTGCCTGCCCGCTCGAAACTTCCCATGATACCTCCTTACTTTGCTCTCGATATTTTTGTAAGTTTCAATTCGAGAGTTACTTTCGCCACCTTACTCGATATTATTGACCAGATAGTCGACCTTGCAGAGGTTTGTTTTCCCGGAATGCCCACCCTTTATTCTTTCGTAAGTACGATGGAGTTCCCGAAGAAATGATGATGACTTCATCATGCTGACCTAAAGCAGAGAAATGAAGACATCAACGTAATGGATCGACCTCTTCGAGAAGAGCAACCAAGACCGAGAACACTAGCTAGAATTTGGTAAACAGAACCCTCCTCCTTTACTTCGCCTCTTAAATCTCGGGACGAAATTTCTTGTAGTGGAGGAGAATTGTAACGCCCGGATAATTAGCTACAGTAATCCCACGTTAATGATGCCACGTCAACACGGTTACTGTCGTTAATCTCGCGTTAGTTCAAAACTGATACAAATTCAAATGTAGATTTAAGTCAAATGGTAAAAAAAAATCAAATTTCAAAACAAAAATGTTCCATGGGTTGAAGATATTCACTAGATAATTGTCATGCCTTAACAAACATTTCTAGAGATGTTTAAAATGGCCCTGGATATGAAAACGGTACCAAAACAACCCCATTTAAGTCATTTCCTTTTTAATCAAAATAAAACAACTTCAAACCAATCCCAAACTTTTTATGGCAGTGAGGTATATTGCATACTAAATATTGAGACCAACCACACATTTTACAAACTTGGATTATTGTTAAAGTGCAACAAAAATTAAAATAGAAAAAAAACAAAAAAAACAAAAGGAAACCCCCTCCCCTGGCCTTCGGCCCACCAGGCCGCAAGCCGGTCGGCCCACCCCGCTACCACCTGGCCTACTTAGGCCTCCCCTCACCCCAAAAACCCTAACCCCCACGACCCACTTCCCCCGATCCCCCCTCTCTGGCACGGTTCCCTCCCCCCGATCTGGATCGGGGGGCACACGCCGCTCGCCCCGACGCCCGCTATCGCCCGACCCCGTCGAACCACCCCCTCGCTCCCTCCACTGCCCATCACCGAACCGCCCCGCCACCTCGACATCACACCCGAGCAGCGACCTCGACACTGCCTCCCCTTGCTCACAGACTGTCACAGGGCCAGAGCTCACCGCCTTGGCGCTCGTCGGCCGTCGCTCATCCCGGCCGCCTCTTCACCGTCGGACCTCGCCGGGGCTCCTCCGGACCCCTACCTCACCGAATTAGCCGCGTCTGCCTCCTCTGCCCCGCCGGTCGTCACCGTCGATCCACCACCACCACTGCTTCTCCGTCTTCGTCGGGCACGCTCCCGAGCTCACTGTGAGCTCCCTGTCCTCTGGCCTCTCCACTTTCTTCCCCTCGCCCCGTAGCTCGGATGTAGCTGAGGCCACGTCATCACCGCCGTCCGACTTCGTCATCGTGGCCACCTTCGGCCGTCTCCGCATGAACGGCTTGCACCCCTGTGCGTGCCGCGCCGCAATGGTTCTGCGGGTGGTCGCAGAGGCCCATTTGGTCGCCGGGGGCGCATTCCGGTGGGTCGCCTGCGCCCCTATAGCACGTAGCCACACCCTGCCTCGCTGGACACGCGCTGCGGTCTATACCGTCACTTGGGCCACTAACCGGTGGGCCTAGGTCATTAACCAACTAACTAGCCACTAAGCCTAACACTAAAACTCTCACTGACATGCAGGCCCCACCCCCTAAACGTGTTAAAAAAGAATTAAAAAATATTAAATAAAAATATCAATTAATTAATTAATTAACTAAATTAATTAACTTAAATAGTTAGTTTAATCAAACTGTAATTAGATTAGTTAAACCCTAATTAGACTAAACAGTCAATGGCGAACGGGACCCACACGTCAGTTGACGAGCCAACGCCTCTCTTGACCACTGACGTCATGCTGACGCCAGCATGCACTGTTCTGGATAATGTTGGATTAAAATAATTAAATAAATGCTAAAAAATGATTTAAATCTTTTAAAATCAATATAAAATAAACCGTAGCTCAGATGGAAAAACTTTGTACATGAAAGTTGCTCAGAACAACTAGACGAATCCGGTTACGTAGCCTGTTCGTCCGCCACACATCCCTAGCATAGAGGACACGCAACTGTCCCCCTCCGGTTCATCTGTGCGATAACGCGAAACACCGGGAATACTTTCCTCGATGTTTTCCCCCTTCGCCGGTATCACCTACTACCGCGTTAGGGCATACCTACAACGTGTATTGCCTCATTATGTTTTGTTATGCTTTGTTTGCTCCGTATTTACTGTTTCTTCCCCCTCTTCTTCTCCGGTAGACCCCGAGACCAGCGCTGATGCCACCGAGTACGACTACGTCACCGACGACCCTTCTTCCTGTACAATAGAGCTTCCAGGCAAGCCCCCCCCCCCTTGATCACCAGATATCGCCTATTCTTCTCTATACTGCTTGCATTAGAGTAGTGTAGCATGTTACTGCTTTCGGTTAATCCTATTCTGCTGCATAGCCTGTCATTGTTGCTACAGTTGTTACCCTTACCTGCTATCCTAATGCTTAGTATAGGATGCTAGTGTTTCATCAGTGGCCCTACATTCTTGTCCGTCTGCCATGCTATACTACTGGGCCGTGATCGCTCGGAAGGTGATCACAGGCATATGCTATATACTTTATACTGTTATATTACTTATGATACTGTTCGGAGATGGGGGCTGAAGGGGCAGGTGGCTCCATCCCGGTAGAGGTGGGCCTGGGTTCCCGACGGCCCCCGACTGTTACTTTGTGGCAGAGCGACAGGGCAGGTTGAGACCACCTAGGAGAGAGGTGGGCCTGGCCCTGGTCGGTGTTCGCGGATACTTAACACGCTAAACGAGATCTTAGTATTTGATCCGAGTCTGGCCATTTGGTCTATACGCACTAACCAGCTACGCGAGAACAGTTATGGGCACTCGACGTCGTGGTATCAGCCGAAGCCTTCGTTACGTCAGCGACTGAGCGGCGCGCGCCGGATTGGAACGTAAGCCTGCTCTTGTATTAAGGGGGCTAGTTCTGCTTCCGGCCGCGTTCGCAACATGTAGGTGTGCTAAGGGCGATGGGACCAGACCCCTGTGCGCTTAGGTTTAGACCGGCGTGCTGACCTCTCTGTTGGCCTAGGTGGGGCTGCGACGTGTTGATCTTCCGAGGCCGGGCATGGCCCAGAAAAGTGTGTCCGGCCAAATGGGATCAAGCGTGTTGGGTTATGTGGTGCACCCCTGCAGGGAAGTTTATCTATTCGAATAGCCGTGATCTTCGGTAACAGGACGACTTGGAGTTGTACCTTGACCTTATGACAACTAGAACTGGATACTTAATAAAACACACCCTTCCAAGTGCCAGATACAACCCGGCGATCGCTCTCTAAAAGGGCGATGAGGAGGGGATTGCCGGGTAGGATTATGCTATGCGATGCTACTTGGAGGACTTCAATCTACTCTCTTCTACATGCTGCAAGACGGAGGCTGCCAGAAGCGTAGTCTTCAACAGGATTAGTTATCCCCCTCTTATTCTGGCATTCTGCAGTTCAGTCCACCGATATGGCCCTTTACACATATACCCATGCATATGTAGTGTAGCTCCTTACTTGCGAGTACTTTGGACGAGTACTCATGTTTGCTTTTCTCCCCCTTTTCCCCCTTCTCTTCTACCTGGTTGTCGCAACCAGATGTCGGAGCCCAGGAGCCAGATGCCACCATCGACGATGACTCCTACTACACTGGAGGTGCCTACTACTACGTGCAGCCCACGGCGGCCGACCGTGAGTAGTTTAGAGGATCCTGTAGGAGGCCTGCGCCTCTTTTGATTGTATCCCAGTTTGTGCTAGCCATCTTATGGCAAACTTGTTTAACTTATGTCTGTACTCAGATATTGTTGCTTCCGCTGACTTGTCTATGATCGAGCACTTGTATTCGAGCCCTTGAGGCCCCTGGCTTGTATTATGATGCTTGTATGACTTAATTATGTTTTTAGAGTTGTGTTGTGATATCTTCCCGTGAGTCCCTGATCTTGACCGTACACGTTTGCGTGCATGATTAGTGTATGATTGAATCGAGGGCGTCACACTTATGTACTCGAAAGTTTACTTGTACAAGCATTAATTTTAGCAAGAACTACTGATGTCTACTACACAACATTCTTCTAGTAGACGTTGTTGGGCCTGCAAGTGCACAGGTTTGTAGGACAATAGCAAATTTCCCTCAAGTGGATTACCTAAGGTTTATCAATCCGTGGGAGGCGTAGGATGAAGATGGTCTCTCTCAAGCAACCTTGCAACCAAATAACAAAGAGTCTCTTGTGTCCCCAACACACCCAATACAATGGTAAATTGTATAGGTGCACTAGTTCGGCGAAGAGATGGTGATACAAGTGCAATATGGATGGTAGATATAGGTTTTTGTAATCTGAAAATATAAAAACAGCAAGGTAACTAATGATAAAAGTGAGCATAAACGGTATTGCAATGCTAGGAAACAAGGCCTAGGGTTCATACTTTCACTAGTGCAAGTTCTCTCAACAATAATAACAAAATTGGATCATACAACTATCACTCAACATGCAACAAAGAGTCACTCCAAAGTCACTTATAGCGGAGAACAAACGAAGAGATTATGGTAGGGTACGAAACCACCTCAAAGTTATTCTTTCCAATCAATCCGTTGGCTATTCCTATAAGTGCCACAAACAGCCCTAGAGTTCGTACTAGAATAACACCTTAAGATACAAATCAACCAAAACCCTAATGTCACCTAGATACTCCAATGTCACCTCAAGTATCCGTGGGTATGATTATACGATATGCATCAAAAAATGTCAGATTCATCTATTCGACCAACACATAGAACCTCAAAGAGTGCCCCAAAGTTTCTATCGAAGAATCACGACGAAAACGTGTGCCAACCCCTATGCATAGGTTCATGGGCGGAACCCGCAAGTTGATCACTAAAACATACATCAAGTGAATCACGTGATATCCCATTGTCACCACAGATACGCACGGCAAGACATACATCAAGTGTTCTCAAATCTTTAAAGACTCAATCCGATAAGATTACTTCAAGGGGAAAACTCAATTCATTACAAGAGAGTAGAGGGGGAGAAGAAACATAAAATCCAACTATAATAGCAAAGCTCTCGACACATCAAGATCGTGCCAAATCAAGAACACGAGAGAGAGAGAGAGAGAGAGAGAGAGAGAGAGAGAGAGAGATCAAAAACATAGCTACTGGTACTTACCCTCAACACCGAGGGTGAACTACTCCCTCCTCGTCATGGAGAGCGTCGGGATGATGAAGCTGGCCACCAGTGAGGGTTCCGCCCTCCGGCAGGGTGCCGGAACGGGTGTAGATTGGTTTTTGGTGGCTTTGGAGGTTTGCGGCGGTGGAACTCCCAATCTAATCTTTGTTCTGGAAGTTTTAGGGTACGTGGAGTTATATAGGCGGAAGAAGCACGTCAGGGGAGCCACGAGGGCCCCACAAGGCAGGGGGGACGCCCTAGGGGGGTGGGCGCGCCCCCCACCCTCGTGGCTTCCTCGTTCCTTCCTTGACGTGGGGTACAAGTCCATCCCGTAGCTTTCCTTCCAAAAATAACTTCTCCAGTTGATTTCGTTCCGTTTTGACTCCGTTTGGTATTCCTTTTCTTCGAAATACTGAAATAGGCAAAAAACAGTAAATCTGGGCTGGGCCTCCGGTTAATAGGTTAGTCCCAAAAGTAATATAAAAGTGGATAATAAAGCCCAATATTGTCCAAAACAGTAGATAATATAGCATGGAGCAATCAAAAATTATAGATATGTTGGAGACATATCAAGCATCCCCAAGCTTAATTCCTGCTCGTCCTCGAGTAGGTAAATGATAAAAAGATAATTTTTCATGTGGAATGCTAGTTTGCATAATTTCAATGTTATTCTTCTTAATTGTGATATGAATATTCAGATCCGAAAGATTCAAGACAAAATTTTAATATTGACATAAAAATAATAATACTTCAAGCGTACTAACTAAGCAATTATGTCCTCTCAAAATAACATGGCCAAAGAAAGTTATCCCTACAAAATCATATAGTCTGGCTATGCTCTATCTTCACCACACAAAGTATTTAAATCATGCACAACCCCAATGACAAGCCAAGCAATTGTTTCATATTTTTGATGTTCTCAAACTTTTTCAATCTTCACGCAATACATGAGCGTGAGCCATGGATATAGCACTATATGTGGAATAGAATGGTGGTTGTGGAGAAGACAAAAAGGGAGAAGATAGTCTCACATCAACTAGGCGTATCAACGGGCTATGGAGATGCCCATCAATAGATATCAATGTGAGTGAGTAGGGATTGCCATGCAACGGATGCACTAGAGCTATAAGCATATGAAAGCTCAACAAAAGAAACTAAGTGGGTGTGCATCCAACTCGCTTGCTCACGAAGACCTAGGGAATTTTGAGGAAGCCCATCATTGGAATATACAAGCCAAGTTCTATAATGTAAAATTCCCACTAGCATATGAAAGTGACAACATAGGAGACTCTCTATCATGAAGATCACGATGCTACTTTCAAGCACAAGTGTGGTAAAAGGATAGTAGCATTGTCCCTTCTCTCTTTTTCTCTCATTTTTTGTTTTTTTTGTTTGGGCCTTTTCTCTTTTTTTTATGGCCTCTTTTTTTTCTCTTTTATTTTATTCTATTTTATTTTTCGTCCGGAGTCTCATCCCGACTTGTGGGGGAATCATAGTCTCCATCATCCTTTCCTCACTGGGACAATGCTCTAATAATGATGATCATCACACTTTTATTTACTTACAACTCAAGAATTACAACTCGATACTTAGAACAAAATATGAATCTATATGAATGCCTCTGGCGGTGTACTGGGATGTGCAATGACTCATGAGTGACATGTATGAAAGAATTATGAACGGTGGCTTTGCCACAAATACGATGTCAACTACATGATCATGCAAAGCAATATGACAATGATGAAGCGTGTCATAATAAAAGAAATGGTGGAAGGTTGCATGGCAATATATCTCGTAATGGCTATGGAAATGCCATGATAGGTAGGCATAGTGGCTGTTTCGAAGAAGGTTTACCGTGAGTGTATGATACCGGCGAAAAGTGCGCGGTATTAGAGAGGCTAGCAATGGTGGAAGGAAGAAAGTGCGTATAATACATGGACTCAACATTAGTCATAAAGAACTCATATACTTATTGCAAAAATATACAAGTTATCAAAGCAAAGTATTACGCGCATGCTCCTAGGGGGATAGATTGGCAGGAAAAGACCATCGCTCCTCCCCGACCGCCACTCATATGGAAGACAATCAATAAATAAAGCATGCTCCGACTTCATCACATAACGGTTCACCACACGTGCATGCTACGGGAATCACAAACTTTAACACAAGTATTTCTCAAATTCACAACTACTCAATTAGCATGACTCTAATATCACCTTCTTCATATCTCAAAACAATCATCAAGCATCAAACTTTTCTTAGTATTCAACACACTCATAAGAATTCTTACAAATCTTGTATGCTTAGCATATTAAGATTAAGAGCATTACCATGCTATGTAAGACTCTCAAAATAATATAAGTGAAGCATGAGAGTTCATCTATTTCTTCAAAATAAAACCATCATTGTGCTCTAAAAGATATAAGTGAAGTACTAGAGCAAAACCAAACTACTCCGAAAGATCTAAGTGAAGATCAATAAGTAGTCGGATAATTATGCAACTTTGTGAAGACTCTCCCATCTAAGAATTTCAGATGTTGGTATTTTATTCAAACAGCAAGAAAAGCTAAAGAAAATAAAATGACGCTCCAAGCAAAACACATATCATGTGGTGAATAAAAATATAGCTCCAAGTAAAGTTACCGATGAACGAAGACAAAAGAGGGGATGCCACCCGGGGCATCCCCAAGCTTAGACGCTTGGTTATCCTTGAATATTACCTTGGGGTGACTTGGGCATCCCCAAGCTTAGGCTCTTGCCACTCCTTATTCCATAGTCCAAAGAATCTTTACCCAAAACTTGAAAACTTCACAACACAAAACTTAACAGAAAACTCGTAAGCACGTTAGCGAAAGAAAACAAAACACCACTTCAAGGTACTGTAATGAACTCATTCTTTATTTATATTGTGTTAAACCTACTGTATTCCAACTTCTCTTTGGTTTGTAAACTATTTTACTAGCCATAGATTCATCAAAATAAGCAAGCAACACAATGAAAACAGAATCTGTCAAAAACAGAACAGTCTGTAGTAATCTGTATAAAAAGCAACCTTATGGAACTCCAGAAATTCTAAAATAAATTGGTGGACCTGAGGAATTTGTCTAGTAATCATCTGCAAAAAGAATCAACTAAATATCACTCTCCAGTAAAACGTTCTATATAATCTCGTGAGCGCTAAAGTTTCTGTTTTTTACAGCATGATTATAAAGACTTCACCCAAGTCTTCCCAAAGGTTCTACTTGGCACAAACACTAACTAAAACACAAAACCACATCTAAACAGAAGCTACATGTATTATTTATTCCTAAACATAACCAAAAATCAAGAAACTAAAATAAAATTGGGTTGCCTCCCAACAAGCGCTATCGTTTAACGCCCCTAGCTAGGCATGATGATTTTAATGATGCTCACATAAAAGATAAGAATTGAAACATAAAAGGAGCATCATGAAGAATATGACTAGCACATTTAAGTCTAACCCACTTCCTATGCATAGGGATTTTGTGAGCAAACAACTTATGGGAACAAGAATCAACTTGCATAGGAAGGTAAAACAAGCATAACTTCAAGATTTTAAGCACATAGAGAGGAAACTTGATATTACTGCAATTCCTACAAGAATATATTCCTCCCTCACAATAATTTTCAGTAGCATCATGAATTAATTCAACAATATAACCAGCACCTAAAGCATTCTTTTCATGATCTACAAGCATAGAAAATTTACTACTCTCCACATAAGCAAAATTCTTCTCATTCGTAATAGTGGGAGCAAATTCAAGAAAATAACTATCATGGGATTGAAAATTGAAATCAAAATGACAAGTTTCATGGTTATCATTATTATTTATAGCATACGTGTCATCGCAATAATCATCATAGATAGGAGGCATGCTTTTATCATAATAAATTTGCTCATCAAAACTTGGGGGACAAAAAAAATATCATATTCATCAAACATAGCTTCCCCAATCTTGTGGCTTTGCATATCATTAGCATCATGGATATTCAAGGAATTCATACTAACAACATTGCAATCATGCTCATCACTCAAAGATTTAGTGCCAAACATTTTAATGCATTCTTCTTCTAACACTTTGGCACAATTTTCCTTTCAATCATACTCACGAAAAATATTAAAAAGATGAAGCGTATGAGACAAACTCAATTCCATTTTTTTTGTAGTTTTCTTTTGTATACTAAACTAGTGCTAAAACAAGAAACAAAAAGATTCGATTGCAAGATCTAAAGATATACCTTCAAGCACTCACCTCCACGGCAACGGCGCCAGAAAAGAGCTTAGTTGACGGGGTGTGAGTGCCGCTTACCTAGCCTCCCCGGCAACGGCGCCAGAAAAGAGCTTGATGTCTACTACACAACCTTCTTCTTGTAGACGTTGTTGGGCCTGCAAGTGCACATGTTTGTAGGACAGTAGCAAATTTCCATCAAGTGGATGACCTAAGGTTTATCAATCCGTGGGAGGCGTAGGATGAAGATGGTCTATCTCAAGCAACCCTGCAACCAAATAACAAAGAGTCTCTTGTGTCCCCAACACACCCAATACAATGGTAAATTGTATAGGTGCACTAGTTCGGCGAAGAGATGGTGATACAAGTGCAATATGGATGGTAGATATAGGTTTTTGTAATCTGAAAATATAAAAACAGCAAGGTAACTAATGATAAAAGTGAGCGTAAACGGTATTGCAATGCTAGGAAACAAGGCCTAGGGTTCATACTTTCACTAGTTCAAGTTCTCTCAACAACAATAACATAATTGGATCATATAACTATTCCTCAACATGCAACAAAGAGTCACTCCAAAGTCACTAATAGCGGAGAACAAACGAAGAGATTATGGTAGGGAACGAAACCACCTCAAAGTTATTCTTTCCAATCAATCCGTTGGGCTATTCCTATAAGTGCCACAAACAGGCCTAGAGTTGTACTAGAATAACACCTTAAGATACAAATCAACCAAAACCCTAATGTCACCTAGATACTCCAATGTCACCTCAAGTATCCGTGGGTATGATTATACGATATGCATCACAAAATGTCAGATTCATCTATTCGACCAACACATAGAACCTCAAAGAGTGCCCCAAAGTTTCTATCGAAGAATCATGACGAAAACGTGTGCCAACCCCTATGCATAGGTTCATGGGCGGAACCCACAAGTTGATTACCAAAACATACATCAAGTGAATCACGCGACATCCCATTGTCACCATAGATACGCACGGCAAGACATACATGAAGTGTTCTCAAATCTTTAAAGACTCAATCCGATAAGATTACTTCAACGGGAAAACTCAATTCATTACAAGAGAGTAGAGGGGGAGAAGAAACATAAGATCCAACTATAATAGCAAAGCTCACGATACATCAAGATCGTGCCAAATCAAGAACATGAGAGAGAGAGAGAGAGAGAGATCAAACACATAGCTACCGGTACATACCCTCAACCCCGAGGGTGAACTACTCCCTCCTCGTCATGGAGAGCGCCGGGATGATGAAGATGGCCACCGGTGAGGGTTCGCCCCTCCTGCAGGGTGCCGGAACGGGTCTAGATTGGTTTTTGGTGGCTCTGGAGGTTTGCGGCGGCGGAACTCCCGATCTAATCTCTGTTCTGGAAGTTTTAGGGTACGTCGAGTTATATAGGCGGAAGAAGCACGTCAGGGGAGCCACGAGGGCCCCACGAGGCAGGGGGCGTGCCCTAGGGGGTGGGCGCGCCCCCCACCCTCATGGCTTCCTCGTTCCTTCCTTGACGCGTGGTCCAAGTCCTTCCGGTAGCTTTCCTTCCAAAAATAACTTCTCCAGTTGATTTCGCTCCGTTTTGACTCCGTTTGATATTCCTTTTCTTCGAAATACTGAAATAGGCAAAAAACAGCAAATCTGGGCTGGGCCTCCGGTTAATAGGTTAGTCCCAAAAGTAATATAAAAGTGGATAATAAAGCCCAATATTGCCCAAAATAGTAGATAATGTAGCTTGGAGCAATAAAAAATTATAGATACGTTGGAGACGTATCAAGTACCTCTGACTGAACACCATTTACCAGTCTGTACCCTAGGTAATTAAAGTTCGTCCATGGATGATATTGGTTGTGATCTCAATCATTTGGATGCATAAACATACTGAACATGTGTATATCCGAATCTTTTTGTTAATTATCTATGAATATTGTTGTGTGATCTATCAATAGTTTGGATCCATAGACATGCTGAACTTGTGTTTAGATGAATCTTTTGAGTTGTTGATAGTGAATGTTGGCTATGAATATGAACGTGTCTTGTGAACCAGAGTTTGATACGAATGTTTACCTTTTCTGTTGTGCTTGTGTGTGAACTTGTTAGTATGCCTACTGTGGGGTATGTGACATGTGGGTGTCAACGACACACCTTCTTCTCGAGAAGAATTGCACCTGCTTTTTTAGGGTAGCAACGGCGCATCAGCTCTTTTTAATCTTTTTGCTTTGTCTTGCCCCCTCCCCCGCTCATCCCTTGCCGTAATGTTTTCGGCATCAAAACAAACATAGTACTGCGTTGTTTTGGGGGCTTCATGAAAAATCGAGTGCTGGTTTCTGTAGGTTGGCTCACCCAGCAAATGGGCCGCTGGTCCACCACGGACTGGGTGGCTAAAAATACAAGTTGTCTGGTGCAGAGGCAAGTAAAAAAAAGCCATCGAGAGCCATCCACAGAAAAAAAGTCTCTCCTGATGTGCTTCTTCAGTCGTGCCGCCGGCCCCCTCAATAATCCAGTTCGCTCGGGGATCTGGTATCATTTTTTTCCAGAGGGCGAACAAGTATCAGCTAGGCCTAGGTTTTGTATTTTAACATGCATAGCCCACGACATACAGTGACAGTGGTTTCAACTTATTTTTTGAGGTCCATACCAGCCTATGGGATTTTTCTTAAAGATCGGCAGCCCAATGTATTTTTTAACCACATTATATATATTTATATTATTACTATTATCGTATATTTTATAGAGACTTATATATACATTATAAAAACATCCCACGTGTTATTAACTTATAAAAGTAAATGTTGAACAGAAGTTGGCATGGAAACTCCTGGTTGTTTTTAACTCACAGGCAAGGAAATCCTGGTGATGGCGTACAAAAGCTCGCTAATTTGTTAATTATGTATATAAAAAATGCGCCTCTTCGGTTTATTTTTGATATTAATTGCTCCTTCTAACAGAAAATTATATATATAACGAGCCCAGCTAATTTGTGTATTTGAAGGAAGTGCAAATGGGCTTGGATTTCTTAGATAATTTAAATGGGCCGCATTGACACGAAATTATTTGTTCACCCAGCCCAACAAATGGACTGTACATTCTAGAAAACAAGGGTTAAATATATGCCACATTTTTGTAGGCTGACATGTGGGCCAATAGGTCGAAGCCTACGCAGGGTGTTGTCAACTTGGTCGGCATGCACCTTCAATCTCTCGTCTTCTTCCTCCAGCGTCGCCGGTACCGCCTGGTCCGGCCTCCGTCGGCTAGCGGCTCTGCTTAGCAGGCATCATTGCGAAGCGCAACCCCACCGCCGGCAGGCTATCCCTCCACCCCTCCACACCTCCTGTTATTCTCCACTGACTGCAGCCCCACGCCGCACCAGAACCAGTTATAACCCTTCTCCTCCACTCAATCTGCGACTCCACTGCCGTGTCTTCCCATCTCTGAGTCGTTCCTGTCCGGGGCCTCGCCGTCGTCCACCGCCTCGCTGCGCTCGGTGCGGCGTGGTCAACAAACGAGAGTCATCGGAAGAGGACTGTACGTGGAGAGCCTGACGGCTGGGACCCACGAGGTCCATGGTCGCACGCAAGGAAAGTTCCTCCTTATTAAGCTGAAAAAATGTTTCCTCCACCTGACAGCTGGGACCCACCGGTTGTATCTTTGCACAGAAGTAAGTGCCTCCTTGTTATGTGAAAAAAATTATTCCCGCCGTTGACAGCTGGGACCCGTCAGATTTGGTGGCTGACTTGTGGGCCTACTAAGCGGACGTGTACACAGGGCTTTGTAAACTTAATCAACAAATGATTCTAGCAGCTGGACCGTTGGATGTTAATCCAACAGCCGTGTTCCTTCTTCAACCTTTGTTCTTGCTCCTATCTCCCATGGGCGGCACCGTGGTTGTGCTGCCGCGCACCCGAACCAGTCAAATTTCCCACTCCTCTCCATCTGCGACTCCACTGCCCCGTCTTCCCCATCTCCGGGTCGTTCCAGTCTGGGGCCTCGCCGTCGTCCACCAGCCTTTGGTGCGCTTGACACGGTGTGGTCAACGTGGTCAACAACCGAGAGTCATCGGAAGATGACTGTAAGTGAGAGGCTGACAGTGGGGACGCACCACGCCCATGGACGCATGCATGCAACGGAATGCAGCATGGTCAACATGGTCAAGGAACGACTTCCATCGGAAGTGTACTGTATGTCGAGAGACTGACAACTGGGTCCACAGCCGCAGCAAGGAAGTGCCTCCCTATTACACGGAAAATAATGATTCCTCCACCTAACAGCAGGGACCCATCGGACGGGCCACCGTATTTTGCGAAAAAAAAAACGTTTCCCCATGACTGTTGGGACCCACCGGACGGGTCACCATATTTTGCGAAAAATGTTCCCCCTGCTGTCAGCTCGGACCCACCAGAAGTGCCTCCTTATTACGCAGAAAAAAATGAATACTCCCCTTGCTAGCTGGGACCCACCTTGGTGGGAGGCTGACTTGTGGGCCTACTAAGTTGACGGAGACGGAAGGCTTTGTCAACTTAGTCAATATGAACGTTTCTAGCTCCAGTGACCGTACGATGTCCATCCAACGGCCGTAGCGCTTCTTCAACCTCTGGTCTTCTTGCTCCAACCGCCCAAACCAGCGCAAGTCGTGCCTCGTGGTCCTGCCTCCCGTGGCCGGTTGCGATGCGGCGGAGGCCTCACCGCCCCCTACTACTCCCACCGCTGGCCAGGCCATCCCTCTACTCACCCACACCCCATGTTATTCTGCGGCGATGACAGCCTCACACCGCATCAAACCAGTGAACCCTCATACTCCTCTAAGCGTGGGCATCCACTGCCACGTCTTCCCTGGCTCCGCGTTGTCCCCTTCCTAGGCCTCCCCGCCGTCCAACGCCTTGGTGCTCTCAGCGTGGCGTGGTCAATGTGGCCAACGTCCAACTTCCATCGGAAGAGTACTGTACGTGGAGAGGCTGACAACTGGGTCCACGGCAGCCGCAAGGAAGTGACTCATTATTATGCACAAAATAATTATTCCTGCACCGGACAGGGGTAACCCACCGGACAGGCCACTGTATTTCGCAAAAAAACATTCCCCCCTGACTGCTGGGACCCACCAGCTACATCTTCGCACGCAAGGAAGTGTGTGCGGGCAAAAAAAAAAATGATTCGCCCCTTGACTGCTGGGACCCACCAGCTATATCTTCGCACGCATGGAAGTGCCTGACAGTCGGGACCCACCTGGTCGAAGCGTACGTAGCGTTGTCATTCTGGTCGCGAACGCGTACGTACATACTGGTCGATGTAGAGCACGCACGTGTCGTAGTTGAGGCGCGCATGTAGCATGTACACGTACGTACAACGGCCAGTGTGCAAGAAAGAAAATACGACCACGTACGTACATACGGGCGGGGTCTCGAATACCTACTCGCACATACGTACGGCTAGGGCTCGTGTACATGGCTGGGTCGGAATGGAGAAACTGCGTCGTTGTCGTGTTCATGGGGAGGCAATGGAATCCGTCAAGTTCATCGGGAGGCAACGGAACGCGTGGGAGCCAACTGGCTTGGACGGAACAGCCTATGGAAACGAGGCCTGGCGTACCGCAGAACGGAGGAAACGGCCTTGTGTTCGACTGGCCACGGTCAAAACGGGATCCTATTCATCGGGAGGGATCTGGCGTACCGCAAAACGGAGAAAACGGACCTCCTACGGTCGAAACCGGGTTCCTGTTGATCGGGAGGGGTGTGGCGTACTGCAAGACGGAGGAAACAAACTTGTGTTGGAGCGCTACGGTCGAAACGGGGGTCATGTTCATCGGGAGGGGTGCGGCGTACCGCAAAACTGGACTCCACGGGATACTGTTCATCTCCACCGTCGACCCCTCCGGCCTCCACAGACTCTGTTCATCCACCTTCGACCTCCTCCGGCCTCCACTGCATTGTTCATCCACGGGCTCCTGTTCATCCAGCCTCCACCGTGCACTACTCCACCGGTTACTGTTCAACCAGCCCTCTCCACGGGCTCCTGTTCAACCACCCCTCCACGGGCTACTGTTCATCCAACCCTCCACCTTCTACTGTTCATCCTTCCCTCCACGGGGTGGTCCTGTTCATCCTGCCCTCCACGGAGTCCTGTTCATCCAGCCCCAACCGGCTCGATCGATTGGGGTCCTGTTCATCCAGAGGCAACACCACGGGGTCCAGTTCATCCACCCCCACCGGCAACTGTTCAACCAAACCCCCCAGCAACGCTCACTGTTCATCCAGAGGCAGCATCGATCGGCTTCAGTTAGCAGCAGTAGCGAAGGAATCTCTCGATTGGGTTCAGTTAACAGCCATCGATCGATGGCTCGGGTTCAGTAACGCGCAGCCTGCAGTGCAATCACTCGGGTTCAGTTAGTGCCCAACGCCTCGCACCCACGCGCGTGCGTGTACGAGAGAAACGCGCATTGCTCGGCCCCGACCACCCACCGTAACCGGGAACACCCCGATATGTTCCTCGCCCTCGCTTCTACCACGGTTTTTTCCATCATGGACGGCCCAAAGAATGTCATGCAGCTGCCTCTCCGGCCCGCCCAGGACGAAAAGCCCATTTTCTATCATGATTTTTTGTCATAGAAGTAGGACCCTACCACATCTATGATGATACCAGGTTTTGTCACAATTATCATCATAGAACTGTCATAGGTATGACATAATTTTTTTTCGTTCGGCCCAAAATGTCACAGATGTGTCTTTTTTTTGTAGTGAGAATTGCATCACCTTATCATCCTCAGTCTAGTCGTCAAGTTGAACATAGAAATAGAGAAAGAAAATTAATTTTGCAAAAGACTGTCAATAGGTTTAGGAAGAATTGGTCTAAGAAATTATATGATGCACTTTGGGCTTATAGAACAGCATATAAAAATCCTATGGGTATGTCTCCTTATAAAATGGTTTATGGAAAATCTTGTCATTTGCCTCTTGAGTTAGAACATAAAGCATATTGGGCCATCGAAGCGCTCAATTATGATTTCAAGCTTGCTTGTGAAAAGAGGTTATTTGATATTAGATCATTAGATTAATGGAGAACCCAAGCTTATGAAAATGCAAAATTATTCAAAGAAAGGTTAAAAATGGCATGACAAAAGAATCCAAAAGCATGAGTTTAAAGTCGAAGAATATGTTATTTTGTACAACGCTCATTTCAGATTCTTTGCAGGAAAACTCCCCTCAAAATGGGAAGGCCCCTATGTTATCGAGGAGGTTTATCGGTTTGGGGCCATCAAAATAAATAGTTCCGAAGGTACTAACCCGAAGGTTGTCAATGGGCAACGAATAAAATGTTATATCTCAGGTATGCCCATTAATGTTGAAAGTAATATTATCCAAACTTTGACACCGGAAGAACACATAAAAGAGTCCTTCTGAAACACTCCAGAATTGTGAAAATAAGAAGGTTCGTGATACGGTAAGTAAATGAACTTCGAAAAATCCGCAAAAATATTTTTTATCAGTTTTGGAATATTGAAAAAATTAGGAAAAAAGAAACTTCCAAGAGGCGTACCCTGGTGGGCACAAGACACCAGGGCTAGCCAGGCTTGCCTGGCGCGCCCAGGTGGGTTGTGCCCACCTGGGACACCTTTCAAACTCTGTTTTTGTACCGTATGCTTGTCCTCCAAGATAAAAAAATCTACATATACTTACCGAACCTGTTAATCACCGTATCGCGGAGAAAATCCTCTGTTCTCTTTTCTTGCTGTTTTCGGTCAGATTTGTCAAGCCAGGCATCATGTCTTCCTCCTCCTCCAATAACATGGAAGAAGATGCTTGGTTGATGAAGATCGAGCTAAAGAGGGAGGAGCCCACAGACGTCGTCAAGAGAGACAAGGCCAACGAGGCTACCGTAGATCCACCATCGATGCCAGAACAAGCACTGCCCGCCGAGGAGGAAGAAGAAGATATCCTTAAGACTTACCTTGCTTATCTTACCCCTGCTGAGATTGAAGCCTTTCGCATCATTGAAATAGTTCGCACACAAAATAAGTATCTCACTCGCGAAAATATTCTGCATCAAGAGCATATCATCCATCTCCAGAGCGTCATCCGTCGTTTGGAGAATCTCTTGATCCTTAAGGATAGGATCGCTTCATCACCACCATCATCTTCTTCACCACCAAATGAGAATTGAGTGTCGGGTATGGGCACTCCTCTTGGCTTCCGCCAAGCTTGGGGGAGGTGCCCAGGTATCATATCATCCCACTATCTTTTTGCATTTACTTATTTTAGTTCAATCCTTTGCTTTAGAAGAATAAAAGTTTAGTTCGATCCTTTCTTCTTTGAGAGTGTGCTTAGTGATATATCCTTGCAATCGTGTGCAAAGTTAGTTTGTGTTTTTGCTTTCTTTACTCTCATGTTGCAAATAAGAAAGAAAAAGAGAAAGGAAATAAATCAAAAAGATCATATCTATACCTACTAATAAAAGAAATAGGTATTCTTAGTCCATCATACTATTTTATAGAAAACCCCCTAATGTTTCTAACATTAAACGCGTAGTACATATCAAATGTTTTTTAAAATATTCATATCTTCTAAACCATAACTCCAAATTTAACATGTTATATATGGAATTTGATTAGAAAAATATATAGAATTTGAATATGATATTATTTTACTTGTTAACAATTTAAAAAAAATACTATCTAGGGTGCAATCTTAATCAACAGTGCATTATCCGTCTTTCTTTCATATTGGTACTGATCCGAATTCTAGATGAACATCTCAGCAAAATCAGGATTGGAGACGAAATTGAAGATCACTTGCCCATTTCTTTGTACGTATTAAATCAACATGCAAACAGTGTTTAAATAGAAGACATGTGGAATCTTGAACATGCGCTTTTTTTGGCAAATACAATTTTTGTTTGGGCCATAGCTACAAATACTCAGATTATAGACAATTTTTTGTAAATTAAGAGAGTGTGGTATTGTTTTCTCCCGTTGCAACGCACGGGCCCTTTTGCTAGTACTAATCCTATGGTAGGTGATGACACCACATAAGGAAAAGTATAAGTAGAAATTTTTTTTAGAGATTGACAAACATAGCATTAGTCAATGATGCAACTCATGAAATAATTAATAAGGGAAGAGAAGTTTCACATAGAAATATACTATCCTAGAAATCTTTTGTGATTGTGAGCCTTCATCAAAATATTATGTGCCAAAATTGTTGACGTTGGACAAGGAAGACGACTTAATGGTTTTATGTTTGTTTATATTCACATAGAAGTCATATTGTCATAGATCCTTTAACATGTGGTGCTTGCCCCTATCTTTGCTAGCCAAACATTCTGCACTAAGTAGAGAAACTACTTGTGCATCCAAAAACCCTTGAACGCAAATCTTACTTTCAAGTGTCCACCATACTACCTAGGGATTGAGCAATATCCCTCAAGTAAAGTTGTCTTCGGTGCAAAGAGGCAATAAAAATTGCTTCTAAAAGTGTGAGATCATTTAGTGTAAGAGAAAATTGAGCGTTGCACGAACTTGTGATGGTGAAGAATAAAAGTGACAGACTGCATAATAAAGGTCGCTATCACAAGGGGCAATGCAACGTGACGTTCTTTTGCACTAAGGGGTTGAGCATACAAACAAATAAGCACATGGCAACCTCTGCTTCCCTCTGCGAAGGGCCTATCTTTTACTTTTAGGTATTTACTTTTATGCAAAGAGTCAAAGTTTTCCTTCCATTCCTTTTTATTTTTATCCTTTGGCAAGCATCATGTGGTGAGGAAAGATCTAAGAACATATGTCCAATTGAATATAGATAGCATGACTTATTATTGTTGACATCACCCTGGAGGTGAATATGTTGGGAGGCGAAACTATAAGCCCCTATCTTACTATGTGTCCGGTTGAAATGTTTTGCTCATGTGTAAGCGGTGAGTGTTAGCAATCATAGAAGACTATATGATAGTTGAGTATGTGGACTTGCCTAAAGGCTCCGATACGTGACCCTTCCTGAAAAGATGATGAATTGTAGTTGCAAACTTTACTGAGAACATAGTTTGTTGGTTTCTAATAGAGTGTTTGCTTTATACTTCGGTAATGTGATGAATTGTCACTTATGCATGACAAGTCTATGATAAAAGTTCTATGATAAGAGTCCTATTTTTAATTTTGTTGATGTTAACAATAAGACTCTTATCATATAGTCTTCTATGATAGCTAACAAACACCGCTGCATCATCATCATGAGCAAAACGTTTCAACCGGACACATAGAAAGATAGGGGCTTATAGTTTCGCCTCCCAACGTACTCACCTCGAGGGTGATGTCAACGATAATAACTCGTGCTACCCATATTCAACTAGACATATGTGCCTAGATCTTTCATCACCACATGATGTGCCAAAGGAGAAAATAAAATGGAATAGAGAGAAAAACTTTTGACTCTTTGCGTAAAGGTAAATACATAAAAGTGAAAGATAGGCCCTTCGCAGAGGGAGGCAGAGGTTGCCATGCGCTTATTTGTTTGTATGCTCAACCCTTAGTGCAAAAAGAAAGTCACATTCTATTGCCCCTTGTGATGGAAACCTTTATTATGTAGTCTGTCGCTTTTATTCTTGACCATCACAAGTTCGTACAACGCTCAATTTTCTATTACACTAAATGATCTCACACTTTTAGAAGCAATTTTTATTGCCTTATTTCAATGTTGACAACTTACTTGAGGGATCTTGCTCAATCCCTAGGTAGGTATGGTGGACTCTTGAAAATAATATTTGGGTTAAAGGGTTTTTGGATGCACAAGTAGTATCTCTACTTGGTGCGGAATTTTTGGCTAGCAAAGATAGGGGGAAAGCACCACATGTTAAAGGATCCATGACAATATGACTTCTATGTGAATATGGACAAACATAAATCATTAAGTTGTCTTCCTTATCCGACATCAACAATTTTGGCATATACTATTTTGATGGGGCTCACAATCACAAAAGATTTCTAGGATAGTATATTTACATGTGAATCTTCTTTTCCCTTATTAATTCTTTCATGAGTTGCATCATTGACTAATGCTATGTTTGTCAATCTCTAATAAAATTTTCTACTTATACTTTTCCTTATGTGGTGTCATCACCTACCATAAGATTAGCATATGATCTTCTTGATTTATTTCCTTTCCTTTTATTTATTTCCTTTATTTTTATTGTAACATGAAAGTAGAGAAAGCAAAATCTCGAACTAAAGTTTATTATATATCTCGCACACGATTGCAAGGATAGATCACTAAGCAAACTCTCAAAAAGAAATGATCGAACTAAACTTTTATTCATCTAAAGAAAAGATCCCTCTTAATGGAGGTAATATCCTACTTCCTGCTTGATTGACTTTGATGAGTATATGGGTTACAAGAGTTGATCTACCTCGAGATCGTAATGGCTAAACCCTAGATGTCTAGCCTGTATGATTATGATTGCCTCTACGGACTAAACCCTCCAGTTTATATAGACACAGGAGGGGGCTAGGATTGTACAGAGTCGGTTTACACAGAAAGGAATCTTCATATCTGAACGCCAAGCTTGCCATCACGCAAAGGAGAGTCCCATCCGGATACGGGGGAAGGCCTTCTGTCTCGTATCTTTACGACCCATCTGTCCTGCCCACGTCACATAGCCCGGACACCCGAGGACCCCATAATTCAGGACTCCCTCAGTAGCCCCTGAACCAGTCTTCAAGATTGTCTTCGGCATTGCAAGGCGGGTTCCTCCTCCGAATACTCCAAAGTAGTTCCCTGAACAAGAGATCTATATCCGGCTCTGTATAACAGGTTTATCCTGCCAACCATAAAAGCATAATACTTAAAATATATCCTTTGACAGCTTTTTCCGGTGAAGCATCACGTTTGGCTCTGCTATCATTTCGAACCGTTTTTTGGGCCTCCCGCCCTGCGTTTTAATACGCAACTCCCATTAACACGTCTTGTCAAAGTAGAGATCATGTCCCCTTATTGCGAGATTCTCATCAATACGAGTTTTGATAACCTAACCATGTTGTTCGCATGACCCCTCGGGAACAGGTGAGTTTTAAGGCTCGAGGGAGGGGACGCTTGATATTCGCAGTCCACATAAGTGGATATAATTCAACTCTTCCGCCCACACCTCATTCTCCCTCTGCCTCTCCATCCTTGTGCTCTAGCGCCCAAGTTCCAAGCTTTTCTCCCCTCTGCAACTCCTCCGACCATGGCCGGCTCTCAAGGCAAGTGGGTGGTCTCCTCCGTCATGGAGGAGAACATCAAGGAGCTGCGGGAAGCGCGGTATCTAACCACGGAAATGAAGCACGGGCTTCCGGATCTGGAGCAGGTCATCCCTACTCCGGAGGCCGGCAAGAGGGTGGTGTTCATCCCCCACTTCCTCCGCGGACTCGGATTCGCCCTTCACCCCTTTGTAAGTGGTCTCATGTTCTACTATGGGCTAGATTTTCACGATCTCGCCCTAAATTTGTTCCTTCACATCTCGACGTTCATCGTCGTGTGTGAGGCCTTCCTCCGTGTCCCTGCACACTTCGGCTTATGGCTCAAGATTTTTAATGTGAAGCCAAAGGTGGTCGACGGGCAACATGCGGTCTATGGTGGCGCCATGGTGAGCAAGCTACCCAAAGTCAATTGGCCAAAGGGAACCTTTGTAGGCACCTTCAAAATATGGCAACGGGAATGGTTCTATATCACAGAACCCCGCGGCTCCAAGTGGGCAGTTGCTCCAACCTTTAGATCCAGACCCCCGCTGAGGCTCACATCCTGGACCGGCAAGGGTCCGGACTGGTGGTCGGTCACTGAGGTGTTGTTGTTGCAGAAACGTGTCCATATCATGATAGCGAAGGACATTACCCTCGCCGACATAATCCAAGTGATGTTGATCCGCCGATCACTTCCCTGCCAGCGGCGGCCCCTCAAGATGTGGGAGTTCAATCCGGAAGGGCCGCAGACCCTACAATGGTTCTACGGCACAACGCATAAGGGGATCTGGAAGCTGCTTTTTAAGAAGTAGAAATCATGGCCAAGGTCCTCAGACGACACCGGCCTCGATTGCAACCATCCGGCCTCCGAGGTAAATTCAAAAACCTTAGAACATCAATAGGCTCGTCCATCCAAAGGAGAAGTACTGAACAGTCCATCCCCAAATAGGTCTAGATCAAGAAGGTGGAGCAGATCCGATGTCCAGCTCCACTTCCCGAAGACCCAGCCACTCCTCTATTAATGAGGATGCTGGTCCCGGCGCCATACCAGGTGCCGATAAAGAAGGACAAGAAGAAAAAGAAGGAGAAAGAAGAAGGCACTTTGGACGCAATGTCCGGAGAAGCTGACCCAGTCCTCTCACGAGGGCGACGACGACAAGGAGGAGGAGGAAGAAGAAGATCCTCCCCACAAGGGCAAAAAGAGGGCTTCCTCTAAAGACCTGGAGGCCAAAGCATCCTAGAGGGACAAAATTATCCTCCCCGATGACTCGGAGTCAGACGCCGAGGCTATCCCGAAGCACCGTCGCCGGACTAAGACCCATGCCGACTCGTAAGTAGTCCAGGGTTTTTCACATTCATTCGATCTCTTATGAATTGCGATAATAACTCTAAGTTCTATCTTCTCTTAGTCTGGCCCGCGTTCTCCCACAGCCATCCTCATCCTCAAGGGATCTGCCGCCGGAGATGATGGAGAGCGAGTCGGCTCCATTAGTTTCTCCGCTGCCCAGGGAGGATGACGCCGAGTTGTCGTCCCGTAGGCCCTCCCCAAGTCTTGAAGATACGTGGGGGGGGGGGATTTAATGGCGCCAGAGGGTAATGCCTCGGCTATCGGAGGACTAGGGGGTACGGACCCCATGAAGACCGGCAACGGGAGCCTCGGTCAATCCGACCCCCAGCCGCATACTACTCCAAAGACCCACAAGGTTCCGGAGTCTAATGAGCGACTCCCTGCAAGAGAAGAGGGAGCGGCGACCTCTGCTAATCCCAAGGCGCCGAACACTACAGTGGACGTACTCCAAAGTGCATCCGTCCTAGACGAGCACCGCATCCTGATGGGTATGGTGTGTGAGAAGATTCAGTCTGCCAAGAGTGGGCTGAACGAAGCCTTCTCCAGCCTGCTAGCAGGCTTTGAGGTACGCAATGTAATGTTTGTGATCATTTTTATGAGAAATATGCCTGTATATAGATAGTAGCCCCTGAGACTCTGTTCGGTTCTTTGAAAAAAGCGAGCAGAGGATCAATAATCATTTTTCAGGTGGTAACATACTTTTTATCTGGATTGAAATAGGCTTTCTCTATTAGCGGCGACTGCCCAGTCAGTGGAAGTTTCCAAACTCAAACGAAAACTGGAGCGAGCCGATGAGGACCTAGTCCTTGTTAACACGCGGCTCCACCAGGCGCAGGGTATAAGATACATCTTAATGTATGCTTGTTTATGTCCATGTTTTGTGGAAATTCAAGAGTTGCAATGTGCGTGTTTGTACAGATGGTGCCGCCGTGATGGAAACCCTCAGGGGAGAGCTTGTTCAAGCCAAGGAGCAAGCAGGGGTAAGCAAGGCAGCCGCGGATAAGGCGGCTGCGGACTTGACGGCCGAACAGGCCGCTCGGCGCCGTTTTGAGGAACGGGTGACCGAGATGGAGCAAAAGCTCAAGGACACCGCCGCCAAGTGCGAGTCCTTCGAAACGGAAAATAAGGCGAAGGGGACCGAACTCGCCAAGGCCCTTCAAGACACTTCATAGGCGCGGTCCGAATCTCGGGCAGCGCGCGAGGAAATCCGTCAAGCCGGCCAGGTAGCGGCTGGTAAGCCTTTTCTTTTACAGGCTAAATTTGGGGACCGGAAGTATGCCTTTCTTAATCGACTGTGGAGTTCTCCAGACGCATATGCGGATTTGCCGAAGAGTGCCGCGGATGCCGTCCAATTCTTCCAGGCCCAGGAGGGGTATGCGATGGAGAAGCTCTTCTGGTCGCAGTTTGTGGGGCAGGAGCCTCCCGTACTGCTAAATGACCAGATGGCACAATGGGCGGAGCTGCATAAGATGTCCAGCGCGGCCATGAAGGACGTCATAGTGCGGTTGTGGCCTACCGAAGCCATTCTGGACAGCTACTTCGGCCTCGTGCGGCGTCTCGTTGATGCACTGCCTCGGATTGACGCCGTCAAGAGGTGGTCCTGTATAGAAGGAGCGCGTATGGCTTTCGCCCGTGTCAAGATGCACTAGGTGAAAATGAAGGCCGAAAAGGTGGCAGTTGAGGGTCCTCCTAAAAGCAAGGCCCACCGTACACCCGAGCGCTATTTTGAGGACGTGCTAAAAGGTTAGATGGCCAATGCTCTAAGGATGTAGTGTTCGAATAAACTAGTCCGAACTGTCCGGGGGGTTTGTATTATGAACTAAGTATTTTGTAATATATTCATTCCTTGATGAAAAGTTGTATCCTCCTGTGCAGCCATTTATTATATCTGAGAGTTCCCAGTCGTCGGCTCCGCCCCCATGTAGATACTACTGGGGTGTTTAGAATTGCACATGACTACACTTAACCCAACGTCTTGGTCCCTGAAGGAGGTGTCAGTGCGGCGAACCAGGCAATCGGACTATTTTGTTTTATTGCTCTCACTTAGCTATAGGAGTTTGACAATGGGTCTATACAGTAGCCCCTGGTATGTACGCGGCTACCCTGACGCGAATGCGTTACATATGTGACCAGGAAACAGTCCGTGTAATACAGAAAAATCGCTAAGGATTGTAATAAATGGCCGAGTGCCTGACCAGCTCTCGCCGCATCATGACAGTCAGTTTTCGGCTTTCTCTACTAAGGTGCTTAATCGGACGAACCAGAAGCACAATCGCAGTAGTTCTCCCTTTACTACCCTAGCCGATCAGACGGAACGTAAGGTAGAAAACATAGGAGCCGGGCAACCCAACTATTGACCAAATACATGATTCGGAGCCGATGCATATAGTGCCAAGCTCGGGACGCCGAACTGTGCTATAAAGTTGTTCAGACTTTTGTTTGGTAACACACATGTTGCCCTGTAGAGCCCCTGGCAATTTTGTGCCGAGGTGTGTGCGTGAGACAACTAAAGAGGCGGAATAAAGTCTGTAAGTAAAGATGATACCGAACAGGAATTTGGTTCACTGGGATTTGATTGATACGTCAAAACGTAATCTTACAGAAGGTATCGTAATCACCAAGGCCATTTTACATGCCGGTGGTCTAGGGCTAAGGGGAAAAGCTCTATACAGGTCCTTGAGTGAAGTTGTGGTCTGCAAAATGCTTTGCACCTTCCTGCCGCATGTCTGCGCCGCTTTCGCCCAAGTAAGAAAGATTCCTTTAGAGGAATGGTCTTCGGCTATGTATACGGAACCAGGCTCGGAGAGAGTCCTCATGAGTCTGAAGAATGAGTAGGTTTCGATTCACCTGTGGTAAAAAAGAAAAGTTGATTAAAGAAAGGGGAAGGCCGTATAAGGTCGAAACATGTTATAGGCCTGTCCGTATATTGCCTCCGCCAATGCCCAAGGTATTTTGAGTGCATAATTGTGCACGCGCGGTACAAATTTCGCTGATGTACGTGGCGGTCGATGGAGGCGAAACTGCTAATCCAGCCCTGGAGTTGCTGGGCTGCCAGCATGCAGAACTGACCGGCCTTGCGCAATGAAGTCCGGTGGCTTAATAGCCGATGAGTTGTGCGGATTGACAGGGACGCTTTGTAATTTGGCCGCAATGGCTGCAGTATGCTCCTCATTACGGAGGGAGCGCTCCATGTTTCCATTGATTGTAATGACGCCACGTGGACCGGGCATCTTGAGCTTCAAATAGGCATAGTGTGGGACCGCATTGAAGCAGGCGAAAGCGGTTCGTCCAAGCAGTGCGTGATAGCCGCTGCGGAAGAGGACGATGTCGAAGATCAAGTCTTCACTTCGGAAGTTGTCCGGCGAGCCGAAGACGACTTCCGGCGTGATTGAGCCCGTGAAGCGGACCTATACACCAGGTATTACTCCTTTGAAGGTAGTTTTAGTGGGCTTGATTCTTGACGGATAACGCCCATTTTGCGGACAACGTCTTGATAAAGTAGATTGAGACTGCTGCTGTCGTCCATGAGGACTCATGTGAGGTGGAATCTGTCGGCGTTGTGGGAACGGGGGTCCCCAGACTTGCCTGCCTGCGGCCTGCGGTGTGGCTCGAAGGAGGCCCAACACGGCCCATCTTCATCAACGCAAGCTCAAGACCCTTGCGAGGGGCCAAGCCTCATGGGCGGGCGACAAGGAGCTTCCTCGAGCACGGCCTCGTCGGGCTGGCTCATGAGGAGGCGGAGAGTTCAAGGCAGGGTACCTCGCGAGGTGCCCATGACGCAAGCCATGATGACCAAGGGCGCCAGTCGGGCGCCAGCCCGCGTAGTGTCTTCCTGTCCTCTTTGGTGCTAAGGGAGCAAGCGCAGGCGAGAGCATCAAGCAAAGGCATCCGTTTCGGTGCAACAAGACCAAGACCAGCCCAACGGCTGGAAGGGAGTCATCGTGGAGCCCAAGTAGGCGTCATCACCAGAGCCTTTGGCAGGCGAGGACCAACTTTAGTCAGGATAAGTGTACCCGTTGTTCCCCTTCAAAATGGCCAATTGTTGGCGCCCTTCCCGCTCAATATTTGGGAAGAGGCCCAGGGCCTTCGCCTATAAATAGGAGTAGCCACCCCCAGGGCGGAGGGGCAAAATCCTCATCAAGAAACCAATAGCTAGAGCTACTGAACACCACCTAGCAGTTCATCGCACCTGCCAAGAACAGACCCTCACGAGGCTATTCTTCCTTGTATTGTTCCTCATCAGCCCAAGAGGTAATCCACCACACCACACACTGGAGTAGGGTATCACACCACAATGGTGGCCTGAACCAGTATAAATCCCGTGTCTCTTGTGCTGTTCCGTTTAGTAGTTTAGGTCCCAGCGATTCGGCGAGGTGCGAGACGGTGGAGGGTTGGATCTCCGTGCGCACCCCAGTGTTCGAACCTCAAGGGTCTGCCGGAACCCGAAATCCGACAGAATCCATTGATGATTGTATCAAGGACAAGAGCTGCCGAACCTCCGTGACGGATACTGGTTTGGTGGTCCATTCGATCGAAGGTGATCGGACAAACCGACCATGGGTTGAATTTTGGGGCAACCGACTCTATGGCATAGACGTCCCGTAGTGCGCGCTTGCACTCCCTCTTAGGGATATGTGTGACATATATCATATTCACTGTTTTACCTCGATGGGAAATTTCTTCTGTCCCCCTGTGTTCGGTTGACGAGGCTCTTGGTCATCATCGTTGCTTGGAAACCCTTTTCCCTTGTGTTCGGCGTTAATTTTGCCGGCCTGCTTAGTGACCCAATAATTTCTGTTGGTATGATTGGCAGGTTTATCGAGGGTGCCATGAATCTGGCAAGGCCGATCTAGTATTCTGTCTAAACTGGATGGGTGTGGCCTTGAGGGTAATTACGCTACTGATAAACCCGCTAATGATGCCACGTCACCTCGATTCTTGTGGATAAACTTCGCTAGTTGAAACCTGTTAAAATCAAATTCAAAATCAAGCAAACAATAAAAGTTTCCAAATATTAAAACTAAAATGTTCGGAGTGAACCAAATAATACATAGGTAATTATGGTGATGAAACCACATTTTTTTTATAAATGTTTAAATGCTCAAAGGAAAATAAAACAGCAGCAAAAGAAAGTAATTAAATACCTTTGGTATTTTATAAAATATTAAACTATTTTAATGTGGGTGAGGATTAATGTGGCAGTAGTTTATTTAAAGGCACCAAGTTGGGTGTTAGTGATGATTTTTATAAAACTAAGATAAAAGAAAACTAGAAGTAAAATAATGAAAGGAAAATAAAGAAAAGAAACAAACACAAAACATAAAAAAACGAGAGGAGCAAACCCCCCCACTGGGCCTCGGCCCAGCAGGCCATCGGCCCCCCAGGCCGGCCCACTCGCCCCTGCATAGCCTCCCCTCGCTCCCCACCCCCAAACCCTAACTACTCCCGTTCCCCACTCGCTCCCACTCCCACTCGCCCGATCCCATCGGGATCGATCCCCACTTCCCCCACGCTCTCTCCTTCCTCCGATCGGCTCGGGCAGCGCCCGTCGCCCGACCTCCCACCCACGCCGTGCCGCTGCCGAAGGCCTCCCACGCCCGAGCCGCCACGCCGATGCCCCCCGCTCCCCGATCCGGATCGGATCGGGCCGACCCGCCGTCCTCGCCCGGCGCTTCCGCCTCGCCGCGGCGCCCATCGCTGATGCCGACCACCGCCGCCCAAGGCCCTCGCCGGACTCCCCCTGCCCGCGCCGTTCGTCCCGGCAGACGCGCCCTCCTCCCAGCTCCCCTCGTGGGGCGCCGCCCGTCATCATCCCTCCCGCCCGGTCCTCACTGACCCACGCCCGCCCGAGACCTGCGCCCGCCCAGCGCATCTCGCGGCGCCCTTCCCCACCGCCCGCCTCGTCACCTCCCGACCCGGACCACCGCGTCGCCGCCTTCCCCGACCACCTCCTCGCCCCCCCCTGCCCGAGTCCCTACCCCCCACAGAGGCCCCTCCTTCTCTCTTCCCTTGCACGCATGCCGTGTCTTCTTCCCGGCTCATTGGCGCCGCCGTGGCCTCGCCTCGCCAGCGTGCCGTCAGCGTCCCGTCTTGCCGTCTTGCCTCGCCAGACCCCAGGCCACCTTGCGGCCCTCCCGGCGTTCCACTCGGTGACCGCCCGGCCCAAGCCCGTGACCCAGCGCCCGACGCCGGCGCCCTCTGCGCCCGCTCGGCCCTCTCTGGGTCGGGCGCCCACTTGGCTTGGCGCCCTTTTGCGGCGCCCGTTACAACCGCTAGGACCCCCCCGGGTCACTGACTAGGGGCCCCCACCCCTGACTTTATTAGAAAGTAAAAATAAATTGGTTTAAAAAAATAAATAAATAAATTAATAAATTAATAATTAATTAATTAAGTAATTACTTAAGTTAATTAATCCGGGTTAATTAATTCAATTAACTAATTAAGTTTAATTAAACTATAGTTAATTTAACCTAATCCTAATTAACTTAATTAGAGGATGACGGTGGGTCCCCTGGACCCACATGTCGAATTGACAGTCAACAGTCAGCGTTATTGCTGATGTCGAGCATGACATCATGCTGATGTCATTAATCTGTTTTTGAATTAATTTAAATATTTAATTAAATTCCGAAATTAATAAATACTTTAGAAAATCATATCTTTTAATCCGTAACTTCGGTTAAAATAATTTCAACATGAAAGTTGCTCGAGCGGCGAGGCGAATCCGGATCGCGCAATCGTTCGTCGCCACACACCTAACCTATCGAACCTGCAAACTTTCCTCTCGGTTCATCTGTCGGCAGACGTCCGGAACAGGAAAACTTTCCGGATGTTTCCCCTTCGCCATGATCGCCTAGCGCTGCGTTAGAACACGTCTAGCTCATGCATTGTCTGTTATGCACTTGCTGCTATGTATTTACTGTTTCTTCCCCTCTTCCCTCCGGTAGACCCGAGGCCGATCTTGATGTCCTGTGATCGACTCGTCACCGACGACCTCTCTCTCTTGCGGAGCAACCAGGCAAGCCCCCCTTGATCACCAGATATCGCCTACTCTTCTCTATCTGCTTGCATTAGAGTAGTATAGCATATTCTTGTTTTCGGATACTCCTATCTTGATGCATAGCTTTGTCCTTGTAACCATTTGTTACCTTACGCAATCCTATATGCTTAGTATAGGATGCTAGTACTTTCATCTGTGGCCCTACTTCCTTGTCAAATCTGCCGTGCTATACTATCGGGCCGTGATCACTCGGGAGGTGATCACGGGTATATCTATATACCTTACACTATATATTACCCGTAGTGCTGTTGGAGATGGGGCTGAAAGGGCAGGTGGTTCCATCCGGTAGAGGTGGGCCTAGGTTCCCGACGGCCCCGATTGTTACTTTAATGGCGGGCGGCGGGGCAGGTTGAGACCGCCTAGGAGAGAGGTGGGCCTGGCCTGTTCGGCGTTCATGGATACTTAACTGCGCTTAACGAGGTCTTGGTATTTGATCTGGGTTGGCTCTGAGCTTATACGCACTAACCATCTCTGGGGAGTAGTTATGGGTATCCGGCGTCGTGGTATCGGCCAAGCACTTGAGACGTCGGCGACGGAGGCGGCGCGCGCCAGATTGGACTGGAGCGCTGATGGGCTAGGCACGCTTCCGGCCGTCGCATAGCGTGCGCAGGAGTGCTCGTAGGCGATGGGCCCGCACCCTGCACGCTTAGGTTTAGACCGGCGTGTTGGCCTCTCTGTTGTGCCTAGGTGGGGCTGCGGCGTGTTGATCTTCAGCGGCGGGCATGACCCGGAAAGTGTGTCCGGCCAAATGGGATCAAGCGTCTTTGGGTAAGATGGTGCACCCTGCATGGAAGTTAATATATTCGGATAGCCGTGATCTTGATAACAGGGCGACTTGGAGTTGTACCTTGAGCTTATGACAACTAGAACCGGATACTTGTTAAAACACACCCTTCCAAGTGCGGATACAACGGTGGTCGCTCTCGCTCGGGGATATGAGCGGGGATTGCGGGTAGGATTATTGCTATATGATGTTACTTGGAGGACTTCAGATCATCCCTCCTACCTATTGCAAGGCAGTGTCGAGCGTAGTCTTCGTTAAGACTAACTATCCCCTCTTATTACGGCTTTCTGCAGATTCAGGTCCATGATATGGCCTTTACACATATATCCATGCATATGTAGTGTAGCTCCTTGCTTGCAGTACTTTGGATGAGTACTCACGGTTGCCTTGTTCCCCTTTTACCCTATTTCTACTCGATTGCTGCAATCAGGCGATGGAGCCAGGATCGAGCGCCGCCGCCTATGGCGACTACTACTGCAGGGCGCCTACTACTACGTGCAGCCCGCGATGACGACCGGGAGTAACCTAGGAGGATCCCAGGCGGGAGGCTTGCTCCTCTTCGATCTGTATCGGTTTGTGCTAGCCTTCTTAAGGAAAACTTGTTTAACTTATGTCTCGTACTCAGATATTGTTGCTTCCGCTGACTTCGTCTATGATCGAGCACTTGTATTCGAGCCCTCGAGGCCCTGGCTTGTATTATGATGCTTGTATGACTTATTTTATTGTAGAGTTGTGTTGTGATATCTTCCGTGAGTCCTTGATCTTGATCGTACACATTTGCGTGCATGATTAGTGTCACGATTGAATCGAAGCGTCTGAAGTTGGTATCGAGCCATTGCTGTAGAATCCCCTTCCAACTCCTTGGCGAAGTCGAGTCTAGACATTGCAAAACTTTTACTAACATGGCTGTGTGTCTTATGGGCTGCGTCGCCATTAGGTGGTACTAGGATCTTTTACTCCTCGACCCTTACTGGGGACTCTGAACTCTCTTCTATTCGGGTTAAATGAATTTGCTAAAAACAACACTAACTTTAGGTTCTCGCAAGTACTTTCTCCCGGAGAGCCCCTCACTTCAGATGATCGTCGGCTAATCAGAAGATTCCGAAGATACTCTCTGATGTTCTCTCGAGACGTTGTGCCCATCACTTTTGCTATTCCTGACCACCGATAAATCCGTATGGATAACTACTTACCCTTGCCATTCATACGATCATCCCCCATTGATCTTGTTATTACAAGATACCCCGGAGTTTCTCTATTGTTCCGAGAATACTTTGTGCCTACTGCCTAGCAGTTCGTTGCCACGTGAATACCCCTTATAGATCCTCGCACTTGTCGAGTATCCGCTCATCCCCAGTTGTTCATGTGTTTCACAAAAGTCTTCAAAATACTATTCAATCTTCCGAAAATCCTCTGGAGCCTTGGCTCTTGAAATTCTTGCTTGCTTGCATTATGGTTAATCCCATAAATCTGGTAGTCTTATTAACATTCGTTGTCATTATCATTTTGAGTCTGTTGACTCAATATGTTTCTGAATACCATAATCATCATTGATCCTTATAAATTACCTTTCGGCTGAGATGCCATTCTTTTAACTGGAATTGGTTCTCGACCAATCCAATTGTCGTTGATTGTACCCTAAGGCTGTTCAACTTATCCATCCCTAATCAGAGCATTGCTTCTGATCCCTTGATTTGGGAACCATAATTCCTTTGCATTTGACAATTGAGTTAGTCAGTTGTTTCTATAGATTGATCTCCTTGCATTCTTCTTCCTTTAGTTAGGTACTGATGCTCACGTCAGACCCCTTGTGGACCATCAGGTCCATTGTTGGATTTTATCCGTCAGCATCCTTCATATTCAATAACTTTGAGAGTTCCTTCTCCGATACATAATGCCCTTGGTAAATTGTATCCTTCCCTTTTTCCAACCATGCTCCGCTTTCGAGCTGGTGGTATTTACTAATGAAGCTTGTGGTATATGTTTCCATGATACCCTGCCGGGTTGAACCTATGTCTTCCTTTATATGTGTGAACTCGGAAGTTTTCATGAGTCATACTCATCGGGTATTTCACCAGGTAAAACTTTCAACACTAATGCCTTTATCAAAGCGAGAAGTGAATGGAAGGTTATACATTGAAGAAGTGGGAGTCGACCTTGAACTTGTGTTCATGCCCATGGACACGATGTAGATCTTATCATTAAAGCTTCTCTTAAATAATTATTCCTTTGGTATAAGTTCATCTTATATCAGGGATCTGGCCTTTTGAAATCGTGGTTCCGACCATGTTCTCTTTTATATACCATTTCTCATGCAAGTTTTAGCACTTGTCTTTTGTAGAGCATTACCCCGGTCCAACCTCTACTTTGATCTGTCATCGAGTATTACCCCCCTGGTATCTCGAGAT
This sequence comes from Aegilops longissima, assembly GCA_021605205.1. Classification (NCBI taxonomy): domain Eukaryota; kingdom Viridiplantae; phylum Streptophyta; class Magnoliopsida; order Poales; family Poaceae; genus Aegilops; species Aegilops longissima. The sequence goes on from CM038677.1 coordinate 271,648,134, forward strand.
TATCATGGAACTGCGTAACTTCTTATGAGTTCTTCATCAAGTGCTACCTTCCCACTGATTCCAATTTTTCACGGGCTCTGAGTTATTAAACACTCAAAGGACAACGATAACTGGACCGAGTCCGCTCTACGGTTCAACAACTCTTCAGTAAGCTTCTATAAGTACGAGTTTGTACCCGACCACGCCATTCCTAGCCTGTTTGGCTATACCATTGTCGTGATCGTCAACATTCTGAGCTCATCCAGGATATCAATTGGATTCATGATGAGGAATACCATCCTTGCCCTCGATGATTTGTATTATCATCGACCACTTTAATGCCTTCCCACCAACACAAGCTTGTTCATGTTTGGTGTTATACCTTGAGTTCCTTGCTACCCAGCAATCGTTCTTCTTTACCTTGGAGTATTACCATCTGTTAATATCAAGGATGTTGTGAGGACTGCTCCACCTCTTAAGAAATTCTTGGTATTGAGATGCTTCTCACCATCACCATTCTTTCTTGGTCCCGTGTTGCTTCCAACGGTGCACCAACAAGTGCAGTGCTGTTTGAATTCTGCCCTTCTAGCAAGCCTCTTGCTTTGAAGTGAAATTCTTAGACTATCGATTATTAGATCACCATTACGACATTGGTGCGTGCAACCCAACCCATATTTTGGGCGCACCTTACGACCAAGGTTTAATTGTGTATGTTTCCTCGAGCATACTTCCTTATATCATTTGATATGACAAATGTTATCTCCTTGTTCATTAATTGTGGAAATCCATCTTTTGGGAATCTCGATGAATTACCATTGAGTTCACCAGACACCACCTTGTCCTCTCCTTGGGTTAATGATGGACTCTTGTTAGCGGAAATCACTACATAGTTCATTTCCCGAGAATCTTACAATGTCATCTCGTCAATTTGCGTTGCACCTCTTCTTCTCGGTATCCTAAGTCGAGGTATCCGGACACCAATCGGATCTGAATCTCGGTCGAGATATGATGGTTGGGACCACTTTCAAGAGTAATGATGTTGGTCCTTTGATGACCCGGTAGCATGATGTCATGCCTAGCACCACCCGGTGGAGGACCTATCATTATAGATTCCTTTTCAGCGGGGTTATCCATTCATCCATGAGGAATTGTAATCTTGATTCTACAAGTTATTCGGATGGATCCTTCGTGAATCAAAGTCGATCTTCACTGAAGGCCTTGTCATTGCTATCTGTGATACTCTGATTTTCAACAAGAACATTCGAAGCCCAATGCTAAATGTTTCTTGCTCTATTATCCGAACACCGTTGTATGGGTAATGTCATGAAATTTCTCTCCCCTTACCTAAAGGGTTTTCTACGTTATATACTATCGTGGATATCATGCTCTGCCTGTCCTTGGGAAGGATATGCCCTGGAAATATGTGTTTAAACACATTTTCCTTTCCATTGTTCTGTTTAATATGATAATCATATTTTACTTTCCATTGGTTATTTGAACCTTTCTTGTGACCTATATAATCTAAGCAGTGATAATCCCCTGCTTAGGTAAGCACCTCGTTGTACCACTCTGTAAATAAGACCTATTACTATTGTTGATGACATTCCGGTAACCACCGATGGACGAGAACCTTGCCTATTGGTCCGCCTCGTTCAACGAGCAGGAAAATGGTTCTCTTCGTCCCTCGCCCTTGGTACCTATGTTGTTGCCGACATGACCCTCGGACTCTCCTCTGACATGCCTTGCTTACATGTTCGTGCAAGATGTCACCAACCTTTCTACTTTTAACCACATGGTGGGCCCATAACCCACAGTTTCACAGGATCGAAACCTGACTGTCCTGTACACCCCCGATTTCCAAAGTTATTCCTCGCACGTGGCCTCGTATGTAATTCACGGGCCACCGTCATAGTGATCTATTCTGGTATCAGACGCGATACTTACTCTCGCTACTCTGAACCCCTTTCTCACTCTGGTTCAGGCTTCGAGCCGCTACCTACCCGCTTGGAGCCTATTATGGTACCTTCGTACCTTACTCTCGAGGTATTTCATATGTTCAACTCGAGAGATAATCGTATACTAATTCATGGGTTAACCCCAGGTTGTTTCCCTCAAAGGCAGTATGTCGTAGTGAGCTGCCCCTTATCTTTCATAAGTACGATGGAGTTCCCGAAGAAATGAAGACCGGTTTATCATGATGCATCGGAATAAAGGATTGAAGACATCAACGAGAAGGATTAACTTCTTCGAGAAGATCCGTTAGATTATCTTAACCAGACCTTTCCCCTTGCTCCCTCTTAAATCTCGGGGCGAGATTTCTTGTAATGGAGGAGAATTGTGGCCTTGGGGTAATTACGCTACTGATAAACCCGCTAATGATGCCACGTCACCTCGATTCTTGTGGATAAACTTCGCTAGTTCGAAACCTGTTCGAAATCAAATTCAAAATCAAGCAAACAATAAAAGTTTCCAAATATTAAAACGAAAATGTTCGGAGTGAACCAAATAATACATAGGTAATTATGGTGATGAAACCACATTTTTTTTTATAAATGTTTAAATGCTCAAAGGAAAATAAAACAGCAGCAAAAGAAAGTAATTAAATACCTTTGGTATTTTATAAAATATTAAACTATTTTAATGTGGGTGAGGATTAATGTGGCGATAGTTTATTTAAAGGCACCAAGTTGGGTGTTAGTGATGATTTTATAAAACTAAGATAAAAGAAAACTAGAAGTAAAATAATGAAAGGAAAATAAAGAAAAAAACAAGCATAAAACATAAAAAAAGCAGAGGAGCAAACCCCCACTGGGCCTCGGCCCGGCAGCCATCGGCCCCAGGCCAGCCCACTCGCCCTGCATAGCCTCCTCGCTCCCCACCCCAAACCCTAACTACTCCCGTTCCCCACTCGCTCCCACTCCCTCGCCCGATCCCATCGGATCGATCCCCACTTCCCCCACGCGCTCTCCCTTCCTCCGATCGGCTCGGGGCAGCGCCCCGTCGCCCGACCTCCCACCCACGCCGTGCCGCTGCCCGAAGGCCTCCCACCGCCGGAGCCGCCACGCCAGCCCCCCCCCCTCCCGATCCGGATCGGATCGGGCCGACCCGCCGTCCTCGCCCGGCGCTTCGCCCGCCGCGCCGGCGCCCGTCGCCGATGCCGACCACCGCCGCCCAAGGCCCTCGCGGACTCCCCCTGCGCCCGGCGCGTTCGTCCCAGACAGACGCCGCCTCCTCCCAGCTCCCCCCTCGTCGGACGCCGCCCGTCATCATCCCCTCCCGCCGGTCCTCACCGACCCACGCCGCGCCCGAGGACACTGCGCCCGCCCGACGCGTCCTCGCCGGCGCCCTTCCCCACCGGCCCGCCTCGTCACCTCCCCGACCCCGGACCACCGCGTCGCCGCCTTCCCCGACCACCTCCTCGCCCCCGCTGCCCGAGTCCCTACCCCCCCCCCTGTGAGGCCCCCTCCTTCTCTCTTCCCTTGCGCATACGCCGTGCTTTCTTCCGCCGCGGCTCATTGGCGCCGCGTCAACCTCGCCTGCGCCCGTGCGTGCCGTCAGCGCGTCCCCGTCGCCGTCGCCCCTGCCAGGCCCCCCGCACCTTGCGGCCCTCCCGCCGGCGTTCCACTCCGGTGACCGCCCGGCGCCTTGCGACCGTGAACCCAGCGCCCGGCGCCGCGCCTCTGCGCCGCTCGGCCCTCTCCTGGGTCGAGGGTCCCCCACCCCTGACTTTATTAGAAAGTAAAAATAAATTGGTTTAAAAATAAATAAATTAATTAATTAATAATTAATTAATTAAGTAATTACTTAAGTTAATTAATCCGGGTTAATTAATTCAATTAACTAATTAAGTTTAATTAAACTATAGTTAATTTAACCTAATCCTAATTAACTTAATTAGAGGATGACAGGTGGGTCCCCCTGGACCCACATGTCAGGTTGACTTGGTCAACAGTCAACGTTGACTGTTGATGTCAGCATGACATCATGTTGATGTCATTAATCTGTTTTTCGAATTAATTTAAATATTTAATTAAATTCCAGAAATTAATAAATACTTTAGAAAATCATATCTTTTAATCCGTAACTTCGGATTAAAATAATTTCAACATGAAAGTTGCTCGAGCGACGAGGCGAATCCGGATCGCAGTCCGTTCGTCCGCCACACACCCTAACCTATCGAACCTGCAAACTTTCCTCTCCGGTTCATCATCTAACGGGCGTCGGAACAGGAAAACTTTCCGGATGTTTCCCCTTCGCCAATATCGCCTAGCGTTGCGTTAGAACACGTCTAGCTCATCATTGTCTGTTATGCACTTGCCTGCTATGTATTTACTGTTTCTTCCCCTCTTCCCTCCGGTGACCCCGAGGCCGATCTTGATGTCCTGTGATCGACTCGTCACCGACGACCCCTCTCTCTTGCGAGCAACCAGGCAAGCCCCCCTTGATCACGGATATCGCCTACTCTTCTCTATCTGCTTGCATTAGAGTAGTATAGCATATTCTTGTTTTCGGATACTCCTATCTTGATGCATAGCTTTGTCCTTGTAACCACATTGTTACCTTACGCAATCCTATATGCTTAGTATAGGATGCTAGTACTTTCATCTGTGGCCCTACTTCCTTGCCCGTCTGCCGTGCTATACTATCGGGCCGTGATCACTCGGGAGGTGATCACGGGTATATCTATATACCTTACACTATACATTACATGTGGCCTTTGTTAGGAGATGGGGGCTGAAAGGACAGGTGGTTCCATCCCGGTGAGGTGGGCCTAGGTTCCCGACGGCCCCGATCATTACTTTAATGGCGGAGCGGCGGGCAGGTTGAGACCGCCTAGGAGAGGTGGGCCTGGCCTGTTCGGTGTTCGCGGATACTTAACACGTTTAACGAGGTCTTGGTATTTGATCTGGGTTGGCTCTGAGCTTATCGCACTAACCATCTACGCGGGAGTAGTTATGGGTATCCCGCGTCGTGGTATCGGCCGAAGCACTTCAGACGTCGTGGACGGGCGGCGCGCGCCGGATTGGACTGGAGCGCTGATGGGCTAGGTCTTCGGCGCGTCACATAGCGTGCGCAGGTGTGCTCGAGGCGATGGGCCCGGACCCTGCGCGCTTAGGTTTAGACCGGCGTGTTGGCCTCTCTGTTGTGCTTAGGTGGGGCTGCGGCGTGTTGATCTTCAGCGGCGGGCATGACCCCGGAAAGTGTGTCGGCCAAATGGGATCAAGCGTCTGGGTAAGATGGTGCACCCTGCGGTGATTAATCTATTCGATAGCCGTGATCTTGATAACAGGGCGACTTGGAGTTGTACCTTGAGCTTATGACAACTAGAACCGGATACTTGTTAAAACACACCCTTCCAAGTGCGGATACAACGGTGGTCGCTCTCGCTCGGGGATATGGCGGGGATTGCGGGTAGGATTATTGCTATATGATGTTACTTGGAGGACTTCAGATCGTCCTCCTACCTGTTGCAAGACAGGTGTCGAGCGTAGTCTTCGTTAAGACTAACTATCCCCTCTTATCACGGCTTTCTGCAGTTCAGTCCTTGATATGGCCTTTACACATATATCCATGCATATGTAGTGTAGCTCCTTGCTTGCGAGTACTTTGGATGAGTACTCACGGTTGCCTTGTTCCCCTTTTCCCTATTTCTACTTGATTGCTGCAATTAGGCGATGGAGCCAGGGCGAGCGCGCCGCCTATGGCGACTACTACTGGGGCGCCTACTACTACGTGCAGCCCGGCGATGACGACCGGGAGTATCCTAGGAGGATCCCGAGCAGGAGGCCTGCTCCTCTTTCAATCTGTATCGGTTTGTGCTAGCCTTCTTAAGGCAAACTTGTTTAACTTATATCGTACTCAGATATTGTTGCTTCCGCTGACTCGTCTATGATCGAGCACTTGTATTCGAGCCCTCGAGGCCCCTGGCTTGTATTATGATGCTTGTATGACTTATTTTATTGTAGAGTTGTGTTGTGATATCTTCCCGTGAGTCCTTGATCTTGATCGTACACATTTGCGTGCATGATTAGTGTACGATTTAATCGAGGGCGTCACAATGGGCCATCTCTGTTTGCCTTGAATGGCTTCTTTCGTTCACCGGGTTTGAAGCCGCTGAATCCGGGAATTACCGTCGTGTCTTGGGTTCCTTCGTTATTGTTTTGACGATTGTGCTTGTTGCGTCATGGCTTGCCGTTGCCGTCCCTGACTTCGGAGGTTCCGGGGTCGCTGGTGCTATTGATTCTACGAGCAAGCCAGCTATCCTCTCCTGCGCAGAAGCGGGTCATAAGTGCGGTAAGGGCTTCCATGGACTTCGGCTTTTCTTGGCCCAGGTGTTGGGCGAGCCACTCGTCTTGGACGCTATGCCTGAAGGCTGCAAGGGCTTCGGCGTCCGGACAATCCACAATATGGTTCTTCTTGATTAAGAACCTGGTCCATAGCTGCCGGGCCGATTCCTCGGGTTGCTGGATTATGTGACTAAGATCGTCGACGTCTGGGGGCCGAACATAGGTACCTTGGAAGTTATCTCTGAATGTGTCCTCCAAGTCTTCCTAGCTACCAATAGAGTTTTCTTGTAGGCTGTTCAGCCAGTACCGTGCTGGTCCCTTAAGTTTGAGGGGAAGGTATTTGATGGTGTGTAGATCGTCACCACGAGCCATGTGAATGTGGAGAAGAAAATCTTCAATCCATACTGCGGGATATGTTGTGCTGTCATATGATTCGATGTTCACGGGTTTAAACCCTTCTGGGAACTGGTGCTCCATTACCTCATCGGTGAAGCACAGGGGGTGTGCGGCGCCTCTGTATCGGGCCATGTCACGACGCAGTTCGGATGACTTGCGTATGCGGTTTTCGGCCTGGGCGTGGCTATGCTTGTTGCGCCAGGCTTGATAGTCGTCTTCTCGTGCCAGGGCACGCCCCCATGATCCGTAGATTGATCTGGTCTGACCTGCTCTATATTCCAGGTCATGTCGTAGGTCATATGTATATCCCCGAGCTGTTGTTTCTCTGCTTTTACGGCGAGGTGGTGCGGGCTGGTGTTCGGCTTGAGTTGTCGTTCTGCCCCGGCCACGTGGTGGTCGGTCAGGTCTGTCAGCCGTGTTACGAGCGGGTGGTATAGGCTCCAGCACCTCATCATCAAATTGGGGTAGCAGCTTACGCTTCGGGTAACTCTTTGTTGGGTGTTCGAGGCCGTATTCTTCGGCTGCCAGGACATTAGTCCATCTTTCATTGAGCAGATCTTGGTCAACTTGAAGCTGTTGCTGCTTCCCTTTTAGGCTTCTTGCCGTGGCTATTAGCCGGTGCTTAAAGCGCTCTTATTCTAGGGGTTCCTCTGGCACGATAAAATCTTCGTCGCCGAGGCTCACGTCATCCTCGGATTGTGGAAAATAGTTGCTGTCCTCCGAGTCTTTTTCCCTGCTTGCTCGTCAGGGTCAACTTGTCCGTCCTCCCGATCATCCTGCTCGGATGTTGGTTCGATGGGGTCTTCTTGGTCTTCGGAGTTTTCCGGAGTATCATTGTCTCTGGTGCCGGTATTGCTGTCTTTTCCGCGACGCGATTTAGAGCGGCGCCGCTGACGTTGATGCTTCGGTGGTATCTCAGGAGGTTCGTCCTCGACTGGGTTCTTCTTATCATCGTCGTCGCCTTCTTTAGGTGTGTCCACCATGTATACATCGTATGAGGAAGTGTCCGTCCAGCGTCCGGTGAACGGCGGATTTTGGGCCTGCTCCTCTCCGGCATCGTCGTCTATACTGTCGATGTCTTCGGAGGCGTAGTCCAGCATGTCGGTTAGGTCCTCGATAGTGGCTATAAAGTGGGTGGTGGGAGGTAAAATTCCGTATTTTCAGCCCCTAGTCTAGGATGGGCGCAATTCGGAAGCGGTTCCTCTGTGATGGGGAGGGATCGCATTAAGTCCAGAGCCTCGTTTAAGAGCAAGGTTTGGATGGGGACAGAAGTTCCCTCGCCGATCTCGCATGACGTGGGCTTTGAGGGTTCGGAGCTAGTATCCGGAGAAGAGCTCGGCTTTGTGATAACTGCCAGTGGCGCTATTCTCTCTGGTTCTCCAGTGTTCAGCTCTATAGCTGCAGAGAGTCCGGCGGGTTCTAAACTCCCGTCTTCGGACCTGGTGACGTGCTCCGGATCTAAGGCCGGAGCGGTGGTTGGAGCCGCGAACCCTTGTAAGATCAAGTCTCCTCGGATATCAGTGACATAGTTCAGATTTTCAAAACTGATCTGGTGACGAGGGGCGTAGCTGTCGATCTGCTCCAGGTGGCCAACCGACTTGGCGCGCAGTGCGAAGCCGCCGAATATGAAGATCTGGCCGAGGAGGAACATCTCCTTCCTGGCAGCATCATTGTAGATGATCGATGGAGCCATCGAGCCTTTCGACGGCGACACAGTGGAACTCTCAATGAAAGCACCAATGTCAGTGTCAAAACCGACAGATCTCAGGTAGGGGGTCCCAGACTGTGCGCCTAAGGATCGAAGGTAACAGGAGGCAGGGGACACAATGTTTACCCAGGTTTGGGCCCTCTTAATGGAGGCAATACCCTACTTCCTGCTTGATTGACTTTGATGAGTATATGGGTGAGGGAGTCCTGGATTAGGGGGTTCTCGGATGGCCGGACTATATACTTTAGCCGGACTGTTGGACTATGAAGATACAAGATTGAAGACTTTGTCCCATGTCCGGATGGGACTCTCCTTGGCGTGGAAGGCAAACTTGGCAATACGGATATGTAGATCTCCTCCCTTGTAACCGACTCTGTGTAACCCTAGCCCCCTCCGGTGTCTATATAAACCGGAGGGTTAAGTCCATAGGACAACAATAATCATACCATAGGCTAGCTTCTAGGGTTTAGCCTCTACGATCTCGTGGTAGATCAACTCTTGTAATACTCATATCATCAAGATCAATCAAGCAGGAAGTAGGGTATTACCTCCATCGAGAGGGCCGAACCTGGTAAACATCGTGTCCCCGCCTCCTGTTACCATCCGCCTTAGACGCACAGTTCGGGACCCCCTACCCGAGATCCGCCGGTTTTGACACCGGCATTGGTGCTTTCATTGAGAGTTCCACTGTGCCTTCATCATAAGGAGGGATGGCTCGTCTCATTGTCAAGGACAACATCACCTCTGGGGGAGCCCTGGCTGTAGGCCAAACTCTCCGACTAGGCGGCTTCGTCATGACCGCCCGTTCGGCCGCTGCACCGATGATGACTTCTCGGGTCATCAAAAACAGTCTCCACGTCGGCTCGGAATTCGCCGAGCAGATGGATCCAATGGAGCAATCTTCTTTGAATGAGCTCCTGGATCGCATCACCGCCTTGGGAGTCGCTATGGAATATGATCGGATTGGGCTTACACCCGACCAAAGGGAGATTAACTCTCCGCCGATCACCCTTCAGATAGGGGTGGTGGAGGAACAACGCAGCGATTCTTCCTCTATCTTGAGGACAAGCTATGTCCGGATTCCCGAGCTCTCTAAGCCGGACATCCTTCTACGGGAGGACATGGCCCAAGCTCTGAACCTAGAATCAGACAGCGGGCCAGACCTATTGGGCAACAAACTGGAGACCGAACTTTCAAATCGGAAACTCCGCCGCTCCCGGGTCTCAGATCGGTTCAGGGTTTTGACCTAAATCTACCCACCCACCTAGACATAAGTGACCTTTCCCACATTAGACAAGAGCCCCAAGAAACAGTATATCACTATTGGGCCAGATTCCTCCTTGTAATGAGCAAGGTCAGGGACTGTCGCGAGGAAGACGCAATTTCATTCTTTTGCAAAAATTGCACGGACAAGGGAATCCTCAACGCCATAAGTCGCCGTGGCATAGCACACTTCGCTGACTTGGCGGCCATAGTACAGAAGTACTGTGCGATGGAAAGCGCCTGGAAAACCCAAACAAAATTCTAGGATCCTCCGGCTCTCACTAAAACCCCCGTCCGAATTAAAAGGGTGCACTCTCATAAATCACCCGATCCAATTACAAAGAAACAAAAGCCCACAATAGGGCGTGGAACTGTACTGGAGGGATGGCTCAACGGGCCATGCAAAATTCACAGTACAGCGGATACCTTACCAACACACATCCTTAGAGCATGTTGGGTACTCCGACAGGTGGCCAAGAGCGATGAGGATATCCTCATCAACAATACCGCAGAGCACCATCCCGTGGAGAACAACAATACATTATTGACAGTCTCTGAGACCTTCGCCTCAAATAATAGGCGTAAGCGAGCACTCTGCGGCCTTGCCGAAGTCTGCCACGTAGCAGCAATAAATCCATGGAGCGACACGGCTATCACCTTCAATGCCAGTGACGAACCTAAATTCCGAATAGCCCAAGCACCAGCCGCCCTGGTCCTTAGTCCAATTTTGGACGGCTTCCAGCTTACTAAAGTGCTCATGGACGGCGGCAGCGGACTAAACCTCATCTATGAGGAGACCCTTCAAAAAATGGAAATAACAGAAGCCGCATTGAGCAAAGCAGCACGACCTTTAGAGGAATAATCCCTAGTCGGGAGGCACGATGTGCTGGCACGATCACACTAGATGTGGTATTCGGCACGCCGGAGAATTATAGGTCCAAAGAAATCACATTCCAAGTGGCGCCATTCAATAGCGGATACCACGCCCTTCTAGGGCGGGAGGCATTCACGATCTTCCAAGCTATACCCCATTACGGGTACATGAAGCTCAAAATTCCCGGACCCAATGGAATCATCACTCTAGCTAGTGATCCGGACATAGCACTCCGCGCCGAAAATAAAACAGCTGCACTGGCCCTCGAGGCGTTATCCGAAGCCCTCGCGGCCGAGGAATTAACTGCGCTGCGCTCCACAGTGGACATGGACGACGTGATGCTCGATAAAAGATCCAAGTCCACCTCTATTAAACCAGCAGATGAAATAGTCAAATTCCAAGTCCATCCAATGGACCCTACAGAAACAGCATCCATCGGGGCACAGTTAAACCCCGCAGTAGACGCTGCACTACGGGAGTTCTTGCGCGAAAATTGGGACATCTTTGACTGGCATCCTTTAGACATGCCAAGAATCCCACGCAGGCTGGCCGAGCATAGCCTTAACATCCTAAAGGGATTCAAGCCGGTTAAGAAAACTCTTCGGCGCTTCTCTGAGCCTAAGCGACAAGCCATGGGAGAGGAGCTAGCTAAGTTACTGGAGGCCGGATTCATTTGAGAAATAAAACATCTGGAATGGCTAGCAGACCTGGTGATGGTACCAAAGAAGGACAAATCCTGGCGCCTATGCGTCGACTTCAAGGACCTTAATAAGGCTTGCCCAAAGGATCCCTTCCTCCCTCGCATCGATCAAATTATCGGCGCTACACCTGAAGCGACCGACCTCGAGATGGTCAAGTCTACGTGTTTGATGTCATCCACGGATCGATAATCTTTGACACACACGATTACTCGAAGGATTTATAACAGAGTAGCAATCACACACTTATTACAACGAATGTCTCAAAGAGAACTTATTACAATAATATGGCTTAAGGCCATCTAATGCGATAACAGACGGAAGGCTTGAAGATAAAGTGAGTCCATCAACTCCAGCGGCATAGCTGAGCTGCATGGTAACGACCTATCGAACCTTACTCCTCGTCTGAAAAGTCGCAACATAATACATTGCAGCCGAGAACAGGTTAGCACATGGAATATCTTTGGCAATATAACCGATAAAGCAGGAATAGAATAATGCTATCACTACATGCAATATTTGGCTGGTGGAAAGCTCTATGGTTATGGTTTTGCAAAAAGCCAATTTTTCCCTACAACAAAGGAATAAGTTTTAATTTAACTATCATGGTGGTTGAAACATCATTGAGAAGATATAACCCCAACTCAATCCCAATTAGAGTGATTAACAACCCAGCAATATTAATTAAGAGTGATGAGATACATGTGATAACTCAAGTACTAGATACTTAGAATTGTCCATAACCAGGGACACGGCTAACCATGATTAGATTGTACACTCTGCAGAGGTTTGTGCACTTTTCCCCACAAGACTCGATCGCCTCCATTGATTTCTCGCCTTTGCATGGTGTTTGAGAAGCGGATGACCGAGACACGATCTTTCGAAACATTAACTCTCTACTCGGGTAGACCATACCAAACCTACAAAACCCACTACCTGCTGATCTACCTCATCAAGAGCTTCACGTAACTTACTCAACTATGCTAGAGCCCATAGTAGCTTGTGGCTGCACACGGAAATTTCTAGCATGAATAATCTCAGTTCCCTTTGAGCCTGGGTGGCGGTCCATAGGAAGATCACACGGGTACCCCGGGATTTCCAAAAATAAAACAGACAACACTAGGTTCCCCAGGTTCCTCAGTCCACCCAGATGTGTATTAAAGTTGCCACCTTAAAGTAAACCATTAATTAACAATCTCACATCTGTCATGGATGCACTCAAACCCAAACCACGTCTACGAGCATAGCATGGCAATATAAGCAACACGTAGAAGTAACTCCCAAGGGTTTGATAGTAACAGGGCAATAGGTTCTACCTCAACAACTACTTCCCAACCCACAAGTTAATGAAATCCTAATCATGCAATGTTTGAGGATCGGAACTAATGCATAAAACTGGGTATGAAAAGAATATGATCAATGTGTTACTTGCCTTGCTGACGATCCGCGAATCCTAGAGACTCGTAGTAACACGCTTCGCACTCCGGGAATTCTATCGCAAGCAAACAACAACATACATAAGCAACAAGAAAAGATGCATAAGTAAAACTCAACTAAAAGAGGCTGACCAGAAAGTTCAACTTAAGAACTCCGGTTTGCAAAGAGGAATCAAACCAAACGGAGCAATGAAACTCAAACGGCAAAAGAAATAAGATCCGTTTACTAATCTGAACTCGGGTCAAATTTTACTGAGGCAAAAACTTGTTTGAGTTGATTATTCGGAAAGAGGGTTTCGTGATGAAACTCCAGGCACTTGAATCGCCTGATTCCGATAAACGAGCAAAAGGTTATACTAGATCAAATATCGGATCAGGAATCGCGATCAGAAAAATCGCGGAATAAATCCCATAAAAAGAAAACGACGAACCGTTTAACGAACGAACGTTCGTTAACTGAACCTAAACGAAAAACACGTTCGTTAAAACGAACGAACGAGCGAACCCTCGCTAAATAAATGAACCGAGAATAAAACCGATCTATAATAAAAAAACGAAACTAGGGTTTTTCGAAAAAAAACCGAAGTGGTTTTCTAAAAAAACGGCGACTTCAGGCGGCTCGGCGGTACCTCTGGCGAGTCCTCCCGTGGGCGGGCGGCTCAGCCGAGGCTAGCGAGGCGGCGGGCTCCAGCTGACAGGCGGGGTGTGGCCTTGGCGGTGGCGACTCTCTGGCCAGTGGCGGCCAGGCTGGCGGCGGCTTCAGTGCAGGGGTGATGGGGCTAGAGGGTGCAGCGGTGTCTTGGGCGGGGGCGCCGGGAGGAATCCGGCTCGGGCTCGCCTCGGCGTCCGTCTGGCGCTGGCAAGCGCGTCTTGTGAGGCGGCCTTGACAGGTCGACCTGCTCGGTGGGCCTTGGGCAGTCGAGTAGCAGGACGAGGTTTTTTTTATTTGTTCCGCTGACAAAAAATTCCTATAAAATAAAATAAAATCTAAAAAAATACCAAAATAAATTTTCACCGTCTAAATGAAATATTTAGAACGAGATGAACATTTTCTTGGCCCCTAAAATGTAATTTTTAAAACGTGCAAATTTTTCTAGGGCAAATAAACTTCCAAATAAAATCAAATAAAATCCGAATAATGATTTTAACATTTTTCCTCCGATATTTCAATTATTTTGGAGAAGTCATATTATCTCCCTCATTTATTTTCAATATGAAACATTTTCCGGAGAAAAATAATTAAAATCAAAATCCTCATTTTCCAATATTTGATAAAAATCAAATATGAAAACCGAAAATCCCATCTCTCTCAGGGTCCTTGAGTTGCTTAGGATTTGAGGATTGCGAACGAAGATGCAATAAAATATGATATGCATAGATGTTCTATGTATAACATTCCAAATTGAAAATTTGGGATGTTGCAAACGGTCTATCCGGAGTAGAGAGTTAATGTTTCTGAAAGACCGTGTCTCGGTCATCCGTTTCTCAAACACCATGCAGTGCGAGAAATCAACGGAGGCGATCGAGTCTTGTGGGGAAAAGTGCACAAACCTCTGCAGAGTGTACAATCTAATCATGGTTAGCCGTGTCCCCGGTTATGGACAATTCTGTGTATCTAGTAATTGAGTTATCACATGTATCTCATCACTCTTAATTAATATTGCTGGGTTGTCAATCACTCTAATTGGGATTGAGTTGGGGTTATACCTTCTCAATGATGTTTCAACCACCATGATAGTTAAATTAAAACTTATTCCTTTGTTGTAGGGAAAAATTGGCTTTTCAAAAACCATAACCATAGAGCTTTCCACCAGCCAAATATTGCATGTAGTGATAGCATTATTCTATTCCTGCTTTATTGTGTTATATTGCCAACATATTCCATGTGCTGACCCGTTCTTGGGCTGCAACGTATTATGTTGCAGACTTTTCAGACGAGGAGTAAGGTTCGATAGGTCGTTGCCGTGCAGCTCTGCTATGTCGATGGAGTTGATGGACTCACTTTATCTTCCAAGCCTTCCGCTGTTATCGCATTAGATGGCCTTAAGCCATATTATTGTAATAAGTTCTCTTTTGAGACATTCGTTGTAAGAAGTGTGTGATTGCTACTCTATTTTAAATCCTTCGAGTACTGTGTGTGTCAGCATTACTGATCTAGGGATGACACTAAAACACAGAGACTTGACCATCTGAGGTCGGGTCGCTATAAGATGTTATCAGAGCACACGCTGAGTGTAGGACACAACCATTAAGATAAACCATAGGTCACTCTTCTCTACTCATTTCTGACTCCTCTCCATTTTTCCACTCTTTAGGATGACGGAGATGAAGAACAAGTTTGCACAACCGGATGAAGACACACCTTTTGGTCGCCACTTGAAGGAAGTCACTAGGTACTTGAACATTGGAATACCAAGCTTCACCGGGACGTACAACGCCACTTTACCAGAAGAGGAGCGCTGGATGATTCAAGTACAAGTACCAGGAAGAATGTTCTTGCCAACCTCTAAGCCCATAGAGTTTTCTTTCGAAGCACCCACCTGGAGTTTAGGCAAGAGTATGGCAGGTCACATTACCATGGGACGTATTGGAGAAGTCTACAACAGGGAGCTTAAAGATACCATCTACCAAATATGTGGGCACCAAGACGAGCAATGGGAAGTAATTAGCACCAAGAAGGATAGATCCATTGCAACTTTCATCCAGGAGATAAACCAGTACATTCGACGACAGGAGAACCAGATGTGCGCAGACATGATGGAGTTGAAGAAGGCGAAGACCAGGATCATAGAGCTGGAGGAAGAACTCAAGTTTACACGCGATGGTTATGAGGAGGAAATCAAGACACTACTGGAGAAGAACGACGACCTAGTCAAGAAGATCGGAGTATTCATGGGAGGACCCTTTTGAAGAAGAGGAAGAAGATCCCACTTGCCGGACAACTACATCATCATCGATTTACACCGATTCCGATCCAAGTGATGATGACTATGAACATGAAGCTGGAGCAGACATCATGGAGTCTTCCACCGATCAAAATTTCTAGATGACCACCATATATTAGTAGTATTTTTCTGTCACAGCCCTAGAGCTTGCTTGTAACTAGTGGCATTGCATCCATGCATCATGTTTAATTTTCATGAAATTTGAAATGGGGATTGCCTAAACCCTAGCATTAAAGGAATTCAAATAGGTTCAACCAAAAATATTTTTAAGTGAATTCAAATGGCTTTGGAAAATGTTCATCACTTCGGAAAATGCTATAAACCATAACGGAGGTGCTGCATTTTTCATGACATATTTGGTCATTGGATTAATTCATAAAGTATTTGCATTTGGGCATTTAATGCTAATAAATAGTTTAAATGTTCAAATAATCATAAACTAAAATGTTTGCTGTTTGTTATATTCCAAACAGTGGCATTGATTAGTTTCATGATTTTTGGGTTTGACCTAGTATTTTTAATAAAGCCCTGAAATTTACAGAATAATAGAAAACTGAAATAATAAGAAAAAGGAGAGAGAGAAACCTACCTGGCCAAACTTACCTGGCGCCCCACCTGGCCCAGCTCCTCCAGCCGGCCCGTCCCACCTAGCCGTTGCCAGTCATCTTCCACCTCTGCAAGTAGGCAAAGGCAGGGACAGCGCACGGGCGCGCGCGAGCGCCACGCCACCAGGCTGCCTGCCTGCGTCTGAGGCCACCACGACACCTCGAAGCCCTCCTCGGCGCCGCTCTGGACCCCCCGGCCCCTCTCCTCTCTCCCGAACGTCCTCCCCCTCCTCTGTTCTCTCTCTCTTGCACCTTTGAAATCGCTCGTCGCCGCCGCTTCGCCGTGAAGCGCAGCCTGCTGCCCCTCGACCTCTCGAGCTTACCAAGACCTTCGCCGCTTCACCCTCGACCTCCACACCGAGCCGCGCAACGTCGGCCGCCCCACAATGCCGCCTTTGCCCTCGTCTTCAACCTCGGGCACCGGAGATCGCCGCCGCAGATTCGTTGAACTCCGGCCGTCCCCGAGCAAGCCGAGCCCCTCTTCGTGATCGCTGTGAGCTACTGCTCCTCCTCCCCCTCTCCGTTCTCTTGTTTGCACGCCGCAGCTGTCGCTTCGTCGACGACCGGAACCCGCCGCCGCCGTACTCACCGCCGACGATGCTCTGGTGACCATTTGGTCCCGGGTGCGTGTCCACCGAGTTTTCCGCCCCGCGCTGAGCCTCGCTAGTGCCTCCCCTTGCCCGCTTGCACCCTGCAGCCCCGATCCCGCGACCACCCGAACTCCGGCCGCCGCTGAGGGAGTCCCGGAATAGGGGGTGTCCGGATAGCCGGACTACCATCATCAGGCGAACTATCATTGGCCGGACTATCATCATCGACCGGACTCCAAGACTATGAAGATACATGATTGAAGACTTCTCCCCGTGTCCGGATGGGACTTTCCTTGGCGTGGAAGGCAAGCTTGGCGATACGGATATGTAGATCTCCTACCATTGTAACCGACTCTATGTAACCCTAGCCCTCTCCGGTGTCTATATAAACCGGATGGCTCTAGTCCGTGAGGACAACATCATCAACAACCCTTACAATCATACCATAGGCTAGCTTCTAGGTTTAGCCTCCTTGATCTCGTGGTAGATCCACTCTTGTAAACATCCACAATATCAATATCAATCGAGCAGGACGTGGGGTTTTACCTCCATCAAGAGGGCCCGAACACAGGGTAAAACATCGTGTCCCTTGTCTCCTGTTACCATCAGCCTAGACGCTTGCGATTCGGGACCCCCTACCCGAGATCCGCGGTTTGACACCGACATTGGTGCTTTCATTGAGAGTTCCTGCGTGTCGTCACCGATAGGCTTGATGGCCTCTTCAATCAACAACGACGCAGTCTGGGTGAGACTTTTCTCCCAGACAGATCTTCGATTCGGGCGGCCGCCGCTGGAACTTCATGCTTGCCATCTGGAGCAGATCGAAGCTACGCCTGGCCGTCAGTCAGGTTTGAAGCCTAAACTTCACGGCCGATATCCGCGGGGACTTGATCTTGATGGATCTAAGCCACAACCGGCGTTCAGCGCTGTCACGATGGGCATGACCTAACTCTGCGCCGGACAGCACCTTGGAGGTCGCTGCAGAATCCGCTCCGACCCATAGTCGGAGCCGATCGCTCGAATCGAGGGCGGATGGCTGGACACCGCCTCGGGAGCTGCAACTTCTGGCGATGGGCCGAATACTTACCTTCTCCGCGATAAAGCTCATGACTCGAGGTGCGGACTCTGCGGACTCCGAACCTCCTGCGCCCGCCAATAATCCGATTGGCGCCGATCATGGAATTCACCGCTGCGGACATCTTTCAGCACTCGCCCTTGGCGATATCATAAATTCATGAAGCATCTCTCGCTATCCGGAGAGCCTGGCGAACTACGGCGTGATGGTTGAGATGCGGACAACGAAAAATTCAGACCCCACCCACCACCCACCGTAGCCGCCGTCGGCGATTTAACCGGCGTGCTCGACTACGACTCCGAAGACATCGGCGGTATGGATGGCGATGCGGAGACTACCAAGAACCGAGTGCCTACAGGACACCGGAAGACCACCTCATCATCGACATATACATGGTGGACACCCCAAAGGGAAGCGATAACGAGGAACAAGCGGGCGCGCGAGGATAATCTCGCCGATAAAGAGCCAAAACGGCGGCGTGAAGCGCGCCCTAAGTCCCCTCGATCAAAGCAGCCTTCCTAACGACCCAGCGATAGAGCAGGGCAAACCAGCGGAAGACGAACAGGGCGAGCCGGATAATCAACCCCTTCACGGAGCAATCAGCAGTCCGAAAACAACACGGAGCATAAGAACATACACAAAAAACTCGTCGCCACTGCAAGAAGTTTGAAGAAAGCGAAACGAAGCTCAAAACAGCGTAAGACACGCTCGAGAATGAAGTGGAGCAAAGTATTCAAGACTGCGAGACAAATATGGCAATGGCCATCAAACTAAAACTACCCAAGCGCAAGTTGCTGCCAGAATTTGACGAGGAAGCCATAGAGCCTTCACAAATAACAAATAAAGAGGCCGCCTGGCGGATAGACGGCCAGATGACAGGCCCAAAGCGACAAGCGGGGCTGCACACAAGCTGAATTATAATCCCGGGAAAACGGACGGCCCAACTAGGTCCATCTACGGGCCAAAAAAGAGGACCCTAGGAAGTAACACACCACGACAAGTGTTCGAAGACAGCGGCACACCCAAATCTGGGCGCCGCACACCCGCTATGTTTTACCGATGAGGTGCTGGATCATGAATTCCAGCAGGGTTCAAACCCATAAACATAGAGGCATCTGACGGCACAATGCAGACCCGGAGTCTGGATAGAAGATTACATACTACACATACACATGGCGGAGGAGATGATCTCCACGCCATAAAATACCTACCCTCAAGCTCAAAGGGCCAGCTCGGCATTGGCTCAAAGGCCTCCCGTAAAATACTGTTGGAAGTTGGGAAGAGCTTGAGGGCGCGTTTGAAACAAATTTTCAAGGGACTTATGTCCGCCCTCCGGATGCAGACGATCTGAGTCATATAACCCAACAGCCCGGAGAGTCGGCACGCAAATTCTGGAACAGGTTCCTTATCAAAAAGAACCAAATAGTCGACTGTCCGGACGCAGAAGCCCTCGCAGCTTTTAAACACAACGTCCGAGACGAATGGCTCGCCAGACACCTCGGCCAAGAGAAGCCAAGAACAATGGCCGCTTAACAAGCCTCATGATGCGCTTTTGCGCAGAGAAGACAATCGGCTAGCAAGATGCAGCACCAATGACCAGTACATCCGAGATCGAGATGGAACGACAATCACGGTCTTGAAAGACCAGCGCCGAATAAAGAAAAAAAGCCCAAAGGCACGGCGGTCAACGCCGGATTCAAAAGCTCGCGGCCAAACAATACAACACGGCCTCTTAAGGAGAACAGAGACGAGCTATCAAATTGAAACAAAATTTTGGATCGGATATGTCAAATCCATAGTACCCCCGGAAGGCCTGCAAACCATACCAACCGAAATTGTTGGGTTTTTAAACAGTCCGCAGACTCAACGCCGGACACAAGGCTCGATCGCCAAGCGAGGACGATGTGAACCCCACTAGCGAGCACCGGAAGTCAAAAGACTTTCCCACAAGAAGTCAAAACAGTAAACTCGCTTCACGTGATAGTGCGGAAAGCCAACACGGCACTCGCTAAGACAAGTGTCGCACGATCCACCCCAAGGACCGAGATTGGGCGTCAAAACCAATCACTTTCGACCATCCGGATTAGTCCAGAAGTATCCGAACGCAGGATAGACTGCCCTGATAGTGGATCCCATAATAGACGGACTGCAATTAATGCAGGTTTTGATGGACGGCGGCAGTGACTTGAACCTGCTATTTCCGGACACAATCCGCAAGTTGGGATAGACCCTACTACAATTCGGCATAGCCGCACTTCCTTCAAAGGAGTGGCGCCAGGCCCTTACGCCAGGTGCACAGTTTCATTATTACTAGAAGTTGTGTCAGGGTCACCTGACAACTTCCGACGAGAAAAGCTAACCTTTCATGTCGCCCCATTTAAAAGTAGCTATCAAGCATCCTTTGGGGCGGAAGCTTTAAATGCTTCAATGCAATACCACATTACGCGTTTCTTACGCTTAAAATGCCAGTTCACGTGGCACCATTTCATTAAAAGGTCGCTTGAGACCCGGACACGGCTGGACGAGTCCGGAATAAATATGCTCGGGGCTACCTAGCCGCACATCCCTCCACAAGGGTTTGCACATATAAGCCACAATGCGCTAGCATAGGCTCAGCTTTCTTAATCTATATTTCAATTTTTTATGCACTTTCTCGCATCGATTTCTTTTCCAACCAAGTTCTTCTCTTTTACAGATGAACAGCGTGCACACCCGTCCGTGATACGGCTGCGCGGAGACACATGCGCAGAGCGTGCAAGAGGGACCCGTTGCAAGGACTCTTTTCGACTAAGACCCTCGTAAACCTTTCTTACTGTCTCTTGTTGCTATAATCCCTGGTTTATCATTATAACTAGAGTGGAGCTGGCGCGTTTGGCATCGGCCGCGCGAAGAACCTGCCGTACACTGGACACAAGGGGCTTAGAGCTTTGTTTTGCCGCTATTATAAAGATCGAACACCTTCGGGAGTGTTCGGCGTCTCGAGTTAGGCCTTATATGCATCAGCTCCGAATCATGTCTTTGGTCAAATGTTGGGTTTGCCCAGCTCCTGTGTTTTGCTGCCTTACGTTCCGTATCATCGGCTAACGCGGCTCCATGAGAACTACTGCGATTGTGCCCCAGTTCGGCTGGGCGAGCACCTCAGTAGAGAAAGCCGAAAACTGACTGTCATGATACGGCGCACTCGATCGACTATGGGAATGTTTAGGATTCCTTCGCTTTGACGACGGGCTGTTTCCCGGCCAGGCACATAAGCGCCCCGAATTCGGAGAGCGCGGTGCCCCCAGGGGCTATGTCGTAGCCCCACCCTCGAAATCCATGGCTAAGTGAAAGTGATAAAGCATTATAGTCCGGTTGCTTCGTTTGCTACGCTACCACCTCCTTTACAGGACCGAGACGTCGGATTAAGTGTGAAAACACACTATTTTTTGTGAACACCCCCGCACCTTGTGCGTGGGGGCTGAAGCCGACGACTGCCATCTTTCAAGTTATACACACGTATACATAAACGGCCGCATAGGAGATATTCTATTACTTGAACGCACAAGTATAAAAGGCGCTTACATATCGTTTTACATCATAATAAACGTTCATTCGAACGTAACATTTTTTGAGCACTGTGACTCTATTACACGAGCACCACGCAGACTTCGCCAAAATAGTGCTCGACGGGTAACCGTTATCATCCAAACCGAAGTCGCAACAGCGGTGGCATCCATCTCGTCAATGTGTCTTCACACGGCGGCGCCATCCGCACACCCTCTATGCAGGCCGACCGCCTCATCGCTTTGATATGCGGCATCGCCCCAAGAAATTGCTGCAATAAGCCAAAGTAACTCTTCGGCTGGGGCCTATCCGGCCGGATATGAGTCACTATATCCGTTATCACAAGCCTGGACAGCCTATTTAGCTCAGCCCACTCAGCCAAACGGTCGGTCAGCGAAGTGAACGCTCGGACTATGGAATTGAGACCAAAACAGCTCTTCCGTCTTGTGATCCTTCCGGCTTCGAAAATGCACAACGGCATCCGCCGCTTTTCGCTGCTAAGTCCATATAAGGTCCTCCGGACACCACAGTTAGCCCAGCTGAGCATATTTTGGATCCGTAAACCTTGGCGCAGCAAAAACGGCTTACCGCTACAATATCCCCGCTGGCGCAGCTTTTCCTTCATAGCCCGCATTGCAGGCGGGCATTCTTAACTTCGTGGTGGCCTTCCGCAGGTCTTCTTGCCCGCTAAGCGCTCCTTCCCAAGAGCCTCATTGCGGTCGGTAGCATCTTTTAACTTCACGGCCATTTCGCTATCTCTTCCCTGCTCGGCGATGTGCGACCCTTCGGCCGCTAACTCCTCGGCCGCCCTCGAGGCTGCCGCATTACTCCTTCGGCCTGCTCCTTGGCTTGAGCAAGTTCGCCCAAGTCTCTCCATGGCAGCGGCACTATCTGCATTTCACGCACATGTTGTAAGGGATGGCTTCGCTCCTTACCAAGTGACCGCAAGAGAACACTTACCTTGCGACTCATCAAGTCGCCTGTTGATAAGCGTGATGTCCGCATCTGCAGCATCGAGTTGCCGCTTTAGTTCGGCAACTCCATCAGTCCGGCTGGCCTCTAGACGACCCATCATCTGCATCGGCATGACGGGAATTTAAACCTGCGAGTTTGATCCTCGGCACGCTGTCGATTTCGACAACCTACCGAGTCTCAGGGGCTACTATCTATACAGGGCGCATTCTATATGCAAAACTGTTAAAAGGTGTGTTATTTTTACGTACCTCAAACCCCTCCAGCAAACTCCTGACGGCATCGTGCAACCCGCCTTCGGCGGACGCAATCCTTTCAATCACCACGCTCATCAATGCGTGCTGATCTTCTGAGATAGATGCCTTCTCAAGCAGATCCTTCACCGTACACGATCGGCGCGAACTATCCGGCTTTGCCAAACCCGGGCTCCTTCGTGGCGACACTTCAGGCTCGTCCGCCCTATCCGACGGCGCCCCGGACGGAGGCGTCTCGCTCTCTATCATCTCCGGACGAAGGTCCCCCGAAGACGAGCTCATCTGCGAAGGACGGAGATCCGAACTACAAGGTAAAAACTTTAGTTATCCTCATAAGCACAAATAGGGATGTCCCTTATTATAAAACTCCTTTCTTTCTACTTACGGCTCGTTGGAGGGCTGACTCATTAAGGGAGATTGTGCGGCCGGGGCCTCCCCGGACGCAGGACCCTCTGGCGAAGATTTCTTCCCCCGTGTAGGGGCTTTTGCCCCCGGGTCCTTGGAGGCAGTCCTTTTCTCCCCTTGAGGGGAGGGATTCTCGATCCCCCCTCTTTCAAGAGCCTCCTTAGGCGAGGCAGTAGCTTCCTTGTTTTCCCCTTCGTCTTCCTCTGAAGGCACAACCTCAAGCATCCGGACCAGCACGGGATCCGGCGCGGTCTCGGGGAGGGGGGCTGGACACCGTATCAATTTTGCTTTCGCTATCCACTCCTGTGTAGAAGGAAATTGGTCATAAGTCGAATCATCGAAAGGCAAATAAACGGTATGTCCGGACTCGGAACTACTTACTTGAGTATCCGGGCGATTGCAGCTTAGTCCAGCATCCTCGGTCAATTCCGGACACACCTCTTGCGATCCGAAGAATAATTTTTACATCTCTAGGGGTGTCAAACCCATGAAGTGTTGAAGAATCCGTGGATCCTCCGGATTGAACTCCCATAGCCGGAGAGGGCGGCGTTTGGAGGGCAGGAGACGCCTAATCAGCATAACCTGCATCACCACCACCATATCAATCTCCCTCGTTTGGAGATCTCGAATCCGGCCCTACAGTAGGGGAACGTCCCTTGACGGCCCCCAGTTGAGCCCTTGGTTGACCCACGACATCAACTGTCGTGGAGGTCCCGAGCGGAATAAGGGCGGCGGCTTTTGTCTGCGGCCCCTCGGAACGGTAATATAGAACCACTCTTGCTGCCACAGGCCGAGCTCCTCTTGGAAGGAGCCAGCGAGCCACGGGCATCGGCCCTCTTACTTATGGTCGCCCGCCACACTCCGCTTGCGCCCCGATCATCTTGGCGCCATTTGAAGGTCTTCAGCCACAGGCGAAGTGAGGGGTGACGCGGAGGAAGGCTTCGCAGACGACAATAAATGCGGAGATATGGAGGATGGACTCCGGAGCCAAATCGTGGAATTCCAACCCATAATAAAACATGAGCCCTCTCACAAAAGGATCCATCGGGAAGCCTAAACCCCGACGGAGGTGGGATACAAAAACGACATACTCGCCGGGCTTGGGGGTGGGGATGGCCTGCCCTTCGGCAGGCAACCTATGCGAAATCTCGTAAGATAGGTACTTGGCCTCCCGCAACTTTAGCACATCCTCCTCCGTGACGGAGGAGGGCATCCACCGGCCCTGGAGGTCAGAACCGGACATCGTTGGAAGTCCACAGCGCTCGAATCTGGAGCTCTAGGTGCTGGAACTTGGAGCGGGGAGAGGATTCGATGAAGGATTGAAGAAAAAAGAAACGAGCCTTGGTCCCGTTATAAAGAGGGAGAATACCAAGAGCCGTCTCCGTGACCGTTTGGGACTCGCCTTCGATAGAGGGGGCGTGGCGAACGGGCGTGGTTGGGTTACCCACGTCCGTATTGATGAGAATCCCGGATTAAGGGGAAACACGATCTCTGCTTCGACAAAGACGTGCCAAGGAAACCGCCTCGCTAAATGCGCTGAGGTGGTAAAGTAAAAAACAATTCAAGTAATGGCTTGGTAGTGGTGTGACGTCGTGCCACAAAAAACATCAGCAGATTGAGCTTGTGTATATATTATTATTTTCTCTACGGTGGAATGTGGAATTTATTTTGCAGAGCCGGACACTATCCTGGTGTTCACAATCTTCTATCATTCGGAGGAGGAACCCGCCTTGCAATGCCAAGCAACATACGCCACGGACTTATCGTCATTGAAGCCTGGTTCAGGGCTCTTGAGGAGTCCCGGATTAGGGGTGTCCGGATAGCGGACTACCATCATCAGCCGAACTATCATTGGCGGACTATCATCATCAACGGACTCCAAGACTATGAAGATACAAGATTGAAGACTTCTCCCGTGTCCGGATAGGACTTTCCTTGGCGTGGAAGGCAAGCTTGGCGATACGGATATGTAGATCTCCTACCATTGTAACCGACTCTATGTAACCCTAGCCCTCTCCGGTGTCTATATAAACCGGATGGCTCTAGTCCGTAGGACAACATCATCAACAACCCTTACAATCATACCATAGGCTAGCTTCTAGGGTTTAGCCTCCTTGATCTCGTGGTAGATCCACTCTTGTAAACATCCACAATATCAATATCAATCGAGCAGGACGTAGGGTTTTACCTCCATCAAGAGGGCCCGAACCTGGGTAAAACATCGTGTCCCTTGTCTCCTGTTACCATCCACCTAGACGCACAGTTCGGGACCCCCTACCCGAGATCCGCCGGTTTTGACACCGACAGCTGCCTTGGAGCTCGCCGTCGTCGGCTCCGGCCACCATAGGTCCGGCCACCACCACCACTCAATGCGTGCCAGCGAGAGCTCTCCAACGAGCCCAAGAACGGCCTCGTCCGTGCCCTGTGGGCGTTTTCCGAGCCGCGCCACCGTCTCGGGCCTCGCCGGCGTCGAGTCGCCGGTGGGTTTGACCCACTTTGACCCTGGTCGGGCCCACCTGGGTCAATGACATGTGGGGCCGGCACTAGCCGGATTAGTTAGATGCTAGTTAGTGCTAATCACCACTATTAGGTGCTAATCACCTGCTAATTAACCACATGAGCCACTGACATGTGGGCCCCAGCCGTCAGGTTTGACCTGGAGGCGCCCAGTTGACCTGCTGACATCAGGGTGATGTCATGCTGATGCAATAACCATTTTCTGGATTAAATCTAATTCAGGAAATTCCAGAAAATGCCCTAAACTTCAATAAATCATAGAAATTCAACCGTAGCTCAGATTGAAATAAGTTATATATGAAAAATGATCAGAAAAATATGAATAATCTGTTTATGCCATGATCATGCATGTCTGAACAAGTTAACCTCACTGAATAGGATGAATTATGATTAGGGTAATTTATGAACTAGCATTTGGAGTTGGAGTTTAACCTTGTTTGAATTCCTCTTCAATTAGCTTGGCTTACTGCTGCATTAGGTCAATTAAGTACCTTAACATGACATGTCATTCATGTGTATGTGCATTGCATTGATTGTGTTCTTTCTCGGTTGCCGGTGTTTGTCCCCTCTCAGTAGACGACGTTCCGACGATTGTTCGATGACACCGATGAAGAACTATATTATCTTCAGAAGTGCCAGGCAAGCAAAACCCCCTTGTTCATTCCGATATAATCCCACTCTCTCGCTCCTGCTCTATTTTACTGCATTAGGACAACAACGACTCATGTGTTACTTGCTGCGTAGCTGAACCCTTTATCCTCTGCATGACCTGTCATTCCACATGAATTAGATGAAACCCACTAGCATGAGTAGGAGTTGATTGAGCCTGTTGTGCCTACTCATTCGTGCTTGTTTGTCATGCACTGCTATCGCTTAGAGTTGAGTCAGTCTGATTCATCGGGATGAATCGGAGGTGTGTGAACATGTCCCACTTGTGTGTGAGCTAAGTGTGTGAACACGATTTGGTAAAGGTAGCGGTGACAGGCCATGTAGGAGTACATGGTGGGTTGTCTCATTGAAGCCGTCCTCGAGGCTGAGTTCTGTTTGTGATCCATGAAACAGTTACTACCACACATTGGGATCCTTAATTGACTCTCTCGGCTTCTTAACCACCCTTGTTCTCTATCCAGGAGTTGCAACTAGTTTTTGGTGTTTGTATGATATGTGTTGGAGGCCGTGCATAGCGCTGACCCTAGGGGTGGGCTATGATGTGGTAGATACACCGTGGCCCGGTGTACCGAATGCCCGTTTGGTATCTCGGGAACCCTGCACACATCGTTCGGGGCCGTTAGTGGAAACCTCGGCGGACTCCTGCGGATGGAACCCGAATAGGCGATAAACCTGGACTAGGGACTTGAGTGTTTAGGTAGGCCGTGGCCGACACCCACGTTGGGCTTCCGCTTGAAGGTTGCCGAGTACATGTCGTGTAAACGACGGTAAGTGGTGAGAGCGTGTGTGAAGAAGTACACCCTTGCAGGGTTAATATGATCTATTCAAATAGCCGTGTCCGCGGAAAAGGACTTCTGGGTTGCCTATATCAGTTCATAGACAAGTGAAAGTGGATACTCTAAAATGTGCAAGATAAGCGTGGGTGCTATGGATGGCGTTCTCGTAGGAAGACGGGAGCGGGTCCATAGTGGTGTATTGATATGGTGAATATGTGGACTCGTGTGCGCCACCTCAAAAGAGTTACTTGCGATCGTAGTTCAGGATAGCCACCGAGTCAAAGCTGGCTTGCTGCGGTCAAACTCCACCACCCCTTTTGATAATGAAGCATATGTAGTTAGTTCTCGATGTAAGTCTTGCTGAGTACAATTGTACTCACGCTTGCTTATTTTATGTTTTGCGAGAGACGCCGGTCTCGCTAGTAGTTCCACGTGGACTTGACGTTTAGCTTGTTACCTCAGCTACGATCTTGTGCCCTCGGCAGATCTGGTAGATAGTCAGGCTTCTCAGCCCTTTTTCATTTGTAGATGTCTGTACTCAGACATGTTAAGCTTTCGTGTGTGCTTTGTTTTGTATGCTCTGAATGTTGGGTCATGAGACCCATGTTTGTAATATCTCGCCTCCTCGAGCCTAATGAATAAATATTTGAGTCGTAGAGTTATGTTGTGATGCCATGTTGTATTTACACATATTGAGCATATTGTGTGTATGTTTGAAATGCTTGGTATGTGTGGATCCGACAATCTAGTTGTTTATCCTTGGCAGCCTCTCATATGGGGAAATGTAGTCTAGTGCTTCCTGAGCGATAGTAGTCCGCTACAGCCCGGTTCACGGAGTCCTCGCTAGCCCAAAGACTACTGCTTTGGACACTTGACTGGCCGGCATGTGTTTCACTTCGTTCCTATGTCTGTCCCTTCGGGGAAATGTCACGCGGTGATATTCAGAGTCCTGCTAGCCTACTAGAGCCCGGGTTACCGGAGTCCTGTTAGCCCAGTGCTATAGCCCGGATTCATACGTTGATGACCGACATGTTCGATGTGATTCATGTATGCCTGTCCCCATGGGTTAGTGCCGCTTTGGGTTCACGACTAGCCATGTCGGCCCGGGTTCTCTGTCATATGGATGCTAGCGACACTATCATATACGTGAGCCAAAAGACGCAAACGGTCCCGGGCCATGGTAAGGCGACACCCGTGGAATACCGTGCGTGAGGCCGCAAAGTGATATGAGGTGTTACCGGCTAGATCGATGTGACTTGGAATCGGGGTCCTGACATTTTCCCCATGTAACTAGTAGTAGTTGAGCACTTTTGCGATAGTCCTAGACCGTTTGTATGCCCTTGCTTGATTGATTGAGTGAAATGATTGTGTTTGCCTCATGTGCATATGGGTAGTGTTTTCTCACTAGACCTTCTCCTTCTATTCTAATCTCTTCCATCTAAACCCTCAGATGCCTCCGAGACGTGACACCGGTTTTGTTTTCCCACCGGAGCTCACTCAGTTGATGCAGCAGCAAAATGCCTTGATGCAATTGCTAGTTCAGAACCAGGGCAACAAGAACAACAATAACAACCCGCCGCCAAAGGGACAATTTAGCCTGCTTTCACGAGGTTACAACCGCGGTGTTTTCGAAAGAGCACCGAGCCAATAGTTGCCGATGATTGTCTACGCCAGATTGGAAGGAGTTAACCATCGCAGGATGCACGGATGCTGAGAAGGTGCGCTTTGCCGCACATGAATTGGATGGACCAGCAGCCGCATGGTGGGAGAATTACACGGTTACTTTTCCTATAGCCAATATCACTTGGGACCAGTTTCAACAGGCTTTTCGCACGGCCCATGTCTCAACTGGAGCCATGCAAATGAAGAAGCGTGAGTTTCGCAACTTACGCCAGGGGAATCATACTGTGGCCCAGTACGTGGATGAGTTTAGCAAGTTATCACGCTATGCCCCTGATGATGTGGCCACAGATGCCGCGAAGCAGGAGAAGTTTATGGAAGGACTGAATGATGAGATGAGCATGCAGTTGATGGTGGCAACTTTCAACAACTACCAGGAGTTGGTAGACAAGGCCCTTATGATTGAAGGAAAGCAACAGCAAATTGAGAGTCGTAAGAGAAAGTATGGACAAGGGAAGTACAACTCAGGAGCTCACCAGAAGCCTCACTTGACCCCGAACTCGGGAGGACTTGTCCATAACCATGGAGGACATAATCATACTGGAGGAGGATCGCATAACCAAAATGGTGCAAAGAATGGGAATGGGAACGGAGTCAATAACAATCAGAACCGCTCTAACCCATCTACACCCGCCAAGAGGGACTTAAGCCAAGTTATTTGCTTTAAGTGCGGGAAGACAGGGCACTATGCCAATGATTGCCTTGAAGGAAGGAATGGAAACGGAAACGGGAGCGCTGGGAGGAAGCCCAATCCATTCAACAAAGGACAAGTGAACCACATTAACATGGAGGAAGTTGAAGAGCAGCCAGACGCGGTAATAGGTGAGTTTTTGGTTAAGTCATTTACCGCCCTTGTTCTTTTCGATACTGGTGCATCACATTCATACATATCAAGGGGATTTGTGGATAAGTTTAAATTACCAACCCAAACCCTTAGTACCCCTCTTTTAGTAAGCTCGGCTGGAGCAGAGTACATGGCTAGCCGATGGTGCACCCAGATACCCCTAACAATTGGAACACATGTTTTTCCGTCTGACCTAATTATCTTGGAGTCGCAAGGATTGGATGTGATATTAGGTATGGACTGGATGTCAAAGTATGAAGGAAGTATTGACTGTGCTAGCAAGTCAATTCACCTTACCACCCCTGAGGGAAAAGGATTATATGTACCTAGGCATGTGCCTAGGAGGAGCCAAGTGAATGCCCTCACGGAGTTGTACAGAGGAAGTGCCTGTAGTAAAAGATTTTCCGGATGTTTTCCCAAAGGAGTTACTGGCATGCCACCGGATCGAGACATCGAGTTCTTGATAGAGCTATTGCTGTCACAGGCCAATATCCAAGAGACCCTATCGGATGCCCGCAAATGATCTGGAGGAAATTAAGAAGCAGATCAAGGAGTTATTGGAGAAAGGTTATATTCGAAGGAGTTCATCACCTTGGGGAGCACCAGTACTTTTGGTCGAGAAGAAGGATAAATCCCTGAGGATGGTCATTGATTACGGAGCCTTGAACGAAGTAACGATAAAGAACAAGTATCCATTACCGATGATCAATGATCTGTTTGATCAGTTGCAAGGAGCTAAGGTGTTTTCGAAGATTGATCTACGATCGGGATACCATTAATTGAAGATTCGAGAGAAGGATATACCAAAGACAGCTTTCACCACGCGATATGGATTATATGAGTATACGGTCATGTCGTTTGGACTGACTAATGCCCCTGCCTATTTTATGAGTATGATGAACAAGGTGTTCATGGAATATTTGGACAAGTTTGTTGTGGTGTTCATTAATGATATTATGGTATACTCGAAGAACGAAGAGGAGCACAAGGAGCATTTGCATTTGGTTCTCGAGAAACTCCGGGAACACCAGTTATACGCCAAATTCAGCAAGTGCGAGTTTTGGTTGAAGGAAGTTGGATTTCTTGGGCATGTTATATCAGGAGAAGGTATAGCAGTTGATCCCAGTAAGGTTCAGTCAGTCACTGAATGGTTGGCACCCACTACGGTTGGTGAGATCCGCAGTTTCCTTGGACTTGCAGGATATTATCGGAGATTCATTGAGAATTTTTCCAAGATTGCTAAACCAATGACTGAATTGCTGAAGAAGGATACCAAGTTTAAATGGACAGAAGATTGCGAGGCAAGTTTTCAGGAATTGAAGAAACGTTTGACTATAGCCCCATTGCTAACATTGCCAGATATACATAAGGAGTTTCAAGTGTATTGTGACGCCTCACGTTTAGGACTGGGATGTGTGCTTATGCAGGACGGAAAGGTTGTTTCGTATGCCTCATGACAACTGAAGCATCATGAGTTGAACTATGCCACACATGATTTGGAGCTAGCAGCGGTAGTGCACGCATTGAAGACTTGGAGACATTATCTTATTGGAAACCGTTGTGATGTGTACACGGATCATAAGAGTTTGAAGTACATTTTCACTCAAAAGGAGTTGAACCTTAGGCAGAGGAGATGGTTGGAACTTATAAAGGATTACAATATGAAGCTGCACTATCATCCAAGAAAAGCCAATGTCGTAGCAGACGCTTTGAGCCGGAAGAGTTATGCTAATATCCTTGAAAGTAAAGGATTGCCGAAGGAGTTAGCTGAGGATATCATGGAACTTCAGTTGGAGATTGTCCCAAGAGGTTTCATTGCAACAATGGAGGTTCAGTCTACATTGTTGGAAAAAATTCGAGAAGCTCAGAAGGAAGACAAAAAATTGCTGAGATAAAAGAGAAGATGAGCAAAGGAAAAGCTAAAGGTTTTCGCGAGGATGAGCACGATACCTTATGGTTTGAGGATCGAGTTTATGTGCCTAATAACTCAGAGATCAGGAATTAATACTTCAGGAGGCCCATGACTCACCATACTCGATACACCCCGGAAACACCAAGATGTATTTAGATTTGAAGGAACGTTTCTGGTGGACTGGTATGAAGAAGGATATTGCCGAGTATGTAGCCGTATGTGATGTATGTCAGAGAGTGAAGGCAGAGCATCAAAAGCCAGCAGGACTGTTATAGCCTGTGCCGATACCCGCATGGAAGTGGGATAAACTAGGCATGGACTTTATCACCGGATTACCCAGAACCAAAGCAGGATATGACTCAATATGGGTAGTAGTGGATCGTTTGACCAAAGTAGCTCACTTTATCCCGGTGAAAACAACTTATACAAGTGCAAAGTTGGCCAAAATATACATGTCCAGGATCGTATGTTTGCATGGAGTTCCGAGGACCATTGTATCAGATAGAGGAACCTAGTTTACCTCAAAGTTTTGGCATCAGCTACACCAGACCTTGGGTACAAGATTGGAGTTCAGTACCGCATTCCACCCACAGACGGATGGACAGACAGAGAGAGTCAACCAGATTCTGGAAGACATGTTGAGAGCCTGTGCGCTAGATTATGGATCTAGTTGGGATGAGAATTTGCCTTATGCAGAGTTCTCATACAACAATAGCTACCAAGCCAGTTTGAAGATGGCACCGTTTGAAGCTCTGTATGGACGCAAATGTAGAATACCTCTGATGTGGGATGAGGTAGGGGACCGTCAGTTGTTTGGACCAGATTTGATCAAAGAATCAGAGGAGAAGGTTAAACTGATCCGAGACAGATTAAAGACTGCTCAGTCCAGGCAGAAGAGTTATGCAGATTCTAAACGCAAAGAAGTAACCTACGATATTGGAGACAGAGCCTATCTGCGAGTATCACCCTTGAGGGGAGTGAAACATTTTGGAGTTAAGGGAAAACTAGCCCCAAGATTTGTAGGACCGTACCGTGCTTTGGAACGGATGGGAGAAGTTGCCTACAAACTGTAGTTACCTGAAGGATTGTCAGGAGTGCACGATGTGTTCCACGTATCACAGTTGAAGAAGTGTCATGCAGAGATGGCCGATATACCGTTAAGAGATACAGTGCCCCTGGAGGCGATTCAGTTGGATAGTAATCTGACCTATGAGGAGAAGCCAATAAGGATTCTTGACTTTGACAGCCGAGTCACTCACAACAAGGTTATCAAGTTTTGCAAAGTTCAGTGGAGCCACCATACCGAGGAAGAAGCCACCTGGGAACGAGAAGATGATATTCGCAAGGACCAGCCGCACCTATTTTCTAGCCAACCCGAATCTCGAGGGCGAGATTCATCTTAAGGGGGGTAGGTTTGTAACATCCCAAATTTTCAATTTGGAATGTTATACATAGGACATCTATGCATATCATATTTTATTGCATCTTCGTTCCGCAATCCTCGAAATCCTAAGCAACTCAAGGACCCTCGGAGAGAGTTGGGGATTTTCCGGTTTTCATATTTGATTTTTATCAAATATTGGAAAATGAGGATTTTGATTTTAATTATTTTTCTCTCCGGAAAATGTTTCATATTGAAAATAAATGAGGGGAGATAATATGACTTCTCCAAAATAATTGAAATATCGGAGGAAAAATGTTAAAATCATTATTCGGATTTTATTTGATTTTATTTGGAAGTTTATTTGCCCTAGAAAAATTTGCATGTTTTAAAAATTTCATTTTAGGGGCCAAGAAAATGTTCATCTCGTTCTAAATATTTCATTTAGATGGTGAAAAGTTAATTTGGTATTTTTTTAGATTTTATTTTATTTTATAGGAATTTTCTGTGAGCGGAACAAATTAAAAAAACCTCGCTTGCGCCTCGATCGGGCCCAAGGCCCACCGAGCAGGCCAACCCGCCACGCCGCCTCCCCACAAGGCGCCATGCAGCCGCCACGGATGCCGAGGGAGCCCGAGCCGACTCCTCCCGGCGCCCCCAAGGCACCGCCGCCTCTCCTATAAATGCCGCCCCAACCTCTAGCCCCATTAGCCCCGCCCACACAGTTCGCAGCCATGAGCCGCCCGCCGCCGCCCACGCCACGCCGCACCACCCCCCCCCATCGCCAAGCCCCGCCGCTTGCTAGCCCCGGCCGAGGACCTCGACGGAGGTACCGCCCGAGCCGCCCGAGTCGCCGGTTTTTTTAGAAAACCACTTTGCTTTTTTTTCTGAAAAACCCTAGTTTCGTTTCTTTATTATAGATCGGTTTTATTCTCGGTTCATTTATTTAGCGAGCGTTCGCTCGTTCGTTCGTTTTAACGAACGTGTTTTTCGTTTAGGTTCAGTTAACGAACGTTCGTTCGTTAAACTGTTCATCGTTTTCTTTTTATCGGATTTATTCCGCGATTTTTCTGATCGCGATTCCTGATCCGATATTCGATCTAGTATAACTTTTCGCTCGTTTATCGGAATCAGGCGATTCAAGCACCTGGAGTTTCATCTCGAAACCCTCTTTCCGAATAATCAACTCAAACAAGTTTTTGCCTCAGTAAAATTTGACCCTAGTTCAGATTAGTAAACGGATCTTATTTCTTTCGCCGTTTGAGTTTCGTTGCTCCGTTTGGTTTGATTCGTTTTTGCAAACCGGAGTTCTTAAGTTGAACTTTCTGGTCAACCTCTTTTAGTTGAGTTTTACTTGTGCATATTTTCTTGTTGCTTATGTATGTTGTTGTTTGCTTGCGATAGAATTCCCGGAGTGCGAAGCGTGTTACTACGAGTCTCTAGGATTCGTGGATCGTCAGCAAGGCAAGTAACACATTGATCATACTCTTTTCATACCCAGTTTTATGCATTAGTTCCAATCCTCAAACATTGCATGATTAGGATGTCATTAACTTGTGGGTCGGGAAGTAGTTGTTGAGGTAGAACCTATTGCCCTGTTACTATCAAACCCTTGGGAGTTACTTCTACGTGTTGCTTATATTGCCATGCTATGCTCGTAGGCGTGGTTTGGGTTTGAGTGCATCCATGACAGATGTGAGATTGTTAATTAATGGTTTACTTTAAGGTGGCAACTTTAATACACATCTGGGTGGATTAGGGCACCTGGGGAACCCAGTGTTGTCTGTTTTATTTTTGGAAATCCCGGGGTACCCGTGTGATCTTCCTATGGACCGCCACCCAGGCTCAAAGGGAACTGAGATTATTCATGCTAGAAACTTCCATGTGCAGCCACAAGCTACTATGGGCTCTAGCATAGTTTAGTAAGTTACGTGAAGCTCTTGAAGAGGTAGATCAGCAAGTGGTGGGTTTTGTAGGTTTGGTATGGTCTACCCGGAGTAGAGAGTTAATGTTTCGAAGATCTGTGTCTCACCATCCGTTTCTCAAACACCATGCAGTGCGAGAAATCAACGGAGGCGATCGAGTCTTGTGGGGAAAAGTGCGCAAACCTCTGCAGAGTGTACAATCTAATCACGGTTAGCCGTGTCCCCGGTTATGGACAATTCTGAGTATCTAGTACTTGAGTTATCACATGTATCTCATCACTCTTAATTAATATTGCTGGGTTGTTAATCACTCTAGTTGGGATTGAGTTGGGGTTATACCTTCTCAATGATGTTTCAACCACCATGATAGTTAAATTAAAACTTACTCCTTTGTTGTAGGGAAAAATTGGCTTTTCGCAAAACCATAACCATAGAGCTTTCCACCAGCCAAATATTGCATGTAGTGATAGCATTATTCTATTCCTGCTTTACTGTGTTATATTGCCAGCATATTCCATGTGCTGACCCGTTCTCGGGCTGCAACGTATTATGTTGCGGACTTTTCAGACGTGGAGTAAGGTTCGATAGGTCGTTGCTGTGCAGCTCAGCTATGCCGTTGGAGTTGATGGACTCACTTTATCTTCCAAGCCTTCCGCTGCTATCGCATTAGATGGCCTTAAGCCATATTATTGTAATAAGTTCTCTTTTGAGACATTCGTTGTAATAAGTGTGTGATTGCTACTCTGTTATAAATCCTTCGAGCACTGTGTGTGTCAGCATTACTGATCCAGGGATGACACTGAAACACAGAGACTTGACCATCTGAGGTCGGGTGGCTACACTACCGCAGGACACGACTCATTGTGTTTCCTCGACGCATACTCCGGATACCACCAAATTAAAATGGCGGAGTCCAATCAAGCCGCAACAACATTTATCACTCCATACAGCCCCTTCTGTTTTAACACCTTGCCTTTCGGGCTCAAAAATGCCGGTGCAACCTATCAATGGATGATTCAAACATGCTTGGAGACACAGATTGGCAAAACAGTGGAGGCATACGTAGACTATGTGGTCATTAAAACCAGACACGTCGAATCCTTAATAGACGACTTGAGGCTCACATTCGATAATCTCCGAACATACGACATCAAGCTCAATCCGGAAAAATGCTTCTTCGGCGTGCCCGCCGGAAAACTCTTAGGCTTCATCGTCTGTAATAGAGGAATCGAAGCAAACCCAGCTAAAATTCGAGCTCTGTCATAGTTGGCTATCCCAACAGACCTCAAAAGAATCCAGAAACTAACTGGCTGCATGGCTGCCTTAAGCCGCTATATCTCCCGATTAGGAGAAAAGGCACTACCCCTTTGTCGCCTCCTGCGACACACCAAACACTTCGAGTGGACGGATGCGGCCACAGCCGGATTAGAAGAAATAAAAGCCGTTTTGGCCACGAAACCAATCTTGGCCGCACCTAACATCGGCGAACCAATGCTGTTATATATAGCGGCAACACACCAAGTTGTAAGCGCAGTGCTCGTCGTCGAACGGGAGATGGACGTACATAAGTTCCCGCTTCAAAAGCCGGTATACTATGTGTCCAATGTTGTCGATGTACTAGAGTAGGGGTACCCTAGTATCCCGAACTTGTGCACGGGCAGTTGCAGCACCCTGCGGCAACGCTTGCCGGGTGACCGCCAAGGTCCTCCGTGGTTCCTTTGGAGCCATTCAAGAACAAAGTATTCAAGCCAAGGATACAAGGCCCCGGCAAGAGGAGCTTGCCGGGAAGGCCAACCAAGGCATCTCAAGGAACTTGCCGCGACGCGCCACACGTCCCGGCAAGGCCCGGCGAGCGACAAGCTTCCGGGCGCGACAAGGCAACAACCGCGGCAAGGCGCTTGTCGCGGCAGACTACCACTGTTCTGCGCCCAAAGACATCCACCAACGTGTCGCCACGGACCTTTCGGTAGCGCCGCTGTGGCAAGAGGTCAGGCGGCCAGCGGAGCGCGGGTGGCAAGCGGCGCCGACAGGATTGCCATCGTGGCAAGCGGTGGCGCCCGACGTCCCTCGCTTGCACTGTTTGGGCGACGTGACGGGCATTTAATGCCTTTGTCCCCGCCGTCGTGGTTAGGTATGATACATCGCATGTGAGCTGTACCAACCGCACTCCTTTTCCATTTTTGCCCTTGTCTACGTTGCCACCTGTCGGAGACCCCTTGAGCATATAAAAGGAGGCCTATGTGCAACGTAGAGGGGGGTTCGAAAGGTTCGAAGGCAGAAAACACTTACGCTAGGTCTCGTTAGCAGCTGGTGTGTACTGTAGCATTCAGCGCTCCCTAGCAAGAACTCAATACAATCAGACATGCAGCAGTAGGAGTATTATCTCTCTGGAGAGCTCCGAAGCTGGGTAAACTGCTCGTCTGCTTCGCCTCGATCTGCTCTTCGTGCAACCTCCGCCCCCCGCCGAACCAAAAGGGGCTCGGTCCGCCGGTCCCATAGGTGTTCGTGGGTCAGATCAGCTTCCCCGACAACTGTCCTCACTCCATGCAAATCACGGTACCCACATTATCAAAAGATAGCATATGCGGTCTTCATGGCATCCCGGAAACTACGACACTACTTTCAAGAGTGTTCAATTACGGTGGCCTCTGAAGTGCCACTCAACAACATAATAAACAACCGCGAGGCCACATGCCGGATTGCTAATTGGGCTATTGAGCTCCTCCCGTTCGACATAATATACAAACCATAGCGAGCCATTAAGTCACAAGTCCTGGCTGATTTCGTCGCCGAATGGACAGAAGCCGAACTCCCTAAAGAGTATGGCGCGTACTCCAACTGGATTATGCACTTTGACGGCTCTAAAATACTGGCTGGTCTGGGGGCCGGCGTTGTCCTGACGTCCCCCACCAGAGATACCGTCCAATACGTACTCCAAATACTATACACAGACTCCAACAACGTGGCAGAATACGAGGCCCTGTTACATGGTCTCCGGATGGCAGTCTCCAAGGGCATTCAACGCCTGGAGGTGCGTGGGGACTCGAACCTCGCAATATCTCAAATAAATGGAGACTTTGATGCCAAGGATCCAAAAATGGCGGCTTATCGCAATGCCGTCCTCAAAATGTCAGCTCGATTCGAGGGGCTCGAATTCCACCATGTGGCTCGGGAAAACAATCAGGCAGCGGATGTCCTCGCCTGCATCGGCGCTATGCGTGACCCCGTCCCACCTAATATCTTCTTGGAAAGGCTGTTTAAGCCATCCGTGGTATGGGAAGGGGAGACCGGTAACAATAGTCCGGACCCGGCCACAACGACAGATACCGAACACTCTGACATAATTGGAGGCTCTGCCACCGAAATAACACCTTCCGCCCACGTAATAATGGCTGTCATCGCCCCGTGGACAGAACCATTCCTGGCCTACCTAACTAGGCAGGAGCTACCCGAAGACCCAAACGAGGCGCGCTGAATTGTGCGGCGGTCTAAAGCTTACAAGGTTCACGAGGGAGAGCTTTATAAGAAAAGCGCTACCGGAGTCCTTCAAAGGTGCATCTCTGAAGAAGAAGGGCGGCAGCTTTTGGCAGAAATTCATGCCAGACTTGGCGGCCACCACGCCGCAGCTCGGGCCCTTGTAAGCAAGGCCTTTCGTACAGGTTTCTACTGGCCAACATCCCGAGCAGACGCACAGGACCTCGTTCAACGTTGCGTCGGTTGCCAGCTTTTTGCAAACCAAAGCCATATGCCGCCTACCGCTCTCCAAACAATCCCCATTGCTTGGCCCTTTGCGGTCTGGGGGCTTGATATGGTCGGACCCCTCAAAGGGGGAAGCCATAAGAAAAAATACTTATTGGTCATGGTGGATAAATTCACCAAATGGATAGAAGCCAAACCAGTTAAAACGGCCGAATCCGGACCAGTGATAGACTTCATATCTGGGGTCATACACCGTTATGGCGTCCCCCACAGCATCATCACCAATAACGGCTTGAACTTTACAGCCGATGAGGTAAAACTTTGGTGCAGCAACATCGGCATCAAGCTCGATTATGCTTCTGTCTATCAACTACAAACTAACTGTCAAGTCGAACGAGCAAACGGTCTTATCATGAGCGGCATCAAACCCAGATTAGTGCGATCCCTGAAGGAATCCAATACGCACTGAGTAGAGGAGCTCGACTCCGTACTATGGGGACTGCGGACCACGCCGAATCGCACTACTGGATACACACCGTTTTTATGGTGTACGGCGCAGATGCGGTACTGCCCTCCGACATAATTCATGACTCACCTCGAGTGCGCATGTATGAAGAGAAAGAAGTCGAGCTTGATCAGCAGGACGGTTTGGACGCCCTGGAGGAGGAGCGTGACGTGGCAAAAGCCCGTTCCGCATTCTATCAGCAACAGGCTCGAAGATATCAAAGTAGAGAAGTACGGGCCAAAACTTATAATGTTGGCGAACTTGTTCTATGCCTACCGGAGAAGAAAAGAACAAGCTCAAGCCCAAATGGGAAGGTCCCTTCATTATTGACCAAGTTCTGACCGGTGGAGCGTACCGTCTGTGGGATGCATCGGACAATCGACTCGAGCCAAACCCATGGAACACAGCCAGGCTCCGAAGGTTATACGCCTAGCGCCGGACTCGGTGTTCGTCTCCTTACCTCTGTCAATTTTTTGTATATGCATTATCTGTCTTTTCTTTCTTTCTTTCTTCCCCCTTTTTCTTCAAGGCCTTAAAAGGCTAAAATGTGTCTTGACTACACAATCTTGACGCGCTAACCGCGCTCATGATACCTGGGGGTTTCTTATATAGAAGCTTAATATAACTATCTTCCGGGCTCTATGCCCCACACATGTGTTATTCTTCCGCATGGACCTTTTTTCGCCATAATATGCATTGATATGACTTAAGTTTTGGCCAAGCTGGGTTGCCTGGCTCTTGTGTTTATGCCCTACGTTCCCGTTAATTCGGCTAGGGCATAAGGGGAGCACCTCTGCGATTGTTACTACCGGGTCAGCCGTATGTGTACCTTAGACTGGGTGAAGCCGAAATCTAGCGTTCTTAAGGGAATACTCGGTCGGTGAACAAAAGATGACATTTACTTATTGTAAATACATGCCCCCAGATGTTTATATCATGCGTCTCATTTTGCAGCTCGGACATGCACATTAGGGCATGCGTACCCAGGGAATAGAACCCTTAACGGAACTATTCTCCCTAGAAGATGTTTCTTACTATCCATGTAATATAACATAGCTAGTTGGGTACTTGTCTGTTCAAGCACTTATGACCCCTATGCCTAGTTTCCACACATACCCAGGTTTCTAAATAACTGAGCGGGTATTCGGATACACTCCGGACTGTCGGGTCCAGAGGTCGAAGCAAAAAGGTCCGCCATGACAAATGATTTACAATCCGGCTAAGGACAATACATGTCACTTGAAGTACACAGTCACTTAGACTGACTAAATTCTTCTTCTATACCATCCAACAGGCTGTCTAGCCGACAATCCTGTTGGGAATACTTTGCGGCTAATTCTACTTGGTCATACACCAAACTGACGGGGATCTCTTACCCATCAGGCCCCACAGGTCCGACCTCGGCCATGTGGTTCGGCTCAGCCTTGGTATATCGCGTATTCACCATGGCCCAGGCTTCCCTCGCACCTTGTCGGCAGGTCGATATCTTCCATAATCGGAAGCGCCGCCAAGCTCCCTTGAGCTTCTCTATAAGCTCCCCCATGCCTCCTGGCGGGGAGGCAGACGGCCACAAGGCATGGGCAATACCCTGCATCACCTGCCGAACTTGTTCGTGCAATTGGGAGAGCTCTGGCAGAAGATCACCCGCAGACCCGGGCATCTCCTCCACGGGACGACCCGTCAGCATACCTGCAGACATAACTCTGTTAGCCGGCTTCTTCGCCAAACTCTCTAAAAGATTGTTCAAGCACTTACTGAAAATGCCGTGTTGAAGCCGCTTATTCTCCTTCATGGAGTCAGCAAGCTGGGCTCGAACATCTTTCAGTTCCACGCCTAGCTGAATATTGGCGTCTTGGAGATTGTTTTTCTCCCGCCTAACTTGCGTAAGCACGCGCTCGCCAGCCTTTAGCTGTCGTAGAGCATGTTGCTCATCCGGATTCACTCCAGGACCATCTCCACAATCTATTGTTAGATTTGCACGCATGGCGCATACTACCTGGTACATGACATTCTTTTCAATGAAAACAAGCGTGACCAGACGAGGACTTCTCGGACTCCTTCACCGCGGCAAATGCGGCCTGAAGCTGGGCTTTGCACTCCTCCAGCTCTAGAGACAACTGGGTATTCTTCTCCGTAAGAACCTATGCAAACAATGATCCTTAAATCAGTTGTGCCAACTGCTTCAAGTCTCAGGGGCTACTGATATACATAATTATTAGACTTCCTTACCCGTATATCTTTCACATACTGGTCTGTGGCTCTGGCAAGACCATTTTGAGCAGCTCGGATGTACGCGTCTCCTGAGTTGAAGGCATCGAACGCCTCTTGGGAGAAACAAGCGTCACGGAGTACGGCCCGGCGACGCCTGTGATTCATGGCGCTCTCCACTTCAGAATTGTTAGCGGATAGCCTATCTGCATCCTTTGTAGGAGGGACATCCGGCGTTGGCCCCATGTTAGCGTCCGCCTCTATGTCCGACTCTGGAGCTCGGCTGGTGGAGGCGTTACCGGCAACCTCTCCGGATATAGTCCGGCGAGCGGTTTTCCTACCAGGAAACATGGGAGTTATTATATTTTAAAAGACGGCCACCATGGAGCGGGGTTCTCTTTCGTACCTCTGCGACGGCATCTCAGTCCTAACCGCCTTCCTTTTAAGCCTACCCGGCTTCGGTGCCCCTTGTTGGCGAGTCACTGCGGGTTCGGCATGGCGTCCCGAGGGCCTTCCCTGTAAGACACCATATGTGTGCGGTAGGTGAAGTGCAGAAAAAGGGATCCTTCTTGGAAGTTAGGGCTCCGGTTTTACTTACAGGCGAGGCGGGGAGTAGTCCAGGATAATCAGCTATGATAGCCACCAAGGTACCGTCACAGCTCAACTGATAGAACGTTATGTCGATGAGCTCCACAAATGTGTCCGGATCTTCCTCAAGTCCGGGATCGAGGGCCCAGTCAGGGTCCTCTGGTTGTGGAGACTGGCTGTGGACCTCCCTCACGGCTTTTCGCAGTTCCTGTTATGAAATAACAAGGTAAATACTTATGACAAAGAATGCGGAAAGGACTGGAGTAGAAAGTAGCAGCTCACCTAACTTGAGGGGTTGTACATCGAGAACCCATCCCGTGGCTTGATACGGGCGAACTCCTCTTCTTCTCCTTTATACAAATCGGACAGTATCTTCGCTAGGCCAGCGATGGAGTCCGGACCTTTACGACCGCAACGGGTGGCGTCGTCTTCCCCATTGAAGTGCCACATGGGTTGTTCCCGATATTGAAGTGGCTGCACCCCCCGCATTATACATATGGACATGGGTTGTCAATCCTGATTTGGCCAGCATATCTATCCGGCCCATCTGGGAAGGGACTTCCCGTTATCTTCCTCCTGGGGGCTCCGAGGGTGCCAGCTGTGGCGTTTCTTCAAAGGGGCGTTGTAAAACTCAGGAAGGCCCATCCGAATAGGATCTGGAAGGGGGGCGTCCTCCATATAAAACCACTCCGAAGGCCAGTCTTCGGACGTCTTCTTCGGTGTACCGGACAGGTATCCAGTATCGGCAATGCGCCATATTTCGGCTCCGCCCACTTGATATAGTGGCCCCTTCTGTGTACGGGGAACGAGGCAGAATAGCCTCTGCCACAGCTCAATATGAGCTTCGCAGCCCAGAAACAGCTCACAAAGGGCGACGTAGCCAGCGATGTGTAGGATGGAACGGGGGTAAAGTTATGCAACTGGAGGCCGTAGAACTCCAGGAGCCCGCGGAGGAACGGATGGATTGGGAATCCAAGTCCCCTTAGTAAATAAGGGACAAGACATACCCGGTCCCTCTTGGATGGGTTGGGGGAGCTCTCCGCTTGCTCCCCGCCATTATAGGTGGCGAGCCCGGCTCGAACGGGAACCATATACGCTGGCGGGAGAAATCCCTGGGTCTGTAACTTTACTAATTGGCTGTGAGGGACAGAACACCTCTTCCAATCACCGGGCTTATGGCTACGGGAGCGAGAGGAGGAGCTGCGATGGCCGGCCATGTTGGAATGGATTTTGCTAGGCACGCTCTGATGGATACTCGCTGGGGGAGGGTGGTGTGATCTGGATCTAAGAATCCCCGTCTCTTTAATAGACGGTTTACTCACATGGCTAGGTGGAAAATGTAAAAATGCCCAGGCTTCTCGCATTCGCTCGACACGTGGAAGATAGCCATTATTAGGCACGGAAGCCAAGGAGTGCAACATTTATGGGAAGACGGACACTACTCAACAGGTACTCAGAATTTGGAGAAGAACCCGCCTTGCAATGCCGAAGACAATCTGCGCGCCAGACTCATCGTCATTGAAGCCTGGTTCAGGAGCTACTGAGGGAGTCCTGGATTAGGGGATCCTCGGATTGCCGGACTATATACTTTAGCCGGACTATTGGACTATGAAGATACAAGATTGAAGACTTCGTCCTGTGTCCTCGATGGGACTCTCCTTGGCGTGGAAGGCAAGCTTGGCAATACGGATATGTAGATCTCCTCCCTTGTAACCGACTCTGTGTAACCCTAGCCCTCTCCGTTGTCTATATAAACCGGAGGGTTTAGTCCGTAGGACAACAACAATCATACCATAGGCTAGCTTCTAGGGTTTAGCCTCTACGATCTCGTGGTAGATCAACTCTTGTAATACTCATATCATCAAGATCAATCAAGCAGGAAGTAGGGTATTACCTCCATCGAGAGGGCACGAACCTGGGTAAACATCGTGTCCCCCGCCTCCTGTTACCATCCGCCTTAGACGCACAGTTTGGGACCCCCTACCTGAGATCCGCCGGTTTTGACACCGACAATGGGTTACATGGGTTGATCTACCTCGAGATCGTAATGGCTAAACCCTAGATGTCTAGCCTATATGATTATGATTGCCTTTACGGACTAAACCCTCCGGTTTATATAGATACCGGAGGGGGCTAGGATTGTACATAGTCGGTTTACAGAGAAAGGAATCTTCATATCC
Source organism: Aegilops longissima (assembly GCA_021605205.1). Classification (NCBI taxonomy): domain Eukaryota; kingdom Viridiplantae; phylum Streptophyta; class Magnoliopsida; order Poales; family Poaceae; genus Aegilops; species Aegilops longissima. Next base: position 271,692,048 of record CM038677.1, read on the forward strand.
GAACGCCAAGCTTGCCATCCACGCAAAGGAGAGTCCCATCCGAACACGGGGGAAGGCTTTCTATCTCGTATCTTTACGGCCCATCTGTCCGGCCCACATCACATAGCCTGGACACCCGAGGACCCCATAGTCCAGGACTCCCTCAGGGGTATATAAAGATTTTTTTATCTTGGGAAACAAGCAAACGGAAGAAAAACAGAGTCCGGAAGGTACCAGAGGTGCCAGGCGTGCCCTAGTGTCTTGTGCTCACCAAGGTACGCTTCCTGGTTGTTTCTTATTTTACTAATTTTCTAAATATTCCAAAACTGACAAAAAATATTTTTGCAAATTTTTTGGAGTCCGTTTACGTACTGTATCACATACCTCCTTATTTTCACAATTCTGGAGTGTTCCGGAAGGACTCTTTTATGTGTTCTTCCGGTGTCAAAGTTTGGATAATATTGCTTTCAACATGTATGGGCGTACCTGAGATACAATGTTTTATTCGTTGCCCGTTAACAACCTTCGGGTTAGTACCTTCGACATTATTTATTTTGATAGCTCCAGACCGATAAACCTCCTCGATAACATAGGGTCCTTCTCATTTTGAGAGGAGTTTTCCTGCAAAGAATCTGAAAGGAGAGTTGTACAAAAGAATATATTCTCCAACTTGAAACTCACGATTTTGAATTCTTTTATCATGCCATCCTTTAACTTTTTCTTTAAATAACTTGGCATTTTCATAAGCTTGGGTTCTCCATTCATCTAATGAGCTAATATCAAATAAGCTATTTTCACTAGCAAGTTTGAAATCATAGTTGAGTTCTTTGATTGCCGAATATGCTTATGTTCTAGCTCAAGAGGCAAATGGCAAGCTTTTCCATAAATCATTTTATAAGGAAACATACCCGTAGGATTTTTATATGATGTTCTATAAGCCCAAAGTGCATCATCTAATTTCTTAGACCAATTCTTTTGGGACCTATTGACAGTCTTTTGCAAAATTAATTTTATTTCTCTATTGCTAAGTTCAACTTGACCACTAGACTGAGGATGATAAGGTGATGCAATTCTATGGTTAACATCATACTTGGCAAGCATTTTACGGAAAAGAACCATGAATAAAGTGTGAACCACCATTAGTCATTAAATATCTAGGGACTCCAAACCTTGGGAAAATAACTTCCTTAAGCATTTTAACAGAGGTGTTGTGATCAGCACTACTGGTTGGAATAGCTTCTACCCATTTAGTAACATAATCAACAACAACCAAAATATGTGTATACCCATTAGAGGAAGGAAAAGATCCCATGTAATCAAATCCCCAAACATCAAATGGTTCAAAAGCAAGTGAATAATTCATAGGCATTTCTTGACGCTTACCGATATTACCTATTCTTTGTCATTCATCACAAGATAAGACGAACTTACGGGCATCTTTGAAGAGAGTAGGCCAATAAAATCTGGATTGCAATACCTTGTGAGTAGTTCTATCTCCATCATGATGCCCTCCATATGCTCGGAGTGACAATTCCGTAGGATTTCTTCCTATTCATGCTCAGGTACACAATGTCTAATAATACCATCTACTCCTTCTTTATAAAGATGTGGGTCATCCCAAAAGTACTGTCTTAAATCACAGAAGAATTTTTTTTGTTGGTATGTAAAGCTAGGTGTAAATATTTAGCAACAATGTAATTAGCATAGTCAGCATACCAAGGAGTATGAGCAACATTTATTGCAGCTAACAGCTCATCAGGAAAACTATCATCAATAGGTAGTGGGTCATCAAGAACATTTTAAAGCCTAGACAAGTTTAAATATTTAGCAACAATGTAATTAGCATAGTCAGCATACCAAGGAGTATGAGCAACATTTATTGCAGCCAACAGCTCATCAGGAAAACTATCATCAATAGGTAGTGGGTCATCAAGAACATTTTCAAGCCTAGACAAGTTATCAGCTACGGAGTTCTCAGCTCCTTTTCTATCAGTGTAGCAAGAGAACCCATCGAATAAGTCTAGGTTTAGCATCTTTCTTTTCCATAAGATATTTAATAGCATCATGATCGGTGTGAACAATAACTTTTGAATCAACAATGTAAGATCTAAATTTATCACAAGAAAACACCACTGCTAGGAATTCTTTTTCAGTAGTAGCGTAATTTCCTTGAACACTGTTTAGAGTTTTACTAGCATAATGAATAACATTCAATTTCTTATCAACTCATTGTCCTAGAACAGCACAAACAACATAATCGCTAGCATCACACATAATTTCAAAAGGCAAGTTCCAATCAGGTGGTTGAACAATAGGTGCAGAAATTATGGCTGTCTTGAGTGTTTCAAAGGCTTCTAAACAACCATCATCAAAAATAAAAGGGACATCCTTTTGCAAAAGGTTTGTAAGAGGCCTAGAAATTTTTGAAAAGTCTTTGATAAATCTCCTATAGAAACCAGCATGACCTAGGAAACTATAAATACCTTTTATATCTTTAGGACATGGTATTTTTTCAATTGCATCAACCTTAGCTTTGTCCACTTCAATACCTCTTTCAGAAATTTTATGACCCAAGAAAATACTTTCATTAACCATAAAGTGGCACTTCTCCCAATTCAAGACAAGAATTGTTTGTTCACATCTCTGCAAAAATTGATCAAGATTGCTTAAACAATCATCAAAAGACTTCCCATAAACAGAGAAGTCATCCATGAAAACCTCAAGAATCTTTTCACAAAAGTCAGAGAATATAGCGGTCATACATCTTTGAAAGGTAGCAGGTGCATTACATAAACCAAAAGGCATATGTCTATAAGCATAAGTTCCAAAGGGACAAGTAAAAGTGGTCTTTTCTTGATCAGGTTGAGAAACAAGTATTTGTGAAAAACTAGAATATCCATCAAGCAAGCAAAAATGTGTGTGCTTAGATAATCTTTCTAGCATTTTATCAATAAAAGGTAGAGGGTAATGATCTTTTCTAGTTGCTTTATTTAATTTTCTGAAATCAATTGCCATTCTATAGCCTGTAACAATTCTTTGTGGAATAAGTTCATTCTTATCATTAGGAACAACAACAATACCTCCTTTCTTAGCGACACAATGAACATGACTTACCCATCTACTATCATCTAGATAGATTATACCTGCTTCCAGAAGTTTTAATATTTCTGTTCAACCACTTCTTTCATCTTCGGATTTAACTAACATTGGTGATCAACAACGGGTTTAGCATCAGGTTCCATATTAATCTTGTGGTGACATAGAGTGGGACTAATGCCCTTTAAATCATCAAGAGTATATCCAATAGCAGCTCGGTGCTTCCTTAGAACTTTCAATAATCTTTCTTCTTCATGTTCTGAAAGGTTAGCACTAATAATAATGTGATATATCTTCTTTTCATCAAGATAAGCATATTGCAAAGTGTCTGGCAATTGCTTTAATTCAAACACATGATCACCTTTAGGTGGAGGAGGACCTCCTAGAGCTTTAATAGGCAAATTGTGTTTAAGCAGAGGACGTTGTTCAAAGAAAATCTTATCTATTTCATTTCATTCATGCATATGTAAATCATTTTCATGGTCTAACAAATATTGTTCTAGTGGATCAGTAGGTGGCACATCAATAGAAGCAAGACCAATTATCTCATCCTTACTAGGCAATTTTTTCATGAAGCTTTCTACTAAACTTGGAAAAATTAAACTCATGAGATTCATCACCAAAACTAACACCGACAATTTGTTTCTCACAATCTATCTTAGCATTAACGGTGTTTAAGAAAGGTCTACCAAAGATAATGGAACAAAAGTCATCTTGTGGGGAACCAAGAACAAGAAAATCAGTAGGGTATTTTATTTTCTCACACAAGACTTCAACATCTCTAACAATCCCAATTGGTGTTACAGTATCTCTATTAGCAAGTTTAATAGTAACATCTATGTCTTCTATCTCCGCGGGTGCTATATCATTCATAATTTCTTGATAAGGAATAAGGAATAACACTCATGCTAGCACCTATGTCACATAAACCATGATAACAGTGATCTCCTATTTTAACTGAGACAACAGGCATGCAAACAATGGGTCTATGATCATCTATTTTATCAGGTTTGACAATTCTAGTAGCTTCATTGCAGAAGTAAATAACATGCCCATCTAAATTTTCTTCCAAGAGATCTTTAACCATAGCAATACTAGGTTCTACCTTGATTTGTTCATCAGGTTTAGGTGTTCTAATATAACTTTTGTTAACCACAGTTGAAACTTTAGCATGTTCCTTTATCCTAACAGGGAAAGTTGGTTTGTCAATATAAGCAGTAGGAACAACTAGATGAACACTATAAAATATAGTTTCTTCCTTAGCTAGTACCGGTTCTTTAATTTCTTCTGTAATAGGTGGCTGATATTTAAACCACTTCTCTTTAGGGAGATCAACATGAGTAGCAAATGATTCACAAAAGGAGGCTACTATCTCAGAGTCAAGTCCATATTTAGTGCTAAACTTTTGAAAAGCATCGGTATTCATAAAAGATTTAACACAATCATACTTAAGCTTAGTACCTGACTCTTTACCTTCATCGATTTCCCAATCTTCAGAGTTGTGTTTAATTCTTTCCAAAAGATCACACCGGAATTCAACAGTCCTCTTCATAAAATAACCAGCACAAGAAGTATCAAGCACAGATCGATCATTATGAGAAAGCCGAGCATAAAAATTCTGGATGATAATTTCTCTTGAGAAATCGTGATTTGGGCATGAATATAACATTGACTTAAGCCTACCCCAAGCTAGAGTAATACTTTCTCCTTCACGAGGCCAAAAATTACATATGTAATTTCGATCACAATGAACTAGATGCATAGGATATTTTTTTGGTGGAACTCCAATTTCAATCGATTCCAATTCCAAGATCCAATATCATCGCATAGCCTATACCATGTCAATGCTTTTCCCTTCAAAGATAAAGGGAAAACCTTCTTCTTAACATCATCTCCGGGTAAACCTACAAGCTTAAACAATCCACAAATTTGTTCCACATATATCAAGTGCATATTGATAACCCACAAGTATAGGGGATCGCAACAGTTTTCGAGGATAGAGTATTCAACCCAAATTTATTGATTCGACACAAGGGGAGCCAAAGAATATTCGCAAGTATTAGCAGTTGAGTTGTAAATTCAACCACACCTGGATAACTTAATATCTGCAGCAAAGTATTTAGTAGCAAAGTAATATGATAGTAGTCATAACAGTAACAAAAGTAACGGTAGCAAAAGTAATATTTTTGGTGTTTTGTAGTGATTGTAACAGTAGCAACGGAAAAGTAAATAAGCGAAGAACAATATATGAAAATCTCGTAGCACTGGATCGGTGATGGAGAATTATGCCGGATGCAGTTCATCATGTAACAATCATAACATAGGGTGACACAGAACTAGCTCCAATTCATCAATGTAATATAGGCATGTATTCCGAATATAGTCATACGTGCTTATGGAAAAAAACTTGCATGACATCTTTTGTCCTACCCTCCCACGGCAGCGGGGTCCTAATGGAAACTAAGGGATATTAAGGCCTCCTTTTAATAGAGTACCGGAACAAAGCATTAGCACATAGTGAATACATGAACTCCTCAAACTACGGTCATCACCGGGAGTGGTCCCGATTATTGTCACTTTGGGGTTGCCGGATCATAACACACAGAAGGTGACTATAGAATTGCAAGATAGGATCAAGAACTCACATATATTCATGAAAACATAATAGGTTCAGATCTGAAATCATGGCACTCAGGCCCTAGTGACAAGCATTAAGCACAGCAAAGTCATTGCAACATCAATCTCAGAACATAGTGGATACTAGGGATCAAACCCTAACAAAACTAACTCGATTACATGATAGATCTCATCCAACCCATCACCGTCCAGCAAGCCTACTATGGAATTACTCACGCACGGCGGTGAGCATCATGAAATTGGTGATGGAGGATGGTTGATGATGACGATGGCGACGAATCCCCCTCTCCGGAGTCCCGAACGGACTCCAGATCAGCCCTCCCGAGAGGTTTTTGGGCTTGGCAGCGGCTCCGTATCATAAAACGCGATGAATCCTTCACTCTGATTTTTTCTCCCCGAAAGCAAATATATAGAGTTGGAGTTGAGGTCGGAGGAGCTCCAGGGGGCCCATGAGGTAGGGGGACGCGCCCTAGGGGGGCAGGCGCGCCCCCCACCCTCGTGGCTAGGGTGTGGGCCCCCTGGTCTTCATCTTTTGCAAGGATTTTTTATTATTTCCAAATATACGTGCCGTGAAGTTTCAGGTCATTCCGAGAACTTTTGTTTCTGCACATAAATGACACCATGGAAAGTCTACTGAAAACAGCGTCAGTCCGGGTTAGTTCCATTCAAATCATGCAAGTTAGAGTCCAAAACAAGGGCAAAAGTGTTTGGAAAAGTAGATACGACGGAGACGTATCAACTCCTCCAAGCTTAAACCTTTGCTTGTCCTCAAGCAATTCAGTTGATAAACTGAAAGTGATAAATAAAAGCTTTTACAAACTCTGTTTGCTCTTGTTGTTGTAAATATGTAAAGCCAGCATTCAAGTTTTCAGCAAAGATTATAACTAACCACATTCACAATGACTCTTAGGTCTCATGTTTACTCATATCAATGGCATAATCAACTAGCGAGTCGTAATAATAAATCTCGGATGACAACACTTTCTCAAAACAATCATAATATGATATAACAAGATGGTATCTCGCTAGCCCTTTTTGAGACCGCAAAACATAAATGCAAAGCACCTTTAAAGATCAAGGACTGACTAGACATTGTAATTCATGGTTAAAGAGATCCAATCATAGTCATACCCAATATAAATTAATAGTAATGAATGCAAATGACAACTGCACTCTCCACCTAGTGCTTTATAATAAGAGGGTGATGACTCAACATATAAGTAAATAGACAGGCCCTTCGCAGAGGGAAGCATGGATTTGTAGAGGTGCCAGAGCTCGGTTTTGAAATAGAGATAAATAGTATTTTGAGCGGCATACTTTCATTTTCAACATAAAAACCAAGAGATGGCGATATCTTCCATGATACACACATTATAGGCGGTTCCCAAACAGAATGGTAAAGTTTATACTCCCCCTCCACCAACAAGCATCAATCCATGGCTTGCTCGAAACAACGAGTGCCTCCAACAAGCAACAGTCTGATACGTCTCCGTCGTATCTATAATTTTTGATTGTTCCGTGCCAATATTATTCAACTTTCATATACTTTTTGGCAACTTTTTATACTATTTTTTGGGACTAACATATTGATCCAAAGGCTCAAAGGCCTCGCTCTGTCTGTTGCATGTTTTATGTTTCGCGAAACCCCATATCAAACGGTGTCCAAACGGGATAAAAATGGACGGAGAATTATTTTGGAATATTTGTGACTTTTGGGAAGTAAAATCAACGCCAGACGGTGCCCGAGATGGCCACAAGGGTGGGGCCCACGCCCTCCCCAGGAGGGCGCTCCCCCACCCTCGAGGGCCCCTCATAAGGCGGTCGATGCTCTACTTTGGCCGCAAGAAAGCTAATTTTTGGAAAAAGATCTGGGCGAAGGTTTCTGTCCAATCAGAGTTACGGATCTCCGGATATAAAAGAAACAGTGAAAGGGCAGCAGAACAGAACGCAGAAACAGAGAGAGACAGAGAGACAGATCCAATCTCGGAGGGGCTCTCGCTCCTCCCATGCCATGGAGGCCAAGGACCAGAGGGGAAACCCTTCTCCCATCTAGGGAGGAGGTCAAGGAAGAAGAAGACGAAGGGCCCCCCTCTCCCCTTCTCTTCCGGTGGCGCCGGAACGCCGCCGTGGCCATCATCATCACCGCAATCTTCACCAACAACTTCACCACCATCATCACCAACTCTTCCCCCCTCTATGCAGAGGTGTAACCTCTCTCTTACCCGCTGTAATATCTACTTAAACATGGTGCTCAACGGTATATATTATTTCCCAATGATGTATGGCTATCCTATGATGTTTGAGTAGATCTGTTTTGTCCTATGGGTTATTTGATGATCAAGATTGGTTTGAGTTGCATGTTTTATTATTGGTGCTGTCCTATGATGCTCTCCGTGTCGCGCAAGTGTGAGGGATCCCCGCTGTAGGGTGTTGCAATATGTTCATGATTTGCTTATGGTGGGTGGCGTGAGTGACAGAAGCACAGACCCGAGTAAGTAGGTTGTTTGCGTACGGGATAAAGAGGACTTGATACTTTAATGCTATGGTTGGGTTTTACCTTAATGATCTTTAGTAGTTGCGGATGCTTGCTAGAGTTCCAATCATAAGTGCATGTGATCCAAGTAGAGAAAGTATGTTAGCTTAGGCCTCTCCCTCAAATAAAATTGCAATAATGATTACCGGTCTAGTTATCGATTGCCTAGGGACAAATAACTTTCTCGTAACAAAAGGCTCTTTACTAATTTAGTTGTGTCTTCATCTAAACAGCCCCTAGCTTTTATTTACGCTCTCTTTATTTTCTTGCAAACCTATCCAAAAACACCTACAAAGTACTTCTAGTTTCATACTTGTTCTAGGTAAAGCGAACGTCAAGCGTGCTTAGAGTTGTATCGGTGGTCGATAGAACTTGAGGGAATATTTGTTCTACCTTTAGCTCCTCGTTTGGTTCGACACTCTTACTTATCGAAAGAGGCTACAATTGATCCCCTATACTTGTGGGTTATCAAGACCTTTTTCTTGCGCCGTTGCCGGGGAGTTATATCGTGGGGTGAATATTCTTGTGTGTGCTTGTTTGCTTTATCACTAAGTAATTTTTATTTGCTGTTCTTAGTTGTTCTCTATCTTTAGTTATGGATATGGAACACGAAATACCAAAAAAATTAGGTGTACTTGCTACTCATGGATATGGGGAACCTCCTAAAACCCTCGATGCTGGTTATGTGAAAGATATTATGTACTACTTTGATAATCCTGAGAAAACCCCATTCAATTATGTAATGGGAGTAATGTTGGATCAATGTGAATACTTTAGGGATTAACGCTTGACACAAAAAGGGAAACTATTACGGGATCAAATTCATTTATTGAAGTGGTATGCTAGGCAACTATACTTGAGTTATGATTATGCTTGTTGCTCTAGGATGAAGGCTCCACACCTTCCCTTTTCATGCAAATTTAATGATAATAAAATCTTAGCTTCTTATGCTAATGGTATATATGATTACTATGATGTGGAAAAATAGAAGAATTTGTTGCTTTTATGGGTGCTTATGAAATTAAATCTATGTTTAAAGAGTTTGAAGATTTTTATGATGCTGCTTATAGACCTGAAAATTTAGCTATCCTCAAATATTGCTATGAGAATTATGAATACAATTCCGATATTAATGCACTTATTGAGAAAGTCTCCGCTGTCCAAGAAGAGACTAATATTTTGCTGGAATCTATGGAAGAAGAATTTGATGAAACTGTGAGCTCATTGGATGAAAAAGATGAGGAGGAGAGCGAAGAACAAAAGGTGGAAGAGTGGATTAGCTACCCGTGCCCACCTTCTAATGAGAGTAACTCTTCAACTCATACATTGTTTAATTTCCCTTCGTGCTTACCGAAGGATGATTGCTATGATCCCGTTGACTCTTTTGAAATATCCCTTTTTGATGATGCTTGCTATGCTTGTGGCCAAGATGCCAATATGAATGATGCTTATGGAGATGAACTTGCTATAGTTCCTTATGTTAAACATGAAATTGTTGCTATTGCACCCACACATGATAGTCCTAATATATATTTGAATTCTCCAAACTACACTATATCGGAGAAGTTTGCGCTTATTAAGGATTATATTGATGGGTTTCCTTTTACCATTGCACATGATGATTTTGATAGATATAAGATGCATGTGCTTGCTGCTCCTACTTGCAATTATTATGAGAGAGGAACTATATCTCCACCTCTCTATGTTTCCAACATGGTAAAATTGCAAGAAACTGTTTATACTATGCATTGGCCTTTACTATGTGTGCATGAATTGTTCTTTTATGACATGCCAATGCATAGGAAGAGAGTTAGACTTCGTCATTGCTTGATATATGTTACTTTGTGCTCACTATTAAATTAAAAATCGTTGCTAATTAAAATTGGCTTTGATATACCTTGGGATCCGGGTGGATTCACTACTTGAGCACTATATGCCTAGCTTAATGGCTTTAAAGAAAGCGCTGCCAGGGAGACAACCCGGAAGTTTTAGAGAGTCATTTATTTATGTTGAGTTCTTTCATATAGTTTAAAAACAACAAAAATAAAGAGGGGGACCCAAAACTTTTTCAAAAAGAAAAGTGAAAGTGAGAAAGACGAGCATTGTTGAAGTGGGAGCTAGCCTTTAACTTTATTCATGCTCACAGAAACTTTGTGAATCTTGATTACAGAAACTTTTCAACAAAAATAAGTATCCCCTTGTACAATTCCATTGTTTTATAAAAATAATGTGCCAGGGTTTGCCTTTAGGATGTTTACAATACTTGTTGGTTTGTACGGTGCAGGACAGAAACTTTAGCTGTAGTGCGCGATTTTTAATATTTTTACTGGAACGTCAAATGGTTCTGATTCTTTTTGCACTGTCTTTCTATATAAATTTTTTATTTTTCCTAACTTTTGCAGAATTTTTCAAGTATCAGAAGTATGGTGAATGTTCAGATTGTTATAGACTGTTCTTGTCGGTGTACTAGAATAGGGGTACCCTAGTATCCCGAACTTGTGCACGGGCAGTTGTAGCACCCCGCGGCGAGGCTTTCCGCGGGGATCGCCTAGCTCCTCCGTGGTTCCTTTGGAGCCATTCAAGAACAAAGTATTTAAGTCAAAGAGACAAGGCCCCGGCAAGAGGAGCTTGCCGGGAAGACCACTCGAGGCACCAAGAAGACAAGGCCCCGGCAAGAGGAGCTTGCCGGGAAGGCCCGGTGAGCGACAAGCTTCCGGGTGCGACAAGGCAACAACCACGGCAAGGCGCTTGCGGCGGCAGGCTACCTCTCCGTTCCTCCGCTCCAGCTCATCCATCAACGTGTCGCCGTGGGATCTTTCCGGGAGCACGTGGCAAGAGGCTGTGCGTCCAGCGGAGTGCGGCGGTAAGCGGCGCTGACAAGATCGCCATCGTGGAAAGCGGTGGCGCCCCTGACGGTCCTTTTCTGCACTGTTTAGTCGACTTAGACGGGCATTTAATGCCTTTGTCCCCTGCCGTCAGGGTTAGGTGAGATGCACTGTACAAGTAGTTGTACCAACCGCAACTCATTTTCCGTTTTTACCCTTGTCTACGTTGCCACCTGTCGGTGACCCCTTGAGCATATCAAAAGGAGGCCCATGCGCAACGTAGAGGAGGTTCGACTCATTCGAAACTAGAGAACTCCCACGCTAGGTTTTGTAACTCTCAACGCTCCCTAGCAAGAACACAATACAATCAGACAAGCAACAGTAGGAGTATTATCTCTCCGGAGAGCTCCGAAGCTGGGTAAACAGCTCGTGTGCTTCGCCTCGATCTGCTCTTCGTGCGACCTCCGCCCCCCACCGAACCAAAAGGGGCCCGGTCCGCCGGCCCCATAGGTGTTCGTGGGTACGATCAGCTTCCCGGGCATCTTTGGCGCGTCAGGTAGGGGGCGTCGAGGCTGTGTGAACCTGATCCGGTGTTCACACGAGCAACATCTTCATAATCTTCATCGACATGCCACCGAAGAAGAAGGCTTCGGCGGCGGCAGAGCCGTCCACGTCGAACCCACCACCACTGGAGCAGACTAGTGGTGGGGTAGACGCCGGCAGAAGAACGGGCGTTGACGAGGGAGCCCATGTTGCTACTAAGTCCAAGGACAAGGCGGCGCAAACTTCGGCATCCGTACACGCACCGCGTCCATCTCAGGAGGCGCGAGACCGACAGCGTCATGTTGCTCGCAGCGCCATACGTTCATTGGGCCAAGATCGGGCTGGTGGATCCAGGGATGCTCAAGACCAGCATGCGCGCCAACAGGCTGGTGCGAGTGGGGCACGGTCGCCTGGACGGGATACTGCTCCTTCTAACATATTTAGAAGTCCGAGCATATCCCGCTCCTCGCACCGTTCGCCATTGCCGCCCACCACTCAAGCGGAAGCTTTGGCGCGTGCTCAACTGCTCCTGGATTACCCCCCGACGGCGGACAAGGTCGACGAATGGAGGGCCACCATCCAGAGTCTCATCGGCTTTGCCAACGGCGACACTCCGTGGCAACCAAGCACATCGCTGCCGCGGCGAGACGACAAGGCACGAGCCGGTGGCGACGAGACCTGTGGGGGTGCAACCACCATGCACTCTCCACCCCGAAGGCCAAGATCGCCGACTCGTCAGATCCACCTCGACGGCGACTCCACCGCATCATCGGATCCACGAGCTCGTCGCGACCAGCGCCAAGTTCTTCACGAACGACAACAAGAGGATGCTCGAACTCGCATCGAGCGCCGAAGAGAAGCGCGACGTCAATCCGACCAGCGCGCTAGGCCCTCTGTCGACATGCATGCGCCAGGGGAACCATGCGACTTGCCGTACGCGGTAGGTTGCCCTGCGTTCACTCGTGAGCTGCGTCAAGTCCAGTGGCCCAGCAAGAAAAATTTCAAGCCAGATGTACCAGAGAAGTACGACGGCAAGACGCACCCGTCGGAGTTCCTCAGCATCTACACTATTGCGGTGCAAGCTGCCGGGGGACGAGACGAAAAGATTCTAGCCAACTACTTCCCGCTGGTGCTCAAGCCCAATGTCAGATCTTGGCTCATGCACTTGCCGGACAACTCCATTTCCTCTTGGGCAGATTTGTGCCATCAGTTTGTCGGCGCCTTCACAGGCGGCCACAAGCCCCATGGCCAAGAGAGCGATCTTCACCGCCGCCTGAAGGAAGGAGAACCCCGCAAGTACATTCAGAGATTCAGCCGTGTGCAGCACAACATCCTCAGACGCCCACCCCGCCATGCTGTAATCAGCGCGTTCCATCAGAACGTGCGCAACCGCAGGATGCGGGAGGAGATGGCGATGTGCAAAATCAAAGACGTCAGTGAACTGTATGCCCTGGCCGACAAGTGTGCACGCGCTCAAGAAGGGAGAAGACTCCCCGGAGAGAATGTAGAAGCAGCAGGATCTGATAGTGAGGAGATTGTCCCGGCAAGGAAGAGCCGACAGTGGAATAACAGAAAGAAGAAAGGCAAAGACGTGCTAGTTGTCGAGTAGTCCGGCAACGGAGGCGGCGCCAAGAAAGCTAAGGTTGGTAGCTCCGGAAAGGTGGTTGCTGCGGGCGCCAACTGCCAGGCTGTGGTGGTCGCCGACAAGCAGGACAACTCCAACAAGCAGTACTGCAAGATCCACCGCACCAAGGGCCATGACCTCCAGAGCTGCAAGAAGGTCGAGCAGCTTGTTGAACAGCAAAAGGCTGAGTACGAGCAGCGCGACAAGGAGAAGGCCCAGGAAGGTGCAAGAGGAGTCAGCAAGAAACGCCCAGGTCGGGGGGGACGCCGCGGCAAGGCCAAGCAGCGGCAAGGAGGTCGACCTCCCCGAGGCCGCGACAAGGATGAAGATGAAGACGACGATGACGAAGACATGGATGATGACGAAGCCGATGAGCAGGAGTTCCAGAAAGCCACAGAGGTCTTGTGCGTTGACGGCGGTGCTTCTCTGCATACTTCGCACCGCCAGCTCAAGCAGTGGATACGGGAAGTCAATGCAGCGGAACCATCCGTAGAATCGCGCAAGCCTCTGAAATGGTCCAGCACGCCTATCATCATTGATATTGAGGATCACCCTGATCGCGTAACTGCGGTCGGGTGCTTGCCGATGTTGGTTTCACCAATTATCCGCAATCTCAAAGTCACTAAGATGTTAGTTGACGGCGGAGCCGGCTTGAACCTGATCTCCTCTGTGGTGCTCCAGAAGCTTTAGATCCCTGACAGCAAGCTCGAAGAAACCGGCACATTCCAAGGAATCAATCCGGGAAGGAGCAAGCCAAAGGGAAAGATCACGTTGCCAGTGACATTTGGCAGCGAATTAAACTTCAGGACTGAGAGGGTCACCTTTGACGTTGCTGATTTTCCATTGCCTTACAATGGGATACTTGGCAGCCCAAAGACTCGCCAAGTTCATGGCGGCCTCTCATTATGCATACAACTTGCTCAAGATGCCTGGCCCGATAAGTGTCATTTCTGTCCTCGGCGACAAGAGGGATGCTCTTATCTCTGCCGACAAGATCTACTGGGAAGCAGCAGCCGCAGCAGATCACAAGTCACTTGTCATGAAGCTCCGGGGAAGAAGAAGACCAAGTCCGGCAAGAGCTCGATGCCCACTCCGCAAGCGCACCTCCTCGAGTGCTGCGCCACTGCCGAGGACGCACCATCGAGCTCCACCGCAAGTGTAAGAAGACGATGACAGCTCCAGAGACCAAGAAGGTGTCCGCCAAGGAGGACGGAACTTGTGGTACCTTCACCATCAAGCCACGCTTGACCCTAAATAGGAAAGGCCGTTACTTTCTCATGGGCGAACGCCGACGTGTTTGCATGGCAACCGTCGACATCCCCGTGTTCCTGTGAAAGTAATTGAGCACCATCTCGCTGTCTGTCCTCATGCGCGACCCGTCAAGCAGAAAGTCAGGAAACAGGCAGTGGAGCGCCAAGAACTCATAGCAGAGGAAATCAAGAAGTTGGAAGCAGCAGGCCAACCCTGTAGTTGTGCGCAAGGCAAACGGGAAATGGAGGCTTTGTATCGACTTTACCGATGTTAATAAAGCTTGTCCCAAAGACCCATTTCCTTTGCCGCAGACGACCAGATTGTTGACTCCACGGCTGGATGTGATTTGCTTTCATTTCTTGATGCATACTCAGATACCATCAGATCTTCATGGCGAAGAGGATGAAGAGAAACCGCATTCATCACCCCATGTGGCACATAATTTGTTTCATACGGATGCCTTTCAGATTAAAGAATGCCGGTTCAACATTTGCAAGAGTAGTCCATCACGCTTTTGAGCCGCAAATACACAGAAATGTGGAAGCCTACATGGATGACATAGTGGTCAAGAGCAAGGACAGGGCAACTCTGATTCAAGATCTGGATGAAACCTTTGCAAATCCGCGCAAGATCAACCTCAAGCTCAACCCCGAGAAGTGCGTATTTGGAGTCCCTTCCGACAAGCTTCTCGGGTTCTTCGTGTCTCAGCGGGGAATTGAAGCCAATCCCGACAAGATCAAGGCCATTGAGCAGATTGAAGCACCAAAGCACGTCAAGGATGTACGAAGACTTGCCGGTTGCATAGCTGCTCTCAGCAGGTTTATCTCTAGGTCTGCTGAGCGCGCCCTGCCATTTTTCAAAATTTTGAAAAAGGCAGGTCCAATGAAATGGACTCCGGAAGCGGAGGCTGCGCTGCTGGACTTGAAGAGATACCTGTCCTCCACTCCAGTACTTGTCGCACCTAAGCCACAAGAGAAGTTGCTGCTATATTTAGCGGCACCAATCAAGTGGTTAGTGCTACGTTAGTAGCGGAGAGGGAGGCGGATGATGAGTCAAGACCATGGCAGAGGCATCCAGCGACAAGCGGGGGCTTCACCGACAAGCTCGTCCCGACAAAGATGGATCTGCGCAGAGCATGAGAGGATGCAGAAGAAAATGGTGCAGGCGTCCGGTTTACTTTTGTCGGGCCCCTTCGCAGGGGCTAGGTCAAGGTACTCGGTGTGCGAAATTGCTTTTCGCCTTCTCATGGCCTCGAGAAAGCTGCGCCATTACTTCCAAGCACATGAGATCACAGATCCACTGCTTTTCCCTAAAGAGGATACTGCAGAATCCGTAGCAACCGCAGGATTGTCGAGTGGGCGCTGGAACTGTCAAGCTTTGGTCTCAAGTTTGAGAGCACTTCAACTATCCAAAGCAGAGCATTGGCAGAGTTCATAGCGGAGTGGATGCCAACACAGGACGAAGAAATTCCAGAAACGAGCATCCCCGTCAAGGAAGCAAGCAAGGAGTGGCGTATGTACTTCGATGGTGCCTTCTCACTGCAAGGCGCCGGTGCGGGCGTGCTACTTATCGCTCCCACCGGAGAGCACCTCAAGTACACAGTCTAGATGCACTTTCCCAAGGAGCAAGCAACGAACAACACTGCGGAGTATGAAGGTTTGCTTGCCGGTCTCAGGATCGCAGCGGACCTTGGGATCAAGAAGCTCATTGTCAGGGGTGACTCACAGCTTGTCGTCCGCCAAGTGAACAAGAATTATCAGAGTCCGTTGATGGAGGCTTATGTTGATGAAGTGAGGAAGCTAGAAGATCACTTTGACGGCCTACAAATGGAATATATTCCAATAGCTCAAAGTGACATTGCTGATGGCCTGTCGAAGTGCGCCGCACTTAAGTTACCTGTGGAACTAGGGATCTTCGTGCTCAAGCTGACTCAACCAACTATAGCACCATCAACTGGACAGAGCAAGAAGAGGAAGTTGGTTTCTGGTGACTACTTTCCGGCAGAGCTCCCTGAAGCCGCTGCCAAAAAGGTCCCCAAGATCAACACCGATACCGCTGAGGAGCAGTCTGCTCCGACAAGCCTAAGGGTTTGTTTCGTTGAAGCGACGCCCCCGACAAGTTTTGCTCCGCAAGCTTGCCGGGATCATCAAGCTCGATCGAGCCGCTGGTTCTCGCCAGAGAAGCGAATGTTCCGCAGCAGCAAATGTGCCTTTAGTCCTTGTTGTCGAGCCGCAAGCTCCAAAGATGGGCACAGCAAATCGTCCATTTCCTTCGAGACAAAGCGAACTTCCCAAGAGCAAGAAGAAGCGGAAAGAGTAGCCCGGCAGTCAAGTATGTACCAGTTTGTCGACAACGCTCATGCATGTAAGAAGACTCAACGGTGTGAAATTGAAGTGTATTCATCGTGAAGATGGACAGAAGTTGTTGGCGAGATACATGGAGGCATATGTGGTCACCACATTGGCGAAGAGCACTTGCCGCAAAGCATTCCGAAGGTTTCTTTTGGCCAACAGCCTCCGTGATGCAACTCGCACAAGTAACCAAGTGTGAAGCGTGCTGTTCCATTCCAAGCAAATACACCAGCCAGCTCAAGCTCTCCGACGATCCCTTTATCCTGGCCATTTTGTCCTGGGGCTCGACATCCTCGGCCCCTTTCCCCGAAGTTGTCGGGGCTTTGAGTACTTATACGCTGTAATCGATAAGTTCACAAAGTGGCAGGAAGTGGAAGCAATGAGGAAGGTGACAGCACAGTCAGCAGTCAAGTTCTTCAGGTCGATTGTTTGCCGTTTTGGGATTCCTAACAGAATCATTACCGACAACGGCACGCAATTCACGAGCCGCACCTTCATGCAGTACGTCCAAGATCTTGGCGCCAAGGTCTGTTTCGCTTCTGTTGCTCATCCGAGAAGCAACGGTCAAGCGGAGAGGGCAAACACTGAAGTGCCGCGAGGACTCAAGACCAGAACTTTCGACAGGGTGCACAAGTGCGGAAGAAACTGGATTGAGGAGCTGCCGGTGGTTCTTTGGTCGATCAGACGACGCCAAATCGAGCCACCGCCGACACCTTTCGCCTAGTCTATGGAGCAGAGGCAGTTCTCCCACGGAACTCGTGATACGGGTCACCTCGAGTGCTCGCTATGATGAGCTCGAGCAAGAGCAGCTGCGACAAGATGACGCGCTGCTCCTTGAGGAGGACCGTCTTCAGGCCGCTGTACGAGCTGCTCGTTATCAGCAAGCTTTGCGCCGCTACCATAGCCGCAAAGTTAGTGCGAGAAGTCTCGAGGAAGGCGACCTTGTTCTTCGGCGCGCTCAGTCCGCCAAGAATTCCAACAAGTTGACGCCGAAGTGGGAAGGCCCTTATCGGGTGAGACGAGTCACTAGGCCTGGCGCTGTCCGCCTTGAGACCGAAGATGGCATTCCGGTGAGCAACTCCTGGAATATTGAGCATCTTCGTAAGTTTTATCCATAGGGAGCGGTTGCCGGAACCTGTTCCGGCAACCACCTTTTGTACAAGTCTTGCCCATGTTGCATGTAATCCTTTGTACAAAGCCGGGTGCAGACCCCGTGCATCAGTAAAGCTCATGTGCTCCGCACATCTTGTCAATTTCATGCTTTCTACTTTTTACTTTGCATGTATAGTCTGACACTTTGTGTAGCACCTATTCCGGTAAGCAATAACGAGCCGCAAGGCTCCATATCTTTATTTTCTCTTCTTTCTCTTTCTCAAAGAAGAGAAGGTTCCCTCGCCCACAAGTTTGCCAGCGGGGAAGGAGAAGAAGATAATGCTGTGAACCAAGCATAGCTCAAGGAAATTTGGCCTTACTGGGAAGCAAACGACAGAAAAGCTAAGTTGCCAAAGTTTGAGCAGTCAGTTTTAAATTTTTAAGTTATCTTCCTCGAACGACCGTGCTTTGTATGGAAAAACTGTGCGCGAAGGAACCAACTCGTAGCTAGTTTGCGCCATTACTTTGTTTCGAGTCCGCTCAACAACTTAAGTGAGCTGCAACTAGTCGCGACAAGGTTGCTTGTCGGAGGCGGCACCGCCAAGAGGGCTGCCGACGTTCAAGACTCAGCCATTCATGCAAGGGTGCCCGCACGACAAGTTCCCTAAAAGCGAGGGCGAAACATACAAAGGAAGGACCCAAGTAAAGGAAATAACATAGCAATTACTAACTGAAATAGAGTTATATTACAAGATAGCTTGTCGCAGCTCTAATAAATTGTTCTCCTAACATGATCGGGCGCATAAGGAAAGATAAAACGGGCGACCTAATCTACGCGGTCGCCATCGACTCTCTTGATCCCGCCACCCTGTCCATAATGGTGTGCGACAAGGGCCTTGAGCGCTTCAACGCCGCAGTCAGCTACAAGGACTTGAGGACGCTGGCGGTTAACGCCTGGTTGCGGAAGGCCACCTTCATCAAGACCTTCAAGAGCCCTCGCGACGGATTTGGCGCGACTCATCGGCCAGCTGCTTTGGGATCTCTTCCCGAGCCGCTTGGAGAGCCGCCACCACGCCTTTGAAGAACAAGCTGAGCTTGGCGCTGGGTTGAGATGCTCGCCGGAGGAGTAACCGAGATCCACCATCCCCAGCTCCATCAGCTCCTTGTCGATGGCAGCGGCAGATTTACAAGACCTCGGTCCAAAGGCATCACGCTCTCTCTCGAAGGTGTTCTGGCGGTCGTGGCACTCGCCGCCAGCTTCGCCGGTCTTGATCTTCTCCAACAAGGCCACCTCTCGCCCTTGGCGCCGGCCCAGCGTCTCAGATCAAGGTTGTGAGCTTCAGCTCAAGATCTGCCTTGGAGTCCTTGGCGGCGCCGAGTTTTTGCTCCTCTCGGCGAGACGGCCCCGCAGCTCGCCAAGAGTGTAGGCGTCCTTCTCGCGCCGTGTTTGAGCGCAGCAAGCTCCTCGCCACTCTTCCGGAGGGTGGCCTCCAGCTGCGTCACCTTCGTCTCTAACTCTTTCTTGGCGGCCTCGGCAGCTGCGGCAGCGTCTTTTGCTTCCTTGAGAGCTCCGCCAATTGATTGCTCGCGACGGCAAGCTCTTCCTCATAGCTGTCAAGATTGATCTTCGCTGCGCCACCGCTTTTCTTGCGCAGACAGCTTCGGCAGCAAGCCGCTGCTCCTCGACCTCAGCCTTCTCAAGGATGAAGGATGTGCGCTCTTCACGAAGTTGCTCCCGCTCTTCCGCTACGCCCGAGAGCTTGGTTGGCACCCGGAGCTGTTCTGCGGCTTCTCCATGTCTGCTCCGCCCTCGCGACAAGTACTTCTCGATTCCAGCTTGGCTTGTCGGGCGCGGTAGAGCGACAAGAGCTTCCGCAACAGCTGCTCCTCCTCGGACTCACCGCTGCTGCTGCTTGGCGCGTCGACCAACGACAGCCCAGCGGAGGCGAGCAGCTCTTCGTCAAGGTCTCTCCTCGACCGGTGCCCTCGGAGCTCGACGCCTGTGGAGCTTGATGAAGACCCCATCGCCAGCCTTCAAGTAGGCGCTGGCTGGGGCTCCTCGAGCTCGGGCGCTGCAGCAGCGGCGGAGGGATCGGCGGTCGGTGTAGCACCCGGCGCTCCTGCGGCCTCAGGGTCGTCAGTACGATCGCCGGACCCCTCGCCAGCTTCTGCGGTGGCAGCCTTGGCGGCCTCTTCGACGGCGGGCTCGTCCGCGCCGTGTTCCTCCTCGACGACGGCAGCGTCGTCAGTATTGCCGCGCGCGTCCTCCTCGCCGGCAACCTCAGTCTCCATCGGCTCGGCGGCGGATGGATCTGACGACAAGAAAAAGAAAGAAAAGTCAAGCAAAATATCCAAAAAGAAGAATTGGAAGAAGAAGAACACAAGGGCAGCTTACAGCAAGAGGCTTACTCATGATGGGATCTGCAGCTGCAGCCTCAGCCACCGGAGGGTCGACGGTGCCATCTCTTGCCGGAGAGCCGCCCTTGCGGAGAAGCCTCCCTTGCCGGAGGGCACTCCCTTGCCGGGGGATCTTCCCTTGGTGGCGTAGTTGAAGCAGTTGGCATGTCAGGAACGGCCTCAGGACACTCCTGGCGGGGCTGCCCTGCTCCTACACAAATCAACAGTCAGATATCAGCAAACAAAGAGCACCCATGCGCGCCTAACCGCAGAAAGTGAACCATATACTTACGCTGGGGCTGCGCCGGGGCTGCTTTAGGAAGGGTCGCCGGTCCGGCAAGGAGGTCTCTGGACGCGCCTCCGCTGCTGCAGTGGGTTCGCCCTCGATGACGATCACCGGGGTCTTGGCTCTCTTCGAAGCTCTCTGGGCCAGCATCCTGAAAAGGAAAGAGTTCAGAATGAAGCAAGTCAGACACAAGACAAAGCAACAAATTGAAGAATTACAAGTACAGCGACAAGATCTTACTCTTCTTCTTCCTCGGAGCTGAGCGCGGAGAGGTCGAATTCCGGTTCACCTCCGGTGCGACGAGCTGGAAGGGTAGGCTCCCTCGGACGCTTGGCGGGTGCAGGAGCTATGGTCCCAGAAGGCCCCGCTCGAGTTGCTGCGGCGGCGTGAGGTGCACCCGCGGCAACAGTGCTTGTCGCTGTGGAGCGCGTCGCGCGGTGCGACGGCTGTTGGCCCGTCTGCCGCCCCGCCACTTCCCCGGCTTTGCGGAGACACCTTCTTGGTGGAGCTGTGGGCTCTGCTCGCGGCAAGCTACTTGAAGGTGGGGAGGAGGCGCCCCCGGCAGGCTCGCTCGGCTCAACTTCGGTCTCGGCCTGCTCCTCCTCGCCGGCAAGCTCCTCTCAATCGACAAGGCTTGCCGCCTCTGCTGCCTCCGCCTCCTCCATAGTAAATCCAAATTCGCCAGCGGCAGCAGCTGCTGCCTCCTCCAACTCGTGGCAATGCGCTGCATCTCATCATCGGTGGTGTCACGGTGAGGCCCTTCGCTTCGCTAGCGGATTGGCACTTCTTCCAAGTTGTCAAGAACCGCCGCACGACGTCATCAGCAGGCTCTTGCCAAGTTGGAATGATTCCATGCGAGTCGCACAACGGCATCATCGCACGGATGCGGTCGAGCGAAGAGTTGTTGCATAAAGGAACGACCCCCCTTGGTAACCTGAACCATTCGGGGTGGTCGGGGTCATGCTTGAACAGCTCTAAGAGCATCGCGTCAAGCTCCAAGACAGTAAAGTTGAAGTTGAGGCCCGGGCGCAGCCTCATGATGTCTGCCGCGTTCTGAAACTCCCAAGCAGGTATCCTCCTCTCCTGCAAGGGGGCGATGCGGAGGCGAAGGAAATCTGCGCCAACCGCGCCTACAGTGAGTCCGGCAAGCCTGAGGCGCAGGATCCGGGTAACGGCGATCTTCAATCTAGCATCCTCCGCGCCAAGTTGCTCCAATCGCTGCCAAGACTATTGGGGTTTGGCGCTGGGCGTGAATGGCTGCGGTTCTCCTCACGATCCAAAGACCACCAGCCCTCCACCTCCCACTTGCTACGGAGCTCTCCTTCCAGATAGGCCTCCTTCTTGCCGATCCTTGAGATCCAGCGATCCTCCGCAAGAGGCTCTCTCTCTCTACTCGAGGCATGAAGAAATGGCGGAAGAGGGATACGCTTGGGTGGATTCCGACAAAGTTTTCGCAGAGATGTGCGAAACTGCCATGGTCGACAGCATTGGGGGTGAAATCAAGGAGGCGAAACCCGTAGGTGTTCGCGATATCGCAGAAGAATTAGAGAAGGCGGGCAGAGCCCGCACAGAAGAAGAGCGCCAAGAAGGGTACCGCTGGAGCCAATTCTGATCGCGGCGGCTGAGAGTACCTTCGCGCGCTGGATGCGCCGCGTCTCCGCCGACCGTAAGAGGTAGTACCATTCCTCAGCTCCTTCAAGGCGACTGAGGGGGGAAGATGGCCCGCCCTTCCGTGAGCGCCATGAGCCGCTGCGCCGGCCGACTTCACGCCTTTCCGTTGTCGGCTTTGAGCCATGGCGAAGGTGGTGGGGAGACCGCGGCGCAGGTGATGCTGGGTGGCGATGAAGGAGCGCTGCTCTCTCAGACTAGGGAAGAGGAGGGAGCAGCGGTGGTTTTCAAGATTAGACAGCAAATGGCGAGGGGGCGAACCGCCTCAGATCCCCTATTTATAAGGAGGGAGAGGGCGGACGCCCGCTTTGCCGAATAAAGAAATTTCCCCACGATCTCTCCCACGACACCGCAGTCGATGCGTGCCGTTCGTGGGAGACGTGGTGGGTCTGGAGTGAATTATGGTGTAACCAAAGCCGCATGTGCCCGTGCCCTGTTTTGGGCCTGGCCCAACAGCGCTCGGCACCGTGTATGGCCCAGGCCCGGGGGCTCCTATCGGTGCACTAGAATAGGGGTACCCTAGTATCCCGAACTTGTGCACGGGCAGTTGTAGCACCCCGCGGCGAGGCTTGCCGCAGGGATCGCCTAGCTCCTCCGTGGTTCCTTTGGAGCCATTCAAGAACAAAGTATTTAAGTCAAAGAGACAAGGCCCCGGCAAGAGGAGCTTGCCGGGAAGACCACTCGAGGCACCAAGAAGACAAGGCCCCGGCAAGAGGAGCTTGCCGGGAAGGCCCGGTGAGCGACAAGCTTCCGGGCACGACAAGGCAACAACCGCGGCAAGGCGCTTGCCGCGGCAGGCTACCTCTCCGTTCCTCCGCTCCAGCTCATCCATCAACGTGTCGCCGTGGGATCTTTCCAGGCGCGCGTGGCAAGAGGTTGTGCATCCAGCGGAGTGCGGCGGTAAGCGGCGCTGACAAGATCGCCATCGTGGCAAGCGGTGGCGCCCCTGACAGTCCTTTTCTGCACTGTTTAGTCGACTTAGACGGGCATTTAATGCCTTTGTCCCCTGCCGTCAGGGTTAGGTGAGATGCATTGTACAAGTAGTTGTACCAACCGCAACTCATTTTCCGTTTTTACCCTTGTCTACGAGGCCCATGCGCAACGTAGAGGAGGTTCGACTCATTCGAAACTAGAGAACTCCCACGCTAGGTTTTGTAGCTCTCAACGCTCCCTAGCAAGAACACAATACAATCGACATAAGCAGCAGTAGGAGTATTATCTCTCCGTGGAGCTCCGAAGCTGGGTAAACTGCTCGTGTGCTTCGCCTCGGTCTGCTCTTCGTGCGACCTCCGCCCCCCACCGAACCAAAAGGGGCCCGGTCCGCCGGCCCCATAGGTGTTCGTGGGTACGATCAGCTTCCCCGACAGTTGTGTTTTAGACAGATTCTGTTTTTTATGCATAGTTTGCTTGTTTTGATGAAACTATCAATTTATATCAGTGGATTAAGCCATGAAAAAGTTATACTACAGTAGACACAATGCAAAAACAAAATATGAATTGGTTTGCAACTGTACTTAGAGTAGTGATTTGGTTTATTATACTAACGGACCTTACCGAGTTTTCTGTTGAAGTTTTGTGTGGATGAAGTGTTCGATGATCGAGAAGGTCTCGATGTGAGAAGAAGGAAGATAGGCAAGATCTCAAGCTTGGGGATGCCCAAGGCACCCCAAGTAAATATTCAAGGAGACTCAAGCGTCTAAGCTTGGGGATGCCCTGGAAGGCATCCCCTCTTTCTTCAACAAGTATCGGTATGTTTTCGGATTCGTTTCATTCATGCGATATGTGCAAATCTTGGAGCGTCTTTTGCTTTAGTTTTCACTTTTCTTTTATGCACCATGCTGGTATGAGATGGTCCTTCGTTGATTTATATAATGCTCTTTGCACTGCACTTATATCTTTTGAGTATGGCTTTATAGAATGCTTCATGTGCTTCACTTATATCATTTGAAGCTTGGATTGCCTGTTTCTCTTCACTTAGACACCTACCATTTGTAGAATGCTATTTTGCTTCACTTATATTTGTTAGAGCGTGGGCATATCTTTTGTAGAAAGAATTAAACTCTCTTGCTTCACTTATATCTATTTAGAGAGATGACAGGAACTGGTCATACACATGGTTAGTCATAAAACCCTACATAAAACTTGTAGATCACTGAATATGATATGTTTGATTCCTTGCAATAGTTTTGCGATATAAAGGTAGTGATATTAGAGTCGTGCTAGTTGAGTAATTGTGAAATTGAGAAATACTTGTGTTGAGGTTTGCAAGTCTCATAGCATGCACGTATGGTGAACCGTTATGTAACAAAGTCGGAGCATGAGGTATTTATTGATTGTCTTCCTTATGAGTGGCGGTCGGGGACGAGCGATGGTCTTTTCCTACCAATCTATCCCCCTAGGAGCATGCACGTAGTACTTTGTTTTGATAGCTAATAGACTTCTACAATAAGTATGTGAGTTCTTTATGACTAATGTTGAGTCCATGGATTATACGCACTCTCACCCTTCCATCATTGCTAGCCTCTTCGGTACCGTGCATTGCCCTTTCTCACCTCGAGAGTTGGTGCAAACTTCGCTGGTGCATCCAAACCCCGTGATACGATACGCTCTATCACACATAAACCTCCTTATATCTTCCTCAAAACAGCCACCATACCTACCTATCATGGCATTTCCATAGCCATTCCGAGATATATTGCCATGCAACCTCCATCATCATCATATACATGACTTGAGCATTTATTGTCATATTGCTTTGCATGATCGTAAGATAGCTAGCATGATGTTTTCATGGCTTGTCCGTTTTTTTATGTCATCGCAACGTTAGATCATTGCACATCCCGGTACACCGACGGAGGCATTCATATAGAGTCATATCTTTGTTCTAGATATCGAGTTGTAATATTGAGTTGTAAGTAAATAAAAGTGTGATGATCAACATTATTAGAGCATTGCCCTAGTGAGGAAAGGATGATGGAGACTATGATTCCCCCACAAGTCGGTATGAGACTCCGGACGAAAAAAAAGAGAGAAAGGCCAAAAAAAGAGAAGGCCCAAAAAAAGAGAGAAAAAAAGAAAACAAATAAAATGAGAGAAAAAGAGAGAAGGGGCAATGTTACTGTCCTTTTACCACACTTGTGCTTCAAAGTAGCACCATGTTCTTCATATAGAGAGTCTCTTGAGTTATCACTTTCATATACTAGTGGGAGTTTTCATTATAGAACTTGGCTTGTATATTCCAACGATGGGCTTCCTCAAATACCCTAGGTCTTCATGAGCAAGCAAGTTGGATGCACACCCACTTAGTTTCAGTTTGAGCTTTCATACACTTATAGCTCTTAGTGGATCCGTTGCATGGCAATCCCTACTCCTCACATTGATATCTATTAATGGGCATCCCCATAGCCCGTTGATACGCCTAGTTGATGTGAGACTTTATCCTTTTTTTTCTTCTCCACATAACCCCCATCATCATACTCTATTCCACCTATAGTGCTATGTCCATGGCTCACGCTCATGTATTGCGTGAAAGTTGGAAAGGTTTGAGAAACGTCAAAAGATTGAAACAATTGCTTGGCTTGTCATCGGGGTTGTGCATGATGTGAATATTTTGTGTGGTGAAGATGGAGCATAGCCAAACTATATGATTTTGGAGGGATGAGCTTTCTTTGGCTATGTTATTTCAATAAGACATAATTGCTTGGTTGGTATGCTTGAAGTATTACTTTTTTTATGTCAAATGATAGACTATTGCTTTAAATCACTCATGTCTTAATATTCATGCCATGATTAGACATATGATCAAGATTATGCTAGGTAGCATTCCACATCAAAATTATCTTTTATCATTTACCTACCGAGGACGAGCAGGAATTAAGCTTAGATGCTGATACGCCTCCGTCAGATCTATAATTTTTGATTGTTCCATGCCAATATTATTCAACTTTCATATACTTTTTGGCAACTTTTTATACTATGTTTTGGGACTAACATATTGATCCAGTGCCCAGTGCCAGTTCCTGTCTGTTGCATGTTTTATGTTTCGCATGAACCCCATATCAAACGGAGTCCAAACGGTATAAAAACGGACGGAGAATTATTTTGGAATATTTGTGATTTTTGGGAAGTAAAATCAACGCGAGACGGTGCTCGAGGTGGCCACGAGGGTGAGGGCCACGCCCTCCCCAAGAGGGCGCGGCCCCCACCCTCGTGGGCCCCTCGTAAGGCGGTTGATGCTCTACTTTGGCCGCAAGAAAGCTAATTTTTGGAAAAAGATCTGGGTGAAGGTTTCAGTCCAATCGGGGTTACGGATCTCCGGATATAAAAGAAACGGTCAAAGGGCAGCAGAACAGAACGCAGAAACAGAGAGAGAAAGAGAGACAGATCCAATATCGGAGGGGCTCTCACCCCTCCCACGCCATGGAGGCCAAGGACCAGAGGGGATACCCTTCTCCCATCTAGAGAGGAGGTAAAGGAAGAACAAAACGAAGGGGCCCCCTCTCCCCTTCTCTTCCGGTGGCGCCGGAACGCCGCCGTGGCCATCATCATCACCGCAATCTTCACCAACAACTTCACCGCCATCATCACCAACTCTTCCCCCCTCTATGCAGTAGTGTAACCTCTCTCTTACCCGCTGTAATCTCTACTTAAACATGGTGCTCAACGCTATATATTATTTCCCAATGATGTATGGCTATCCTATGATGTTTGTGTAGACCTGTTTTGTCCTATGGGTTATTTGATGATCAAGATTGGTTTGAATTGCATGTTTTATTATTCATGTTGTCCTATGGTGCTCTTCGTGTCGCGCAAGCGTAAGGGATCCCCGCTGTAGGGTGTTTCAATATGTTCATGATTTGCTTATGGTGGGTGGCATGAGTGACAGAAGCACAAACCCGAGTAAGTAGGTTGTTTGCGTATGGGATAAAGTGGACTTGATACTTTAGTGCTATGGTTGGGTTTTACCTTAATGATCTTTAGTAGTTGTGTATGCTTGCTAGAGTTCCAATCGTAAGTGCATAGGATCCAAGTAGAGAAAGTATGTTAGCTTATTCCTCTCCCTCAAATAAAATTTCAATTATGATTACCGGTCTAGTTATCGATTGCCTAGGGACAAATAACTTTCTCGTAACAAAAAGCTATTTACTAATTTAGTTGTGTCTTCATCTAAACAGCCCCTAACTTTTATTTACGCTCTCTTTATTTTCTTGCAAACCTATCCGAAAACACCTACAAAGTACTTCTAGTTTCATACTTGTTCTAGGTAAAGCGAACGTCAAGCGTGCGTAGAGTTGTATCGGTGGTCGATAGAACTTGAGGGAATATTTGTTCTACCTTTAGCTCCTCGTTGGGTTCGACACTCTTACTTATCGAAAGAGGCTACAATTGATCCCCTATACTTGTGGGTTATCACAGTCCCTGGGGGAGTTTTGTTTGCAATTATTTTAATTTAGTTTGCATAAAGCATGGGACTGGGCATCCCGGTGACCAGCCATTTTCTCGTGAGTGAGGAGCGGAGTCCACTCCTCTTGAGAATAACCCGCCTAGCATGGAAGATAAGGGCAGCCCTAGTTGATACATGAGCTATTCGAGCATACAAAACAGAATGTTTATTTGATGGTTTAGACTTTGGCACATACAAATTTACTTGGAACGACAGGTAGATACCGCATATAGGAAGGTATAGTGGACTCATATGGAATAACTTTGGGGGTTTAAGGGATTGGATGCACAAGTGTGTTCCCGCTTAGTACAAGTGAAGGCTAGCAAAAGACTGGGAAGCGACCAACTAGAGAGCGACAACAGTCATGAACATGCATTAAAATTAACGAACATTGAGTATAAGCATGAGTAGGATATAATCCACCATGAACATAAATATCGTGAAGGCTATGTTGATTTGTTTCAACTACAAGCGTGAACATGTGCCAAGTCGAGTCACTTAAATCATTCAAAGGAGGATACCACCCCACTATACCACATCACAACCATTTTAATAGCATGTTGGTACGCAAGGTAAACTATTATAACTCATAGCTAATTAAGCATGGCACAAGCAACTATGATCTCTAATTGTAATTGCAAACATGTTTATTCATAATAGGATGAATCAGGAACGAGGAACTCATCATATTTACAAAAACAAGAGAGGTCGATTTCATACCAGCTTTTCTCATCTCAGTCAGTCCATCATATATTGTCATAATTGCCTTTCACTTGCACGACCGAACGATGTGAAAATAATAAGAGTGCACGTGCATTGGACTAAGCTGGAATCTGCGAGCATTCACTAAAAAGGAGAAGACAAGGCAATATGGGCTCTTGGTTAAATCAACAACAATGCATATAGGAACCTCTGCAACAATTTAATCATGGTCTTCTCCTATCGACCCCCAAAGAAAAGAAAAGAAATAAAACGCTTTACACTGGAAAGCTCCCAACAAGCAAAAGAAGAACGGGAAACCTTTTTGGGTTTTCTTTTTAATTGTTACTACTACAACAAGAAAAGTAAACTAACCTAAAGTTACAACTATTTTTTTGTTTTTCTTAAGGTTTATTAAACACACAAGAAGAAAGCAAGAAAAAGAAAATAAACTAGCATGTATATTACAGTGAAAAAGTATGAGCACCGACATCTAGCAATGAGTGTGTGAACATAAATGTAATGTTGGTGGGAAATACGTACTCCCCCAAGCTTAGGCTTTTGGCCTAAGTTGGTTTATTGCCAAGGATGGCCTGGCGGATATCCGTAGTTGTAGTCGGGGTCGTACTAAGATGAAGAAGACTCTGACTGCCACTGGCTGCCAGTCATCTCCGGATCCCAAAAGTAATCAGACTGTCGTGGAGGCTCAAATTGTGGTTCCGGCTCAGGGGCTGGTGTAGGGTTCTGGTAAGCGTAAATGGCCGCCCACGGAACGAGATACGGACCTTCAGATAAATTAAACAAGGAAGGAGCAGGCAAGGTAATAGTCTCAGGGTGATGTTTATCAAAGAATAATTTGTATTTAAGCTCCCCTTCCTTATTCTTAACAATAAAGTCATGCGCTACCATACTCTTATAATCTAAATAAGCATTGGGCAAAAAAATTTCTTATTTCTCATAGAGCCTAATAGGTATGTTATAACGTGCAGCAAGGCGTGAATCATAAATACCTCCAAAGATGGGGCCCTTTGTACGGTTCAGACTTAACCGTTTAGCAATAATACCGCCCATACTAATAGTGTTATTAGAAAATAAACCATGGAAAAAAAGATAATATCAGGAACGCTAAGGTTTCCACAGTTTACGCGACCAATCAGGCAACGACTAGCAAATATGGCAAAGTAGCGTAAAACAGGAAAATGTATGCTAGTGATCCTTGCATCGGAAACCTTCCTAGTTTCCCCCACAGTAATGGTGTCAATAAACTCGTCCACATTTTTACGATGTGGTTCATCCAAGGTACCCTCGAAGGGTATTTTGCAAACCTTGCAAAATTCATCTAGTGGCATCTTCTTAACAACATCATATAAATGAAACTCTACTGAAGGAGGTGTTTCCTTAGGAAAATAGTAGAAGTTTTGCACAAAAGTATTGGTGAGTAAGAGATACTGGTGACGTTGGTCACGGAGGAAGTCGGTGAGGCCAGCATTCTCAGCCAATGAATATAAATCATCATAAATCCCGGCTTCTCTCAAGAAATCATCGGAAGGCCATTCACAAGGCCGGACCTCCACGGTGCGAGGCAAATTATATTTGGGCCTCTCTGCTTCTTCATTTTTCTTTTCCTTCGAGCTTCGGCTCGATGAGACCCTCAAAAGTCTCTTCATTATTTTCTGAAAAATTATGAAATTTTTAGTAACTTCAAATAAAAGTAAACCAAACTCAACAAAATTGATAGCAACTACTCCTACAAGTGCCTAGAGCCTATATCATGCATTAGAAATACTTGGAACCATATAAATTTGACATGCAAGATCAAGAACATGGTCACCTAGGGAGCACAAATTTGCAATGAATAAAGCACTAGAACAAAAACTAATTGGACCAATGGAGGATTTACATACCAAGGAACAATCTCCCCAAGCAGTTTTGTGAGAGGTGCTTTGAGCAAGGAGATCGAAAATCGCAGCAAAATGAGCTAGAACTCGTGCTTGAGCTGGATATTGGTGTTTGTGGGAGGAAGAAGGCGTGTGTGGGTGCAGGAATAAGTGGAGGGGGGCCACCGTGGGCCCACGAGGCAGGGGGAACGCCTAGGGGGGTAGGGCGCGCCCTCCACCCTCGTGGCCAGGTGCTTGCCACTCCTGCTGTGTTCTCAGTGCCAGATATTCTCAAATATTCTTGAAAAAATCATATTCCATTTTCAGGGCATTTGGAGAACTTTTATTTTCTGGGTATTTTTATATTGCACAGATAAATCAGAAAGCAGACAGAAAAATACTATTTTTACTTTATTTCAACTAAATAACAGAAAGTAGAAAGAGGGTACACAAGGTTGTGCCTTCTAGTTTCATCCATCTCATGCTCATAAAAAAGAATCAACTAACAAGGTTGATCAGGTCTTGTTAACAAACTCATTCCGAATAACATGGAACCGGAGAAATTTTGAATAAAACTATGTTACCACAACGGGGATATCCACATGCCCAAAAATAAGAATATCATATTTCTTCTTCACAGTAGGAAGAGGAAATTCAAAACCTCCAAATATAATCGATGGAATTTTCCAATAAAGTTGATACTATGAACTTGAGGTTGTTTCCTCGGAAAGTGTACCGTGTGTTCATTACCATTTACATGAAAAGTGACATTGCCTTTGTTGCAAATAATAACAGCCCCTGCAGTATTCAAAAAAGGTCTTCCAAGAATAATAGACATACTATCGTCCTCAGGAATATCAAGGATAACAAAGTCCGTTAAAATAGTAACGTTTGCAACCACAACAGGCACATCCTCACAAATACCGACAGGTATAGCAGTTGATTTATCAGCCATTTGCAAAGATATTTTAGTAGGTGTCAACTTATTCAAATCAAGTCTACGATATAAAGAGAGAGGCATAACACTAACACCGGCTCCAAGATCACATAAAGTAGTTTTAACATAGTTTCTTTTAATGGAGCATGGTACAGTTGGTACTCCTGGATCTCCTAGTTTAGCAAGCATGGTGGAAATCTCAGCTTCCGGTATTTTTCTTTTATTAGTAACAATTTCTTTCATATACTTAGCATAAGGATTCATTTTGAGCATATCAGTTAATCGCATACGCAAAAAGATAGGTCTAATCATTTCAGCAAAGCGCTCAAAATCCTCATCATCCTTTTTCTTGGATGGTTTGGGAGGAAAAGGCATGGGTTTCTGAACACAAGGATCCCTTTCTTTACCATGTTTCCTAGCAAAAAAGTCTCTCTTATCAAGACGTTGATTCTTTGATTGTGGGTTATCAAGATCAACAGCATGTTCAATTTCTACATCATTATCCTTACTAGGTTGAGCATCATCATTAACATTTTCATTAGGTTCATGTTCATTACCAGATTGTGTTTCAGCATCAAAAATGGAGATATCATTTGGATTCTCAGGTGGTTCAGCAATAGGTTCACTAGAAGCATGCAAAGTCCTATCATTTTCCTTTTTCTTATTTTTAGAAGGACTAGGTGCATCAATATTATTTCTTTGAGAATCCTGCTCAATTCTCTTAGGGTGGCCTTCAGGATACAAAGGTTCCTGAGTCATTCTACCCGTTCTAGTAGCCACTCTAACAGCATAGTCATTTTTCTTACTATTCATTTCATAGAGCAAATCATTTTGAGCTTTAAGTACTCGTTCTACTTGAGTGGTAACCATAGAAGCATGTTTAGAAATGAGTTTAAGTTCACCTTTAACTCTAGAAATATAATCACCCAAGTGTTCAAGTGTATCGGAATTGTATTTCAATTGTATACCAAAATAAGCATTGAAGTTTTCTTGTTTGACAATAAAATTATCAAACTCTTCTAAGCATTGTCTAGCAGACTTATAGTGAGGAATATCACCTTCATCAAATCTATAGACAAAATTTACCTTTACTACATGTGTCGGGTTATCAAGACCATGAGTTTCTTCAATAGGTGGAGGATTAAGATCATATGTTTCTTCAAAAGGCGGTAAATTAAGACCATGTATTTCTTCAATAGGAGGTAAATTCTTAACATCTTCAGTGTTAATACCTTTTTCTTTCATAGATTTCTTTGCCTCTTACATATCATCAGGACTGAGAAATAGAAAACCTCTCTTCTTCGGAGTTGGTTTAGGAATAGGCTCGGGAATTGGCTCAGGAGTTGGCTCAGGAAGTGTCCAATTATTTTCATTTTTCAATATATTATTCAATAGAATTTCAGCTTCATCCGGTGTTCTTTCCTGAAAATGAACCAACACAACTATCCGTGCAATCTCGAAGCATCGGTTAGTCCATTATAAAAGATATCAAGTATTTCATTTTTCTTAAGAGGATGATCAGCAAAGCATTATAACTTGAGAAGCCTCCCCAAGCTTGTGGGAGACTCTCTTCTTCAATTTGTATAAAGTTGTATATTTCCTTAAAGCAGCTTGTTTCTTATGAGCAGGGAAATATTTAGCAGAGAAGTAATAGATCATATCCCGGGGACTACGCACACAACCAGGATCAAGAGAATTAAACCATATCTTAGCATCACCCTTTAATGAGAACAGAAATATTTTAAGGATATAGAAGTAGCGAGATCCCTCATCCTTAGTGAACAGGGTGGCTATATCATTTAATTTAGTAAGATGTGCCACAACAGTTTTGGATTAATAGCCTTGAAAAGGATAATATTCAACCAAATTAATTATATCAGGATCAACAGAGAATTCATAATCCTTATCAGTAACACAGATAGGTGAAGTAGCAAAAGCAGGGTCAGGTTTCATTCTATCATTAAGAGATTGCTTCTTCCATTTAGCTAATAACCTCTTGAGTTCATATCTATCTTTGCAAGCTAAAATAACTAAAGTAGCTTCTTTATAAAAAACATAACCCTCAGGAATAACAGGCAAATCTTCATCATCAATTTCATCAATATAATCAGTTTCAATAATTTCTTTCTCTCTAACCCTAGCAATTTGTTCATCAAGAAATTCACCAAGTGGCACAGTACTATCAAGCATAGAAGTAGTTTCATCATAAGTACCATGCATAACAGAAGTGGCATCATCAATAACATGCGACATATCAGGACGAATAGTAGAAGCAGGTTTAGGTGTCGCAAGCTCGCTCAAAACAGAAGGCGAATCAAGTGCAGAGCTAGATGGAAGTTCCTTACCTCCCCTCGTAGTTGAGGAATAAATTGTTGTCTTAGCGTCTTTCAAGTTCTTCGTAGTGGCCAACAGATATAAATCCCAAGTGACTCAAAGAATAGATCTATGCTCCCCGGCAACGGCGCCAGAAAATAGTCTTGATAACCCACAAGTATAGGGGATCACAATAGTTTTCGAGGGTAGAGTATTCAACCCAAATTTATTGATTCGACACAAGGGGAGCCAAAGAATATTCTCAAGTATTAGCAGTTGAGTTGTCAATTCAACCACACTTGGATAACTTAATATCTGCAGCAAAGTATTTAGTAGCAAAGTAATATGATAGTTGTGTTAACAGTAACAAAAGTAACGGTAGCAAAAGTAATATTTTTGGTGTTTTTGTAGTGATTGTAACAGTAGCAACGGAAAAGTAAATAAGCGAAGAACAATATATGAAAAGCTCGTAGGCATTGGATCGGTGATGGAGAATTATGCCGGATGCGGTTCATCATGTAACAATCATAACATAGGGTGACACAGAACTAGCTCCAATTCATCAATGTAATGTAGGCATGTATTCCGAATATAGTCATACGTGCTTATGGAAAAGAACTTGCATGACATATTTTGTCCTACCCTCCCGTGGCAGTGGGGTCCTAATGGAAACTAAGGGATATTAAGGCCTCCTTTTAATAGAGTACCAGAACAAAGCATTAGCACATATTGAATACATGAACTCCTCAAACTACGGTCATCACCGGGAATGGTCCCGATTATTGTCACTTCGTGGTTGCCGGATCATAACACATAGTAGCTGACTATAGACTTGCAAGATAGGATCAAGAACTCACATATATTCATGAAAACATAATAGGTTCAGATCTGAAATCATGGCACTCGGGTCCTAATGACAAGCATTAAGCATAGCAAAGTCATAGCAACATCAATCTCAGAACATAGTGGATACTAGGGATCAAACCCTATCAAAACTAACTCGATTACATGATAGATCTCATCCAACCCATCACCGTCCAGTAAGCCTACGATGGAATTACTCTCGCACGGCGGTGAGAATCATGAAATTGGTGATGGAGGATGGTTGATGATGACGATGGCGACGAATCCCCCTCTCCGGAGCCCCGAACGGACTCCAGATCAGCCCTCCCAAGAGGTTTTAGGGCTTGGCGGCGGCTCCTTATCGTAAAACGTGATGAATCCTTCTCTCTGATTTTTCTCCCCGAAAGCAAATATATAGAGTTGGAGTTGAGGTCGGAGGAGCTCCATGGGGCCCAAGAGGTAGGGGGCGCGCCCCCACCCTCGTGGCTAGGGTGTGGGCCCCCTGGTCTTCATCTTTTGCAAGGATTTTTTATTATTTCCAAATAGACGTTCCGTGAAGTTTCAGGTCATTCCGAGAACTTTTGTTTCTGCACATAAATAACACCATGGAAAGTCTGCTGAAAACAGCGCCATCCGGTTAGTTCCATTCAAATCATGTAAGTTAGAGTCCAAAACAAGGGCAAAAGTGTTTGGAAAAGTAGATACGACGGAGACGTATCACATATGAGGATGTTCGGTTCCATCTCCTGCATAAGGATTAGTTAGCAGTTGTTCTATCGTACCCAAAGGAATTTCATACTCAATATTTTCAGTAGGTGCAGTAGGTTGAGGGGTAGCTAATTATGGTTCTGGTCGAGTTGAAGATAACCCAAACAAACCCCTCAAAGGATTGTTTTCCATAGTAACAAGTGACAGTAAATTTCAGCACACTATATAAATCTTTCCTTACCAAATTCCACTTACGAAAGGCGCTTCACTCCCTGGAAACGGCGCTAGAAAATATCCTTGATGACCCACAAGTATAGGGGATCAATTGTAGCTCTTTTCGATAAGTAAGAGTGCCGAACCCAACAAGGAGCAGAAGGAAATGACAAGTAGTTTTCAATAAGGTAATGTCTGCATGTGCTGAAATTGTAAGTAGCAGCGTAGTTTGATAGCAAGATAATTTGTAACGAGCAAGTAACAATAATAGTAGCAAAAGTGCAGCAAGGTAGCCCAATCCTTTTGAGGCAAAGGACAAGCCAAAATGGTCTCTTATAATAGGCAAAGCGTTCTTGAGGGTACATGCGAATTTCATCTAGTCACTTTCATCATGTTGGTTCGATTCGTGTTCGCTACTTTGAAAATTTGATATGTGTGTGGACCGGTGCTTAGGTGTTGTTCTTACTTTAAAAAACCTCCTACTTATGATTAACCCTCCCGCAAGCATCAGCAACTACGAGAAAAGTATTAAGAATAAATTCTAACCATAGCATTAAACTTTTGGATCCAATCGGTCCCTTACAGAATAGCGCATAAACTGGGTTTTAAGCTTCTGTCACTCTCGCAATCCATCATCTAATTACTACTCCACAATGCACCCCCTTAGGCCCAAATATGGTGAAGTGTCATGTAGTCGACGTTCACATGACACCACTAAGGGAATCACAACATGCATACTATCAAAATATCGAACACATATCAAGTTCACATGATTACTTGCAACATGATTTCTCCCGTGACCTCAAGAACAATAGTAACTACTCACAAATGATAATCATGCTCAAGATCAGAGGGGTATTAAATAGCATATTGGATCTGAACATATAATCTTCCACCAAATAAACCATATAGCAATACTACAAGATGTAATGAACACTACTAGTCACCCACAAGCACCAATCTATAGTTTAGGTAACAATATTGAACACAAGAGATGAACTCGGGTTTGAGATGAGATGGTGTTTTTGAAGATGTTGATGGATATTTCCCTCCCCAAGATGGGAGAGTTGTTGGTGATGATGATGACGATGATTTCCCCCTCCGGGAGGGAAGTTCCCCCGGCGGAATCGCTTTGCCGTACGGCAAAAGTGCTCCTGCCCAAGTTCCGCCTTGAGACGGCGGCGCTCCGTCCCAAAAGTCTTCTCCTTATTTTTCTAGGTCAAAATGACTTATATACAAGAAGATGGGCACCAGAGGTGGGCCTGGGTGAGCACAACCCACCAGGGCGCACCTGGGCTCCCTGGCGCGCCCATGTGGGTTGTGCCCACCTGGTGGGTCCCCTCTGGTACTTATTTGCTCCAATATTCTTCATATATTCCATAAAAATTCTCCGTGAAGTTTCGGCTTGTTTGGAGTTGTGCAGAATAGGTAGCCTGACGTAGCTTTTTCAGGTCCAGTTTCCAGCTGCGGAATTCTCCCCCTTTGTATGTACCTTGCAAATTATGAGAGAAAATGCATTATAATTACTCCAAAAAGAATTATTATGCATAAAAACATCATAAATAACAGTAGGAAAACATGATGCAAAATGGACGTATCAACAGACATGGCCTCGGAACATTGGAGACCGAAAGGTCGAATGTGAATCATATAGTAGATATGATCAACATAGAGATGTTCACAATTGAAGACTACTCCATCTCACGTGATGCTCGGACATGGTTTACTTGATTTGGGTCACGTAATCATTTAGATGACTCGAGGGATGTCTATCTCAGTGGGAGTTGTTAAGTAATATGATTAATTGAACTTAATTTATCATGAACTTAGTCCTGATAGTTTTTGCATATCTATGTTGTAGATCAATAGCTCGCGTTTAGCTCCCCTGTTTTATTTTTTATATGTTCCTAGAGAAAACTAAGTTGAAAGATGATAGTAGCAATGATGCGGGCTGGGTCCGTGATCTGAGGATTATCCTCATTGCTGCACAGAAGAATCATGTCCTTGATGCACCGCTAGGTGACAGACCTATTGCAGGAGCAGATGCAGACGTGATGAACGTTTGACAAGCTTGGTATAATGACTACTTGATAGTTTAGTGCACCATACTTTACGGCTTAGAACCGGGACTGCAAAAATGTGTTGAAAGCCTTGGAGCATATGAGATGTTCCAAGAGCTGAAAATGATATTTCAGATTCATGCCCATGTTAAGAGGTATGAGACCTCTGACAAGTACTTTGCCTACAAGATGGAGGAGAATAGTTTAGGTAGTGAGAATGTGCTCAGAATGTCTGGGTACTACAATCGCTTGAATCAAGTGGGAGTTAATCTTCCAGATAAGATAGTGATTAACAGAGTTCTCTAGTCACTATCACCAAGTTACTAGAACTTCGTGACAAACTATAATATGCAAGGGATGACGAAAACGATTCCCAAGCTCTTCACGATGCTGAAATCAAAGAAGGTACAAATCAAGCAATAACATTAAGTGTTGATGGTTAACAAGACCACTAGTTTCAAGAAAAAGGCAAGGGAAAGAAATGGAACTTCAAGTAGAATGGCAAGCAAGTTGCCACTCCCATGGAGAAGCCCAAAGCTAGACCTTAGCCTGAAACTGAGTGCTTCTGCTGCAAAGGGAATGGTCACTGAAAACAGAACTACCCCAAATACTTGGCGGATAAGAAGGATGGCAAAATGAACAAAGGTATATTTGATATACATGTTATTGATGTGTAATTTATTAGTGTTCATAGTAACCCCAGGGTATTTGATACCGGTTCAGTTGCTAAGATTAGTAACTCAAAATAGGAGTTACAAAATGAACAGAGACTAGTTAGGGACGAGGTGACAATGTGTGTTGGATGTGATTCCAAGGTTGATAAGATCACCATCGCACACTCCCTCTACCTTCGGGATTAGTGTTGGACCTAAATAAATGTTATTTGGTGTTTGCGTTGAGCATGAATATGATTGGATCATGTTTGTTGCGATACGGTTATTCATTTAAGTCGGAGAATAATTGTTGTTTTGTTTACATGAATAAAACCTTCTATGGTCATTCGCCCAATCTGAATGGTTTATTTAATGTCGATCATAGTGATACACATATTCATAATATTGATGCCAAAAGATGCAAAGTTAATAATGATAGTGCAACATACTTGTGGCACTGCTGTTTAGTTCATATTGGTGTAAAGCACATGAAGAAACTCCATGCGGATGGACTTTTGGAATCACTTTATTATGAATCATTTGATGCTTGCGAACCATGCCTCATGTGCAAGATGATTAAGACTCCATTCTCCGGAACAATGGAGCGAGCGACATACTTACTGGAAATAATACATACCGATCTATGCGGTCCGATAAGTGTTGAGCATCGTGGCGGGTATCGTTATTTTTTGACATTCACAGATGATTTGAGAAGATATGGGTATATCTACTTAATAAAACACAAGTCTGAAACATTTGAAAAGTTTAAAGAATTTCAGAGTGAAGTGGAGAATCATCCTAATAAGAAAATAAAGTTTCTACGATCTGATCACGGAGGCGAATATTTGAGTTACGAGTTTTTCCTTCATTTAAAACAATGTGGAATAGTTTCACAACTCACGCCACCTGGAACACCACAGCGTAATGGTGTGTCCGAACGTCGTAACCATACTTTATTAGATATGGTGCGATCTATGATGTCTCTTACTGATTTACCACTATCGTTTTGGGGTTATGCATTAGAGACAACTACATTCACGTTAAATAGGGCACCATCTGAATCTACTGAGATGACACCGTATGAACTATGGTTTGGCAAGAAACCTAAGCTATCATTTCTTAAAGTTTGGGGTTGAGATGCTTATGTGAAAAAGGTTCAGCCTAATAAGCTCGAACCCAAATCGGAGAAGTGCGTCTTCATAGGATACCCAAAATAAACGTTGGGTACACCTTCTACCACAGATCCGAAGGCAAGACCTTTGTTGCTAAGAATGGATCCTTTCTAGAGAAGGAGTTTCTCTCGAAAGAAGTGAGTGGGAGGAAAGTAGGACTTGATAAGGTAATTGTACCTTCTCTCAAATTGGAAAGTAGCTCATCACAGAAAACCGTTCTCATGATGCTTACACCAACTAGAGAGGAAGCTAATGATAATGATCATGAAACTTCA
Organism: Aegilops longissima; assembly: GCA_021605205.1. Lineage (NCBI taxonomy): Eukaryota > Viridiplantae > Streptophyta > Magnoliopsida > Poales > Poaceae > Aegilops > Aegilops longissima. The sequence continues at coordinate 271,731,523 of CM038677.1, forward strand.
GATGAAGTTACTACCGAACCTCGTAGGTCAACTAGAGCACGTGTCGCACCGGAGTGGTACGGTAATCCTGTTCCGGAGGTCATGTTACAAGACCATGACGAACTTACGAACTATGAAGAAGCTATGATGAGCCCAAATTTTGATAAATTGCTTGAGGCCATGAAATCTGAGATATGATCTATGTATGAGAACAAAGTGTCACTACTAGAAAAAGGGTCAAATGTGAGACACATTAGTGCCGATTCGCATTTGAGTCGGCACTAATGTGTCCATTAGTGCCGGTTCAAACGGCTAGGCGGGAGGAGATCTTTAGTACCGGTTCAGTGCGAACCTTTAGTACCGGTTCATGCCACGAACCGGTACTAAAGAGGCTGGGGCCCGGCCAACCCCTTTGGTACCGGTTCGTGTCTTGAACCAGTAGTAAAGAGGTTGTGGCAGGCTGTTTTTAGTCCCACCTCGCTCCCCTAGCAAGATTCTTACCACCTTAAATATGTTACTTCTCAAACTATCACAAGCACTTGGTCTTCATTGAACTCTATGTGTAGAATTTGTGGTCGCAATATGAGTCTTCACCGGTTTCTAAACCGTTGAGGACTCATGTTGACAATTCAGATTGTACACAAAAAGATCATTGATAATCAATTAATTTTTGATGAATATTTTTACATGTTTACGCCCTCACTCTCTCCACTCGCTCGATATCCCCCTCAATCCCCCCCCGCCGGTCCTCCCGCGCCGGCCTCCCCTCACTCTCTACTAACATGTTTACGCCCTTACTCTCTTCACTCACTCGGCAAAAAATGGACGCACTTCGTGTACAAACTGGACAATCTCTTTCGGAGTATCAGGGTTTCGAACGAGAACTAATCTGTTACACGGGCACTTCATTTTTCTAAACTTAGTTGAACTCCAGACTTTTTTGCGTTCCGTATGCACCATTCAAAGCGACGTCATCAATTTTCAACACTTTCTGGCGTCATTTGCTATTTTTCAGTCATTTACCGATTTGTTTAGAGAGCTGAATGACCGTGAAATTGAAAATCACTACAAAATGTACTCTGAAAATGTTGAAACTTGGCATGGTATCATCATTTCACCAACATAGCATGTGAAAAAAAGTAGAGAGGGTTACGGCAAAAACTGGATGCACTTCGTGTGCAAACTGGACAATCTCTTTCGGAGTATCAGGGTTTCAGACGAGAACTCATCTGTTACACGGGCACTTCATTTTACTAAACTTATTTGAATTCCAGACTTTTTTTTGCGTTCCGTATGCACCATTCAAAGCGACATCATCAATTTTCAACACTTTATGACGTCATTTGCTATTTTTCAGTCATTTACCGATTTGTTTAGAGAGCTAAATGACCGTGAAATTGAAAATCACTATAAAATGAACTCTGAAAATGTTGAAACTTGCCATGGTATCATTATTTCACCCACATAGCATGTGCAAAAGAGTAGAGAGGGTTACGGCAAAAACTGGACGCCTTCGTGTACAAACTGGACAGTCTCTTTCGGAGTATCAGGGTTTCGCACGAGAACTCATCTGTTACACGGTTACTTCATTTTTTTCAAACTTATTTGAACTCCAGACTTTTTTTGCATTCAGTATGCAGCATTCAAAGCGACGTCATCAATTTTCAACCATTTCTGACATCATTTGCTCTTTTTCAGTCATTTACCGATTTGTTTAGAGAGCTAAATGACCGTGAAATTCAAAATCACTACAAAATGAACTCTGCAAATGTTGAAACTTGGCATGGTATCATCATTTCACCCACATAGCATGTGCAAAAGAGTAGAGAGGGTCACGGCAAAAACTGGATGCACTTCGTGTACAAACTGGACAATCTCTTTCGAAGTATCAGGGTTTCGGACGAGAACTCATCTGTTACACGGTTACTTCATTTTTTCAAACTTATTTGAACTCTAGACTTTTTTTACGTTCAGTATGCAACATGCAAAGCGACGTCCTCAATTTTCAACCCTTTGTCACATCATTTGCTCTTTTTCAGTCATTTACCGATTTGTTTAGAGAGCTAAATGACTGTGAATTGAAAATCAATACAAAATGAACTGTGAAAATGTTGAAACTTGGCATGGTATCATCATTTCACCCACATAGCATGTGCAAAAGAGTAGAGAGGGTCACGGCAAAAACTGGACGCACTTCGTGTACAAACTGGACAATCTCTTTCAAAGTATCAGGGTTTCGGACGAGACGAGAACTCATCTGTTACACGGTTACTTCATTTTTTTAACTTATTTGAACTCCAGACTTTTTTTGCATTCAGTATGCAGCATTCAAAGCGACGTCATCAATTTTCAACCCTTTCTGACATCATTTGCTCTATTTCAGTCATTTATCGATTTGTTTAGAGAGCTAAATGACCATGAAATTGAAAATCACTACAAAAATAACTCTGAAAATGTTGAAACTTGGCATGGTATCTTCATTTCACCCACATAGCATGTGTAAAAAAGTAGAGAGGGTCACGGCAAAAACTAGACGCACTTCATGTACAAACTGGAAAATCTCTTTCAAAGTATCTGGGTTTCGGACGAGAACTCATCTGTTACACCGGCAATTCAAAATTTTAATAACTTATTACAAATACAGACTTTTTTGCGTTGAGCAGGCGCCATTCAAAGCCACGTTATCAACTTTCAACCCTTTCTGACATAATTTGCTATTTTTAATGCATTTACTGATTTGTTTTGAGCTAAATGGCCCTGAAATTGAAAAGCACTATAAATGAACTCTTAAAACCACTACAAATAGAAGAAAATAAATAAAGCAGAAAAGAAAAAACTATATAAAAAACTACTAAAAAACAAATACAAGAAAATAAATAAAGCAAAAAAGAAAAAAACTATATAAAAAACTACTTAGAAATAAATAGAAGAAAATAAATAAAGAAGAAAAGAAAAACTATATAAAAATTACTCAAATAAATAGAAGAAAATAAATAATGCGTAAAAGAAAAACTATATAAAATTGTTGGGCGCTGCCCAAGGGCCTGCCAGACTGGTGTGCAAATTCAGGCCTGTAAGGCCCAAAGAGGCTCACAGACAGCGCCATAGTTAGGCCCGTGTTTCTATACAGAGGACTTCGAGGGAGCCGCCGCAGCTGGGTTTATAAACAAGTGCAGCTGCCCTTCGCCCGGCGAGGTGGGACTAAACTTTGCGCCCCTCGCCTGGCAGTGCACCCCCTTTAGTACCGGCTGGTGGCTCCAACCGGTACTAAAGGGGGTTTTAGTACTGCTGGAGCCACCACCCGGTACTAAAGGGGGTGTGGTTCCCGCCGCTTCGCCTGGCCAAAACAGACCTTTTGTAACGGTTGGTGGCTCCAACCTTATTGATTGCATCCATGCATTGTAATTTGAATACTAAATTGTTTTATATTTCTTCCGGATTAGTTAAATAAAAGCTATGGCGGACAATACCGGCAGAGAAGGAGAAGAGGCCCTGTTCGAGATCATACGCAGCCCTCGCAGGCCAGCTGATCTGAATGAAGCAGATGACGGCTCCCAATATCTGAACAATACCGGGGAGGGTGATGCTAAGATATTCGATCTCGAGGACTGAGCTGATGAAGTCATGAACTATGATTATGATTATGATTATGATGATGCAGACAATGTTGATCTTGAAATAACAAATACTACCGGCGAGGTATACATTTATATAAGCAGGCATCTGGTGATCATCACATGTTTTTTTTATTTGAAGATATACTAACAAATCGATCTTTCTTATTTCAGCCCTCCTGATCGTGCAAATTTGCTTCTACAGGCAGCAGGACAAAGCGAGGCCGAGGCAAAAAGTTGAAGGAGGGTGTAAAGTACAACATCGACTCCATCAAAGCTAATGGCAAACCCCTCATTCCTAAGAACATTGCGAACAAGTGGACTCGTCAGTGCGGAGTTCTTGTGAAGGACCAACTCCCGATCTCCATTCAAGAATGGAAAGAGCCAAAAAATAAACGTCCAGATGTTACTTGGGTCGACGACAGAGAAAAAAACGCATTCAGAATCTCTGATGGAACATTTCACGCTACCAGATCATTTCACTGATGCAGATGTGCACAAAGTCAAGGATGCTGCTCTTAGGAAGATGGCAGTTGCATTCAACACCCACAAGAAAACTGTATGGGCCAACTACGTCGCTGCAGAAAGGAAGACTCCAGAATTCAAGGGAACACTGGAGAAGCAAAGAGAACACTGGCCCGCTTTCATGAAATTCAAGGAATGAGAATTATCTAAGGAACGGTCGAGAAAAAACAAGGCCAATGCTGCAAAAAATACGCAGTTCCATAGGCTGGGGCCAGGTGGCTACGCGGTGGAAATGCCTAAGTGGGATAAGTCTGAGCAAGATATGCTGGATGCAGGGGTCACTCCAGTTACTAGGAGTTGCCCCCTCAAGTGTAGAACTTGGTTCTAAGCGCATGGGGGGTGTTGGACCCGAAGACAGGCCTGGTTTCTGAGAAGGCAAGTCTAAAAGGAGTCGAAGAGAAGTTACTTCAAGCAATAGAAGATGCTCGAATGGGGGTGTTCACACCCAACAGAGAGAATGACGAGCTTACGCGTGCCCTGGGAAATCCTGAACACCTGCGAAGAACACGAGGGAAGGGCATTATTCCCTGGTATGAGGGCTTTTCGGAACGGAACATCGACTACAGGACCCGTGCAAGAAGGAAGATGGAGGAAGAGCGGAGGTAGTAGGACTATGAACGCCTTCAAGGCCTAGAATCAGCGCACGCGGACTTGGCATTCAAATTCCAGCGGCAGCAGCAGCAGATCGACCCACTTAGCCAGGAAAGGGGATCTCAGCAGCGGCAACAGCTAGCGGATGGTCCAGCATTGGATAGCGCCGCCCATCTATGCCGAGAAGAAGCGTTGGTTCCGCCCCGGGGTGTCGGCGTTCTGGGAACGGGGTCTCAGACTTGCTCGCCATGACTCCACAGCGTGGCCAAGCAGCAGTCGTACATGCCCATCTTCGCCAAAGAGACACCCAAGACCTCGAGGGTCCAAGCTCGCGAGGCGGATGACGCAAGACCTCCTTCCGAGTGGCCTATCCAGCAGGCTCACGAGGAACGGAGATATCAAGGCAAGGAAAACCTCACGAGGCTCTCGTGGACGTGAGCTATGATTTAACGGTACCAAAGCGGTGCCGGGCGCCGGCAAGCGCAAAGATCCTTATTTCCTCTTTGGTGCTAAGGAGGCCAGCGCTGGCGAAGAGTACCGAGGCATCAGGCAAAGGTTGCCATATTGGTGAAACAAGACCAAGACCAGGAGGACGGGAAGGCGGAGGTCATCATGGAGCCCAAGACGGCGTCACCCGAGGGCTTTTCGCAGGCGAAGACCGCTTTTGTCAGGATAGCTTGTACTAGCTGCCCCCCTTCAAATTTGCCCGCCGTTGTTGGCTCCCTTCCCGCTCGATATTTGGGAAGAGGACCAGGGCCCCTATAAATAGGACTAGCCACCACTTTAGGAGGGGACGCATCCCAAACTAGTTCAGATCATCCTCAACTACACAAGCACAAGAACACCTCACCCTCAGGAGGCTGTTCTTCCCTTGTACTGTTCATCATCAGCCCAAGAGGCAATCCACCACCACCACACTGGAGTAGGGTGTTACACCACAACGGTGGCCCGAACCAGTATAAACCTCGTGTCCTTCTGTGTTGCGAGTTTGCCGAGTTTGTCCGCAAGGTCTTAGCGAGCTAGAGCGTAGATCAGTTGGAGGGATAGACTTCGTGCGCACCCCAGTGTTCGAACCTTAAGGGTTTGTCGAAACCCCACATCCAACATTTGGCGCGCCAGGTAGGGGTGCACATGAGCTTCTTCTCCGCCAGTCAGCTCTCCGACGCTCACCAGCTATGATGTCTGGCGACCCAAGGGCTGGCTCCAACCGCTGGGCAGCCTGGCCGTCCCTGATAGCGCAGCCTGCCCATGAAGGTCTCGACCCCGCACTCCAAGCGTCACGGGCGCCACCAATCTGCGCCGGGCGAGAACAGCGCGGCCAGGCGTCATCCACCCTCACCGCGTTGCAAGTACGAGCCATGGCAAGAGCGGCGAGTCACGCCGCAGCAACAACGCCGCACTTACGGTGGGAGCAAGCAAACATGCGGGCGGCACTCACGGTGACAAGGGAGCTACTGGGATGCAGGCTGATGGAGAGTGGCCGGGACACGCTGCTTGAGCGTGTTGCTGAGCTGCTGGACGCAGCGGCGTCGGGAGCACCACCCTTCTGCTATCGACTCCCCCCCAGGCCACTGCAGGGCCGCGCAGCGAACCTCACCACGTCCACGCGCCATCAAATACACCCGGGGGCGTCATCAACATCAGCATGGCCGGCGGCGTAGGGGGCTCCAACTCCCCCATGCCGCCCTCGACAAGCACGAGCGCAAGCATCACCCCCATGGTCCCGGCCGGATGCCATATTGTCATCCCCAGGACGCCATCACGGGCGGAGCAACATGGAGCGTGGGGCACCACGGCGAGGTGTTCGGGGTGACGGCCCCGGAGGTCTATGTGCCCGGCATGGTGGACCAAGGATACGCACCAGAGGACGACATCGGCTCATTCGTTGGACAAGATTGGGGAGAGGGGCGCTAGGAGCCGAAGCCTTCCAAGAACCAACGGAGAACCACAACGGTCACGCCAGCAGCGGCAATTACAGGGTACCGCTAGTCTCTCAGGAACAGGCTTATGCTAACCATGGACTACAGATGAACCAGGTTGCAGCGTCGATCGACGACCTAGGAACGGCGGCACCCGTTCCAACAAGGGAGACACACTGGGGGCCACCGAGAGGGAGCCCCGAGCAGGGCCCCTCCCCGCGGCGCGCGATGCCTGACGACACCCGGAGGTAGGCCCTCTGCCGGGGAGGCCTCGACAACCCTTCCCCCAGCAGAGGACCTGTGATCGCCGAGGGAACCGCTGGCGTCCTCTTTCCCTCCTGTGTGTCGTCCTGGTGACCGGTCGGCTCAGAGGAGATTGAGGGTGGTGCAAGGCGGGGCCCTCGTCTGGTGATATGAAGCAAGGCCGGTACCTGTCAAGAAGGCCCAGTGCCTGTGAAGCTCGCCGCCCGTGACACTCTCATGTAATAATGAGTTGGGGCTGTACACGCCTGAGTCTCGGGGAGCCGGCCTCAGCCCCGGGCTCCCTCCCACGCCTAGTGGCAGCACTTAGCTCCGCTACCGTGAGAAGACTTGAAGACCAGAAGACTAGACTAGGTGCCGGACGCGGCCTTTTGCTTTGGATCTCTCTTTTTGTAGCTTTGCTTTCTGGATCTGGATTTGAGTTGAAGCTAAGTCTTTATCGATGCACGTGGGAGGAGCCTTTTCTCGTTTGAGAAATTTCTTCCCTTCTGGATAATGTTTTGTCTGGGACTCATGTCCGACGCCTTTCCCTCACGAGCTTCTCGCGCGCGCCAAGCGCGCGCTAATACTGCAACTGGTGTCACCTCTCGTGGGGCCCCTTCCGACAGGGCGACGAGCTCCGCAAGGTTCTCAGAAGCACGACACATCGCAGCCCAGCTCAAAGCTAGCGCTGACTAAGGTAAACCAAGACAGAAAACTCGCATCAGGATTCACAAGTTCACGAGGACACAAACTCACATCGCATGGAAAAGTAAAAACTGCAATTTGCTTACATGAGGGGCTCCCCCTCTCAAAATGTTCTTACAAGTTTCCAAGGGCCACACCCGAGTTTGTGCGCAGGAAGAAATGATAGGAGAACAAGGGATCAGCCAGAAATGTCGCTCGCTGCATCACCCGCAGACGCGTCACTCGCGTCGTCGTCGTCGTGTTCATTGGCATCATCGTCGCCATCGGTGACGCCCCCGTCGACCACGTCGCCTTCGTCTGTGACGACCACCACCGCGTCATCCTCCGAAGAGAAGGCCCTGACCAACGCGCCCACATTGTCCTCAACCCAGCGTGCTAGGTCACCCCGGACAACCGTGGGTACGGGGGCGATGGCGGCGTCAAAGTCAAAGTTGGGGTCGGCATTCAGGAGGTGGCTCAAGACACGGGAGAAAGCGCGCTCAAGCAAGCAACGCCCCCTTTCCTCCACGAGCTGGCGAGCTCTGGCAGATCGAGCCTCTAGGCGCGTCACCACCTCGGTGAAGATGGTCAGGTGGCTGGCATAATCATTTGATTGAGGGGTCGGCGCCTCCACGTCGCAGATATGGCCCAGGGCGATATTGCCCCTGTTCCGGAGATCCTGAAGCATAGGGGCATGTTCGCGCTCCAGCGTCCGACGTTGGAGCATCTCCTCCGTGTTTTGCCTCGCGATGGCTTCTGCGTCATCAACCCGCCTCTGGAGGGAGCGCAGCTCGGCGCGGGCGGAGGCCAAGTCCGACTGCGCCGTGACCAGGGCGGCGGCCGTGGATTCTGCGCACCTATCAGCCTCATCCAACCCGGGCCTGAGGGTAGCGCCCTGCCCTCACCCGCCACGCCCGCGAGCTTCAGCTTCAGGTCGTACCTGCCCTCCAGGTCCGCGCGAATCTCGGCCACCTGACGGTTCACCTCCTCCTCAACTCCAGCCTCTCGAGCCCCGACGGCGTCTTCTGCTTGGGCAACTTGACGCTCCCTCGTCTCTAGTTGCTCGAGCTTGCGGCTACGCTCCATGGCCTCTAGGGCCAGCACCTCCTCACGCTTCCGGACCTCCTCTTCCTCCGCGGGTGTCCCCCTTAGCGACGCAAGAGCGGCCCTGCGCGCCTCCACCTGCTGCTCAAGAGATGCGCTCCAGGCCTGGAGCTCCCACGCGCGCTTCTCCGCAGCATCGCGGCGGCGATCAGCCTCGCAAGCCTCTTCCAAGGCTCGTGAGCGGGCTTCGTAGGAAATCTTGAAAGACGCCCTAGCCTTTTTCGCGTTCTAAAGGTCACGCTGATAGCTGCTGAGGTTGATGGCCACCTTCAGCTTGCGCCGCTCCTCCGCCAGCCGGAGACCTTCAGCCTCAAGACGCGAATCGACAGTCGCGAGCTCTTCTCCAAGCCGGCTCATCACGTTCATCGCCTCCTGGAAGAGCTCATGGCGAACCATGCTACGCCCGCGCTCAAGCTCGAACACCCGGCCTTCTTCGTCATCCACCTCGCGGGCTGCGGGCGGGGTGCCGAGCGGCGCGCCACCCCTCGGCAGGGGGCTAGGGGCTGGCGCCGCACCCGATGCCAGCCCGTCCTCGCGAGAAGCCCAAGCCTACTGGGGCTCGCTGCTCGAAGAGGAGCCGAGGATCGAAGCCAACAAGTTGCCGTCAAAGATCAGCTGAGGAGTCTTGGGCACGCCTGCAAAGCTCCACGCCAGACCAAGGGGGAGGAGCGACGAGGCCGCAGGTTCAGCGCGCCAGGAAGGCAAGAGTGCCCCTTCAACCAACCCTACTCCAGGGGCAACCAGCGGACTCGGAGCGCTCGAGGCTGGCGGAAGAGTTAAAGAAGAAGGAGGCCGTTTCTCAGGAGACTCAGCAGCCACAGTGGAAGGAGCCCTAAAAGACTGGCGTCAGAAGAAGAAAGCGGCACACAGAGAGCCACAGCGGTACGGTACTTACACGTCAATGGCGATGTACTTCCTCCGCTTCAGCGGTCCAAAGATGTTGCTGCCGCTGGGAGATCCTTTCCTCTTGCGGAGCTCATCGAAGTCCACACAAAGGCGACCAAAACGCTGGACGTGAAGGCCGATGCGCAGCGGGGCCGAAGAACAGCTCGAAGGAATATCTTCAGGGGTGCCCGGTTGCGGCGAACAGCCGGGCACCATTTCACCACGACCTCCCAAGGCTCCTGGAGCCTTGGCCTCGGGAGCCGCATGCAGCATCTCCTCAGCAACCGACTCCCCAGGAGGGGAGTGGCAGGCTCCTGAGGATGATGCCCCAGGATCTCCACTCGGCACGTGCTCCTCAGCACTCGAGCTGCCGGCCTCCGCCTGAGCTCGCCCACCTGCATCGTCATTTGGGGCGAGCTCAGCGTCAGGGCAAGGAAGGGAACCATGACAATAGGGTTCTCACGAGCCCCCTCCAGGCCGATCCGCCACGGCCCCCATTCATCAAAGAGAGGCATGTCCTTTAGAAATTCATCCTTATTCTTGCAGCAGTACAGCAAACAGTTCTTCCCAGGCAGTTCGGCCGGCAGAAAGACACCCGTCAGGACCTTGAGCACTGTTTGCCGCGTCCCGAGGAGGAGCCCAGACTCCTGAAACCTCATGTGGTCTTGGCTGCTGAGCAAGGTCCACATTGGGCGAGAATGGCACCGAAGTGGAGTGACCCGGCGTTGGACGAATTCCTTCACCACCATCGGTGCAGTTACGCCGCGATCCTTCGGCAACCTCAACCCGAGCCAGACGTGGGCAAGGTCGGGGCTCGCGAGCTGCTGATGGCTCCAGCCGGAGGTAGGAACAGCGGGCCCCGACGGAGCCTGAAGAAGACGACTGAGCACACCGGCATCGATGAACACCCATCGTATCCGGAATTAGCTCGTGGATGGAGGAAGCTCGAAATCGATCCCCTCGCCCGCCGTCGCAGCCACGGCCTGGAAGCTCACGCACCCCGAGCATTGCTGAGGGTCGGCCTAATGCAATGAGAAGAAGTGACGGAGGAGAGCCACTGAAGGAGCGATGCCCACCATGGCTTCGCACACGAAGGCAAAGACAGCAAGAAGAGTCACAGACTGAGGGTCGAGATGCAGCATGTGTATCTGGTAATGCTCGAGCACGGCATTGAAGAAGGCGGAGAAGGGTGGAATCAGGCCAGCCCAGAGGGCATCTATGAAGATTGGGACCTTGGTGGCCGTCTGAGCCATGCGGGTGTGAGACGCGGGCCAAGCCATCGTCTCCCCCCACTCATTGAAGCTGGAAGCAAGCATCAGGCGCACCTTGTCCATGGCCTCGTCGTTGAGCACCCGAGACCGGCCGAGCGCTGGTGCAAAGGACGGAGGCACGGCTGGAAGAGACAGAGGACTCATCCCCTTCTCAGCTTGTTTAGGCGCCATGGCGATGGAGTAGGCGGAGCGCAAGTCAGATTGGAGAAGAGAAGCAGAGCCACAAGGAAGCAGGGGAATTGGGGAAGCAAGGCGCAGAGGCAGAGGATTAACTGTGTAGGCCGCAGGGGCCGCATAGCCAAGAGGATTCAAAGGCAGGGTGCGGAAGCGGAGACGCCCACGTCCAATCAACCGCCACGCGTCGGCCGAGGCCGCAGGCTTTTGGAGGCCCGCGGTGCTCCGAACTTGATCCTTGGATTCGCTGCGAAGCCAAGCTCGAGCGCACCTTGGACCCGGGGGCTACTGTCGGCGTTCTGGGAATGGGGGTCCCCAGACTTGCCTGCCTGCGGCCCATAACATGGCCAAGCAGCAGGCCATACAGCCCATCTTCGTCAACAAGACATCCAAGACCCTCGCGAGGGTCCAAGCCTCGCGAGGCGGACGACACAAGACCTCCTCTGGAGTGGCCTAGCCAGGCAGGCTCACGAGGAGAGGAGATATCATGGCAAGGCAAACCTCACGAGGCTCTCGTGACGTGAGCCATGACGAACGGTACCAGGCGGGTGCCAGGCGGGCCCCGGTGCGCACAGGGTCCTTATTTCCTCTTTGGTGCTAAGGAGGCCAGCGCAGGCAAAGAGTACCGAGGCATCAGGCAAAGGTTGCCATATTGGTGCAACAAGACCAAGACCAGGAGGACATGAAGGCGGAGGTCATCATGGAGCCCAAGACGGCGTCACCCCAGGGCTTTTCGCAGGCGAAGATCGCTTTTGTCAGGATAGCTTGTACTAGCTGTCCCCCTTCAAATTTTCCCGCCGTTGTTGGCTCCCTTCCCGCTTGATATTTGGGAAGAGGACCAGGGACCCTATAAATTGGACTAGCCACCACTGTAGGAGGGGACGGATCCCGAACTAGTTCAGATCATCCTCAACTACACAAGCACAAGAACACCTCACCCTTAGGAGGTTGTTCTTCCCTTGTACTGTTCATCATCAGCCCAAGAGGCAATCCACCACCACCACACTAGAGTAGGGTGTTACACCACAACGGTGGCCCAAACCAGTATAAACCTTGTGTCCTTCTGTGTTGCGAGTTCGTCGAGTTCGTCCGCAAGATCTTAGCGAGCTAGAGCGTAGATCGGTAGGAGGGAGAGACTTCGCGCGCACCCCAGTGTTCGAACCTTAAGGGTTTGCCGGAACCCCACATCCGACACGGGGGACGCACTGCTGGATAAATACCCTGTGGATGACATCATGGAGAACACGAACTGTGAGCTACACTTCAAAATGAAGAACATATCCATGAAGGTGGTGGATGCCATTGCTTATACAAATCCCCTCGAAGCAACCTTCCATTGCAACCCGATTCCAGCTGGGTATGCTCGTGTCGTGGTTGATGAGGTGGTGGACAAATATTCGGGGCTAGAGCTTGACATTCCTGGACAGCACGAGGAGCACACACTGGGAGAGGCCATACATCGTATCATCCTATGGAGAAAGGATTGCATCATCTTTCAAAGGCCATCGACACCGCGTCGTCATCCGACTCCTCCTCGATGTGAGGCCACTCCTCCTCCAAGTCCGGCACAGCAGCAGGCCACTCCTCCTGCTTCAAGTCCGGCACAACATGAGGCCACTCCTCCTGCTTCAAGTCCGACACCGCCTGAGGCCACTCCTCCTGCTTCAAGTCCGGTACAGCATGAGGCCACTCCTCCTGCTCCAACTCAGCCATGTCAGCCGTCTCCGCCGCCTCAACAATCGAGGAAGAGAGCCGCCACAGCTATGGTGCATAGCGCTACGAGTCGAGGTAGTACAGGAGGTACAGGCTGATGCAAGCGATATAAATATGGTCCAAGCCTCGCTCCTCTTCCTCAGAGGCCTTGCAACATGATCGAGCAGCAAAACAGAGCCATAGTGAAGGCCCAAGTGGACGCCCATTTTGGACCGAAACCGGCACCGCCGCCAAGGGAGGAAGTGCCTGAGGAAACGATTGACCACTTTATTCGTATGGCTAGACCACCAACTCCCAAGCCTGTTGACTCAGACTATGAGCGCCAAATCAGGAAGGCACATCGAGCACGAGTACAGAAGGAGTCAAGCTCGAGCTCGAGCCAAGAAGCTGGCAAAAAATGCGAGAAAACTGTTCCCCTGCTGGGAGAACAGGCGACGCAATCGATCCCCCCGCTTGTTGTGCCAACAACACATAAGAGTACTGGCAATTTGGTAATAACCGAGGAGCATATGGGAAAACCGTTAACGTTCCCCAGCTGGGCAATCTGGTAATAACCGAGGAGCATATAATGCAGGCTGAAATGCTCGGTATGACTGTTGGACAATTCCTCGAGATCGAGCCCATGTCTCCGCTTAGAGAGGAGGAAATAAAATGGAAATATGTCCGCGGTGAACCTTTGGTCAAGCCCAAGGAGGTCAAGAACCTCCCAACGAGAATGTATGAATTGCATCAATGGTACATGGAAATTTGCAAGACCCACAATCTACAGTCCCTCATGGTGAAAGTCAAGGAAGAGGATTACTTCCATAAGCTAGCTCTATCTATTGAGTATACAGAACTGTTTCAGTTATTCAATTATGATGCACTCGACAAATCTATCGTCAGTTGCTATTGTCTGTAAGTGATTTCTTTCTGTAATTTAAGTCTCAAGCTAGCTGTAGTGCTCTCGTTGATCATTACCTGTAATTATCCTCACTATATTCTGTTCTGTGGTATTATGTAGGATGAAGATGTCCGAAATGAGAAAATCTGGACGGCATGGCATTGGGTTCATTGACCCAAATACCATTAATGAAGAGACATGGTCATATGAACATTATAAACAAGAAGTAGAGAATAACATGCTAGTGTTCTTGAAGCGCCTCAATACCAATGCAGATATACTACTTCCTTACAACTTCCAATGAGTCCACACTGTCTTGTACTACAAATTCTATTTTTGTTACTAGCTAAATACCACTGGATCTTGGTAGACATTAAAGTGCGCATGCAGGTTCCACTGGATCTTGGTAGACATTAAAGTTAAAGAAGGAAAAGTTGAAGTACTGGACTCACTGCTTAAAGAAGCTAAAGAGTACTCAATCGTGAAGGGGATAGTCAATAGGTAATTTTAATCTCATTAGATATATGTCCTGATATCAACTAATTAATAACTCCTTTATTCATTTTCTTTGCCAGCGGGCCGTCAGGGCTTGGCAAAAGTTCATCGAAGACGTTCCAGGCCCGTTCAGAAATAAACTGTATTGGTATCGACCCATGGTAATTAATTAAGTAGTACTATAGCTAGCTATAGCTAGTTACCATGAAATCTCTTTAATTCTATAGTTTCGATAACATTAATTATTAGGCTTGATTAATTATTATCTGATTGAACTCTATTCTCGTACAGGCCATAAAGCAGGAGCCGGGGAATGATTTATGTGCATACTACGTTTCGCATGATGACGTCCGAAAGGAGCACATCTGATAGACATATATGGGTATGTTTGCCAGAACACACTATACACAATTTTTACATCATTATCGATATCTAGTCACACAACTAATACATTCATATTGATCTCCTTCTTAACAGTTCAATGAGGTGCGACAGAAGCTCCTACCAATGGATCGCGTACGAGCAATTGCAGAGGAAATAGCGGGATTTTTGCTCGACCAAGTCATAGATCCTAGAGGAGAATTCCATTACCCGCTACCGCACTAATGCCTCCATGTAGGAGAAATTGTATATATATACGTACATGCATGTGTATGTGTGAATATGGTGGTGCGAGACATTCGATGATATGTATATATATATGATCAGTTCTATGAGAAAATCTAATATATATATATATATATATATATATATATATATATATATATATATATATATATATATATATATGCATAACGTGTACAATATGTAGTATCGTAAAATACCAGCAAACGAAAAAGAATTAAATGGAAAACACAAAATTAAAGGAAAAACAAAAAATAAAACCAAAACCCCTCAAACGTTTAGTACCGGTTGGTGTTACCTACCGGTACTAATGGTCTACCCGCACCCGGGCCTGGCTCATGCCACGTGGTGGCACTTTAGCGCCGGTTCGTGACGAACCGGTAGTAAAGGGGGGGGGGGCTTTAGTCCCCACTCTTTAGTGCCGGTTGTAGAACCGGCACTAAAGGCCCTTACGAACTGGCACTGAAGCCCGGTTCTACACTAGTGTGTGGACTTTGGTTGACTTGCCTGATGATCGGTGAGCCATAGAGAATAAATGGATCTTCAAGAAAAAGACTGACACTGATGGTAATGTTACTGTCTACAAAGTTCGACTTGTCGCAAAAGGTTTTCGACAAGTTCAAGGAGTTGACTACAATGAGACTTTCTCACCCATAGCGATGCTTAAGTCTATCTAAAACATGTTAGCAATTGTCTCATTTTATGGTTATGAAATCTGGAAAATGGACGTCAAAACTACATTCCTTAATGGATTTCTTAAAGAAGAGTTGTATATGATGCAACCAGAAGGTTCTGTCGATCCTAAAGGTGCTAACAAAGTGTGCAAGCTCCAGCGATCTATCTATGGACTGGTGCAAGCATCTCGGAGTTGGAATATACGCTTTGATGTGGTAATCAAAGCATATGGTTTTATACAGACTTTTGGAGAAGCCTGTATTTACAAGAAAGTGAGTGGGAGCTCTGTAGAATTTCTTATATTATATGTGGATGACATTTTATTGATTGGAAATGTTGTAGAGTTTCTGGATAGCATAAAAGGATACTTGAATAAGATTTTTTTCAATGTAAGACCTCGGTGAAGCAGCTTACATATTGGGCATCAAGATCTATAGAGATAGATCAAGACGCTTGATAAGACTTTCGATGAGTACATACCTTTATAAGATTTTGAAGGAGTTCAAAATGGACCAGTCAAAGAAGGAGGTCTTGCCTGAGTTGTAAGGTATGAAGTTGAGTAAGACTCAAAAATCAACCACGGCAAAAGATAGAGAGAGAATGAAAGTCATTCCCTATTCCTCAGCCATAGGTTCTATAAAGTATGTTATGCTATGTGCCAAACCTGTTATGTACCTTGCCATGAGTTTGGCAAAGGGGTACAATAGTGATCTAGGACTAGATCACTAGACAGCGGTCAAAATTATCCTTAGTTACCTTAAGAGGACTAAGGAAATGTTTCTCGGTTATGAAGGTGATAAAAAGTTTGTCGTAAAGAGTTACGTCGATGCAAGCTTTGACCCCGATCTGGATGACTCTGAGTCTCGATCTGGATACAAATTGAAAGTGGGAGCAATTAGCTAAAGTAGTTCCATGCAGAGCATTGTAGACATAGAAATTCAAAATACATACGGTTCTGAATGTGGCAGACCCGTTGACTAAACTTCTCTCACAAGCAAAACATGATCACACCTTAGTACTCTTTGGGTGTTAATCACATAGCAACGTGAACTAGATTATTGACTCTAGTAAACCCTTTGGGTGTTGGTCACATGGCGATGTGAACTATGCGTGTTAATCACATAAAGATGTGGACTATTGGTGTTAAATCACATGGCGATGTGAACTAGATTATTGACTCTAGTGCAAGTGGGAGACTGAAGGAAATATGCCCTAGAGGCAATAATAAAGTTGTTATTTTATATTTCCTTATAGCATGATAAATGTATATTATTCATGCTAGAATTATATTAACTGAAAACTTGATAAATGTGTGGATACATAGACAAAACACCGTGTCCCTAGTAAGCCTCTACTAGACTAGCTCGTTAATCAAAGATGGTTAAGTTTCCTAACCATAGACATGTGTTGTCATTTGATGAACGGGATCACATCATTAGGAGAATGATGTGATGGACAAGACCATCCGTTAGCTTAGCATATTGATCGTTCAGTTTTTTCTATTGCTTTCTCCATGTCATATACATATTCCTTTGACTATGAGATTATGCAACTCCCTGAAACCGAAGAAATACCTTGTGTGCTATCGAACGTCACAACGTAAGTAGGTGATTATAAATTTTCTCTACAGGTATTGATAACCCACAAGTATAGGGGATCAATTGTAGCCTCTTTCGATAAGTAAGAGTGTCGAACCCAACGAGGAGCTAAAGGTAGAACAAATATTCCCTCAAGTTCTATCGACCACTGTCAGTGTCAAAACCAGCGGATCTCGGGTAGGGGGTCCCAAACTGTGCGTCTAGGCGGATGGTAACAGGAGACAAGTGACACGATGTTTTCACCCAGGTTTGGCCCTCTCGATGGAGGTAAAACCCTACTCCTGCTTGATTAATATTGATGATATGGGTAGTACAAGAGTAGATCTACCACGAGATCAGAGAGGCTAAACCCTAGAAGCTAGCCTATGGTATGATTGTTGTTCGTCCTACGGACTAAAACCCTCCGGTTTATAAAGGCACCGAAGAGGGTTAGGGTTACACAGAGTCGGTTACAATGGTAGGAGATCTACATATCCATATCGCCAAGCTTGCCTTCCACACCAAGGAAAGTCCCATCCGGACACGTGAGGAAGTCTTCAATCTTGTATCTTCATACTCCAGGAGTCCGGCCAAAGGCTATAGTCCGCCATCCGACACCCCTAATCCAGACTCCCTCAAGAGTCCCTCGAACCAGGCTTCAATGACGACGAGTCCGGCGCGCATATTGTCTTCGGCATTGCCAGGCGGGTTCCTACTCCGAATATTTCATAGAAGATTTTGAACACAAGGATAGTGTCCGGCTCTGCAAAATAAGTTCCACATACCACCGTAGAGAAAATAATACTTACACAAGTTCAATCTGCTGACGTATTCCGCAGCGCGATATCACACCACGACCAAGCCTTTATTCAAGTCGTTTTTACTGTCCCACCTCAACGCGTTTAGCGAGGCGGTTTCCTTGGCACGTCTTGTCAAAGCAGAGATTGTGTCCCCTTATTCCAGGATTCTCATTAATACGGGTGTGGGTAACCCAGTCATGCCCGTTGGCACGCCTCCTCTAACGAAGGCGAGTCCCGAACAGTCACGGGGAGGGCTCCTGGTATTCAACCTCTTTATAAAGAGACTAGGGCCTCCGCTCTTTTTTCTCAATCTCAATCGAATCCGCCCCTCGCTTCGAGTCCCAACACCCAAAGCTCCAGATTCAGGCGCTTCGGACCTGCGATGATGTCCGGCTCCGACCTTCAAGGTCGGTGGATGCCTTCCTCCGTCAAGGAAGAAGATGTCCTAAAGCTAAGAGATGCCAGGTATCTAACCGGCGAAATCTCACATAGGCTGCCTGCCCAAGGGCAGGTTATGCCCTCTCCCAAGCCCGGTAAAAGCGTGGTGTTCGTGTCTCACTTCCTTCGGGGGCTAGGTTTCCCGACGGACCCCTTCGTGAGGGGGCTCATGTTTTATTACAGGCTAGAATTTCACGACTTGGATCCGGAGTCCGTCCTCCACATCTCATCGTTCATCGTCGTATGCGAAGCCTTCCTCCGCATTACCCCTCACTTAGGATTGTGGCTCAAGACCTTTAACGTGGAGCCGAAGATGATCAAGGGGCAACAGGCAGAGTGCGGAGGGGCTGTTATAAGCAAGAATGCTGACGCTCCATGGCCCGAGGGCTATTTTCAAGAGGAGCTCAGTCTATGGCAACAAGAATGGTTTTATATCACAGCTCCCAGGGGCACCAAATGGGTGGCGCCACCTGCCTTTCGCTCGGGTACTCCACCGCGGCTGGCGTCATGGGTCAATAAAGGGCTTGACTGGGGGCCGTCCAAGGACGTGCCCTTGTTGCAGGGCCGTATTCGAGACCTCCTAGAGAGAGAGATCAATCTGGTCGTAGTAGCGCAGGTCATGCTGATTCGCCGCATCCTGCCCTGCAAACGCCGCCTCCGCCTGTGGGAGTTCAATCCGAGGGACCACGAGCCTCCAACATTTTGTGGGCGCAACGCCCGTGGAGATGTACAAACTGTTCTTCGGATCACAAGCAATGTGTCCGTACTTGACCGAGGACGCAGGTCTGAGCTGCAATCGCCCAGATGCTCAAGTAAGTAGTCCCGTACCCCGACACGCTATCCGCATATTTATTATACACTTGCCCTTAAAAGAGTTGTCCCTTGAACAGGAGTGGATAGCGAAAGCAAAACTGATCAGGTGTCCGGCCCCCTCCCTAAGACCACGTCGGATCCCGTGTAAACCAGGATGCTGGAGGCTGCGAATATAGAGGAAGGCGAAGGGGGGAACAAGGAAGCTACTACCTCCGTGAAGGAGGTTATCAAGAGAGGAGGGACCGAGAATCCCTCTATCCAAGGGGAGAAGAGGACCGCCTCTGAAGATCCGGGGACCAAGGCCTCAAAGCGCGGGAAGAAATCTTCGCTAGAGGGTCCTGCGCCAGAAGATTCCCCGGCCGCATTATTTCCACAAGGAGATCAGCCCTCCAGTGAGACGTAAGTAGAGAGGGGAGTTCTTTTTTTTTTAAATAAGAGACATCCCTGTTTTATTTCTGAAGATGAACAAAATTTTACCTTGTAGTTCGGATCTCAGCCCTTCTCAGCAAAGCTCGTCTTCAGGGGATCTTCGTCCGGAGATGATGGAGAGCGGAACGCCTCCCCCTGCCGTACCGCCTAGCGAGGCGGACGATCCTGAGGTGTCGTCACGGAGGGTTTCTCTGAATCCGGCAGGGGTGGAGGGCGGTCGTAGGGCCCCTCAGAGCCCTTCATATCCGGCCTTCGAAAAAGGCCATCAGACGAGTCCGGCACCTCCTGGTGCACGGTCGGAGGAGTTGAAGGGTCTGCTCGGGCGAGTGTCTATCTCAGAGGATCACCGTGCATGGATGGGTGCGGTGATTGAAAAAATTTCTTCAGCGGAAAGCGGGTTGTATGAGGCTGCCAGAAGTTTACTGACAGGTTTTGAGGTACGTACAATGATGTACCTTTTGACGGTTCCGCATATATAAGATGCGCCCTGTGTAGATAGTAGCCCCTGAGACTCGGTGCGTTTGTCAAAAATGACAGCGTGCCGAGGATCATAATCCCAGGTTATAATATGTCGCCCTTCACATGTAGGTGGCGGAGCGTCCGGTGGCTAGCCGGACTGATGAATTTGTCGAACTAAAGCGGCAATTTGACGTGGCGGATGCCGACATTGCGCTTGTCAATAAGCGGCTTGACGAGTCACAAGGTATGCGGTTTCTCCGCGGGCACCTGGTAAGGGAGCTTGATGCCCGTGCCTTACAACATGTATGCTTGATGCAGATGGTGTCGCTGCCATGGAGAACCTTCGGGCGGAGCTTGCTCGAGCCAAGGAGCAGGCCAGAAAAAGTGATGCGGCTACCTTAAAGGCGGCCGAAGAGCTAAAAGCCGAACAGGCTGCTCACTGCCGAAGCAAGAAGGAAATGGCCGAAATGGCCATGAAGTTGAAGAATGCTACCGACCGCTGCGAGCTTCTTGAAAAAGAAGGCCGAGCTGAGCAAGAGGACCTGAAGAAGGCCACCACCGAGGCCAAGGATGCTCGCTCTGCAATGAGAGCTATGAAGGAGGAGATACGTCAGGCCGAAGATATCGCGGCTAGAAAGCCCTTTCTGCTGCGGAGGAGGTTCACGGATCCTAAATATGCTCAGTTGGACCGGCTGTGGAGTAGTGAGGATGCTTATCTGGACTTGGCGGCGAGTGCCGCGGACGCGGCCGAACATTTCGGATATCAAAAGGATCACGAGATGGAAGAGCTTTTTTGGTCACAGTTCCGTAATCCAGAGCATCCTCTTCCATTAACCGATCGTTTGGCCGAATGGGCTCAGCTGAATAGATTGTCCGGACTTGCCATGAAGAATGTCGTGACTCATTTGTGGCCGAAAAGGCCCGAGTCAAAGAGTTATTTTGGCTTGGTGCAGCAGTTCCTTGGTGCGGTGCCGCATATCAAAGCAATGAGGCGGTCAGCATGCATAGAGGGTGCGCGGATGGCTCTTGCCCGTGTCAAGACATACTGGGCGGAGATGAAGGCCACCGATGTTGCATCCCAAAATTCAGACGGAAGCCGATTACCTGCCGAGCACTATTTTCAGGAAGTTCTGCAGGGCGCTCGTTTAATAGAGTCGCAGTGCTCGAAGGATATTATGTTCGAATAACATGTATTATTGTGAAACAATGTTTCGATGGAATATAAGAGCTTTTTATACTTGTGCCTTCAAGAATTAAAATACCTCATGTGCGGCCGTTAATGTATATGTGTATATAACCTGAAAGATGGCAGTCTTTGGCTTCAGTCCCCACGCATATAATGCAGGGGTGTTTGCAGAAAGCGCCTTTTCACACTTGATCCAATGTCTTGGTCCTACAAAGGAGGTGATAGCGCAGCAAACTAGGCAACCGGACTATAATGATTTATCACTTTCACTTAGCCATAGGAGTTCGATAGTGGGGCCACTATATAGCCCCAAGGGGCACCGCGCTCACCCGAATTCGGGGCGCGTATGTGCCTGGCCGGGAAACGGCCCTTCGTCAATGCGGAGGAATTCTAAAGATTCCAACGGGTCATCGAGTGGTTGACCAGTCTCACGCTATATCATGACAGTCAGTTTTTGGCTTTCTCTACTGAGGTGCTCACCTGGCCGAACCGGGGCACAATCGCAGTAGTTCTCCTGGTGCCGCATTAGCCGATAGAGCGGAACGTAAGGCAGCAAAACGCAGAAGCCGGGCAAACCCAACATTTGACCAAAGACATGATTCGGAGCTGATGCATATAAGGCCTAACTCGAGACGCCGAACACTCCCTAAGGTATTCGGTCTTTATGAAAACGTGTCAAACAATCGCCCTTGGTAATAAGCCCCTGGTGTCCAGGTACGCGTGAAATTCTGACATGGCCTATGCCAAAATGCCAGCCTCCTCCTCGGTTATAGCAAGAAACCGGGGGATGTGTATCAACAAGAGACAGTGAAAAAGGTTTACGCAGGGTCTTAATCTGAAAAAAATCCTTGCGACGGGTCCCTACTGCACGTCTGCGCCTATGTCTCCGTTGTGCCGTATCCTGGACGGGTGTAGCACGATGTTCATCTGTAAAAGAGAGGAACTTAGTTGAAAAAGGTCATGCGAAAATATACGTTATATTAAATAAACGAAGTACAATTCAAAAAATGAATAAAATTGAGCTTTATGGTCTCTTGCTGCGGAGCCCCTTGTACGGGGGCATGTGTCTAGTAAGCCCTTGCATGTTTATGCCGGACTCGTCCAGCCGTGTCCGGGGTCTGGACGACCTGTCTAAGTGCTTTTATTGGTGAAGCCGGTTTATTGTGTGGCTGTCAAGGCAACCGCACGATTTTCCAGACTCGAGGAACCCTCAATGTTTCCTTTTAACGAGATGATGCCACGTGGACCGGGCATTTTAAGTGTAAGAGATGCATAATGCGGTATTGCATTAAAGCGGGCGAAAGATTCGCGTCCCAATAGTGCTTGATAGCTACTTGTAAATGGGGCGAGGTGTAAGGTTAACTTTTCACGACGGATGTTGTCGGGTGAGCCGAACACAACTTCTAGCAGTAGAGAGCCCGTACAATGGGCATATGGGCTTGGCATTACCCCGTGAAAGGAAGTGTTGCTATGGCGAAATTTAGTTGGGTCTATCCCCATTTTGCGGATTGTGTCCTGATATAGCAGGTTTAGATCACTGCCGCCGTCCATTAGGACTTGTGAAAATTGGAGTCCGCCAATTATCGGATCTAATATCAAGGCAGTCCAACCTGCATTCCGTATACTTCTAGAGTAATGCCGATGGTCGAAGGCGATTGGTTTTAACAACCAGTGGCGAGACTCCTCCGGGATAGTCCGTATGGCGCGTACCTCTATGGGCGCCGCTCTATTTTTCCCTTTTGTCACGCGAAGTGAGTTTACTGTTTTGATTTCTAGTGGGAAATTCTTTTGTTTTCCGGTGCTCTGCTTTTGAGGTTCGTCATCGTCCTCGCTTGGTGTGTCGAGCCCCTTGTGTTCGGCGTTGAGTTTGCCGGACTACCTGAAGACCCAACAATCTCTGTGGGTATGGTTTGCAGGCTTCCCGGTAGTACTGTGGATTTGGCATATCTTGTCCAAGATTTTGTTTAAGTTAGATAGCTCGTCCCTGTTATCCTTAAAGGGCAGCTTTTTAGGATTCTGCCGAGAGCTTTTGAATCCGGCGTTGACTGCCATGCTCTTCGGGCTGTTTCCCTTGGTCCGACGCTGGTCCTTGCTGCGTCGTGGTTTCCCGTTTCCATCCCTGACTTCAAATGTACTTGGGTCGCTGGTGCTGCATCTTGCCAGCCAGCTATCCTCTCCCGCGCAAAAGCGGGTCATGAGGCTTGTTAATGCGGCCATTGTTCTTGGCTTTTCTTGGCCGAGGTGTCTGGCGAGCCATTTGTCTCGGACGTTATGTTTGAAAGCTGCTAAGGCTTCGGCGTCCGGACAGTCGACTATTTGGTTCTTTTTAGTAAGAAACATGTTCCAAAATTTCTAGGCTGACTCTCCGGGTTGTTGAGTTATGTGACTTAAATCGTCGGCGTCCGGAGGTCGGACATAGGTCCCTTGAAAATTTGCCCGAAAAGCATCCTCAAGCTCCTCCCAACTTCCAATGGTGTTTTTGGGAAGGCTTTTAAGCCAATGTCGGGCTGGTTCTTTGAGCTTGAGGGGTAAGTATTTTATGGCGTGGAGATCATCTCCTCTAGCCATGTGTATGTGGAGGATGTAATCCTCAATCCAGACTCTAGGGTCTATTGTTCCGTCGTATGCCTCTATGTTTACAGGCTTGAATCCCGCTGGAAATTCATAATCCAGCACCTCAACGGTGAAACATAGGGGGTGTGCGGCATCCCTATATTTAGGTGTACCGTGATGTTCGGATACTTGATGTGTTGCATTGCTTACTAGAGCTTGCTTTCTTGGCCCGTAGATAGATCTAACTGGGCCATCTTTTTGATGTGAATCCATGTGCGGATCGCGTGCCGGCTTGTGTGCGGCGCCATTTACCACTCTCTGTTTGCCATAGGGTCGTCCATCCGACCGGGTGGCCTCTTTGTTTTTTGATTGCGGGGGCTCTACGGCCTCCTCATCGAATTCAGGCAGTAGTTTTTGCTTTGGGTAGCTCTTCGTTCGGCGACTCTCGCCGTATTTGTCTGCGGTGTTGAGTACTTTGCTCCATCTGATTCTGAGTGCATCTTCCGCTGTTTTGAGCTTCCGCTTCTGCTTTTTCAGGCTACGTGCAGTGGCGACGAGCCTTTTGTGGAGGTTCTTCTGCTCCAGCAACTTGTCTGGCGTGAGATCGTCCGGACTGTCATATTCGCCGGGGACGGGTTGTTTATCCAGATTGTCCTGTTCGGACGGTTGCTCGATAGCATGTTCGTCATCCACTGGTTCACCCTGCTCTATGGCTAGGTCTGTATGGCTGTTGTCTTTGTCGAGGCGGGACTTTGGGCGGCGCTTACGTTGCCGTTTTGACTGCTTTTTGAGGGAATGATCCTTCGTAACGTCCCGTTGTTCCTCATCGTCGCTTCCTTTAGGTTGTCCACCATGTATACATCGTGAGATGAGGTGGTTCTCCAGTGCCCTATAGGCGCTGGTTCATGTTCCTCCCCTACATCGTCGTCCATACCGTCGATGTCTTGAGTCAAGTCGAGCATGTCGGTTAAATCATCGGCGGTGGCTATGAAGTGGGTGGTGGGTGGGCTTTGAATTTCTTCGTCGTCCGCATCCCAACCTTCCTGACCATAATCCGGCCAGCGCTCTCCTGATAAAGAGAGAGACTTTAGTGAATTCAGGATGTCGGCAAAAGGCGAGTCTTGAAAGATGTCCGCGCGTGAATTCCATGATCGGCGCCCGATCGGATTCGATTAGCGAAGCGCGAAGGCTCGAGTCCGGAGAGGAGTCCGGCACTTTGGAGTTCTGAGCTTATAAGGGACGGGGTAGGTGTATGCCTCAATCGCCAGAGATCGCAGCCCGAGGCGGTGTCCAGCCACCCGTCCTCGATAAGCGCGATCGGCTCGAGCTGAAGGTCGGGCGGACATCGTGTGGCCTCGTGACACGGTTCGGGCAGAGCTAGATCATGCTCCTCGTGGCGGTCGGCGCGCTTGGCTGTGGCTCGAACCGTCAAGATCAAGTCTCCGCGACGTCGGCCGTGTAGTTCAAACTTCCAAATCTGACCTGGTGGCGGGCGTAGCTTAATCTGCTCCGGATGGCTGCGAATTGCCCGCAAGTGCAAAGCCGCCCGAATCTGAAGATCTGTCTGGGGAGAAAAGTCTCGCCCTGGACCGCATCGTTGTTGATGATCAGAGGAGCCATCGGGCCTAAAGATGACGATACAGAGTAACTCTCAATGAAAGCACCAATGTCGGTGTCAAAACCGGCGGATCTCGGGTAGGGGGTCCCGAACTGTGCGTCTAGGCGGATGGTAACAGGAGACAAGGGACACGATGTTTTTACCCAGGTTCGGGCCCTCTCGATGGAGGTAAAACCCTACTCCTGCTTGATTAATATTGATGATATGGGTAGTACAAGAGTAGATCTACCACGATATTAGAGAGGCTAAACCCTAGAAGCTAGCCTATGGTATAATTGTTGTTCGTCCTACGGACTAAAACCCTCCGGACTCCTGGACTATGAAGATATAAGATTGAAGACTTCGTCCCGTGTTCAGATGGGACTTTCCTTGGCGTGGAAGGCAAGCTTGGCGATACGGATATGTAGATCTCCTCCCATTGTAACCGACTGTAACCCTAGCCCTCTCCGCTTTCTATATAAACGGAGGGTTTTAGTCCGTGGGGCTAACAACAATCATACCATAGGCTAGCTTCTAGGGTTTAGCCTCTCGATCTCGTGGTAGATCTACTCTTGTACTACCCATATCATCAATATTACTCAAGCAGGAGTAGGGTTTTACCTCCATCGAGAGGGCCCGAACCTGGTAAAAACATCGTGTCCCTTGTCTCCTGTTACCATCCTCCTAGACGCACGTATCGGGACCCCTACCCGAGATCCGCCGGTTTTGACACCGACATTGGTGCTTTCATTGAGAGTTCCTCAGACGTCATCTTTAGGCCCGATGGCTCCTCCGATCATCAACAACAATGCGGTCCAGGTGAGACTTTTCTCCTCGACAGATCTTCGATTCGGGCGGCTTTGCACTCGCGGGCCAATTCGCGCCATCCGGAGAAGATCGAAGCTACGCCTCGCCATCGTGTCAGACGGTAGTTTGAACTACACGGCCGACGTCCGCGGAGACTTGATCTTCAACGGTTCGAGCCACAGCCAAGCACGCCAGACCGCCGCGATGGGCATGATCTCGCTCGCTGCCAACAAGGCCTCGAGGACGCATTGTGTCCGCCCGACCTCTAGCTCGAGCCGATCGCGCTAATCGAGGATGGGTGGCTAGACATCATTGGGCTGCAATCGCTACGGCGATCGAGCGAACACCAGCCTTGTCCTTGCGGAGCTCGTGACTCAAGGTGCCGGACTTTTCTCCGGACTCAACCTTCCGCGCTACCGCCAATCGAATCCGATTACGCCGATCATGGAGTTCACCGCCATGACATCTTTTCAAAGACTCGCCTTCGGGCGACATCCTGAATTCACTAAAGTATCTCTCTTTATCAGAAGAGCCCTGGCCGGATTATGGTCAGCAAGATGCGGACGACGAAGAAATTCAAAGCCCGCCCACCACCCACTTCGTAGCCACTGTCGATAATTTAACCGACATACTCGACTTCGACTCCGAATACATCGACGGTATGGACGACGATGTAGGAGACGAACAGGAACCAGCGCCTATAGGCCACTGGACAACCACCACATCTCATGATGTACACATGGTGGATACACCTAAAGTAAACGACGAAGAGGAACAAAGGGACGCAACGAGGGATCGTTCCCTCGAAAAGCAATCAAAGCAGCGGCGTAAGCACCGCTCCATACCCCACCTCGACAGAGAAAGCAGCCATACAGACCCAGCCATAGAGCAGGGCGAACCGGCGGACGACGAACATGCCATCGAGCAACCGTCCGAACAGGGCAACTTCGATAAACAACCCGTTCCCGGTGAAGACAACAGTCCGTACGACCTCATGCCGGACAAGTTGATGGAGCAGAAGAACCTCCAAAAAAGGCTCGTCGCCACTGCGCGCAGCCTGAAAAAGCAAAAGCGGAAGCTCAAAACAACGGAAGATGCACTCAGAATTAGATGGAGCAAAGTACTCAACACCGCAGACAAATACGGCGACAGTCGCCACACAAAGAGCTATCCGAAGCGAAAATTACTGCCGGAATTTGATGATGAGGCCTTAAAGCCTCCGCAAGAAAAAAATAAGGAAGCCACCCGGTCGGATAAACGACCCCATGGCCAACATAGTATGGCAAAGGACGCCGCACAAAAGCCGGCACGTGATCCGCACAAGGATTCGCATCGAAAAGATGGCCCAACCAGATCTATCTATGGGCCAAGAAAGCAAGCTCTAGTAAGCAATGCAACACATCAAATATCCGAACATCACGGTACACCCAGATATAGGGGTGCCGCACACCCCTATGTTTCACTGATGAGGTGCTTGGATCATGAATTTCAGCGGATTCAAGCCCGTAAACATAGAGGCATACGACGGAACAATGCACTCGAGTTCGGATTGAGGATTACATCCTCCACATACACATGGCTAGAGGAGATGACCTCCACGCCATAAAATACTTACCCCTCAAGCTCAAAGGGCTAGCCCGGCAGTGGCTTAAAAGCCTTCCCGAAAACACCATTGGAAGTTGGGAAGTGCTCGAGGATGCTTTTCGGGCAAATTTTCATGGGACCTATGTCTGACCTCCGGATGCAGACGATTTAAGTCACATAACTCAACAACACGGAGAGTCAGCCCGGAAATTCTGGAACAGATTCCTTACTAAAAAGAACCAAATAGTAGACTGTCCGGACGCCGAAGCCTTAGCAGCTTTCAAACACAACGTGCGAGACGAATGGCTCGTCAGACACCTCGGCCAAGAAAAGCCAAGAACAATGGCCGCATTAACAAGCCTCATGACCCGCTTTTGCGCAGGAGAGGATTGCTGGTTGGCAAGATGCAGTACCAGCAACCCAAGTACATCCGAAGTTAGGGATGAAAATGGGAAACCGTGACGCAGCAAGGACCAGCGCCGGACCAAGGGAAACAGCCCGAAGAGCATGGCAGTCAACGCCGGATTCAAAAGCTCTCGGCAGAATCAGAAAAAGCTGGCCCTCAAGGATAACAGGGACGAGCTATCTAACCTAAACAAAATCTTGGACAAGATATGTCAAATCCACAGTACTCCCGGGAAGCCTGCAAACCATACCCACAGAGATTGTTGGGTCTTCAAGCAATCTGGCGAACTCAACGCCGAACACAAGGGGCTTGACACACCAAGCGAGGACGATGACGAACCCCACAAGCAGAGCACCGGAAAACAAAAGAATTTCCCACAAGAAGTCAAAATAGTAAACTCACTTCACGTGACAAAAGGGAAAAATATAGTGGCGCCTATAGAGATACGCGCCATACGGCCTATCCCAGAGGAGTCCCGCCACTGGTTGTTACAACCAATCACCTTCGACCAACAGGATTACTCTAGAAGTATCCGGAACGCAGGCTGAACTGCCTTGGTATTAGATCCGATAATTGACGGACTCCACTTCACACAAGTCCTAATGGACGGCGGCAGTGATCTAAACCTGCTATATCAGGACACAATCCGCAAAATGGGGATAGACCCAACAACAATTCGCCATAGCAACACTTCCTTTCAAGGGGTAACACCAGGCCCAGATGCCCATTGTATGGGCTCTCTCCTGCTAGAAGTTATGTTCGGCTCACCCGACAACTTCCGCCGCGAAAAGCTAACCTTCCACATCGCCCCATTTACAAGTAGCTATCAAGCACTATCGGGACGCCAGAAGCTTCGCCCGCTTTAACGCAATACCGCATTATGCATCTCTTATACTTAAAATGCCCGTCCATGAGGCATCATCTCATTAAAGGAAATATCGAGCGCCTCGAGCTGGAGATTGTGCGGCTGCCTTGACAGCCACACACTAAGCCGGCTTCACTAATCAAAGCACCTAAACAGGTCGTTCAGACCTCGGACATGGCTAGAAGAGTCCGGCATAAACATACAAGGACTTACTAGCCGCATACCCCCGTACAAGGGGCTCCGCGTATATACAACAAGAGAGAATAAAGCTCAATCTTATTAATTTTTTGAATTGTACTTTGTTTATTTAATATAATGTACATTTTTGCACGATCTTTTTCAACTAAGTTCCTCTCTTTTACAGATGAACACCATGCTACACCCGTCCAGGATACGGCACAACGGAGACACATGCACAGACGTGCAGTAGGGACCCGTTCCAAGGATTCTTTTCAGATTAAGACCCTGCGTAAACCTTTTTTATTGTCTCTTGTTGATACACATCCCCCGGTTTCTTGCTATAACTGAGGTGGAGGCTGGTGTCTTGGCATGTGGCCACGTCAGGATTTTGCGCGTACCTGGACACCAGGGGCTTATTACTAACGGCGTTGTTCAACTCGTTTTCATAAAGAACGAATACCTTAGGGAGTGTTCGGCGTCGCGAGTTTGGCCTTATATGCATCAGCTCCGAATCATGTCTTTGGTCGAATGTTGGGTTTGCCCGGCTCCTGTGTTTGCTGCCTTACGCCCGCTCTATCGCTAAGGCGACACGAGGAGAACTATCGCGACAGTGCCCGTTCGCCAAAGTAAGCACCTCAGTAGAGAAAGCCGAAAATTGACTGTCATGATATAGCGTGAGACTGGTCAACCACTCGATGACCTGCCGACATCTTTAGGATTCCTCCGCATTAATGAAGGGCCATTTCCCGGTCAGGCACACACGCGCCCCGAATTCGGGCGAGCGCGGTGCCCCTAGGGGCTATATAGTAGCCCCACTGTCAAACTCGTATGGCTAAGTGAAAGTGATAAAGCATTATAGTCTGGTTGCCTAGTTCGATGCGCTATCACCTCCTTTATAGGACCAAGATGTTGGATCAAGTGTGAAAATGCACCTTCTGCGAACACCCCCGCATTATATGTGGGGGGGCTGAAGCCGAAGACTGCCATCTTTCAGGTTATATACACATATACATTAACGGCCGCACATGAGGTATTTTAATTTTGCAGGCACAAGTATAAAAAGCTTTTATATTCCATCAAACATTGTTTTACAATAATACATGTTATTCAACATGATACCCTTCGAGCATCAAGTCTCTATTAAACGAGCACCCCGCAGAACTTCCCGAAAATAGTGCTCGCAGTACTGCCCCGTCCGAATCTTGGGATGCAACGTCGGTGGCCTTCATCTCCGCCCAGTATGTCTTGACATGGGCAAGAGCCATCCGCGCACCCTCTATGCATGCTGACCTCTTCATTGCATTGATATGTGGCACGCACCAAGGAACTGCTGCACCAAACTAAAATAACTCTTCGGCTCGGGCCTTTTCGGCCAGAGAGGACTCACGATATCCTTCATGGCGAGTCCGGATAACCTATTCAGCTCCGCCCATTCGGCCAAACGCTCGGTTAATGGAAGTGGGTGCTCTGGATTATGGAACTGCGACCAAAAAAGCTTTTCCACTTCGTGATCCTGTTGATCTCGGAAGTGTTCGGCCGCGTCCGCTGCACTTGCCGCCAAGTCCAGATAAGTATCCGCTGCACTCCATAGCCGGTCCAACCGAGCATATTTAGGATCCCCGGACTTCATCCGCAGCATAAAGGGCTTTCCAGCCGCGATATCTCCAGCCTGACGTAGCTCCTGCTTCATGGCTCTCATTGCAAAGCGAGCATCCTTGGCCTCGGTAGTGGCCTTCTCCAGGTCCTTCTGTTCCGCCCGATCTCCTTTTTCAAGAAGCTTGCAGCGGTCGGCAGCATCCTTCAACTTCACAGCCATCTCGGCCATTTCCTTCCTGCTTCGGCAGTGAGCAGCCTGTTCGGCTTTCAGATCTTCGGCCACCTTTAAGGCAGCCGCATCACTTTTTCTGGCCTGCTCCTTGGCTCGGGTGAGTTCCGCCCGAAGGTTCTACATGGCAGCGGCACCATCTGCATCAAGCATACATGTTGTAAGGCACGGGCATCAAGCCCCCTTACCAGGTGTCCGCGGAGAAATTGCATACCTTGTGACTCGTCAAGCCGCTTGTTGACAAGCGCGATGTCGGCATCCGCCACGTCAAGTTGCCGCTTTAGCTCGGCAAATTCATCAGTCCGGCTAGCCACCGGACACTGCGCCACCTACATAGGAAGAGCGACATATTATAACTGGGATTATGATCCTCGGCGCGCTGTCATTTTTGACAACGCACTAAGTCTCAGGGGCTACTATCTACACAGGGCGCATCTTATATATGCGGAACCGTCAAAAGGGTACATCATTTCGCGTACCTCAAAACCCGCCAGTAAACTCCTGGCGGCCTCGTTCAACCCGCTCTCTGCGGATTAAATCCTTTCAATCACCGTACCCATCAACGCACGGTGTTCTTCTGAGATAGACGCTCGCCCAAGCAGATTCTTCAGCTCCTCCGACCGCGCACCGGACGGTGCCGGACTCACCCGATGGCCTTTTTCGAAGGCCGGACACGGAGGGCTTTGGGGGGCCACATGACTACTTTCTGGCCCTGCCGGATTCGGAGAAACCCTCCGTGACGACACGTCAGGGTCGCCTGCCTCGCACGGCGGTACGGCAGGGGGAGGCGTTCCGCTCTCCATCATCTCCGGACGAAGATCCCCTGAAGATGAGCTCTGCTGAGAAGGGCTGAGATCCGAACTACAAGGTAAAATTTCGGTTATCTTCCTCACAAATAGAATAGGGATGTCTCTTATTTTAAAACTCCCCTCTCTACTTACGGCTCGGTGGAGGGCTGATCCCCTTGGGGGTACAGTGCGGCCGAGGCATCTCTCGGCGCAGGACCCTCTGACGAAGATTTCTTCCCCCACTTTGAGACCATGGTCTCCGGGTCTTTAGAGGCGGTCCTCTTCTTCCCCTGAATGGAGGGATTCTCGATCCCTCCTTTCCTGACAGCCTCCTTCGGGGAGGCGGTAGCTTCCTTGTTCCCCCCTTCGCCTTCTTCCAAAGGCGCAACCTCTAGCATCCTGGTTAACACGGGATCCGGTGTGGTCTCAAGGAGGGGGGCCGGACACCTAATTAGCTTTGCTTTCGCTATCCACTCCTGTTTAAGGAAATTCTCTTTTAAGGGCAATTTTATGATAAGTATACGGATAGCATGTCCGGGTACAGGGCTACTTACTTGAGTATCCGGGCGATTGCAGCTCAGACCTGCGTCCTTGGTCGAGTCTGGACACATTGCTTGTGATCCGAAGAACAATTTGTACATCTCCATGGGCGTCGCGCCCGTAAAGTGTTGGAGAGCTCGTGGTCCCTCCGGATTAAACTCCCACAGGCGGAGGGGGCGGCGTTTGCAGGGCAAAGTGCGGCGAATCAACATGACCTGCGTCACTACGGCCAGGTTGATGTCTCTTTCCAGAGATCTTGAATGCAGCCCGCAACAAGGGCACGCCCTTGACGGCCCCAGTCGAGTCCTTCATTGACCCATGACGCCACCGCGGGAGGACCCGAGCGAAAGGCAGGTGGCGCCACCCACTTGGTGCCCCTGGGAGCTGTGATATAAAACCACTCTCGTTGCCATAAGCTGAACTCCTCTTGAAAAGAGCCCTCGGGCCATGGAGCGTCAGCATTCTTGCTTATAACAGCCCCTCCGCACTCCACTTGCTGCCCCTTGATCATCTTCGGCTCCACTTTGAAGGTCTTAAGCCACAATCCGAAGTGAGGGGTAATGCGGAGGAAGGCTTCGCACACGACAATGAACGATGAGATGTGGAGGATGGACTCCGGATCCAAGTCGTGAAATTCCAATCCATAATAAAACATGAGCCCCCTCACGAAGGGGTCCGTCGGGAAGCCCAGCCCCCGAAGGAAGTGATATGCGAACACCACGCTCTCACCAGGCTTGGGAGTGGGAATAACCTGCCCTTGAGCAGGCAGCCTAGCGAGATTTCGCCGGTTAGATACCTGGCATCTCTCAGCTTTAGCACGTCTTCTTCCGTAACGGAGGAAGGCATCCACCGGCCTTGAAGGTCGGAGCCGGACATCATCGAAGGTCCGAAGCGCCTGAATTTGGAGCTTTGGGTGTTGGAACTCGAGGCGAGAGGCGGATTCGATTGAGATTGAAAGAAAGGAGTAGAGCCTTGGTCTCTTTATAAAGAGGTTGAATACCAAGAGCCCTCCCCGTGACCGTTTGGGACTCGCCTTCGATAGAGGAGACGTGCCAACAGGCACGATTGGGTTACCCACGCCCGTATTAATGAGAATCCCGGAATAAGGGGACACGATCTCTGCTTTGACAAGACGTGCCAAGGAAACCGCCTCGCTAAAACGCACAGAGGTGGGACAGTAAAAACGATTCGAATAAAGGCTTGGCCGTGGTGTGATGTCACACTGCGGAATACGTCAGCAGATTGGATTTGTGCAAATATTATTCTCTCTACGGTGGTATGTGGAACTTATTTTGCAGAGTCGGACACTATCCTTGTGTTCAAAATCTTCTATGAAGTATTCGGCGGAGGAACACGCCTTGCAATGCTGAAGACAATCTGCGCGCCAGACTCGTCGTCATTGAAGCCTGGTTCAGGGGCTACTGAGGGAGTCCCGGATTAGGGGGTGTCCAGATAGCCGGACTATGGCCTTTGGCCGGACTCCTGGACTATGAAGATACAAGATTGAAGACTTCGTCTTGTGTCCGGATGGGACTTTCCTTGGCTTGGAAGGCAAGCTTGGCGATACGGATATGTAGATATCCTCCCATTGTAACCGACTCAGTGTAACCCTAGCCCTCTCCGGTGTCTATATAAACCCGAGGGTTTTAGTCCGTAGGACGAACAACAATCATACCATAGGCTAGCTTCTAGGGTTTAGCCTCTCTAATTGCGTGGTACATCTACTCTTGTACTACCCATATCATCAATCTTAATCAAGCAGGAGTAGGGTTTTACCTCCATCGAGAGGGCCCGAACCTGGGTAAAAACATCGTGTCCCTTGTCTCCTGTTACCATCCGCCTAGACGCACAGTTCGGGACCCCCTACCCGAGATCCGCCGGTTTTGACAGCGACAGTCACTAATAAAATAAAGATACCGGAAGCTGAAATTTCCACCATGCTTGCTAATTATACTTTTAAGGGTGGAATACCAAAGAAACTTGGAGACCCAGGAGTACCTACTATACCATGCTCCATTAAAAGAAATTATGTTAGAACTGCTTTATGTGATCTTCGAGCCGGTATTAGTGTTATGCCTCTCTCTTTATATGGTAGACTTGATTTGAATAAGTTGACACCTACTGAAATCTCTTTGCAAATGGCTCATAAATCAATTGCTATACCAGTCGGTATTTGTGAGGATGTGCCTGTTGTGGTTGCAAACGTTACTATTTTAACGGACTTTGTTATTCTTGATATTCCCGAGAACTATAGTATGTCTATTATTCTTGGAAGACCTTTTTTGAATACTGCAGGGGCTGTTATTGATTGCAACAAAGGCAATGTCACTTTTCATGTTAATGGTAATGATCATGCAGTACACTTCCCGAGGAAACAACCTCAAGTCCACAGTATCAATTCTATTGGAAAAATTCCATCGATTATTTTTGGAGGTTTTGAATTTCCTCTTCCTACTGTCAAGAAGAAATATGATATTCTTATTATTGGGGATGTGCATATCCTCGTTGAGGTCAAATAGTGTTATTCGAAATTTCTCCGGTTCCATGTTATTCGGAATGAGTTTGTTAACAAGACTTGATCAACCTTGTTAGTGGATTCCTTTTGATGAGCATGAGTTGGATGAAACTAGAAGGCACAACCTTCTGTACCCTCTTTCTACTTTCTGTTATTTAGTTGAAATAAAGTAAAAATAGTATTTTTTCTGTCAGTTTTCTGATTTATCCGTGCAATACAAAAATACCCCGAAAATAAAAGTTCTCCAAACGCCCTGAAAATGGGATATGATTTTTTCTGGAATATTTGAGAATATCTGGCACTGAGAACACAGAAGGAGGGGCAAGCACCTGGCCACGAGGGTGGAGGGCGCGCCCTACCCCCCTGGGCGTGCCCCCTTCCTCGTGGGCCCACGGTGGCCTCCCGCCACTTATTCATGCACCCACACACTTCTTATTCCTACCACAAACACCAATATCCAGCTCAAGCACGAGTTCTAGCTCATTTTGCTGCGATTTTCGATCTCCTTGCTCAAAGCACCTCTCACAAAACTGCTTGGGGAGATTGCTTCTTGGTATGTGACTCCTCCATTGGTCCAATTAGTTTTTGTTCTAGTGCTTTATTCATTGCAAATTTGTGCTGCCTAGGTGACCATGTTCTTGAGCTTGCATGTCAAATTTATATGGTTCCAAGTAGTTCTAATGCTTGATATGGGCTCTAGTCACTTGTAGGAGTAGTTGCTATCAATTTTGTTGAGTTTGGTTTACTTTTATTTGAAGTTACTAAAAATTTCAGAAATTTTTCAGAGGAAGAAATATGCTTAAGAAAATGTTCCAAGGTGGTTCTTCAAGGAAGCAAGGACCCAGGCTTGCAATGCGTGATGCTGACGATGAGCCACCAATGTACGCTCCAGTGCGGCCATGTGAATGGCCTTCAGAAAACTTTATGGATCAAGCGGGAATCAAGGAAGAATTTAACGCATATTTGCGTAACGCTGATCTTGTGAGCTTCGAGGCAGAAAAATGCCGCCAGTACCACTATCTCACTAGTTCATTTGTGAGGAGGTTTGAATTTTCATCTTCACGTAATTCTCCAACTGTCCTGTTTGATCTTTATGAAAAATCTTATACCATGGACTTAGAGGATTTTACTACTGCTTGCAAACTTCCACAATGGGGTAGTGCTAGTGAACCCCACAAATCTGAATTTAGAAATTTTCTTGGTAGTATAACTGTGGGGGAATCTAGAGATATAGCACAAGCTACCATAGGGAGCATTCATTTTCCTGCTATACATTATTTGCTCTCTTCATAGGTAGGTGCATAAATGGTAAAGATGAAGCATGTCATATGTGTGTCCCTGACCTTAGTATTCTTAGGAGTGTTGTGTTAGGAGACAAAAATTATAATTTGGGAGCCATTGTTGCAGGTAGGTTGCATAATAATAGATTTAATGGAGATTTCTTCGGTGGAATTTATGCAACCCGCTTAGCTGATTTTCTTGGTGTGGACGTTCGTGAGGATGATATTGAGTTGCCTCCTACTTATTTAGACTATAATGCTATGGTCCACCACCAGTTTGTCGAGAGGAATGAATCACCTCTCTGGTATCGTTTAATCTTTGACAGACGTCGTGTTGTCCGTATTACTCTCCCTGCTCCTGCCTTCTTTGATTATCAGGCAAAAGGAAGATTTGTTATTACCTGAGAGGAGGCAGATGAGTACGAGAGGAGGGCGGAGGCAGCTCGCCGCCACGCTGCAGCTCAGTAGGCGATAATTGCTGCATCTCGGTACGACCCCGGTTACAACTACGAGTATCTGCCAGGCCATCCGTGACAATGAACCAACTTAGGCCAAAAGCCTAAGCTTGGGGGAGTTTGTATTTCCCACCGACATTACATTTATGTTTACACACACTCATTGCTAGATGTCGGTGCTCATACTCTTTCAATGTAATATCCATGCTAGTTTATTTTTCTTTTTCCTTCTTTCTTCTTGTGTGTTTAATAAACCTTAAGAAAAACAAAAAAATAGTGTAGCTTTTAGTTAGTTTACTTTTCTTGCCGTAGTAGTAATAATTAAAAAGAAAACCCAAATAGATTTCCCGTTCTTCTTTTGCTTGTTGGCAGCTTTCCGCGTAAATAGTTTTATTTATTTTCTTTTCTTTGGCGGTCGATAGGAGAAGACCATGATTAAATTGTTGAAGTGGCTCTTATATGCATTATTGTTGATTTAACCAAGAGCCCATATTGCCTTGTCTTCTCATGTTTATTGAATGCTCGCAGATTCCAGCTTAGTCCAATGCACGTGCACTCTTATTATTATTCACATCGTTCGGTCATGCAAGTGAAGGGCAATTATGACGATATATGATGGACTGACTGAGATGAGCAAAGCTGGTATGAACTCGACCTCTCTTGTTTTTGTAAATATGATTAGTTCACCGTTCCTGATTCAGCCTATTATGAATAAACATATTTGCAATGACAATTAGAGATCATAGTTGCTCGTGCCATGCTTGATTAGCTATGAGTTATAATGGTTTACCTTGCGTGCCAACATGTTATTAAAATGGTTGTGATGTGGTATAGTGGGGTGGTATCCTCCTTTGAATGATTTAAGTGACTCGACTTGGCACATGTTCACACATGTAGTTGAAACAAATCAACATAGCCTTCACAATATTTATGTTCATGGTGGATTATATCCTAATCATGCTTGTACTCAATGTTTATTAATTTTAATGCATGTTCATGACTGTTGTCGCTCTCTAGTTGGTTGCTTCCCAGTCTTTTGCTAGCCTTCACTTGTACTAAGCGGGAATACTGCTTGTGCATCGAGTCCCTTAAACCCCAAAGTTATTCCATATGAGTCCACTATACCTTCCTATGTGCAGTATCTACCTGCCGTTCCAAGTAAATTTGTATGTGCCAAACTCTAAACCTTCAAATAAACATTCTGTTTTGTATGCTCGAATAGCTCATGTGTCAACTAGGGCTTCCCTTATCTTCCATGCTAGGCGGGTTATCCTCAAGAGGAGTGGACTCCGCTCCTCACTCACGAGAAAATGGCTGGTCACCGGGATGCCCAGTCCCATGCTTTATGCAAACTAAATCAAAATAATTGCAAACAAAACTCCCCCCGAGACTGTTGCTTGTTGGAGGCACTCGTTGTTTCGAGCAAGCCATGGATTGATGCTTGTTGGTGGAGGGGGAGTATAAACTTTACCATTCTGTTTGGGAACGCCTATAATGTGTGTAGCATGGAAGATATCGCCATCTCTTGGTTGTTATGTTGACAATGAAAGTATGCCGCTCAAAATATTATTTATCTCTATCTCAAATCTGAGCTCTGGCACCTCTACAAATCCCTGCTTCCCTCTACGAAGGGCCTATCTATTTACTTTTATGTTGAGTCATCACGCTCTTATTAAAGAGCACTAGCTAAAGAGCGCAGCTGTCATTTGCATTCATTACTATTAATTTATATTGGGTATGACTATGACTGGATCTCTTTTACCATGAATAACAGTGTCTAGTCAGTCCTTGATCTTTAAAGGTGCTCTGCATTTATGTTTTGCCGTCTTAGAAAGGGCTAGCGAGATACCATCTTGTTATATCATATCATGATTGTTTTGACAAAGTGTTGTCATCCGAGATTTATTATTATGGCTCGCTAGCTGATTATGCTATTGATAAGAGTAAACATGAGACATAAGAGTTACTGCAAATATGGTTAGTCATAATCTTTGCTGGAAACTTGAATGCTGGCTTTACATATTTACAACAACAAGAGCAAATAGAGTTTGTAAAAGTTTTTCTTTATCACTTTCAGTTTATCAACTGAATTGCTTGAGGACAAGCAAAGGTTTAAGCTTGGGGGAGTTTATACGTCTCCGTCGTATCTACTTTTCCAATCACTTTTTCCCTTGTTTTGGACTCTAACTTGCATGATTTGAATGGAACTAACCCGGACTGATGTTGTTTTCAGCAGACTTTCCATGGTGTTATTTATGTGCTAAAAAAAAGTTCTCGGAATGACCTGAAACTCCACGGAACATCTATTTGGAAAAAAAGAAAAATACAGGAAGAAAAATCCATGTCAGGGGGCCCACACGCTATCCACGAGGGCGGGGGCGCGCCCCCCTACCTCGTGGGCCCCCTGACGCTCCACCGACCTCAATTCCAAGTCCATATATTCACTTTTGGGGAGAAAAAAATCAGAGAGAAGGATTCATCGCGTTTTACGATACGGAGCCACCGCCAAGCCCTAAAACCTCTCGGGAGGGCTGATCTGGAGTCTGTTCGGGGCTCCGGAGAGGGGGATTCGTCGCCGTCGTCATCATCAACCATCCTCCATCACAAATTTCATAATTCTCACCGCCGTGCGTGAGTATATCCATCGTAGGCTTGCTGGACGGTGATGGGTTGGATGAGATCTATCATGTAATCGAGTTAGTTTTGTTAGGGTTTGATCCCTAGTATCCACTATGTTCTGAGATTGATGTTGCTATGACTTTGCTATGCTTAATGCTTGTCACTAGGGCCCAAGTGCCATGATTTCAGATCTGAACCTATTATGTTTTCATGAATATATATGAGTTCTTGATCCTATCTTGCAAGTCTATAGTCACCTACTATGTGTTATGATCCGGCAACCCCGAAGTGACAATAATCGGGACGACTCCCGGTGATGACCATAGTTTGAGGAGTTCATGTATTCACTATGTGCTAATGCTTTGTTCCGGTACTCTATTAAAAGGAGGCCTTAATATCCCTTAGTTTCCATTAGGACCCTGCTGCCACGGGAGGGTAGGACAAAAGATGTCATGCAAGTTCTTTTCCATAAGCACGTATGACTATATTTGGAATACATGCCTACATTACATTGATGAATTGGAGCTAGTTCTGTGTCACCCTATGTTATGATTGTTACATGATGAACCGCATCCGGCATAATGCACCATCACCGATCCAATGCCTACGAGCTTTTCCTATATTGTTCTTCGCTTATTTACTTTTTCGTTGCTACTGTTACAATCAATACAAAACACCAAAAATATTACTTTTGCTATCGTTACTTTTGTTACCGTTACCACTACTATCATATTACTTTGCTACTAAACACTTTGCTGCAGATACTAAGTTATCCAGGTGTGGTTGAATTGACAACTCAACTGCTAATACTTGAGAATATTCTTTGGCTCCCCTTGTGTCGAATCAATAAATTTGGGTTGAATACTCTACCCTCGAAAACTGTTGTGATCCCCTATACTTGTGGGTTATCATTCATACTTTTTAATGCGCTTCAGCTTTTTCAACCCTCACGCAATACATGAGCGCAAGCCATGGACATAGCACTATAGGTGGAATAGAATAATATGATGGGGGTTATGTGGAGAAGACAAAAAAGGAGAAAGTCTCACATCAACGCGGCTAATCAACGGGCTATGGAGATGCCCATCAATTGATGTCAATGTGAGGAGTAGGGATTGCCATGCAACGGATGCACTAGAGCTATAAGTATATGAAAGCTCAAACTGAAACTAAGTGGGTGTGCATCGAACTTGCTTGCTCATGAAGACCTAGGGCATTTGAGGAAGCCTATCGTTGGAATATACAAGCCAAGTTCTATAATTAAAATTCCCACTAGTATATGAAAGTGATAACTTAAGAGACTCTCTATATGAAGAACATGGTGCTACTTTGAAGCACAAGTGTGGTAAAAGGATAGTAACATTGCTCCTTCTCTCTTTTTCTCCCTTTTTTGTTTTTTTTCTTCTCTCTTTTTTTATTATTTTATTATTATTATTATTTTTTCGTCTGGAGTCTCATCCCGACTTGTGGGGGAATCATAGTCTCCATCATCCTTTCCTCATTGGGGCAATGCTCTAATAATGATGATCATCACACTTTTATTTACTTACAACTCAATATTACAACTCGATATCTAGAACAAAGATATTACTCTATATGAATGCCTCCGGCGGTGTACCAGGATGTGCAATGATCTAGCGTAGCAATGACATCAAAAAACGGACAAGCCATGAAAACATCATGCTAGCTATATTACGATCATGCAAAGCAATATGACAATAAATGCTCAAGTCATGTATATGATGATGATGGAAGTTGCATGGCAATATATCCCGGAATGGCTATGGAAATGCCATGATAGGTAGGTATGGTGGCTGTTTTGAGGAAGATATAATGAGGCTTATGTGTGACAGAGCGTATCGTATCTCGGGGTTTGGATGCACCGGCGAAGTTTGCACCAACTCTCGAGGTGAGAAAGGGCAATGCATGGTACCGAAGAGGCTAACAATGATGGAAGGGTGAGAGTGCGTATAATCCATGGACTCACATTAGTCATAAAGAACTCATATACTTATTGCAAAAGTTTATTAGCCCTCGAAGCAAAGTACTACTACGCATGCCCCTAGGGGGGTAGATTGGTAGGAAAAGGCCATCGCTCATCCCCGACCGCCACTCATAAGGAAAGCAATGAAAGAACACCTCATGCTCCGACTTCGTTACATAACGGTTCACCATACGTGCATGCTACGAGACTTGCAAACCTCAACACAAGTATTTCTCAGTTTCACAATTACTCAACTAGCACGACTCTAATATCACCATCTTTATATCGCAAAACTATTGCAAGGAATCAAACATATCATATTCAGTGATCTACAAGTTTTATGTAGGATTTTATGACTAACCATGTGAATGACCAGTTCCTGTCATCTCTCTAATTAGATATAAGTGAAGCAAGAGAGTTTAATTCTTTCTATAAAAGATATGCCCACGCTCTAACAAATATAATTGAAGCAAAAGAGCATTCTACAAATGGCGGTTGTCTAAGTGAAGAGATACAGGCAATCCAAACTTCAAATGATATAAGTGAAGCACATGAAGCATTCTATAAAGCCATACTCAAAAGATATAAGTGAAGTGCAAAGAGCATTCTACAAATCAACCAAGGACCATCTCATACCAGCATGGTGCATAAAATAAAAATTAAAACTAAATGCAAAAGACGCTCCAAGATTTGCACATATCGCATGAACGAAACGAATCCGAAAACATACCGATATTTGTTGAAGAAAGAGGGGATGCCTTCCGGAGCATCCCCAAGCTTAGACGCTTGAGTCTCCTTGAATATTTACTTGGGGTGCCTTGGGCATTCCCAATCTTGAGCTCTTGCCTCTCTTCCTTCTTCTCACAACGAAACCTTCTCGATCATCGAACACTTCATCCACACAAAACTTCAACAGAAAACTCAGTAAGATCCGTTAGTATAATAAAGCAAATCACTACCATAAGTACTTTTGCAAACCAATTCATATTTTTTTGCATTGTTTCTACTATAATATAACTTTTTCATGGCTTAATCCACTGATATAAATCGATAGTTTCATCAAAACAAGCAAACTATGCATCAAAAACAGAATCTGTCTAAAACAGAACAGTCTGTAATAATATGAACCTTCACCATACTTATGGTACTTGAACAATTCTGCCAAAATTATGAAAAATAAAAAAAATTTATATAAAGACAGTGAAAAAAGAATCAGAACCATTTGACGTTCCAGTTAAAAATGTAAAATTGTGCACTAGAGCCAAAGTTTCTGTCCTGCACCGCACAAACCAACAAGAATTGTAAACATCCTAAAGGCAAACCTTGGCACATTATTTTTATAGTACAATGGAATTGTAAAAGGGGATAATTATTTTTGTTGAAAATTTTATGTAATCAAGGTTCACAAAGTTTCTATGAGCATGAACAGAGTTCAAGGCTAGCTCCCACTTCAACAATGCTTGTCTTTCTCACTTTCACTTTCCTTTTTGAAAAGGTTTGTGGTTACCCTCTTTATTTTTTTATTTTTTTGTTTTTAAACTATAGAAAGCACTCAACAGAAATAAATGACTCTCTAAAACTTCTGGGTTGTCTCCCTGGCAGCGCTTTCTTTAAAGCCATTAAGCTAGGCATATAGTGCTCAAGTAGTGAATCCACCCGGATCTCAAGGTATATCAAAGACAATTTTAATTAGCAATGATTTGGAATTTAGTAGTGAGCACAAGGCAACATATATCACGTAATGAAAAATTATAACTCTCTTCATATGCATCGGCATGTCATAAAAGAATAATTCATGCACACATAGTAAAGGCCAATGCATAGTATAAACAATTTCTTGCAATTTTATCATATTGGAAACATAGAGAGGTGGAGATATAGTTCCTCTCTCATAATAATTGCAAGTAGGAGCAGCAAGCACATGCATATTATATTCATCAAAATCATCATGTGCAACGGTAAAAGGCAACCCATCAATATAATCCTTAATAAGGGCAAACTTCTCCGATATAGTGTAGTCGGGAGAATTCAAAAAGATAATAGGACTATCATGTGTGGGTGAAATAGCAACAATTTCATGTTTAACATAAGGAACTATAGCAAGTTCATCTCCATAAGCATAATTCATATTGGCATCTTGGCCACAAGCATAGAAAGCATCATCAAAAAGGGATTTCAAGAGAATCAACGGGATCATAACAATTATCATAGCAATCATCCTTCGGTAAGCACGAAGGGAAATTAAACAATGAGCTCACAGTTTCGTCAATTTCTTCTTCCATAGACTCCTGCAAAATATTAATATCTTCTTGGACAGCGGGGGAGTCCTCAATATATGGTTTAACATAAGCATTAGAAGCATAATTATCATAGCAATATTTAAGTATGGCAAATTTTCAGATTTGTAAAGAGTAGCACCATAGTTTTCAATCAAAGAAGCAATTTCATAAGCACCCTTAAAAGCAACAAATTATTCAATTTGTTGAATATCATAGTAATTATAAACACCCTTAGCATACGAAGATACGATTCCATTATCACTAAACTCACATTGGTGTGGAAGGTGTTTCTTAGGGTTTTCAGAACAACAAGTAAAATCATATAAATAACATAAATTCCAAGCATAGAATTGCAAACGATGAATTTGACCCAGCAAAAGTTTCCCTTTTTCAGATATACGGTGTCGCACATAACAGGCATGCTCATCTAAAGATTTGCCCTCAACTAAGCTAGTTGGGGTTTCAGCACGAGCACATAGGGATCGAAGATGATCCAAGTAATAATCTTCAGGAGTGTGATAGATTTTGAGTGGTTCTTCAACCATTGGTTCAATAGGTACAACTATTTTTTTGGTATTTTGCGTTTCTTACCCATGACTAAAGATAGAAAACAACTAAGAACATCAAATAAAAATTACTTAGTGATAAAGAAAACAAGCACACACGAGAATATTCACCCCACGCTATTGCTCCCCGGCAATGGCGCCAGAAAAAGGTCTTGATAACCCAAAAGTATAGGGGATCAATTGTAGCCTCTTTCGATAAGTAAGAGTGTCGAACCCAACGAGGAGCTAAAGGTAGAACAAATATTCCCTCAAGTTCTATCGACCACCGATACAACTCTACGCACGCTTGACGTTCGCTTTACCGGAAACAAGTATGAAACTAGAAGTACTTTGTAGGTGTTGTTGGGTAGGTTTGCAAGAAAATAAAGAGCGCATAAATAAAAAGTAGGGGCTGTTTAGTTAAAGACACAATAAAGTAAATATAGCGAGTGTGGAAAAGTGGTGGTAGGAGTTGCGAAATTCTCCCTAAGCAATTGACTACTTTACTAGACCGATAGCAAGTTTTATGTGGGAGAGGCCACAGCTAGCATGTCATCCCTGACTTGGAATTCT
The DNA here is from genome assembly GCA_021605205.1 of Aegilops longissima. Lineage (NCBI taxonomy): Eukaryota > Viridiplantae > Streptophyta > Magnoliopsida > Poales > Poaceae > Aegilops > Aegilops longissima. Next base: position 271,775,999 of record CM038677.1, read on the forward strand.
ATGCACTTATGATTGGAACTATTAGCAAGCATCCACAACTACTAACGTTCATTAGGGTAAAACCCAACCATAGCATTAAGATATATTGGTCCCCCTTCAATCCCGTATGCATCAATTTCTATGCTATGCTGAAGCTTCTGTCACCCTTGCCCTCCAATACATAGTCCTATCAACATACAACTAACCCTATGGTGTGATCTACGCGCACGCTCATATGATGGGCACCAAAGGACAGCAACATAACCACAATAAAATTAAATCAATCATAGCAATTGATCAACCACCTATAGGACAATGAAAATCTACTCAGACATCATAGGATGGCAACACATCATTGGATAATAATATGAAGCATAAAGCACCATGTTCAAGTAGAGGGTACAGGGGGTTGCGGGAGAGTGGACTGCTGTAGATAGAGGGGGGAAGGTGATGGAGATGTTGGTGAAGATGGCGGAGGTGTTGGTGTAGATCACAGTGATGATGATGGCCCCCAGCGGCGTTCCGGTGCCACCGGAAGCGAGGGGGAGAGAGCCCCCCTCCATCTTCTTCTTCCTTGACCTTCTACCTAGATGGGCGATGGGTTTCCCCTCTGGTCATGGTCTCCATGGCGTGGGAGGGGCGAGAGCCCCTCCGAGATTGGGTCTGTCTCTCTGTCTCTCTATGTTTCTGCGTTTTCAGATTCTGCCCTGGCACCTTTTCTTTTATATCTGGAGATCCGTAACTCCGATTGGGTTGAATCTTTCGCCCTGATTTTTCTCATAAAATTAGATTTCATGCAGCAAAATAAGACCGTCAACGGCCTTACAGCGTGCCCACGAGGGTCCAGGGCGCGCCCCCTGCCTCATGGCCCCCTCGAGCACCGTCTCGCGTTGATTTTACTTCCCAAAAATCATAAATATTCCAAAATAATTCTCCCTCCGTTTTTATCCCGTTTGGATTCCGTTTGATATGGGGTTTCTGCGAAACATAGAACATGCAACAAAAGGAACTGGCACTGGGCACTGGATCAATATGTTAGTCCCAAAAATAATATAAAAAGTTGCCAAAAGTATATGAAAGTTGAATAATATTGGCATGGAACAATAAAAAATTATAGATACGACGGAGACGTATCAGGTATCTCTGAAGGTGTTTGTTAGGCTGGCGAGATTAGGATTTTTCACTCCGAATATCGGAGAGGTGTCTCTAGGCCCTCCCGGTAATGCACATCATAATAAGCCTTGCAAGCAATGTGACTAATGAGTTAGTTGCGGGATGATGCATTACAGAATGAGGAAAGAGACTTGCCGGTAACGAGATTGAACTAGGTATGAAGATACCAACGATTGAATCTTGGGCAAGTAACATACCGATGACAAAGGGAATAACGTATGTTGTCATTTCGGTACGACTGACAAAGATCTTCAAAGAATATGTGGGAACCAATATGAGCATCCAGGTTCCGCTGTTGGTTATTGACCGGAGAGGTGTCTCGATCATGTCTACATAGTTCTCAAACCCGTAGTGTCCGCAAGCTTAACGTTCGATGAAAATTTTGTATTATATGAGTTATGTGATTTGGTGAACGAATGTTGTTCGGAGTCCCAGATGAGACCACGGACATAAAGAGGAGTCTCGAAATGTTCGAGAGGTAAAGATTCATATATAGGATGATGATATTCGGACACCGGAAGTGTTTCGGGGCATACCGGGTACATATCGGAGTACCAGGGGGGGTTACCGTAACCCCCCGAGGGAATAATGGGCCTTATGGGCCATAGGAAGGAAGCACACCAGCCCACAAGAGGTGGTGCGCCCCCCCTAAGGAAGGAGGCCGAATAGAGAAGTAGGTGGAGGTTTGACCCCCCTTTCCTTCCTCCCCCTCTCTTCCCTTTTCCCCCTTCCAGTAAAAGGAAAGGGGGGAGGCCAAATTGGACTAGGGGCCGAAGTAGGATTCCTCCTACTTGGGCGCCCCCTTGGCTGCCTCTCCTCCCCTCCAACCTATATATATGTGTGGGGGGGCACCGCTAGAACACACAACATTGATTCCTAGCCATGTGCGGTGCCCCCCTCCACAGTTTATGCCTCCGGTCATATTGTCGTAGTGCTTAGGTGAAGCCCTGCGCGGATCTCTTCACGATCACCGTCACCACATCGTCATGCTGACGAAATTCTCCCTTGACACTTTGCTGGATCAAGAGTTCGAGGGACGTCATCGAGCTGAACGTGTGCAAAACTCAGAGGTTTCGTGCGTTCGGTGCTTGATCGGTCGGAACGAGAAGAAGTTTGACTACATCAACCGTGTTGTCAAACGCTTCCGCTTTTGGTCTACGAGGGTATGTGGATACACTATCCACCTCTCGTTGATATGCATCTCCTAGATAGATCTTGCGTGAGAGTAGGAATATTTTGAAATTTCATGCTACGTTTCCCAACAGTATAAGGCATAAACTTTCTTGAAAACTCACAAACTATATTCTTAGTCAACAATGCAATTGCAATTCATCTTATTTTCAGGAAAGGTCTAATGTCGGAACTTTTTAGCAAGTCCACATACTCAACAATCATCTAGTATTCTATGATTGCTAACACTCACAACCAATATATGGAGCAAAAAGTTCCATCCAAACACATAGAAATATAGGGGCTTATAATTTTGCCTCCCAACTTATTCACCTCAGGGGTGATGTCAACAATAATAACTCATGATCACTCATATCCAACTGGATATATGTGCCTAGATCTTTCCCGACCACATGATGCTTACAAAAGAGAAAAACAAAAGGGCATAGAGGAGAACACTATTGAGTTTTGCGTGAAAAGTAAATACAAAAATTTAAAAGATAGGCCCTTCGCGGAGGGAAGCACAGGTTGTCATGTGCTTTATGTTTTTGGATGCAAAAGCTCTTAATGCAAAGGAACGTCATATTATATTGCCCCTTGTGATAGCAACCTTTATTATGTAGTCTGTCGCTTTTATTACTTTGCCATCACAAGTTTGTACAACGCGTATTTCCCTTACAATAAAAGATCAAACATATATAGGAGCAATTTCTATTGCTTTATGCACAGATGAGAACTTACTTGAAGAATCTTATTCAATCCATATGTAGCTGTAGTGGACTCTCATGACATGAAACTGGGTTTAAGGGTTTTGGATGCACAAGTAGTATATCTCTACTTGGTGTAGATTTTTAGTTGGAAAAGATATTGGGCAAGCAACACATGTTGGGGGATCTATGAAAATATAACTTCTATGTGAATATAAGCAAACATAATTCATTACGTTGTCTTCTTTGTCCAATATCAACAATTTGGCATAAAATATTTAATGGGGGCTCACAATCATAAAAGATGCCCAAGATAGTATATTTGCATGTGAATCCTCTCTTCCCTTATTAATTCTCTCATGAATTGCATCATTGACCAATGATATGTTTGTCAACTTTCAATAATTTTTACTACTTATACTTTTCCTTATGTGATGTCATTACTTTCCATAAGATTAGCATATGATCTTTTTCATTATTTTCATTGATAGGATTGAAACATAAATGTAAAGAAGCAAAATATCAAACTACTCTTTACTATATAACTCTCAACTCGATTGCATAGATAGATAGATCATGAAACTAGCACTCGAAAATAGATCATACTAAACTTTTATTCAACTAAATCATGAATAACTAAGGATCGAACTAAATAGGTAAAGATAATAAAAGTGGTGGTGATACGATACCGGGACACATCCCCCAAGCTTGGCGCAAGCCAAGGGGAGTGCCCATACCCATGTGCTCAAGTCTTCTTCTTAGGTGATGATGGTGATGATGAAGTGGTAAGCTTGTCCTTCAACCTTAGTAGATACTCCAATTTATGATTGATGCTCTGAAGGGTGATGTTTTGCAACTCCAACAAAATAACTTCACGAGTGAGATAAGTATTTGAACACAAACCGTTTCAAAGATCCTTAGGGCTTCAATTTCAGATAAGGAGAGATGTTCATAAAAGGGTTGAAGGATATCTCCCTCCTCTGCAGTTTTCTCCACGGGCATGGCTTGCCCTCCTTGGTGAACATGGTTGTTTACAACATCTTCGTTCTTCTCCTCCACTACAAAAAAAAGACACATCCGTGACATTTTGGGCAGAACGAAATTTTTTACTGTCATACTTATGACACTTCTATGACGATAATTATGACAAAACCCGGTATCATCATAGATGTGGTGGGCTCGTCATTCTTTGGGTCGTCCATGACGGAAAAAAACCGTGGTAGAAGCGAGGACGAGGAAAATATCGGGGTGTTCCCGGTTACGGTGGGTGGTCGGGGCCGAGCGATGCGCATTTCTCTCATACACGTACGCGCATGTGTGCGAGGCGTTGGGCTCTAACTGAACCCGAGCGATTGCACTAGCTACGTTACTGAACCCGATCGAGCAATTCCTTCGCTACTGCTGCTAACTGAAGCCGATCGATGCTGCCTCTGGATGAACAGTGAGTGTTGCTGGGGGGTTTGGATGAACAGTTCTCGGTGGCGGTGGATGAACAGGACCCCGTGGTGTTGCCTCTGGATGAATAGGACCCCGATCGATCGAGCCTGTTGGTGCTGGATGAACACGACCCCGTGGAGGGCTGGATGAACAGGACAACCCCGTGGAGGGCTGGATGAACAGGACGACCCCGTGGAGGGCTGGATGAACAGGACGACCCCGTGGAGGGCTGGATGAACAGGACGACCCCGTGGAGGGCTGGATGAACAGTAGACGGTGGAGGGCTGGATGAACAGTAGCCCGTGGAGGGGTGGTTGAACAGGAGCCCGTGGAGAGGGCTGGATGAACAGGATCCGGTGGATGAACAGTCGCAGGTGGATGCTGGAGGAGGTCGACGGTGGATGAACAGTAGCCCGTGGGGCTGGAGGAGTCGACGGTGGAGATGAACAATATCCCGTGGAGTCCCGTTTTGCGGTATGCCACACCCCTCCCGATGAACAGGACCCCCGTTTCGACCATAGCGCTCCAACACAAGTCCGTTTCCTCCGTTTTGAGGTACGCCACACCACTCCCAATCAACAGGACCCCGTTTCGACCGTAGGAGGTGCAACACAAGTCCGTTTCCTCCATTTTGCGGTACGCCAGACCCCTCCCAATGAATAGGATCCCGTTTCGAATGTGGCCGGTCGAACACAAGGTTGTTTCCTCTGTTGTGTGGTACGCCATGCATCGTTTCCATCGGCTATTCCGTCCAAGCCGGTTGGCTCCCACGCGTTCCGTTGCCTCCCGATGAACACGACGCATTCCGTTGCCTCCCCATGAACACGACGATGACACAGTTTCTCCGTTCCGACCCAGCCATGTACATGAGCCCTGGCCATACGTATGCGCGGGTAGGTGTTCGAGACCCCGCCCGTATGTACGTACGTGGCCATATTTTCTTTCTTGCACACTGGCTGCTGTACGTACGTGTACATGCTACGTGCGCGCCTCTACTACAACATGTGCGCGCCTCTACATCGACCAGTATGTACGTACACGTTCGCGACCAGAATGACAGCGCTACGTACACTTCGACTAGGTGGGTCCCGACTGTCAGGCACTTCCTTGTGTGCGAAGATGTAGCTGGTGGGTCACCGCGGTCAGGGGGCGAATCGTTGTTTTTTTTGCCCGGACGCACTTCCTTGCATGCGAAGATGTAGCTGGTGGGTCCCAGCAGTCAGGGGGGGGACATTTTTTTCGCCAAATACGGTGGCCCATCCGGTGGGTCCCCGCTATTAGGTGGAGGAATAATTATTTTGCGTGTAATAAGGAGGCACTTCCTTGCGGCTGTCGTGGACCCAGCTGTCAGCCTCTCCATGTACAGTACTCTTCCGATGGAAGTCGGTCGTTGACCACATTGACCACGCCACGCCGAGAGCACCACGGAGGTGGACGACGGCGAGGCCTAGGAAGGGGACGACGCGGAGCCGGGGAAGACGCGGCAGTGGATACCCACGCCGAGGAGTATCTGAGGTTCATCGGTTCTGCGGTGTGAGGCTACCGTCGCCGCAGAATAATAGGGGGTGTGGGTGAGTGGAGGGATGGTCTGGCCAGCGATGGGAGTAATCGGGGGCAGTGAGGCCTCCGCGGCAGCACAGCCGGCCACGGGAGGCAGGAGCAAGCAGCACGACTGGCGCTGCTTTGGACGACTGGAGCAAGAAGACCAGAGGTTGAAATAGCACGACGGCCATTGGATGGACATCGTACGGTCACTGCAGCTAGAATCATTTATACTGACTAAATTGACAAAGCCCTTGGTAAGCGTCAACTTAGTAGGCCCACATGTCAGCTTCCGAAACGGTGCACCCCACTTGTCAGGGGGAGGAATCATTTTTTGGGCGGGTGAAGCTAGAATATCCGAGATTGAAGAAGAAGCACGACATCCATTGGATGGACATCCAATGGCCACTGCTGCTAGAACCGTGTGTTGACTATAAGTTGACAAAGCCTTGCATACGCGTCAACTCTCTTTTTTTTTGAGGGGACGCGTCAACTTAGTAAGGCCACAAGTGTGTGGCAGAGAACTTATAGCCCATTTGATATTTGTAAGAATGTGCAGCCAATTTTTGAATTCTAATGGAATTTACTACAGCCCATTTACAGTTTGTTAAAAGTACAACCCATTTCAACCAACCGTTCAAAACAGAATTCAATAAAATTTCCCACATTTTGATGGGATCCAAAATACTTTTATCCCGAAATTTCTAGTCAGATTAAATACAATTTCAATATAAATTTATACTACATAACAATCCAATGAAACATTGATCTTGCAACAATTAATGAAATTAAAATTTTCAATACCCAAAAATAATATTTTATAAAGTAATTACGTGTTTGGTGCATTTTTTATAGTTACTGCTCAGTTTTTATAATTACATCCCATTTATTATTTCTTAAAGCCCATTTTCTTGTTAAGCCTAATGCATCCCTCCTAGGAAAGATTTGCAGCCAACAAGCAGAATAACAACTTGACCTTGCCCGGTATTCCTAAAAAAAGTATAGCTGGACTAGCCATTTTCAACTTGAAAAAAATTAATATCTGGGCTGGATATGTGGCCTGTGCTAGACGGGCCACAGCCCGCCCAGTTAATACCTACAGTGATGTTTTCGTTGTTGTTCAGAGGAGAAAAATTAATATCTGGGATAAACATCGCTCAAGACAAACTCTGCAGTGCTCACACCTCAAAAACACAAATACTGCTCGTGCTGCTTGGTCCCAGCTGTCGGCCGCTTCTTGTGCAATTCTCTCGTTTATTGATTACATAGGTTAACAATGGTGTGGGACCATGATGTCATGAAACCAGGAGGAAGCAAAAAAAATATAGTTTTATATACTAATAAGCAGGCACTTGCGTACGTGCGGCTATGGCCCTGGTGGGTCCTCACTGTCATCCTCTCCAAGTAAAGTCATCTCCTCATCCTCATGCCTGTTGACCATGTTGACAATGCAAGATGGTGGCGCCACGGCGAGCGCAACAACTCAAAGGACAACGGAGATGGCCTCGCGGGCCCTACAGATGGTCTGATACAACGCCCGCTGCTCATTTGGGAAGTCTGGATCATAGGGCCACATGTTCGCGATGGCATTGTCGCTCGCTTGTTCACTGGTGCTCGTTGAGGAGATGGAGGTTGCAGCACAGGTCCTCCTGTGCTGGTAGCTCTTTCGCCATTAGGGCGTCGAAGTGCGGGCTCACCTGCTCTATGGTGAACACGGCATGAACTGGCTTGGACAGTGGCGCCGGCTCCTGGTCGGAAGCTACGTCCATTGTCTGATTGTCGTCGCTCAGCTCGGGGAGCTAGCTGGCGAGCCAGCTTGTCCGGCTGCTGGACCGACCCGCTGCCTAGCACAAGTCTGACTGCCCTTGTGTCGGCGTTCTGGGAACGGGGGTCCCCAGACTTTCTGCTGCAGCTGCAGGCGTGGCTCAAGTGGGGGCCAGCGTGGCCCGGCCACGACTCAAGATCAAGACCCTCGCGAGGGGCCAAGCCTCATGAGGCGGACGACAGAACCTTCCTCAGAGCGGCCTCGTCTGGCAGGCTCACGAGGAGGCGGAGAGATCAAGGCAGGGTACCTCACGAGGGTGCCCGTGGCGCAAGCCATGACGATCGAGATCAGTGAGGCGCCACTGCATGAGATCCTTGTTTCCCCTTTGGTGCAAAGGAGGCAAGCACAGGCCAAGGCATTAGGCAAAGGTTACCGCTTCGGTGCAACAAGACCAAGACCAGCAGAGCGGCAGGACGGAGGTCATCGTGGAGCCCAGGACGGCGTCACCGTCAGAGCCTTTGGCAGCCGAATACCAACTTTAGTCAGGATAAGTGTACTAGATGTTCCCCTTCAAACTGGCCAATTGTTGGCGCCCTTCCCGCTCATTATTTGGGAAGAGGCCCAGGGCCTCCCTCTATAAATAGGACTAGCCACCAGAAAGAGAAGGGGAACGAAAAGCGAGAATGAAAAGGGAGAGAGACCGAGGACGAAACGAGGTCGAACCTACCAGAGAGAGAGAGAAGCGACTGGACTCACCCAAGCAGTCCATCGCACCAGCTCAAGAACATCCCCTCGCGAGGCTGTTCTTCCTTTGTACTATTCTTCATCAGCCCCAGAGGCAATCCACCACACCACACACTAAAGTAGGGTATTACATCACAACGGTGGCCCGAACCAGTATAAACCTCGCGTCTCTTGTGCTGTTCATCGTTCCTAGTTTAGATCCCTCGCAAACCATTAACGCGTGAGCTGGTAGGGGAAAGATCTCCGCGCGCACCCCAGAGTTCGAACCTCAAGGGTCTGTCGGTACTCGAAATCCGACATTTGGCGCGCCAGGTAGGGGTGCGCCGGAATCTTTCTTCCGCTGGTCCCGTGTGATATTCCGTCGTGTCGATGGCTAACGCTCGTCGAGCTCGCGCCGAGCGCCGGGCTGCTCGCGCCGCTCGAGTCGCCCAGACGGCTCCCGTCGGCGGACACCCCCGTCGTTCCCCGTCGCCTGCCTCCAACGCCGTCACCGGCCCGGTAGGGAACGAGCAGCAGGCCTTGTCCCTGCATCCATCGGTGAGGCGAGAAGGCCGCACCGCTACTCCTTCGCTCGCCCCTGCTGGTTCTTCATCCCGCGCGCACCACGCTCCCATGGAGGCTCGAGCCGCTCTCATTGCGGCGAACGAGCTCCTGTGCTACCGTCCTGTCGACGACGTCTACGAGGAGTGGCTTGACCGCGTCACCGAGCTTGTCCGCGCCGCAGGGGGATCCCCTGCGCCGTCCCTCTCGTTGCCACGCCCTTCACCCCACGCGGGAGGCAGGGAGCCGGAGGTGCCCCTGCCACCTCCTCCCCAAGAAGGTGCCCTGGCTCCAAGGCGCGTGTTCCTGTGCCGAGACCTCCGGCCCAGCGCCCGCACAACAGGAAAGGAGCTGCCAGAGATCCTCGTCCCCAAGAAGGTGCTCGCGTGCTCCCAAGACCGCGCCCGCGATCGTGTTCCAGCTCCATCAAGATCAAGACACCGGACTGCCGGTAGCGTGCGAGAATCCACAAGAACAAGCTCCGCATCAGCAGAGAGCCCCGGTGGCCACTGCAGGCTGCCGCGCCTTCACCGCCGAGCTACGTAGTGTCGCATGGCCCGACAAGTTCAAGCCAGACCTGCCTCCTTGCTACGACGGCACTGCCGACCCCGCGGAGTTCCTTCAGCTCTACGACCTGGGCATCAAAGCCGCCAACGGGGACGAAAAGGTCATGGCGAATTGGTTCCCCATGGCGCTCAAGGACGGAGCTCAACTCGCTCTGAACTGGCTCCCGCACGATCTCCTCCTGGGGCGAGATGCGCACCCGCTTCATCGCCAACTTCAAGGCACTCGCGATCGGCCTCCGGCCGTGGCGACTTGCGCCGCATCAAGCAGCAGCCGGAGAGACCTGCGTAAGTACATCCAGCGCTTCAACAACGCCCGCCTCAAGATTCCCAAGGTGACTGAGGAAGCCATCATCTCAGCCTTCTCCGATGGCGTGCGTGATGTCAAGAGGAAGGAGGAGCTAGCAATGCATGAAGACCTGTGCACATCCCTGGAGCTGTTCAACTTGGCAACCAAATGCGCTAGGGCTGAGGAAGGGCGCCTCTCCCTCCTCGAGCTTCCGGCTGCCGATCCAGAAGAGAAGAAGCCCAAGGTCAAGGACGTGAAGCACAAGGGGTCTGCCGTGCTCGCGACAGAACCAGACACCAAGCAAGGCAAGGATCAGCCCGAGTCATCCAAAGGCAGCCGGTACTGCGTATACCACAACCTCCACACCCACAACACCAACAAATGCCGGGAGCTCAGGGCCATGCGAGAAGGGCGTATCGGCCGACGCCCCGAGCGCAATGATCGAGGCTAGAACCGAGGAGGAGGAAGAGGCGCCGGACGCTTGAAAGACCATGGCCCTCGCCAAGGATGGCGTGACAGACCTCGCGAGGACCGCTGGCAGGACCAGCCTCGCGAGGGAGGTTGGAGGGACCAGCCTCGTGAGGACCGCCCTCAAGGCAACGCAGGGCTCCCACCTCTGCCGCAGCCGCCAAGGAGGTACGAAGACCATCATCAGGACGAGAGGGTTGGGGGCTTCCAGGAGCCGCACGCGATCACTTGCATCCTAGGTGGCGCTCAAGCCCCAGCCTCTCAGCGCATCTTCAAGAAGTTTGCTCGCGAGGTGAATGCAGTCATCCCCAAGCCAGAGGCTACACACCCTCTCAGGTGGTCGTCGTGCACTATCACGTTCAGTTCAGCGGATCAGCTCAAGTGCGCGGCAACGGCCGGAGTCCTCCCCATGCTTTGCACACCAGTCATCAGCAACGTGCAAGTCACCAGGACCCTCATCGATGGCGGAGCAGGACTCAACGTCCTATCTGTCGAGACATTCAACGATCTCCAAGTGCCATACGATCAGCTTCAGCCGACCAAGCCTTTCTCAGGAGTCACCGATGGTTCCACCGTCCCGATAGGGCAAGTTCGCCTTCCTGTCACCTTCGGACAGCGCAACAACTACTGCACCGAGCTCATCGACTTCGACGTCGCCCACATTCGCCTGCCATACAATGCCATCCTCGGGTACCCGGCTTTGGCCAAGTTCATGGCAGTGACTCACCATGGCTACAATGTCCTCAAGATGCCAGGAAGCGGAGGAGTCATCACAGTGCCTTGTGAGGAAAGGGATGCAGTGTGCTCTCTTGAGCGTGCCTTCCAAGCCGCAGCAATCGAAGACCCAGATCACAGGAGCGGGAGACTTCCCGAGGCGATCCCTAAGAGGAAGAAGGCTTCACCTGGTCCAAGCCCTCATGGGGTAGGCACCTCCGGAGGCGTGGCAACAGGACTCGCGCCCGTTCAAGGGGCGCCACCCTCTGTCGCATAGGAAGGCGCGCCCGGCGCCCTCCTCAGACGGGGCTCGGGGGCTCTTTCATGGCGAGCCACCGACCTAGCCGGGGTCACGAGGGAGGCGCTCGGGCACCACTTGGAGGCATGCTTCAAGGCACGTTTCCCTCAGGAAGGTGTGAGGCAAGGAGGGCCAAACCCTCAGGAGTTCATCACGAGGAACACCCAGGAGCTACAGGGGTCAAGAGTCATGCGCGGCTATCGCCGCCTGCCAGCCATGGCCTTACATCCAGACGAGGATGGTGGGCTGCGAGTCTGCATCGACATACCAGTGCTCAACCGGGCTGCGTCTCAGGAGAGCCTCTGGCCCTCACGCGTGGGGCGTTGCGAGGGTCCACCTCACAGCTACGTTCGCATGCCTTTCGGCCTGCCGAACGCGGTCGCCGCCCATCAGCGCCTGCTGAGGTGCGCTCTGGAGGCTCAGGAGGTCGAGCAGCACGCAGTCCTGGCAGAGATGGAGATGGCCCTCGACGAACCCCCCGTGCCCCCTGAGCCTCCCGAGGCTCCAGATCCGGAGGGCTCGTGAGGGCCGGCTCCCTCATCACGCGTCGTCTGCTACCTCAACATCCCGCCATCTCCGACCATATCAAGTGACACCTTTCCAAGATCCGTTTTCAGCTGGGAGCGCCCCTCGGGCTGCATCATTCCCAGGCCGCGTGGGTCCGTCCTTGCGGCATGTATCCATTTTGCTTATGTTCTTTACTTACCTTGTTCGGGGTGCCCCTCGGGCTGCATTATCCCCAAGATGCTCGGGCCAGACCCAGTGGCGTGTGCTTTCTGCGCACCTATCTAGACGGATTTGCTTATTCATACATAACATGCTTGACCTAATCGCATGCTCGATTAACACCTACCTTTGGAGACGCTCGCTCAGGCACGACACTTGCGCACGGGTCCGTCCCTGCAACGCTGATAAATCTTAGTGGCTGAGCTCTGGCCGCGGCAGCCCCGGAAGGCGCCACCTCGCCAAGCCCTCAGTGCCCCCGATCACTCCCTCGGAGCGACCAATGGTTGGCTGGCAACCATAACGACGAACCTTGTTTCCCCTCGTGGTTGGTACACAGGACCTGCTCCAGGAGTAACGCTAGCGGCATCACGAGCATTCTCTCCTCCTCTCCGGCGTGATCCGCTTGCACATTAAAAGGGGGGCACCTGAGCATCGCAACTCATGACTCTTACTGGCTCTCCAGCCCTCACCCCCTGTCCTTGACCCACGGCATCGCAACCTGTCATACCAGCGGCGGCTAAGCTCGCTCGAGGGCCGGGACCTGAGGACGTAGAGCATTAAGGAAAGCGCGGGGGAGAGGGAAGAAGCTCGCAAGGACCCAACCTGGCAACACCTCAGTCGCCGTCGCGCAGCCACAACACCTCATCGAACGCCGCTCCAAACTCTCAAGATAAGTCACGCAAAAACCGATCCGACTCAGCGCTAAACCCTCGCCTACTGCTGCTCTGTCACGGCAAAGCTGCCTACCTTTCTTGCCCAGCGGAGGCTGCTTGAGCGCTAAAGGGGACCTCCTGAGCATCGCGACTCAGGGGATCTTACTAGACCTCGGGTCGCTCACCTCCTGGCCTTGACCACGGCATCACGACCTAGCATACCAGCGACGGCTGAAGCCTACCTGGGGACCGGGACCTGTCAGCACAGAGCACCAAGCCCTTGTGAGGAATGAAAGGGGGAGCTGAGCCGGGACAGAACAAGCATCTCGCACCGATTCATCATGAGGATATAATATTCACAAAAACATGGCCAGCGCCTTATATACCCCCGCGGGGTGCTGCTTCGATTCTTCGCAGGAAATAAAAGGTGCTAATCCTAAGGAACGCCGACTGCGCGTGCCTCCACAGGAGACGCCATCTTCAACAGTGGGCCGCCAGGCACCGGCGCGAACCCCATCCAGATCACCGGCGCCGGTGGCCTGAAGCGCCCGCCCGGCTCCGACCGCGGCGCGAGCTCGGGGGCTCGTAGCTGTCGTCGCTTGTCTCCGGGGTCGCCAGAAGCTTGGCGGAGGTGCTGGAACCTCCGGCCCCTTCGCTGCTGCCCGAGGAGCTGCCGAGGGGGCGACCGGCGGGCCTAGTCCTCGCCATGACGATGCCCCGACCGCCCTTCTCGGGGCAGCATTCTAGCCGACGTACTTCTGCGTCGAAGACCTTGAAGAACATCAAGGAGGCGCCATCGTATTCTAGGTGGATCACGAGGGCGCCCCTTGTCCGGCAGACCCGGGCGATCTCACCCCAGCCTCAGGTCATGTAGACCTTGCCCGGAGCGACAACCGCAACCTCCACTCAGGTCGCAGGGGTGCTGCAGCCAGCATGCTACAACCAGAGTTCAAGAAGACCCCTCGACGGGATTTCGAAGGCGAATCCAAGATTGAGGAGGCATGGCGGCGTGGAGCACAAGCTCTCGGGAGGAGCCCTCGGCATGGACTCCAGGAGGAACGACGCGCACCACCGTAACCCGCCAGAGCCGGCGGCGGCGCCGTCCGTGTCGCTCGGCGTCCACTCCTCCAGGGCCCTCGATGCGGGTGTACAAGGGCAACGGGAACCCTGGCGGCGGCCGCTTGTACCAGGGCCTCGACACCTCCTGCCGGGCGCCCTTATCTCGGTGGCAGAGGACTAGCCGTTTCTTCGGGGGAAGCGGGTCGGGACCCTCTTGGGGGGCCTTACCCTTCTCTTCTGCAGAAAACCAGCGGATCGGAGCCATTGTCGCAATGTGGAGCAAGGGCAAGGATGGAGAGTTAGGAGTAGCAAGAAGAGATGGACTTGAAGGGCTTGCGCTGTTCCATACTTATAGCCGGAGGAGGCCAACCGTCGGCCTCCATGATCATAGGTAATCATGACACATTTCTGCGTGCAGGGACTTGTCAAGTCATGCGGTTGCCGGGGGATCATGGGGAAGCGGAGACGCCCACGACCAATCAATCGCCATGCGGCGCCCAAGGCTGCATGCTGTTGGGGCCCGCGGCGCTTTGCACTTAGCCCTTCGCTTCTCTGCTAAGCCAAGTCTGGGCGCGCCTTGGGCCCGGGGGCTACTGTCGGTGTTCTGGGAACGGGGGTCCCCAGACTTGCCTGCCTGCGGCCTGCGGCCTGCGTCATGGCTCAAGTGGGGGCCCAGTGTGGCCCAGCTTCATAAGCTCAAGCTCAAGACCCTCGCGAGGGGCCAAGCCTCGCGGGGCGGACGACAGGAACCTTCCTCAGGAGTGGCCTCATCAGGCAGGCTCACGAGGAGGCGGAGAGATCAAGGCAGGGTACCTCACGTGGGTGCCCCGTGACGCAAGCCATGACGATCGAGATCGGTGAGGCGCCCCACTCAAGATATCCTCGCTTCCCTTTGGTGCAAAGGAGGCAAGCACAGGCCAAGGCATCAGGCAAAGGTTACCGCTTCGGTGCAACAAGACCAAGACCAGTAGAGCGGCAGGACGGAGGTCATCGTGGAGCCCAGGACGGCGTCACAGGTCAGAGCCTTTGGCAGCCGAAGACCAACTTTCGTCAGGATAAGTGTACTAGATGTTCCCCTTCAAACTGGCCAATTGTTGGCGCCCTTCCCACTCATTATTTGGGAAGAGGCCCAGGGTGTCACATCCCTAGAGCTTGATTGTAACTAGTGGCATTGCATCCATGCATCATGTTTAAATTTCATGAAACTTGAAATGGGGTTTGATCCAAGCCCTAGCACTAAATCAGTTCAAATAGGTTCAACTAAAATTATTTTTCAATGAACCCAAATGGCCTTAAAAAATGTTCACCATTTTTGGAAAATGCTGGAAACAGTAACCAGAGATGTTGCACATTTTTCCATGACATTTGGATTATTGAATTAACTCATATTGTATTTGAATTGGGGCATTTAAATCCTATAAATATTTTAAATGCTCTAATAATTCTGAAACTAGTTGAGGGCTGTTGGGAATAATTTCGAAAGTGCCCAAAGATATTTTCAGAATTATATAAAAAATGATTTGGTGTTAAACTAAATCAAAACAGAGGCAAACAATAGAAAACAGAAACAAATTTTAACAGAGAGAGAGTTTTACCTGGCAGTCACCTAGGCAGCCCACTTGGCCAGTCCACCTGGCGGCCCAAGTGGCCGGCCCAGCCCACCTAGCCCTCTCCCCTGTCATCTTCCTCCCCGAGCTGAAGGCGAGCGCGTGCTCGACGCCCAGCACGCGCCCCGAGCCACCTCCTGCTTCCGCCGCTTCTGGAGCCAGGCCCGAGTGCCACGCACTCCCCCTCGCCCCCCTGCACCTCTCCTCATTCCCCTGGACCCCAACCCCTCCTCTGTCTCTCTCACGCGAGCCGCCAACCCGGCCGTCGCGCCAGCTGCTCCTTCATGCCATCGCCACCCCACGCCTCACCGACGCACACAGAAGCTTCGCCACTTCGTCCTCTACCTCCTCGACGAGCCACGAGGCCCCGGACGCGCTGCAACACCGCCACCGCCGCCGCCCTCTTCGTTCGGCCACCGTGATCGCCGGTGACCTCTCGTCGCCACCAGCCCCTCCCCGAGCTCGCCGAGGCCTCCGTTCAACTCTATGTGAGCTACCCCTTCGAACCCCTCTCTTCCCCGCCTCGATTGCGCTTGGTAGCCCCCGTTCTCACCAGAGCCGAAGCTCCCCGCCGCCGGCCATGTTGCCATCGTAGCTACGGCCGCGCAAGCTCGCGTTCGAGCTCACCGTTGCACTCACCGCACTCCCGCGAGTCGAACACGACCGTCCATGGCTCCTCCCGTGCCCCGCACCGCCCACACCGTTGGTGCCCGAACTCCGGCCGCCGCGGAAGAGCTCGCCGCTGTCAACCCTGACCATCCCAGCTGCTGCCGCTACCACCACTAGATGCGCAAGAATGCCAGGAAGCCGTAGGAGCAAACCCTGCCTCAAACCGTGGGCTGTAGCGAGATCCCGACGATCTCCGCCGCGCGAAATGGTCGTCGCCGGCGAAACTCTGGCGACTGATGACATGGCTCATCATTAGCCACTAATGACCCAGCTAAACCACCTCTAGAGCCATCGCCATGTGGGCCCCAGTGTCTAATTAGGTTAGTCTAATTTTCTGTTAAGATTAGTACTAATCTGTGTGGACCCCATGTGTCAGCTTTGACTTTGGTCAAGTCAACGTTGATCGGTCCCACCTGTCATACACCCAAACCAGCCTGATACACTAACGTATGGGTCCCACAGGTCACGTTTGACCTGGCCGACTCAGTTGACCTGCTGACGTCACACCTATGTCATGCTGACGCAGTAATTTATTTTCTGGATTTATTCTTATATAGGAAATTCCAGAAAATGTTGCAAACTTCAAAAATTCATAGAAAATCAACCGTAGCTCCAAATCTAATAATTTATATATGAAAAATGATCAGAAAAATTCAATAAATCCATCTGTACTGGTCTCATGAATGTTTAAACAAGTTAACCTGCTGTTTAGTGCAGAACAAGATAAAGCATTAATAATGACCATGAATGAGTTTGAACTTTGAATATTTGGTTCAAAATAGCTCAAACCCGTCTGGTTGTAGATGCATTAGCCCAACACACTCATTTTACCATGTCATGATCATGCATCATATTGTGCATTGCATTGATTGTGTTTCTTATCTGTTGCCGATATTTGTCCCCTCTCGATAGACGTGCTTTCGACGATGAGATCGATGACACTGATGAAGAGCTATATTATCTTCGGAAGTGTCAGGCAAGCAAAACCCCCTTGTTCATTCCGATATAATCCCACTCTCTCGCTCCTGCTCTCTTTTACTGCATTAGGACAACAACGATTCATCTGTTACTTGCTGCGTGTAGCTGAACCCCTTTATCCTCTCGCATGACCCGTCATTCCACAAGAATAGATGAAACCCACTAGCATGAGCAGGAGTTGTTTGAGCCCTGTTGTGCCTACTCATTCATGCTTGTTTGTCGTGCTCGCCATCGCTTAGAGTTGAGTCGTCCGATTCATCGGGGATGAATCGAGGTGTGTGAACATGTCCTCTCGTTGAGAGCTAAGTGTGTGAACACGATTTGGTATAGGTAGCGGTGAGAGGCCATGTAGGAGTACATGGTGGGTTGTCTCATTGCAGCCGTCCTCAGGAACTGAGTTACGTGTTTGTGATCCATGAAACAGTTACTACCACGCATTGGGCCCGAAACCAATGGACCCTCTCGGCTTCTTAACCACCCTTGTTCTCTATCCAGGAGTTGCAACTAGTTTCTGGTGTTTGTAGGATATGTGTTGGAGGCCGTGCGTAGTGCTGACCCTAGGCGTGGGCTATGATGCGGTAGATACACCATGGCCCGGTGTACCGAGCGCCTGTTTGGTGTCTCGGGAACCCTGCTCACATCGTTCAGGGCCGTATGTGGAAAACTCGGCCGGACTCCCTGCGGATGGAAACTGAATAGGCGATAAACCTGGACTAGGGTCTTTAGTGTTTTGGTAGGCCGTGGCCGACACCCTCGTTGGGCTTCCGCTTGAAGGTTGCCGAGTACATGTCTTGTAAACGGTGGTAAGTGGTGAGAGCGTGTGTGAAGAAGTACACCCCTGCAGGGTTATAAATGATCTATTGGAATAGCCGCGTCCACGGTAAAGGACTTCGGGTTGCTGTCATATTCATAGACAAGTGAAAGTGGATACTCTAAAATGCGCAAGATAAGCGTGAGTGCTATGGATGGCGTTCTCGTAGGAAGATGGGATCGGATCCATAGTGGTGTATTGATATGGTGAATATGTGGACTCGTGTGCGCCACCTCAAAAGATTTACTTGCAGTCATAGTTCAGGATAGCCACCGAGTCAAAGCTGGCTTGCTGCAGTTAAACTCCACCACCCCACTTTATTGATATCGATGCATACGTAGTTAGTTCTGATGTAAGTCTTGCTGGGTACATTTGTACTCACGTTTGCCTATTTTATGTTTTTGCAGGGAGACATCAGTCTCGCTAGTAGTTCCGCTTGGACTTTGACGTATAGCTTGATACCTCAGCTACGATCTTGTGCCCTCGGCAGGATCTGGTAGATAGTCAGGCTGCTCAGCCTTTTTCATTTGTAGATGTCTATACTCAGACATGTTAGCTTCCGCTTGTGCTTTGAATTGTATGCTCTGAATGTTGGGTCATGAGATCCATGTTTGTAATATCTCACTCCTCGGAGCCTAATGAATAAATACTTGAGTCATAGAGTTATGTTGTGATGCCATGTTGTATTTACACATATCGAGCATATGGTGTGTATGTTTGAAATGCTTGGTATGTGTGGGATCCGACAATCTAGTTGTTTATCCTTGGCAGCCTCTCTTATGGGCAAATGTAGTCTAGCGCTTCCTTGAGCCATAGTAGTCCGCTACAGCCCGGTTCATCGGAGTCCTGCTAGCCCAGCACTACTGCTCAGGACGCTTGACTGGCCGGCATGTGTTTCACCTCGTCCTCGTGGTTCTGTCCCTTCGGGAAATGTCACGCGTGACATCCGAGTCTCGCTTAGCTCGCTACAGCCCGGTTCCCTGAGTCCTGTTAGCCCAGCTTGTCGTGGAATTGTCACGGCAGATGTCCTCATGAAAGGACTTAGTCGAGGGCCATCGTGCGGGTTAACCTAGAGGGGTTAAAGCGGCACAAGACACGGAATTATAATGGTTCGGTCCCTCGATGAAGGTAAAAACCTACGCCCGCTTGTGGTGTGATTGATATGGTTTCGCGATCAGGGAGCAATAGCTTTGCCTTAGCCTCGAATCCTCTCTCCTAACTTCGCCGGTCGCCCCTTTATATACACGGGTTGACGCCTTGGCCGGTCTCTGAATCCCAATCCGCTCATACAAGAGTCCGGCTTGGTCTCTCCTTTCTTGTCTTACAACACAAGCTACAATACTAAGGCGGTTTACATACATGGACCTTAATTCGCCTCTGGGCTCCAGGGCCTCCATATGGGCTCGGATCATGATCGAGGGTAAACCGCCCTTCCGGCGGTTTACACTCCGTAGTTGTATCCCCAACATTAGGCCCCAGATTGACTTGAACCGTTCAGTTAATCTTCTACATCTTCAGCAACTCTTGATCTCCTCTCAGAAACCGCCATCCGCTTGAACCACCGTGACATCATCCTCGATCTTCGTGTCGGGCACCGACGCGTCATTTTGAACAAAAAGATCCAAACAGAAGATTCCCTTCATTAAGGCTATCCCGAAATCGAGGCGGTCACGACCTTCCGCCGCTTTTGACTCCTCGATTCTCGCTACCGTTGATTGCTCCGGTCCCTTATAAATAGACCGGTCGGGCCATTCTCTTCTTCTTCCTCTCTTCTTCTTCCTCGCGACCACCGACTTCGATGCTCTTGCCGTTGTTCTCAACCTTCGACCGACGCTTCACGCCGGGCGCAGCATCAACCTGATCCTACCAGAGTTTCAGCGCTCCCCAGCGGTTTCCGCTCGCCGGTAAGGTTTCCTTCAAACCCTAGATCTCATCTGAAAACTCGTTTCGCCTCATAGCTCGTAAGCGCTCGTACAGCTTCTTCATACTTGTTCCGCCATGGTCGTGCGGCTCAGCCGCACCGGCCATCCTGTGCAAATGGCTGCTTTACGCGGCCCATCCGACTCTATGCATCTTCCCTTTTACATTTCAGATCCTTTATTTTAACATGCCTGAACCTTTCTGCTGCTGTACGAGGTTTACATAGGTCGAGAAATTTTCCTTCTTCAACTCCGTAGATCTAGATTATTTTCATTCGCGTGGGAAACCTGTTTCGCATCTACACTTAGCAACTTTTTCAGCTCTGCCTCCTCGGGCGGTTTAACTTTTGATAGCTAATCCGTCATTCCATTAGTCCTCGCTAAACCGAATGGGAAGCCGGCTGCTGAATTGCCGGTTTAACAATATCTACAACGCCTGACCCGCTCAATGGTGAACCGCTTTTCCTTTCTTTCGCAGCTTTAGTCTTCCGGAATGGCTCCTCAATTTTCCGCTTGCAACGGGTCCGTCCAAAATCACTGAGACGCAGCTCAACGACTATGTCACCACCGGGCGGTTTGGCTCCAAAAATGTCCTCCATTGGCGTGTTCCGAGGGCGAGTTTCCTCCCGAGCGCGAGCGGAGAAGTAATTGTGTTTATGCAGCACCTAGACCGGGGTTCTACCGCCCGTTCAAAGTTTTTCCGGACGCCCTTGCGGTTTGCAACTCCATCCGCAGGATATCGGCCCAATTCGTGGTCGAACATATGCAACTTTCAAGTCTTCGTGAAGTCTATCTTCAAGAAGAACCATCTGTGGAGTTGTTCCGGGATTTTTTCCATTTGAACCGTCGCACAGAATTTTCTGATGGTCCTAACACGGAGCTGGGCGGCGTTTCAATCCAGAAGAGGAAGGAAGTCGATTTTCCTCACGCCAAGCACGACAGCCATCCAAAGGATTGGAACCAAACCTGGTTCTACTGTCGGAACACTGCTCCTGCCAACGAAAACCCCTTGCCGGGTTATCGTTCTCACCGGCTCAGCAACCAGCATCCGCTGCCTTCACGCTTAACCGCCGCGGAACGGAAGAACTTCGCACCGCAAATAATCAAGCTCCGGGCTCTCATGGCCAATGGCTTAACCGGCGTGGATCTTGTGCGCTGCTGGGTTTCCACCACCCCACTTTATTGATATCGATGCATCGTAGTTAGTTACGATGTAAGTCTTGCTGGGTACATTTGTACTCACGTTTGCCTATTTTATGTTTTTGCGGGGAGACATCGGTCTACGCTAGTAGTTCACTTGGACTTTGGCGTATAGCTTGATACCTCAGCTCGATCTTGTGCCCTCGGCGGAATCGGTAGATAGTCGGGCTGCTCAGCCTTTTTTCATTTGTAGATGTCTATACTCAGACATGTTAGCTTCCGCTTGTGCTTTGAATTGTATGCTCTGAATGTTGGGTCATGAGATCCATGTTTGTAATATCTCACTCCTCGGAGCCTAATGAATAAATACTTGAGTCATAGAGTTATGTTGTGATGCCATGTTGTATTTACACATATCGAGCATATGGTGTGTATGTTTGAAATGCTTGGTATGTGTGGGATCCGACAATCTAGTTGTTTATCCTTGGCAGCCTCTCTTATGGGCAAATGTAGTCTAAGCGCTTCCTTGAGCCATAGTAGTCCGCTACAGCCGGTTCATCGAGTCCTGTAGCCCAACGCTGCTACTGCGGGACGCTTGAGCTGGCTTGACATGTGTTTCACCTCGTCCACATTATGCATCCCTTGAAAATGTCACCTTGGTGACATCCAGAGTCTGCCTAGCTGCTACAGCCCGGGTTCCCGAGTCTGTTAGCCCAGGTTGTCGTGGAATTGTCGGCGGCGGATGTCCTCATGAAAGGACTTAGTCGTAGGGCCATCGTGCGGGTTAACCTAGAGGGTTAAGCGGGCACAAGACACGGAATTATCTTGGTTCGGTCCCTCGATGAAGGTAAAAACTCACGTCCGGTTGTGGTGTGATTGATATGGTTTGGCGACTAAGGGAGCAATAGCTTTGCCTTAGCCTCGAATCCTCTCTCTAACTTCATGCGGGTCGTCCCTTATATACAGGTTGGCCTTGGCGGTCTCTGAATCCCAATCCGGCTCATACAAGAGTCAAACGGTCTCTCCTTTCTTGTCTTACAACCTGGCTACAATACTAAGGCGGTTTACATACATGGACCTTAATTAGCCTCTGGGCTCGAGGCCTCCATATGGGCTGGATCATGATCGAGGGTAAACCGGCCCTTAAGGCGGTTTACACTCCGTGGTTGTATCCCCAACATTAGGCCCAGTTGACTTGAACCGGTTCGAGTTAATCTTCTACATCTTCGAGCAACTCTTGATCTCCTCTGTAAACCGCCATCCGCTTGAACCACCGTGACATCATCCTCGATCTTGTGTGTCGAGGCACCACAGCGTCATTTTGAACAAAAAGATCCAAACGATAGATTCCCTTCATTAAGGCTATCCCGAAATCGGTGACCGCTGCACTTCCGCCGCTTTTGACTCCTCGATTCTCGCGCCCGTTGATTGCTCGGTCCCTTATAAATAGACCGGTCGGGCCATTCTCTTCTTCTTCCTCTCTTCTTCTTCCTCGCGACCCGCCGACGATGCTCTTGCCGTTGCCCTCAACCTTCGACCGGCCTTCCGCGGACAGCGCGCATCAACCTGATCCTACGAGTTTCAGCGCTCCCCAGCGGTTTCCGCTCGTCGGTAAGGTTTCCTTCAAACCCTAGATCTCATCTGAAAACTCTGTTACGTCTCATAGCTCCGTAGCGTTCGTGCCAGTTCTTCATACTTGCTCCGCCATGGTCGTGCGGCTCAGCCGTACCGCTCATCTGTGCAAATGGCTGCTTTAGCCGTCCATCCGACTCTATGCATCTTCCCTTTTACTGTTCAGATCCTTTATTTTAACATGCACGAACCTTTCTGCTGCTGTCACGAGGTTTACATAAGTCGTAGAAATTTTCCTTCTTGAACTCCGTAGATCTAGATTATTTTCATTCGCGTGGGAAACCTGTTTACATCTACACTTAGCAACTTTTTCAGCTCTGCCTCCTCTGCGGTTTAACTTTTGATAGCTAATCCGTCATTCCATTAGTCCTCGATTAAGCCGGAATGGGAAGCCGGCTGCTGAATTGCCCGGTTTAACAATATCTACAACGCTGACCCGTTCAATGGTGAACCGTTTTCTTCCTTTCTTCGCAGCTTTAGTCTTCAGGAATGGCTCCTCAATTTTCCGCTTGCAAGCGGGTCGGTCCAAAATCAGCGAGGCAGCAGCTCAACGACTATGTCACCTTGGCGGTTTGGCTCCAAAAATGTCCTCCATTGGCGTGTTCGGGCGAGTTTCCTCCGAGCATGGCGGGAGAAGTAATTGTGTTTATGCAGCACCTAGACCGGGTTCTACCGCCCGGTTCAAAGTTTTCGGGGCGTCCTTGCCGGTTTGCAACTCCATCCGGGATATCGGCCCAATGCATGTCGAACATATGCAACTTTCAAGTCTTACGTGAAGTCTATCTTCAAGAAGAACCATCGTGGAGTTGTTCCGGATTTTTCCATTTGAACCGTCGCACAGAATTTTACGATGGTCCTAACTGCGGAGCTGGGCGTTTCAATCGAGAAGAAGAAGGAAGTCGATTTTCCTCACGCCAAGCACGACAGCCATCAAAGTTGGAACCAAACCTGGTTCTCTTGTCGGAACACTGCTCTGCCAGCGAAAACCCTTGCGGGTTATCGTTCTCACCGGCTCAACAACCAGCATCCGCTGCCTTCCGCTTAACGCCGCGAGCGGAAGAACTTCGCACCGCAAATAATCAAGCTCCGGGCTCTCATGGCCAATGGCAACTTAGGCGTGGATCTTGTCGCTCTTTGGGTTTCTTAGGCGTTTTGCCACTAAGCCGCCCGGCCGGATTGATGCTGCAGTACGGCAGCCTCAAAAGATCCTCAAAGGCGTCACGAGCTGCCCATAACTGAGCGGAGGTCACCGAGATCGTCAAGAAGATGCTCGATGAGCCAATCTCCGTCTGCAGCCTAACCGGGTTGGCTCCATTTTGTGCCGCCAACAAACCGCCGGCGGTAAGCTCTACTCACTGCCTTTCAGGCTCTTAATACTCTGTTAATATATGCTAATCCTTGTTACTTCTCGGTGACAGCTCATACGGAAGCGCACCAAACGGTTTGGGCGCGGCGTGTAAAGTCCAAGGCCACTAAGAAAACAGGCAAGAAAAGAAGACCGAGTCCTCACGATCCGCGGAGGGCGAAGAATCGAAAATTGAGGTCAGCGGCTTTCGCTTTGTGTTTCTTCCTGCATATACTTGGCCCTTTACCTTCTTTTTTGACAATTTTCTTCCTAGGATGATCTTTGAAGCCAGTCATGCCGACCCTGTTGAGTAATCCTTCTTTCTTGAATCCGATCTTGCGCGGTTAAGAGAATTCGTCGCGCCGTCCGGAAAGTGAAAAAATATCATTCTGTGCTTACTTGAATCCAAATCTTTCCTTGAAGACACAGCGGGCTGAAGGCGCCCGTACAACCCGGCACGATGATGCCAGTGGATTACCTCATCCGGTTTACGAGACAGACCAACCCGGCGTCGTCCAGGTGACTTGCTCTCCTGGCGTTATCCCTTAAAGGTTTCTTCGATGTCCTCTCAATCCGTCGGCCAATTATCGGGCCTCTTCCAACTCGTCTGGCGGTTCATCCACCACACAACTGCCTCCATTGAACATCGCCCGGGGTATGTAATTGCTGTGTCCGTCAATTCGATTCACCGTCACCTTGGTCAATTTGTCTTGATCCAATTCTGAATATTGCAGCACCAAGGCTCGCTTGAGCAAGCGAAAACTCTTGATCCTACTCCGGATGTTGATCCGGAAAAACCCCGAACAACCACGAAAATCCACGAAGCCACCAAGGAAAGCTCGGCGAGTTGTACAAAAGCGATACTGCCGACCGCGGAAGTTGAACCGGAGGTCAAGTGGAAACCTCACAGCCGCTCCATCAAACCCGTCCGCCCGGTAGTCGTGGCTGATGAACCGCCGAGCGAGCAAAAGCGACATCAAGCCCAAACAAGACCGCGGAAAAGCAGCGATGTTATTGTGGCAGTCTGGCTACTGCTGCTCCTAGCCAACGGGTCGCTTTAGCAAAGCACAACATCAAAGAAAGTTCCACTACTATGAGCAAGGACAAGGGAAGGCGATATAGTCGACTACGACAATTTCTCTGCCCAAGAACTTCATTCCGGCTTTCTGAACCGGCTTTACACAAGCCGTGACTTTGAAGCCGGTCTAGTAAACCGCATGAAGGACCGCTATGAGGTAATGAGCTGACCTCTCTTATATTTTAACTGCATAGTAGCCCCCAAGGGTCGGTTTAACTTTGCAAAGTTAAACCGGGACTTAAGGTGTTTCTCTTCATAGCAATTTGAGATCAATTAGCCATTAGCCCCCAAGTGCCAAGTTGAATACTTGTATTAAGCTTGGGACTTGTATAATGAAACCACTAACACGCTTCCTTTTGTCATCAGAATGAAATACACCAGCAAGCTGTGCAACTCAAGGACCTCCGAAGCAATCTGGAAACCCAAATAGCAGAAGCCACCAAAGCCAAGGATGAGCTAAAACTGCCACGAACACCATGGAACAGCTGAAGGAGTGGTATAAATCCGGCGGGTCAAGCTGGGACACCGAAAGCGGTTTAATAAAGCGAGGCGGAGGAAGCTGAGGCGGCCCTTAAACCGGTGGCTGAAGAGCTGACCGGACTCAAGCGCCAAGTGCATGCCATGACCTCTGCCGTCTTTGGTAAGCAAATTTACTGAATATGCTGTGTTAATGCTTCCGCCGGTTTAACGAGCTGTCTAAACCTGGTGTAGGCAAGCGTGTTGCTCATCTGAGCTCGGCGTGCGGAAAAAGCTCAAGGCTTCGTACACCCTGATTGAGCAGCTATATACGGCGCCCAGCGAGTCATATCGCCACTTCATATGACAACACGGCGCCGTCCACGATCGAGAAGGCAGCTGGACGGATGTCCATGATTCGGGACAGCTTGAAGAGATGAAGCGATCCGCGGCCGGGCTGGGCACCCTCGGCTCGACTTCGTGCCAAAGCATGGATAAGCGGATCTTGATCCGGTGACATAGCTAAAGGTTTTCCCAGCGCTCAAGAAGAGCGGTGAAGCCTTTGATAATGGCATACAAGCGGATTACAAAGGAAATCGTCCGTTGGCGAGTCAACTGGCGGCAAGCCAATCTGGAGGTTCACCGCTCTTTTATGGCGCAAACAACAAGCGGGTGGGTTTGTCATCCGGGAAGTGCGAGCCTTATTCCTCAATCCGTAAGCACACTTCGCCCTGACATTGATCGGCTGAGTGATAAGTGAAGAAGCTGTCTTCGAGCCTTAACCGGATTGACTGGTCTACCAATGACTTCCGGGCTTTGGGTGAGGAAGAAGAAGCTGAACCGGCGCGAGCGCCGTCCCCTCCACCTCGCGCCAACCGGTGAAGCAGCGTAATCCGTCAAGCCGGGTGACATATCTAAAGCTTCAAGGCATAACTCCGCGTGAAGCAGACCTCGAAGCTTTGTAATAGGATAGCAAGTGTCTTTCATTGAACAATGCGGTACAACCTCGGTCTGTAAACTTTTGCATGGCGGTCTTTGGATCCGTTGGTTTTTGTAGTGAATCACTGCAACATATTTTGCTGCAATCACAAGTTCTTAAACCGCCATGGCGGTTCGCCTCTAACGGATTGCGATGTCGAGGCACCTGAGTTGGCTTTAGCCAATCCGAAGCAATCCTGTGTGTATAAGACCGATTTACCGTGTAAATCGTGTAGCCGAACATGATAAGCCCTGTTACTCCACAATGGGATGTTTAACGATTAAATCAAACGGAACAAAATCGCGACTTAAAAATGCACGAATTCGACCACGTAAATCCGGTTTAAAAGGCGATGCATCGCTTTAGAAAGCCAACAAAAACCAAATGATTGGTAGAAAGATCACATGGAAGCAAAACAAGGAGAAAATCGTATTGCAAGAAAAGGCTGTCTTGGCGGATCGGATGGTGTTACCATGGTGGACAGGACCAAGCCCCTATCTGGCGTAGCGATGGTTCAAGTCAGCGGGTCCCCAAGCGAACTTCGTGGCATGATGCCGATCAAGTGGCATTGCAATGGTTGGGTTCGACCAAAACCCCAAGTGATTCTATGGCCTTAGGCCGACCAAAGCGTGGTGGTTCAGGCGTGACCATGTCCCCAAATGATCTGGTGGCTTCGCTGCCAAGAGGTGTTGCATTAGTTGGGACACGACCAAGCCCCAAATGACAAAAATTTCTGAAAACAAGGCCAAGGGTTAAGCGGAGGCCGCTTCACGACAACATCTCCATGTACCCGAACGGTCTTTTATCTGAGCAGATGCCCGCTTTGGCGAGGACCGGTTTATTGCCATTATTCATAATATATACATTGTCTTGATATGTACATAAGTGGAGCCAATGGCTCGGGTATAATAAGGCGAAGATGAGCAATGTTCCATGGCACATTGGTCTCCTCCTCGGCGTCGTGAGTCCTTTAGCTCTCGAACATCAATCGAGATAGTAGGACCGTTGTATAGATTCTTGCTGACCACAAAGGCCCCTCCCAAGGTGGGGATAGCTTGTGCATATCTTTACGGTCTTGAATGAGCCGCAGCACTAAATCTCCCTCTGAAAGGTTCTGGTTTTAACCGCGGCTGTGATACCGGCGAAGATCCTGGCTGGTGAACCGCGAGCGAGCTGCTGCCATGTCGCGCTCTTCGTCCGGTCGATCCAAATCATCTTGCCGTGCTGCCTCGCTATCTGCCTCAACATAAGCTGCTACTCGGCGAGTCGTGGCGGATATCCTTTGGGAAGCACCGCCTCCGCTCCATAGACCATAAAAAAACGGCGTGTATCCGATGGACCGGTTGGGGTAGTGTTTATACTCCATATCACGATGGTAGCTCTTCCACCCAACAACCCGGCGTCCTCTCTAAAGGGACCATAAGCGGGGTTTGATACCTTTCAAAATTTCCTGATTAGCTCGTTCCGCTTGACCATTGGATTGCGGGTGGGCTCTGAAGAAACATCAAGCGGATGTGCTCTCGTTCACAAAATTCCTTCATAGCTCCTTTGGACAAATTGGTGCCATTGTCCGTGATGATCTTGTGTGAAACCCAAACCGGAAAATCACCCGTTTGATGAACTGAACCGCCGTGGCGCATCACACTTGCTAACGAGCTCGCCTCGACCCACTTAGTAAATTTATCAACCGCTACCAACAGGTGGGTCTTTTGTCCTTGGACCTTTTGAAAGGTCCAACCATATCCAACCCCAAGTCGCAAATGGCCAAGTGATTGGAATCATCCTCAATTCTTGGGCTGGCACATGAACACGCTGGAGAACTTTTGGCAACCATCACATTGTCGACCGGATCCTCCGCATCGGCATGGGCGATCAACCAATAGAAACCATGGCGGAACGCTTTGGCTACCAGGGATTTTGAACCGGCGTGGTGACCACAATCCCCTTCATGAATCTCGCAATATCTCACAGCCCTCTTGGGGGACACACAACGCTGCTGAAGCATACGACACCTTTGCAATGGTGCAACTTCGCCATTAACAACGGTCATAGACTTAGACCGCGAACTATCTGCCAGACCAGCGTCTCATCTTAACCTTCGCCCGGTTCATGTATGCCAAATAAGGGAGGCGTCAATCCGGAATGACATGCAGGGCCGCCACCAATTGAGCCTCCGGATCAGGGATAGCCAAATCAATTTCATCGGGAAGCTTAGCGGCGGTTTGTGCAGCACATCAAGGAAAAGCGTTAGGCGGGACGGTTTACATTGAGAGCCAACCGGCTCAAAGCATCAACCGCCGTTCTTCCGACGATCCACATGGTCCACGATATCCTTTAAAATGTCCTGCAACAACATCCACTTCTCGACGATATGCAGCCATGAGTGGATCTTTGGAGTCCCAAGTACCGGATACTTGCTGGGCCACCAAGTCCGAGTCACCAAAGCATTTAACCGGCTGAGATTCATTTCCTTAGCCATCCAGAGACCATGGAGTAAAGCTTCATACTCGGCTGCATTGTTAGTACAAAGGAACATTAGGCGGAGAACATAACGAACTTGTCACCTCGTGGGAAGTTAATCGACTCACCCCGAGCCCTCAATTGCTGGACCCATCAAAGTGGATGGTCCAATAGGTGTGATCCGGCTTCTCTTACGCGCTTGCAACTCCGTCCAATCATTAATGAAATCCACAAGTGCACGAGACTTTCTGACGGCTGTCAGGGGCACATACCTTAAACCGTCTTGGCCCAAGTTCTATAGCCCACTTAGCAATCCGACGATCGCTTCCGGTTCGATATGATATCGCCCAAGGGAGCCGAATGACCGACCGTGATGGGGTGCCCTTGGAAATATTGCTTTAGCTTCGACGCCATAAAAACTCCATATACCAGCTTACGCCAATGCGGATATCTTTGTTTGGATTCGATGAGAACCTCGCTGATGTAATAAGCGGGCGGCTGAACGGATACTCCTTCCCCTGCCTCCTTGCGCTCTACAATGGCCACACTCACCGCCCTGGCATTAGCAGCAACATATAACGAGGCGGCTCCTTGTCAATAGGGGCAGCAAACGGCGGGTTGGCCATTTACGCTTTAAATCCTCAACGCCTCATCACGGTGAGCTCCGAGACGAATTGATCCGTCTTCTTGACATCTGGTACAAAGGATAGCCTTCTCCCTAAGCGGTGATAAACCCGGCTTAAGCGCAGCAATCCGGCTGTCAAGCGTTGGACATCGTTGATGCACTTTGGCTTAGCCAAGGAGGTGATAGCTGTAATCTTCTCGGATTAGCCTCAATCCCCGGTTGGACACAAGAAACCCAACAATTTGCTGCGGAACACCAAAGGCGCACTTGGCGGGTTGAGCATCATCTTGTACACCCATAAGTTGTCAAAAGTTTCCTTTAAGTCCTCAATCAATGTTTCCTTCTGCCTTGATTTCACCGATATCATCCACATAGCGTGCACATTCGGCCGATCTGTTCATGCAAACAATTCTGCATAGCGATGATAAGTTGCTTAGGGCTCTTGAGCCCAAAAGGCATAGATACATAGCGAAGGCTCGAAAGGGGTGATAAGCGCTGTTTTCTCCTGGTCCTTAACCGCCATCTTAATCTGGTGATAACGGAATCGCATCAAAAAGCTCAAGCGCTCAAAACCGCGTCGCATCAATGATCTAGTCAATACGGGGAGGCGAAAGGATCTGCTGGACAGGCTTTGTTAAGATCTGTGTAATCCGCTTTGTCGCCAAGTGCCATTCTTCTTAGGACCAATACGGATTAGCAAGCCACTCTGGATGAAAGACTTGACGATAAACCCTGCTGCCAAAAGTCTAGCAACTTCCTCTCCGATGGCCTTGCGCCTTTCCTCGTTAAACCGGCGAAGAAACTGTTTTACGGTTTGTATTTGGTCAACATTAAGAGTGTGCTCAGCGAGTTCCTCGGTACACAGGCATGTCGAAGGCTTCCATGCAAAATGTCGATTCTCACGGATGAACTTCGATGAGCCGCTTTCCTATTTAGGATCAAGTTGCGCGATGGTGAACTGCTTGGATGAATCGCGGGCACAAAATCAACAAGCCGTCTCGGCCGCGATTTGAACTTCATGTCGGATCATGCTCCGTGGTTGGCCTTTTCAAAGGGTCATATCCGCGGATCAACATTGTCCTTATAATACTTTAGCTCTTACGTGGCGCCAAACCGACTCTGCGTAAGCGCATCACCTTCCTCGCCTCCAAAGCGATCCGGCGGCTCCATGAACCGTTATCGTTCCTTTGTGACCCGGCATTTTCAGCTGTAGGTAAACATAACGAGGCCGTGCCATAAACTTGGCATAAGCGGCCGCCCAAAGAGGCGTGGTAAGGGCTTTGAATTTTCACCACCTCAAATGTCAATGTTTACGATCTGGAGTCATGTTAGGTCTCAAAGGTCACCTCGAGCTATCTTACCGACCAGATGCGCCCGACTTACGAGCACCATTCCGTGAAACACTTGTGCTGGATGGCCTAAGATGTCTATCCGTTAACCCCATACGCGGAAGGTCTCGTAGTACAGGATGTTGATGCTGCTTCCTCCATCCATAAGAACCTTGGTAAACTTGTACCCTCCTACGGGGTGCCACCACCAGGGCTAAGCGACCAGTTGTAAACCGGGGAGGATGGTCCTCTCTGCTCCACACAATCGGCTGCTCGGACCAGCGTGGTAATGTCTGGCGCCTTGGCAGTTCAACAACTTGACCGCCCGCTTACGAAGTTTTCGGTCTCGTCGGTCCAAGCTGGTGGTAAAGGCGTGGTACTGTCCACCATTCAACTACTTTGGGTTGCTCGATAACCCGGCTGCTGCTGTTGTTGATTGTAGCCCCCTTAGTTACGATTATTCGATTACCTTGATTATTACGATTGCCTTGCCATGATTACCACGAATCCTAGGCGGTATTTCCTCCACCGTAACCGGGCGGACCACGAACGCCACGGGCCCTTGATCATACCGGAAGAGTTGGAGCTTTTGAACTCTGCATAATATAACAATCCTTCCAAAGGTGGTTTGCGGTGCCTCCTTCGTCCCATGCTTCGGACAAGGTTGATTCAATATAAAATTCAAGCGATCCGGTTGTGACCGCCCGGTTTGATTGCCTACCCTGCGCCGCTGGCCCTTGTCTGTAGCGTTGGTGTTAACCACAAAGCCCATGTTGTCGTTAAACTTCGCTTGTTCCCTCCATTGCTGTCAAATGATCTTTGCTGGCCTGAGTTGCCATTCTTTTTCCCTTCCCCACTTCATCATTCTCAGATTCGGGATCCTTGGTACTATCGAGAATCAGCGTGCTTTACCAGCAGCCCCATTAGAGTGCCCATGTCGGTAGCAAAACGCTTCATGCGACCCAGCTTCAATTTCAATGGCTCGAACAAGCAATTGGCTTCCAAGGTCAAGATCGCGAATCCGGGTTAATCGGTCGAAGAATGTAAGACTTCGGCATGCGCACCCAATGGGTGGTAGACTCTCCCTCTTGGACTGGAGCACAGCGGATCCACCACCGACATGGGCTGTTTACAGGTGTCTTTGAAATTTTGGATGAACCGGGTTATGGCCCGGGTCCACAGTGATGGAGTTAGGCGGCAAGTTTTCAACCAAGTCCGGCCGTACCTTCGGCACCATTGTGAAGTGCCGCACATGCGGCTTCATCCACGTCTAGCATCTCCATGGCCATCTCGTAGCTTTCTATCCATGCCTCTGAGCCAAATCGGCGGTATAATTTGGCACCTTGCGTGGCCCCTTGAAGTCCTTGGGCAGCGCCGTTGCGTAAATAAGCGAGGGGCGAGCAAGGCACCCCAAAAGAGCGAGCGTGACCCCGGTTCGAAGATGGTCAGACGAACGGCGGAGCGGATGATCCTCTGCTTGTCTTAACTTCGGCCTCCTCGTGCCTGGCGCGGTCCACTACCACTTGAGCATCTTCAAAGCCGCTGCGGATTGTTGCCTTGGCGGACCACGCTGCGCATTGCTTGGCCTGACCCGGTTCGTCGACCAGCGTCGGCTATAGCTCCGGCTTCGGGCGGGGTGGAGTGGATCCGATCCCGGCTATCTGAATATGCTTCTTGCTGAGCAGGGCCGTCTGAGGAGCTCCTTAACCGGCGTGTCTCTACCGCTGTGGTGAATCGCCTTCAATTGGAATCGCCTCCAACGTGCCGCGGCTGCCGAGATTATCCATCGGGTTGGAGTAGTGACCGAGGTGTCTGCACGGCTGGGGGCGCACGGTATGATGGCGAGGCAGATCTCCCACGGGCTGAACCGGTGCGGCCGTCCGGGTGCTTACGGCGGTTTACCAGCGGCGGCGGATTCTGGTCCCTGCCAGGGTATTGAAAAGCTCCTACCCTCAAAAGCGGAAGGTAAGCGGGACTGTACTTCCTTTTCATGACTTCTGTGGCGCTCTGGTCGGCTGAGCCTATAAGCTGCGCATCCAGCGGCTCGTTCCGCGCCATCCGTTAAATCGCGGCCGCCAGGTCCGCTTTAGTATGGTGATCTGTTCCTCACCTTTGCAATCTCCGCGTTGTGCAGGTCCTGATCCGGCGGACTAGCTTCCGCCATGAAACACAGACCAATCGTCAAAGCTCGACAAAACTTGGCGGTGGGCGCCAGGGCCTCCGCTCCGGCTGCCATCACATTGTTGAACCGGCGACCAGGCGCGCCCGCGGTCGAAGTGAAGCGCCTCCTGCGTACCGCCATAGAGCCCCAACCGGTTGGGTAGATCAAAGGTCGGAATACTCTCACCGTCGGAACAGCCCCGATCTGGCCATCCTGCGGTGGTATAGAGACTCGGTTTCTCCGGCCGGCGATTAAATCGCGGAATAAGCAACAGTTCGTCACCGAGATCTGATCCGCCCTCGTAACCTCCGTGGGCGACTCCCGAAAACATGCTTGACGCCCGGTTTAGCGGGCGGGACTCTTCTTCGCCCGCGAGCCGTCTCGGCGAGGTCGGTGCAGATGTCGGCCCGAGCCCGACTCGCCGATCTTGCCGATGAACACGTGTATGCCGCCAAAGGGACCCGGTACCCGTACTCAAGCGAGCGGCCTCGGGGCCCCAGTCCGCATCGTCGATGTA
This sequence comes from Aegilops longissima, assembly GCA_021605205.1. Classification (NCBI taxonomy): domain Eukaryota; kingdom Viridiplantae; phylum Streptophyta; class Magnoliopsida; order Poales; family Poaceae; genus Aegilops; species Aegilops longissima. The sequence goes on from CM038677.1 coordinate 271,809,531, forward strand.
GAGCTTGCCGCGGCGACTCTTAGTCATCCGGCCCACTTTGCATAGCCGAGTCGCCGAACTTGCCCTCTAAGATCATCAAACCATCGTGCGACAGCCCCACGGTGGCGCCAAGCTGTCGTGGAATTGTCACGGCAGATGTCCTCATGAAAGGACTTCGTAGGGCCATCGTGCGGGTTAACCTAGAGGGTTAGCGGGCACAAGACAGGGAATTATACTGGTTATTGCCGATGAAGGTAAAAACCTCGTCCGGTTGTGGTGTGATTGATATGGTTTGGCGACTAGGGAGCAATAGCTTTGCCTTAGCCTCGAATCCTCTCTCCTAACTTCGCCGCAGGTGCGTCCCCTTATATACGGGTTGGCCTTGGCGGTCTCTGAATCCCAATCCGGCTCATACAAGAGTCCGGCTTGGTCTCTCCTTTCTTGTCTTACAACACAAGCTACAATACTAAAGGCGGTTTACATACATGGACCTTAATTAGCCTCTGGGCTCCGAGCCTCCATATGGGCTGGATCATGATCGAGTAAACCGGCCCTTCCGGGCGGTTTACACTCGTGGTTATATCCCCAACACGGTGCTACAGCCAGTTCACCACAGCTGCTGACCGACATGCTCGAAGTTGATTCATGTATGCCTGTCCCCATGGGTTAGTGCCGCTTTGGGTTCACGACTAGCCATGTCGGCCCGGGTTCTCTGTCATATGGATGCTAGCGACACTATCATATACGTGAGCCAAAAGGCGCAAAGGGTCCCGGTCCATGGTAAGGCGACAGCCATGGGAATACCGTGCGTGAGGCCGCAAAGTGATATGAGGTGTTACCGGCTAGATCGATATGACTTGGAATCGGGGTCCTGACACAGGGCCTCCCTCTATAAATAGGGCTGGCCACAACAAAGAGAAGGGGAACGAAAAGCGAGAACGAAAAGGGAGAGACACCAAGGACGAAAGGAGGTCCAACCTACCAGAGAGAGAGAGAAGCGACTGGACTCACCCAAGCAGTCCATCGCACTAGCTCAAGAACAGCCCCTCGCAAGGCTATTCTTCCTTTGTACTGTTCTTCATCAGCCCCAGAGGCAATCCACCACACCACACACTGGAGTAGGGTATGACACCACAACGGTGGCCCGAACCAGTATAAACCTCGCGTCTCTTGTGATGTTCATCGTTCCTAGTTTAGATCCCTCGCAAATCATTAACGTGTGAGCTGGTAGGGGAAAGATCTCCGCGCGCACCCCAGAGTTCGAACCTCAAGGGTCTGTCGGAACCCGAAATTCGACACTTTGCCCACCCAGACCGCCTCCCTCGCCCGCGCATGCTTTCTGCCTGATACGGTCAGCGCCGCCCGCCCCGCTTCCCGGTGCAGGCGATTGCTCCACCTTCAAACGACACAAGTGTTGTCCGTCCGTCCTTCTGCCGCCCACATTAAAGATGCACGGTTGCCGAGGCGGCTACTCCGGCACCACACATCCGTCCCTCCGCCGCCCACCATTGCTATATAAACTGCTGCGCCGGGCATAGCCGCAGTCATCCGCATCCGTTCCCTTTCTCCTGTCCACACCACTACTGCCCACCATGGCTTCCTCGCGCTCCAGCGCTCTTTGGGACGGGAGGACGATGGACCACAAGGAGATGGCAGCCATTGCTGCCGACTAGCTGGCCGACAGGCAGCCGGAGGATGACGACGTCCCAATGGATAACATGGGAGTCGACGATCCAGCGCCAACCCCCTCCTCCGCGCCATCCTCACCGATGCATTGCACTATGACCATCGGCGAGGCCCGTGCTGAATATATGGACACGGTGAGGCAGAAGCGTGAGGAGCAGTTCCGGGAGGCGCAGGCCGACGCCGCCTACAACCACCATCTCCTCCAGGAGCACCTGCAGGCGAAGGAGCAGATTGCCGCGGAGCGGGCGGTGCAGGAGGCGCTGCTCGAATCGTACCGCTCCACCCGCGAGGGCCGCCTCGAGCGCTGGCGGTACCGCATGCATGTGGCGGAGGCTGCGGCCGCCTACAAAGAGGGTGATGAAGCGGGCGAGGCGTTGCTTGGCGAGACCGAGGACGAGGTAGAGGACAATGCTGGCTCTGACGAGTCCCCTCTCTGCTGGCGTTGACGAGGCCCTGCTCCGCCGAGGCCCCGTGGCGCCAACAATGAGGCAGAGCACACCACAGGCTCCGCCGAGGCCCCACCCCCGCAGCGAGGGGAGGATTTCCCAGCTCGGCTGGCGCCGCCCGCCGGCAACGAGACAAAGGACATCACCGGCTCCGCCAAGGCCCCGCCCTGCTGCCAACGAGGCCGCACCACACAGAAAACGAGGAAGAGTAGAACACGGTGGGTCGCCGCCGCTCGGGTCCAAGTAAGGCCACCGCTGCTACCCTCCGGTTGAAGCCAAGCTAGGCGGCAACATGGAGTCGGAGAGCTAACTTGGAGAAGGACGCTGCTTCTACTTAACTGCTGGTGCAGTTGGCTCACTGACACGTGGGCCCAACAGGCATCTAGGCCACATGTCAGTTACGCAACTGCACCTGCAGTTAAGTCACTTAAGCTTCTGTTCGGCTCTGCTGGACACATGTGGGTAGCTTCGGTTAATTAATTATATCTCTAGCGCACCCCTTTTTCGTTGAAGAATGTATGAAATCTAATGAAATCCGGCATGTTTATATGAAATCCGACATGTTTATATGAAATCCGACCGTGTATGAATAATTTATTTTGATTAGTTCGAATTCTTGTATCACTGGCATTGGATGAACATGCAAAACAATACGTACTAGCATTATTCCTAGGGTGATCACCTCGTTTGCAGCAGTTTCACATGTACTCCCTTGTTGTGACAGCCTGATTTTTGGTACTTTCTAGTCTGCATACAAGTTTTGTCTACAGTCAAAATATCTCTACTTTGACCAATCTTATATAAGGAAGTATTCACTTTCACAATGTGCGAAGTTGTGACAGCCTGATTTTTGGCCCTTTCTTTTTCTTTTGTTTTTCTGAGATTTTTGCTTGAGTTTTCTTTTTCCGTGGCTTTGTGGTCTGGAAACCAAAGAAGATGTCCTCTTCTTTGCTTCCAGAGTGGCTTGTCATACCCAGATCCTTCCCTAGACCCTGTCATTTTCATCCTAGCCCAAATCCCAGTATTATTTTTATTGGGAATATTCCTTTTCTATAAAAGGAATAACTCAAATTGCCCTAGGTTGTGAAGCAACCTATATTTCTATCACTCCTAAAATTCCCAAATAATTATCATAAATTGTTTGGGTCATATCTTTCTCGAATATGGAAAAATATTTCATTTGTCATGTTTATCATCATGCTCAAATAATTCATTTCCTATTCTTTCCTGAATGGCAGAATGTGAAGCAAGTGCCATTTATCTTTTCCCAATTGACCTCAAACTCCTTGGACACATTTTCCTGTCCATATCATTGCCACATGCCAAAGTGCAACCTCATTTTCCTAGTAATCATTTAATTATGATTTTCCAAAGTTCCTGTCTGAGGGAACTGGTTGTGAAGGAAGTACTAGCTAGGTATATCCAAATGAGTTGCAATTTTGCATGGCCCTTCATATAACCAAATAATCACTCTCCACCAAAGTAGAGCTCATGTAATGCCTCCATGTGAGCTCACCTTCAATTCTTTGATTCTGTCCAAAATTTCAGTTTGTGAAGCAAGTATATTTTATCTTGCTCCATTATGGCTGCCAATTTTTCTAGACCTTCTATTATCCATATAACCTACCTCCACCAATTTTGGGCATGGTTCATCAAGCCATTCTTCCTCTAGAATTTTTGCAAGTTTCTGGTTAGTGGAAATGTTTGTGAAGGAAGTACCATTTTGGTTTGTCCAATTGGTATGAAACCGTTTGCAGCATCTTTATATGGCCAAATAAGCCTGCCTTGCCAACGTTCAGCTCAAGTGGCTTCTCCATTTGATAGCATCATCATGATCTTCATTCTGGACCTGATTGCTTAGTTGTAAAGCAACTATATTAATTAGTGGTCCAATTCTTCTCAAAATTACCAGGATGTAAGTCCTTCTTACCCTGAACCTGCCAGACAACTCCATTGACCTCAATCAAGTCCCTGTTGAGCAGCAGTACTCGATCAAGTTTACTGCAGTAAACTTCAGAGCTTGACTACCATATATCCGTGTCACTTTTAACCAAACTACCACCACAGATGAAACCTCCCTAGGAAGGACTCCACCCCAGACATCGTTTGGCTTAGCTCATGGCACTGTGTGCACCAGTGCACGCGGTGACCACCGTTTTTGCGTGCAATGGCCGCGCCCAGAATGGTTTCTTGCTCGGGCCCCTTCTCTGCTCGGCGTCTCAGCGAGCACGGGCATGTCCAGCAGCTAGCCCACGTTGTCGCCGTTCTCCTGGAGCCCTTCCCCCCTCCGTCAGCGCTCATCGCCGCGCGCCCACGGGCGTACTGTGGCCAACCGAGCATTAATGGCGACGTGGCCATTTCCCCCTTGTCCTTGAGCTCCGCTCGTCTCCGTGACCTCCGCGGCTCGTCCGTTGCCTTCGCCGTCGCCTTCCTAGAGCTCAAGCGCGTGGGCACGCGCCCGCGGCGCCGGACACGCATCCGCGGCGGTGCCAGCTCAACCTTCTCGCACCACACCTATTTAAGCCGTCCCCGAGACTCCCGAGCACCTCACCAGCCTCGCCTCACTCCCAGCTTCCTCCTCGTCAATTCGCCCGAGCTCCGGAGCCACCACACCTCGTCCATGGCCGCCGTGTCCACTCTCGGCCTCCTCCTAAATTCGCGGCCACCAGAGCCCTCCTCCACCTCTAGCCACCACCATCATTTTCCCCACACTCCGGAGACTCTCCCCGTGCCCTTGACCTCTCGCCGGAGCCTCTCTTGGGCCGTACCCCGTAGACCACCGCCGCCTCTGCCTCCTCCCGTCGCTGTCTCCCCTTCCGTCCCCGGCAGCCGCTTCCCTTCTGGATGGGCGCGCCGAGCCCAACCCGCACCATTGGTGGCCTCGCCTGGCAGCTGATGGCGGGAGTTGGCCGGCCGTGGCCTGCCTGCTGCCCTCGCCCTTCCTATGCTCTGTGTGCGCGTCGGGGAGGAAGGAGAAGGAGCCAGGTGAGAGGAGAGAGAGAGGGAGTGGATAAGGCGGGCCCCACCAGTCAGCCACACTGGAGCTGGCCACGCGTTGACCCCAGGTGCCAACATGGACAAGTGATTTGGTCCCACCCTTGGGACCATGCGTCGTGACCACGCCCGCCCGCCCTTGTCCATGTGGTTAAGTGGAAGCGCATTTCCCAGTCGTCTTCTTCCTAGCAGCGTATTCTTCCTTTCTTTTATCTAAAGCGTTTTCCCTTACGGAAGCGCGTTACATTTTCCGACCAAGGATCTGCTTTGTGATGATTTCTTTCTGAATGGGTCCTGGCGAAAACACCTCATATCTTTTTAACCACAACTCCAAATGAGGTGATTCTAAAGCCCAATTCTTTGTCTCGTCGAGCCTGTTATGTTGGTTTCATTTTCACTTTGGTTTGACACTATGAAAATGACCTTTTTGCCCTTGCACATAAACAGCCCCTCCGAGAGAGAACTGTTTCCGGCAAATCTTTCCGCGGCCTCACCGCACTTCTTCCCGGTGCCTTCTTCATCCCCAGGCAAGCCACAATACCCACTTGCATGATAGTCATGCAGTAGCCATGGTTTTCAACTTGAATATTTATTAAATGATTGCTTGTTTAAGATATGGTTATCGTTGTTTCGGAAATGCTTCTGGGATTGTGCTTACTTGTTTGCCATGTTGTTATGTATCTGGTTATCATGCCCTGCTAGTTGCTAGTATTACTTTCATATTGCCATGCTTGATAGTAGTGCATGTTGGGTTGGTCATGTTCTTCGGTGCATGACTAACGTCGGTTACCGAGTACTGTTAATATGCGTTGTTCCTTTGTTGTTAGTTGGTTAAGTGTTACTCGGTAATGTTATTGATGAGTTCTTGCATGGTATTTATGGTTGATGCTAGTGGTCATGTTATGTTATGAGTAGTGTTGCACTTGTAATATTTATGCTCGTCATTATGCCATGTTCAGTTTGAGATTATTTCATAGTTGATATGATGGACAGTTATATTGCATCCATGTTGATATCATGCTCATGCTTTGTAAATGCATCATGTTATTTTTATCATGGCTTAGCATATTGCATTCAAGTTTAACCGGATTAAATTGAACTTGAACAACTGTTGGCTGAGTCATGGTGCCGCCAGATCGAAACTAACCAGTGCAACCACGCTTACCGTATGGGTCAGGTCCTAACTGGGTCTATTGCCGTGCATTTCGCCGGTGCCTCTCACGAGGGAAGGTTATGGGCGTGCTTACCCTGAACAGGTAGGCGGACATAACCTTGTGTGCCCGTTGTTTTTATTGTTATGGATCCGGTCCCTGTGAGGGAGTTTTGACCACGACGGTGGTCGGGGTGTCTTTGGTAGACACAGGGCCACCCAGTACTAGCCCCGTTGGGAGTGGGTCGGAGTGGCAGGGAGAGTGTCATGATAATAGATTGGTTTTGTCAGAACGCCGTTGGTCCACCCGAATGGGAGTGCGAGGCCATGGGCTCCGTGGTGTGGGTATAGTGTGCTAACCTCTGCAGAGTGTATATTAAATCTATCGACAGCCGCGCCGCGGATAAGGGCCCAGATCGTGTCGGTCCATCCATGAGTCAGCAGTATTAATAATAACTTGAGTAATAACAACCCAGGTTTGATGATGAGATAAGTTGGTTGTGATCGCCGGAAGGATCACGGTTTGAGACCAAGTGTTGGTCATGGTTGTGACCGCCGGAAGGATCACGGTTTGAGACCAAGTGTTGGTCATGGTTGTGATTGACGGAATGATCACTGTGGTATCGAGGATACCGAGTTGTTGGATATTCGTGATGTTGTGCGAGAATCATGGGTAAAGATCAAGCTCCTTGTGGTCATTTAATGATTACTACGGTATTGTTTATACCAAGCTTGATTTGATCCTGAGATGATCGTGTGATATCCGAGGTTGGTAAGTGCTGCGTGTGATGTTTGTGAGATAACCCGAGCAGAATAATTGGTGCATGTAGTGTTATCATGTTGCATGTTAGTATCGACAGATTCATATGTTCATGCTATGCTCATATTGTTTTATTGGTATCATGTTCATGTTGCCTTTGGATTCTTAGTGGCTATTATGATTATTTTCATGATGGTAGTTGGTATTATTTTGGGTGTATTATTTTGGATGTCATGTTGTTCATGCCATGTTTTTTTCTGATGATCTCATATGGATCCCTGATTAACTTGTAATTGCCATGCTGTTGTTTGTCTTGAATGCTTCTGGTTATTGTGAGCTTGCAAGTACATTCAATGTACTGACCTGGCGTGTCATGCCAGCTTGCAGGTCGTGCCTGGATTGCTTGCTTGTTTGGTGTTGTTCCTGTGTTCACGATCTAGGATAAGCGTTCCAGCCAGAGTCCCTGCGGATTGGAGTTCACCACCGTCGCCGTTGTTCCGCTGCTAGTAGTTTTTTCGGTGCTAGAGTTATTCCGCTACTTCGAGTTGTTCTGCTGCTTGCATAGAGCAACTGAGGATGGCGTAGTGTAGCCGTGCCGATGTTATTCATTGTAATATCGGAGACCTTGTAATCATATTCGCGTAATAATAGAAATCTGATTTGTTCTGTGCTAAGCAGTTCCGTATTCCAGAAGACTTCTCCTTGATCTCTGGGCTGGAATACGGGGCGTTCCGGTTTTCTCTGAGCCGGTTTTCTCTTTTTAGCATTCCTGTACATTGCAATCAAGCACACAAGGCTGGCAATTCATAGAGAACATTCAAACCAATTGATGATTATCCATCTCAGAGATTCACATGTCAGAGCCAGTATTTACTTCACAACTAAAGAATAAAGAGAAAATGGATCGATCCTGCTGACAGCAAAGGGCGTCCCATTCGAAAATATCAAACGCATGTCTTCTTGCTAAAATCAATGAGCAAAATTTGACAAGGTTGTCCCATTCCAAAATATCAAATGCCTACGATTGTGGAATGGGCAGGGTTTGCCATCAGTTCGGACATTGACATGGCACCTCGTGCTAAATAAACCAACTGTTCTTTTTGTGCAGTTCCACCAAAATCAACCAAATTCACGCGTAGCTTGTATGATTTCGCCCTTATATGTTGCAACGCCTTGAACTTATCGGCACCTCCTTTCTTGTTGGTGGAAATGAATGATTCGATGTATTCATGAACATTTTGTGCAGTTCCCATTGAAATCAAGCTGAGCACCCCTGTTTGCACAAATACAAAAAAAGTGATTAGTATAAAGCAAACTGTACTATGAATTGAAAGTTTAAAAAGGCACCTACATGGTCCATGTAGAGCACACTTTTAGAAAAATGGAACTCACCGGAAAGAATCCTAGAACAACATTGTACTCGCGCATCACAACAAGAATATGGAGATTTGTCAGTCCTTCTGAGCTGAAGTTAGTTTGGTCTTGTGGGGAGTAATGTAACCATCCTTCAACTGCTCCTTCTGATGAGAACATAGACAGGGCTTCTTCATCCTGGCATAATCGGAACTAGTCACTTCACGTAATCCATATTCTTCTTTAGAGGAGGATGATCTTGTTGTGCAAAGACAAGAGGACAACTAAATGCTAGCATCCCTGTTTGCTCGAAAAAAAGGAAAGGAAATATTCAAAACAGCACAGATGAAGCACTTCTCAAGGACAATACCACTTTTTCATGACAGTATCTAAATAGTAGCACAACACCAATAGAGATGACATACTGTAATTTATCAGCGAGATAGTACAATGCTATGAAGCGTCCAGCTTCTGTTACATGTATCTTGCGTCCAAGGTTGCCCGTTGCAACATTTCATCAAATACAAAGGAGACTAACATGCATGCTATTGCATCTCAATGATTGACAGATCATAGCAAATACGTACTCCCTCCGTTCCAAAATAAGTGTCTCAACTTTAAGCAGTGGGTGTTTGTTTCCAGGAACTTTTTAGTGTAGGGACTAGAAAATGTCCCTCTTAGAGACTTTTTAACCAAACAGGAGGGACTACTAGGGACTAAAACTTGCTTTTTGGGACTTAATGAAGAATACTCTCAAGGAGAGTCTTTTTTGGGACTTTTCCACCAATGCCCCTCCCTGCACCCATTGCCCCGCCGCCCCATGGTGTTGTTTGGTTGTTATTTTTCTGTATACTGGGGGTAACATGGTCATTCAATAACCTCTAGGGAGGGACTAGGGACTTTTTAGTCCCTGAAAACAAACAGGGAGGGACTTTTTAAGGAGTAGGGACTTTTTAGTTGGGACTAGAAAAAGTCCTAGGACTTATGAACCAAACAGGGCCTCAATATGGACTACATACGGAGAAAAATGAGTGAATCTACACTCTAAAATACGTCTATATACATCAGTGTTTGGAGTATGTACTAGTAGTTCATATTGAAATCTACTAAAGGACATGTATATTCCAAACAATACGATAATATTTCTAAGCAAGGTAGTAGGGACAAGGAGTAAAGGGAGGGAGTAGTAAAATTTTCTCCTTGTCCTGCGAGCCACCGTGCGCGTGGGCGAGGGAGCTGGCGTAAGGCGTACAATACTACTACTAGTAAGCAAGCTTCACCTCATCCTGCGAGCCACTGCGCCCGTGGGCGGGGGAGACGGTGTACTAAGCAAGCTTCTCCTCATTCTGCGAGTTGACGGGACACATCAAAAGTACTCCAGTGTATAGAGCCTTGCCTCTAAGGTTGGCCCCACATGGTTTGCCTCTTTTTTAACATAACGCGTCAATTCGCAATTTGTTTGTTCACCCGTGGTAGACGATCCTCCCTCCATCAAGTGGACAACTAGTACACGTGTCAAATTACCATGTGGGTTGCCTTTTCATACAGAAATGAGTTCCACCGTGTACCCGCGCGGGTGTGGTTGGGAAAGATACGGGAGTACGTGCGCCATGCGTGCACCTCTTCTCTTCGTGCACGTCCCCCACCTAAGTGGGTGTGTGAGAGAGATACAAACCTAGACAAATGGCTTGTGCGTTCGTGAGTGTTTTTTGTTTGGGGGGGGGGTGATTTCGTGAATGTATTTGTGGGAATATGTGTCAATGACATCTCAAACAAAATTTTGCATGCAATGTGTGTAAAATGGAGGCCTATCCATATCATATATAGAGGGTTGGGAGGTCCACGAGAAGAGAGGGAGGGGTCATAGATATTGATAGAGTTGAAGAGAGGATCAAGTGGGTGGGTGCGAGATCGATTAAGAGAGCCATCGAAATTGTGTGTGTGTGTGTGTGTGTGCAAGTCAAAGATATAGGGCGGCTGACCTACCAGAACGTCAGAGGGCACATGTCAAGTTTGTGTGTGGCAGGGAGACATGACTAGAGCGCTCGATATATCTGTGTGTGTGGGAGGGGGTGGGGGGAGGGGTAGGCAGAGCCCTAACTATAGAGGTAGAACGACTCATATATGTGTTGAGAAGGAGAGACCCAGCTATGTATTGAGGGAGATCGGTCGACATCCATACATAACTGAAGGACGGGAAATAGGATGGGACAGAGAGAGAGAGAGAGAGAGGAGAGAGAGAGGGGGAGGAAGAGGGGTAGAGTGCTGGATGGGTGATGGAGTTGCTTCTCGAAGATGGTGGGGGAGGCATACTAGACAAACTGAGGGTGGAACTGCAATATTATCAATAAGAGCGGGGATGTGTTTCTATGTGTGCCTGTGCATGATAGATCTGTCGGGACGCATCCATGGATGATGAAGGGGAACCATGTGTTTGGTAAGCAAACCTAACTAGATCGGTAGATCAATTGTTGTTTGTCGGAGGAAGGGAGAGACATAACTAATGAGGTAGATCGATCGACGCATGGGGAAAAACGAGTTATAAGGACCTAGCTAGCTATATGTATTGCGGGAGATCGGTCGGTGTGCGTCCATTTGTTAGAGGCAAATAAGGCCCGTCGAGACGGATAGACGGAGAGAATGGAGCTAGGAGGTGGTGCGAGAGGCCCGGTACTAGCTAGATAGGGGAGGAGTGTGGTTGTGAGATCGATGAAAAGAGGGCCGAGAGTTTACGTGTGTGGGACCGTATGAGAGACACGAGGCAAGGACACATAAAGGAGGAGATTGAAGGTGTGTGTGTATGTTGTAGGCAGACATCGCTGGAGAGGTTTATCGATCGGTGTGTGTCGGAAAGGAGTTGTGGAGACTGTGGGAGGACGACCTAAAGAAAAAATGAATGTGCGTGATGGATAGAATGCTGAGGGAGGGGGAGGGCGAGGAGGGCGTGTGCATGCATGAGATAAAGTTAGTGGTAGCTACAAAGGTTAAAGGATTGTGTGGGTGTAAGAGACTAACAAAGATCATAATTTGATATGAAAGTGGATTCATATATTTGAATAGGAGATCATAGTGTTTTAAACATATGCATGCAGGAATATAGCGGTGATACGCGTGTTGTAGTTTTGCACATGTTATACCATAATGTGGTAATGCATGGCGTTTGCAACTCATAGCTAAATGTTGAACAATCTAAACCATACTATACATCGAACAGTCCCACATTTTACTTGAATTTGTGATAATGTGTGGTGTTTGCAGCTTGCAACTAAATATCGAACAATCTAAACAATACTATATATCGAACATTCTCACATTTTATTTGAATTTGTGGTAATGTGTGGTGTTTGCAACTCACATCTAAATACTTGTAGGCGTAGGGGGCGGGGCACCATACATAATGTGATAAACATATTATACATATGAGACATGGTTTAGATTATGAAGATATGGCTAGAGCTTGAAATGTACTGTGATTTGCAATCAACATAAAGTGGATTCAAAAAATCGAGTTCGAGTTCATATAGTACACATAGTTCATATGTAACTCTAGACTAATCATGTGGTGTGCTGTGAAGATAATACACAAACAATGGTTTAACTTGACAATAATGAGGATTGTAGATCTTATTAAAATAGAGAAATGAATTCAAATGCTTTGACTTCACAACAATCATTATTGTAGATCTTATTCAAATAGAGAAACAAATTCAAATTTAGTTCATATTGAAGTGGTAGTATATACGTTTGGAATGAACTAAAACGTTCATTTGAGTAGTAGGTTGCATGCATTATACACGTAGTGAAATATTTTAATTGAACATAACATGAATTCAAAGTTTTGAATGACATTACAAGTGCGAATTGATTTGGTACAGTACAAGTTAGGCTTGTCCAGAAATTTCAACCCGCGCCTTGTTAGCCCGAAATATTTAAGATATATCTTTGTCTCGTTGTGCTCCGACAACACCCTCCATGTCAACCCGTGCCTTGCTATTCCAAAATTATAACGCGCGCGAAAACTCCCACCCCCTGTGAAATCCCGGCACGCGAAATGCCCGTGATACCCCTGAACCGAAAGAACCGCCTCAAATCGGTGGGGGTACTTTCATAACTTACCCCACATTTCAGACAAGCACGCCCCTAAGCCATGGTTCCCCACTCCCATCCTATCCGCCCACCCATTCGTACACCGAGGCCGGGAAAACCTGCGAAGCCCCACACCCTCCATCGTCCTCCATCCAGCCGGAGCCTCTTCCCCGACGAAGTCGTCCACAGCAACACCTCGACGTCCCTCATCCACCATACTGGATGAGGATCCGTCGTCGATCTGGTCATCCCGCCGGTTCAGCCACCCCGTCCTCCACCTCCAAGGAGCTGCCCGACATTCCCCTCGTCTTTTGCACCACATCCATTCCCACACCGATGTCTTCACCTGCACCACCGGAAGAGCATCATCATCACTATTTCCTCGGATGAAGCTGCGGCCTAATCAGCGCCACCAAAGAGGTTGTACACTAATCGCTGCATTTTCTTCTTGATTCCATCTCACGGTGCTGCCGGCGCTCGGTCCCAAGCCGACACGGCGCGGCTCCATCCACGCCGGCATCACCGACCACTTCCTCCATGGCGTCGCTCCCTCGGCAGCGACGTCCACATCACTACTGCTTTAGCTCTCGCTCGCGCTCCTACTCTGCTCTTACTCTCGGTCCCCTGCCTGGTCTGCTCTTGCTCGCGCTGCTGCTCTCGCTCTTGCTCTTGCTTGTGATGCTGCTCCGATTTAGCTACACTTCAGTCGACTGAATCGACTTTTGGGTCAGTCGATTTTGGGGTGGGGGGGGCTCGCCAGTTAAGGAAGAACCAGCTGCAGCAGGGAGGAGGCTCACGGAGAGGTACCCCAATATCTATCTTAGGGTTCAGGGTGGGGGCGGTGGTGGGGCGGTGGCGTGGGGATCGCCAGAGAAAAATCTCGGCACGGGGGGACCTAGAGGGATGGCCGGGGCGGCAGCGGACCGGCGGTGGGGAGTGTTTTCGGGGCGGGCGGGACGGCGCACCGCCGACCGCGAGCGTCGGGGGCGGCTGTTTGGCCGGTGGTGGTTGGCGGCTCAGGGGGGTGGAGGTTGAAGATGAACTGCAGGCCCTTGATTTCGTATCCAACGGCTGCAAAATCGACTGACCAAAGATGAAAACATTAGTCGACTGACATGTAGCCTCACCTCCAGTGCGTTTAGTTTCGACTGTAAAATTCAGTTTCGACAGCAAAATTCAGTTTCGACAGTTAAGTTCAGTTTCGACAGTTAAATTCAGTTTCCACAGTTAAGTTTAGAGATGAGCAGCTCATGTATTTTACATCTAGCACTTTGTGGTTATGTATTTTACGTCATCTATTGGAGATGCTATTAGAATTCCACTCAGGTTAACCTTGTCTCTCTTGTCCTGCTTCAGCCTCGGCGTCATACAACTCACCAGAGCTGCTCCAACGACGAAACCCTCCATCACAGCGGAGCAGTACCTCGGGCTCCATCTCCAGACGCCTAAGATCTTCTTCCCCTCCCCCGATAGCCAAGTTAGCCGTAGCATCCTCACCGGCCAACCCAATCACGTTGAGATCAACATGGCTTCGACAAAGAGGTTGTACACTTGTTGCGTCTCTTTTTTACTCTACATGTTATATATATTGTCCACTGAGCACACGGAGTAACGGGAAATACGATTATTTTATCCTACTATATGACAAGCTGTGAGGTACCAGGCAACTTAGCTATCCGTGATGGACTCTCTTGAACACCATCATTATTTATCTCTGCGCGTTTGAGCTGTGCATTTGTCGATGGCCCTGGGAGCTGAGCTAGTAGGGCAGTGGCCTGGGTCCAAAGTAATAGAAGTAGCACAAAAACAATTTTTTAGTGTAGGCTTTTCCTTGCTCAAGCCTGCCTACTAGAATCACTAGTGCTTGAAAGGAAAAGTGAATGAAAAACATAGGAATTGGAAAGTTTCCTATGGTACTACTTTTCATGAATTAGGTGCAAAGGAATGGAGCAAAGGAATACTATAGAATTTGTTCCTTTAGTGTCTCCTTGAAAGAAAAACCATAGGAATTTTAATTTCCACTTGTCCTCCTTTTCAAATTCCTATTCATGAAGCACAAGACTAAGAGATAGTAGCATAATAGCATTATAACCGTACATTTTCTTGTGGTTTGACTTAATCTCACCATGCTTGTTTGCATCCTGTGATCTTCCATTTCTTGTGAACCAAACACCCAGATTGGCAGAAATCCTGTGTTCTTAAATTCTCTGTTTTGCACGTGCATTCCTATCCTATTCCTGTCTATTTCCTATCCTTGCATTGTTAGAATCCTCAAATTCAAACAAGCCCTTACACAATTACTTATGTTACATATATGTGTTAAAGAAAACCTTGTGTGGTTTGTCCTGCTCCCGCGGTGTTGTGTTCCACCCCAGCTCAGCTGCTCCAACGATGGAAGGGTTCACCACAACAGGGATCCGCTCTCCAGAATGTCTTTCGCCGCCTCAGATCTTCTTCCCCACTGCCGGCAGCCACGACAATTGCATTACCATCATCAACTGAGCAGATGACCTTGAGGACTACACGGGTCCGCAAGAGAGGTCGCACTCTTCCATGTCTGCTTACGTTATGCATCGCTTAATATGAGGACATGCTACTTTATCGTCGTGTTCACCTATTAGACTCCGAGTCGGGTCCAAACTTATGCTGAAACTTGAGTTTTTAAATGGTTGTGGGGTACATATTGGGGCAGCAATCAGTACTATCTGTCTACTATCTGGTTAATCTCGGGTGTCTACTATGAGTTTCATGTTTGGTGCAAACAAACATTAAAGGATCCATTATTTGTATTTTTAACTAAAGCTATTATCTGCCTGCTATCATTGGTTTTGGGTCTATCCACAGTTTGCTACCATCACTCTTGATTTGTGCATGCACTCCTTACATAATCTCACTATGTTTTATTCCTATGCATGTCAGCTATTGTACACAATGGAACTGAACATGTAGAGCAAAAGATACGAGCCTTGCGTGGCAATAAAATTCCATGCAGACGTCCCTCCATGGTGGGTGCAAAGGCATCCCCCCCTCCACCCACTTCGGATTGTAATCAAGAGGAAGATAACTATTCTGAGGGGGATTCAGAAGCAGAAGACCACTCCTATTTACCCCATGAGGTCTTCGCTCTAACTTGGCATGCTGATGTTGGTAATATCATGCATATGGTGCCTTGCATTGCTTACTATATACATCAAAGATGTCATCTGCTTAGTTTAGACATGCTTTGTGTCAATGCCATCTGTTTAGTTTCTTTATCGTATATGTGAATAATGCAATTTCATCTTGTTTAGCCAGGCATCATATATGTGAATTTTTCAATGACACCCTCGTTAGCCAGTCATCTTATATGTGAATTATATCATGACATCATTTTTTTATTACGTGTTAAATTTGTCAACAATTTTAGTACATTCAATTACTCTTCCTGTGCATGAGCCATTCGGCACGGTCATGGAAAAATCTGGAGTGGAAACAAGGTCTTCAGAGCATACAATGCTATCTGACGAAGCGCATGCCTTGCTGGTTATAGATAGCTCCTTAGAGGAGGATTCAGAGACAGATGACCAGTCCTATCCCCCCCCCCCGAGGTGCATGCTCTAACTTGGCAGGGTTATGTTGCTCATATCGTGCGTATGGTATCTTGCATTGCTATGTCATTTGCTTAGTTTATACATGCTTTGTGTGAATGCCACCTGTTTAGTGTCTAATTACCATATATGTGAATTATGCAATGCCATCTTGTTGCAAGACATTATATATGTGAATTATGCAATGCTATCTTGTTGCAAGGCATTATATATGTGAATTATGCAATGCCATGCTTTAGCCATAGCGTCATATATGTGAATTATATCATGCCGTCCTTTTTGGTATTTCTCATTGCTTTTGTCGACAATGTTTGTATATTCAACTGCTCTTCTGTGCATCAGCCATTTGAATTGGTGATGGAGAAATCTGGAGTGAAAACAAGGTCTTGAGCGACAATGCTACCTCTTGAAGCAGATATCTTGCTAATTCAGATAGCTCTTGGAGGACGATTCGAGGCAGATGACCAGTCCTATCACCCCCCTGAGGTGTATGCTCAAACTTGGCAGGGTTATATTACTCATATCATGCATATGGTGTACTGCAATGCTTAGTTTTTACATCATATACACAATATTGAATGCCATCTCCTTAGTTGACACATCATATATGCGATTGCCCTCTGCTCACTTCCTTAGTATATAAATCATATATTTGAATTATATCATGCCATGATGTTTACATAGATAACATGTATCTGAATTATGGCATGCCAACCCATTTTCTAAAGACATAATATAGTTATATCATCTCATCCTGTTTACATAGTCATCATATTTTGAATTATGTCATTCTATTCGTGAATTATATCATGCCATCATGTTTCCATCAACGGCATGTTTGTGATTTATGGCATGCCAACCACTTTAATAAACACATCGTATAGTTATATCATGTCATCCTATTTACATAGTCATCATATATTGAAGCATGTCATTCTATCCTGTTTAGTTAGCCATCATACATGTGAAATTGTGTCATGCTATCATGTTTAATTAGCCATCATATATGCGAAATTATGACTTGCTATTCTGTTTGGTTAGACAACTTAAATGTGAATTATTTCATGCCCTGTTTTCTTCCCTACTATCCATTGCACCTGTCTATCTTACGATGTCTGTACATTCAATTACTTTTCTTGTTTATCAGCCATTTCAATTAGAGGGGGTGATGGTACTATCTGTGGGAGTAAAAACATGGTCTTCAGAAAAGATTGTGCTACCTGTCGATGGAGATAGAACTACGGTTGTACTTACCCAAGAACCAGCCCCACCACACATAACCTAGACTCACGCAGATTGTACCCCTACCCAGTTGGACAGAGAACTAGCTACACCCCTTCTAACCACAACCCCAGCAGATGGTAACCCAGTTCCCGTTGACACAGCACCGTCTCGACCACAGAACACCCAAACATGAGCAGTTAGTAAGGCAACTGCAGTGCCCAAAGCATGAGGACCACCACTCCGAACCCCAAGTCAACGCTTAAAGCAGAAGAAGAATTGTTCTCAGGTCAGCTTCTGTAGCTATGGTTAATACTACTTTGCTCTTACATCACTATATTACTCATACCAACTAATTTCAAATTTGAAGGATGCAATTGAAACTCCAAAGGCGCAACAGGTATGTTTTAAACCTGTCTCTTTAACGTGTTTGTTGTTGTAACTTGCTCTATGTTGATTTCAGTTTCAATTGAATAAACAGTTATGTTCTCATGCCATGCACACAAGTGTTGTTATTGTTGTGTAGTTTCCCACACTTATATTCTGTCTATGCTGCTTTGTCTTAAATAGATATGATTCGAACTGTATCTATCTGGATTTGGCAACATAAAATAGAATGATATAGACCATACAGTGACCATACTACATAGATATATGTTTGTTTCATGTTGTTATCCTGTCCACCTTACTACTGACTAGTTTACCAAAATGAGCTTCATATACTACATTATAAACCTGTGATGTGTTTGTTTGTTTCTCTTTTAGAACACGGATAAAATATTGGAGAAGAGTATCCCGTTATGCAATGGTGAAGGAAGTAATGAAGATAAGGTTCAAGATAGTGACACATCCCTGCTGTTCTCCAAGAAAGCTGATAAAAACTATATTGAAGACACTGAGACAACCCAAAAGTCCTGTCTTGATGTAGTGTTTGAGTTACTGGCTACTACTGCTGGCACCAGCTCTTCGAACTCACTGCCTGAATCAGTTCGGCTTATTGAGTCTCAACTTCAAGTTGAAAGACATCAATCAGATGTTATGCGATAGGAAGTCAAGGATCGAGGAAGTCCTGCGAATTCAGATGCATACTTTCGGTGCAACAGACAAGTCTTTGGAGGATTTAAGTGCCAAACAAGAGAAAGTTAATAAGCTTGCTAAGCATCTTGACAGCATTATGGGTACCCAGGATATTGTTTCTTGAGCTCTTCTGAAGTGGTTTCAGTTCTGTACTTGTCTTGCTGCGGCATTTATATGCTGCTTTGTTCCCTATATTTGCACTGGTGGCGTACTTTGATGCCTAGTAGATGTAATATGTGTAATAGCCGTGATAGCCTTGTGTAAGTTGCTTGCTAATTTATTTCCTTATTGTCTTGTTTATTTGTTTTCTTGTAGTCAGTGCAGTCTTTTTCTGTGGTTTTTGAGTGGCTGCAATAACCTATTTTTTAAAACTAGACCACAATAACCATGGGCTACATATTTACTGTAGTTAACATGGGCCTCCTACGGGCCGTAGAAACAATGGGCCTTATACGGGCCGTAGACATAATGGGCCATCTACAGTCTATATCATCAATGGGCCTTCTACGGGCCGTATGATCGGTTGGCCAAACATGGGCCAATAACAGACCACATTATGGCCGTAAATGGGTTAGAGTTGAAACCGTTTGTTCATGGGCCAACCATAACGGGCCGTCGTTAATCGGCCGTATTTGATGACGCTATGAAAACGGCCCAACGTATTAACGGGCCACAAATGGGCCGACTGTAACCATGGGCTGAATTTGGCCCACAAGTAGAAAATGACAGTAACGAGCCGTAAGTAAACAAATGCTGGAAATGAGCCCAAGAATAAATGGGCCCTGTCGGTGTCAAAACCGGCGGGTCTCGTGTAGGGGGTCCAGAACTGTGCGTCTAGGCGGATGGTAACAGGAGACAAGGGCCACGATGTTTTTACCCAGGTTCGGGCGCTCTCGATGGAGGTAAAACCCTACTCCTGCTTGATTAATATTGATGATATGGGTAGTACAAGAGTAGATCTACCACGAGATCAGAGAGGCTAAACCCTAGAAGCTAGCCTATGGTATGATTGTTGTTGTCTCTCCTCTATCGACTAGCCTGGCCTCGGTTTATATAATGCACGAGAGGCCTAGGATAACAAGAGTTCTAGCCGAATACGCCCGTGGGGAGGAGTCCTTGTCTTGATCGCCAAGTCTTGTGGAATCTTCCTTGTATGCGGCAGCTATCCGGACTGGCCCATGAGTATATGGCCATGGGGGTCCTCGGCCCAATCTAACAGATCGGGAGATGACGTGGTGAGAACCCCCTAGTCCAGGACACCGTCAGTAGCCCCCTGAACCGGTCTTCAAGTTTAGGGACGCTCCTCGATTCTTCCGAACCGTTCTTCATCTTCAGTCGTCGGTCTTGAAAACTGGTTCAACAAATCTTCTCATCTTTGATCTTGAGGATCGCCAAAATGCATTCGATGAGTTTACACATCGGGTATCCGAGGAGCCCCTTTAAGTTTCCGGCCTTTATCAATGCCTTGTTATTTTTATGCCACACCTCGGGTTTGAAGTCGTTCCCAGGCGGCAGCGTCCGAGCTCCAACGCCGGACTGCATTCGAGGTATCTTTT
The DNA here is from genome assembly GCA_021605205.1 of Aegilops longissima. NCBI lineage: Eukaryota > Viridiplantae > Streptophyta > Magnoliopsida > Poales > Poaceae > Aegilops > Aegilops longissima. Next base: position 271,829,426 of record CM038677.1, read on the forward strand.
GCAGCCGAGCACCAACGCCAGACCGCTTCCCAGCTCTAACGCCGGAATGTATCCAAGCTCCAACGCCAGACTACGTATCCGAGCTCCAACGCCGGACTGTATCCGAGCTCCGACGCCGGACTATGTATCCGAGCTCCAACGCTGGACTGTATCCGAGGTGTCGAAATCACCTTGGTTCAAAGAAGTTTGAAGGAGTTTAGTCGAGCTTAATGCGAAATGCCTCTATGGAGCCAGCCACAAGCGCCCGAGCTTTATGCGGACTGCTTCGAGGTGGTGCACCACCCGAATGTGGGCGATTTTGTCAATATTTTTGATTGGTGCAATTTATTCTCTGCCGAGATACATACCCAGTAGCCCTCAAGGTGGTTATCGGTCTAAAACCGAGATGCACATGAAGGATGACATAAGACCGCTGATCCCGTAGCTGCTTTGAGACTCAAAGTTGATTTGCAAAATCGGTCCGAGGATCAAGTCCTAACAGCAAAATACTTGGGACACAAAAAGCGGCGTGCTCAGTCCTCAAGACTCAGGTTGGGTGCGGCCGACCAACCTGAGGATCAAAATCTCCTCGAGATCAGTATTACACTTAAAATTTTCTGCATTGGACGAGCAATGCAGTAGCCCCGAGACACTGGTCGGGTGGCAACACCGATCGAGGATCGATGTGCCCCTTTAATATTTGTAAATAATAAGCCCGAAGCCCCGTAGCCCCCGAGCCTTAATGCGGGCACGAGTGGCCGAATTAAGGATTGATATCCATAGTAAAATCACAAACTATGTGTAATGACTCTATGTATCCAAGTACTTTACGTCATTAATGCTCGGTTCCGCATTGTACAAAACTTTGTTGAACGACCATCGGCTTCCACCTCCTCGGCCAATAGCCGAGGAGTGTTTGTCCTACTTTATAAAGCCTTTATGAGGGCAAAGATTTACAACAAACTAGGCAATCTGGCCATACGGTTTTATAAACAAAGGTACGCAGAGAGATATGTTATATTACTGTTTAATAGAAGAAATGTCTTCCAAAGAAAATAGTCCCGCTATTGGTTCCTTTCTTTGGGTTGTCATGCTAAGCATGATCATGAAACCTCAGCTCCAATGTAAGAGCAAAATATCGAGGATTTAGTGTAGGAGGCCAGTTAGTAGCCCCCGGTAGTGTTCGGCGATAGTCGAGGTCAAGCCGTAAACACTTTGGCCATTGTTATGAATGGCCCGTCGTTTAACACCGTCATCGGATCGCTGACCAGTTTACGCTTATTGTGACAGTCAGTTTTCGGTTTTCTCCACTGAGGTGCTTAACCATGTGAGCTGGAAGCACAATCGCAGTGGTTCTCCCTTTGCACACCTAGCCGAACAAAGCGGAACGTAGGAGGCAAGCGCAGGAGCCGGGCAACCCAACTATTGACCGAAGACACAATTCGATACCGATGCATATATAGCAATATCCGAGAATGTGTTTGCCGAATCTCGAAAGGTGTCCGGCGTTGCTGTGCGAGACTTGTGCAGAAAACACACAAATAGTTTAAAAAGTGCCATAAGCTTGGAAAACCAAAAAACGTCAGTGAAAACTTGACGTCCGAACGAGATCAAGTGTTCGGTGCCAATCCGAAAATTGGCCTTAGCAAAAGAAGTGCTTCTGTCGTGCTTTAACATGATACATCCTATATCAAGACTTCAAGCGGGTCAGCCTACGGCTTCAACCTCCTATCCCGAGGGCGGAGTACTGCTCATTAGGCCAGTTTAGCAAACTAAACTCTAGCGGCTTTGAGAGAGAAATTAGGCTCCCCGGCTAGTGACCACACGCTCGTGTCGAAAAAAGGAGTGATAGATAATAATAATAATAATAATAATAATAATAATAATAATAATAATAATAATAATAATAATAATAATAATAATAATAAAACTTTGCAACGACTAAGAAGAAGAACACTTATCATAAAACGGCTCATATAAATTTAAGAGCCCCCAAGTGACTTGGGTAAAAGAATGATTGCATGTACCGAAGTACTTATATCATATCTATGTTCAACCGAACATTAAACGCTTCTTAACCGACCGTCGGCTTCTCCATCTTCGGTCAAGGACCGAAAAGTGTTATGTACTCCATCTGTCGAGAATATCGACGGTGTTTCCAATAACCAGGCAATCAGGCCATAAGGTTGTAATGCAAAGCGCTCGGGAACTTATGCTATATTATGCGAAGTGTAAGAAGCATCTTCGAAGAAAATAGTACCCCCACCGATACCTTTCTTCGGTGCTCATTGTTATTATGAGACTTGTGCAATAGATTTTTTTGTACTCATGAGTTCCGTTGTGTGCTCACCATCATTGAAAACTATAAGAGCGCTAGCTTTCGGCTTCACCCAGTCTGAGGTCCGGCTCGGATGACCCGATCGTGACAATCGCAGAGGTGCTCCCTTTACTCCCTAGCCGAACAATCGGGAACGTAGGGGTAAACACAGGAGCGAGGCAACCCAGCTTGCAAATCGCTTAAGTCAATATGGTGCATATTGTGGCGTAATACACGAATAAGGAACGAAGCCGTACAAGTATAATCATATGCAAGAGGAAAAGCTTCATGAAAGAAGCCCCCAAATGAATTGGGTATTTGAATTTATGTGTCACAAACAAAGTTTGGACAAGAAAATTTTTTACAAGGAACATTTTTCCAAAAAAGTATAATGCTTGGTCGAACCGAACACAAGTTAGAAATTAAAGCTTTGAGCATGAAAGCGACTTAGCTGGTTAATGTGTTCGGTATTGATGACGCGGTCCGAGCTTGATACGGGACAAGGTTCCATCCCCCAAGTAGGTCCCGAGGTAGCGGAGCGGAGAGCTCGACATGCCGAAGTGGTGACATAGCACGGTCAATGCAGACCGGCAGAGTGACGCCGAAGTCCCGGATCATTTTCCCGCACAAAATGGTGCAAACCGGAGATAATAGTAATAATGATAATTAAAAAATTGTTGCATAATAAATAATTTATGCAAAGTGAGTAATAAAAGAAATATGGCTGGCGCCAAGTCAATGTCGATCAGGCGTCGGCGTGATCTTGGTAAAGGCGTGGCAAAGCCTGAATTCACAGGTTGGTCCGAGCTCCGGATGCGGCGTTCGCCGGACTATGTACGGAAACTAACCGAACCACCATGCGACTGCCGTTAATGCGACCACCATTTGATAGACCTGTGTACATATGATGGACAAACCGGAGTAATAATTCCTTGGGAAAAATGAACCCAAACAAGCAAAAAATACTGCGATTAGTAGCACCTGGTTTATTTGTTGTAGCAATCCGAAGGAAGGTGATTCCCAAAATTGGGACTTGATCTGCGCACCCATTGCCTGATGGGCGATAAAACAATGGCATGGCAATGCTGGCAAAGGTTGGCTCGCCGAGGCAAAGCCCTCGGTCCACCTAACGTGACGGAGCTGGTTGACTAGTGACGCCGAAGTGTCCGGAGTAGGTTGATGAAGAGATGGCGAAGCCCCCGGTCCAGCCGAGATGTCGAAGTAGGTCGGTGTGATGGACACCAGCTTGAAAAGCAATAGTGCGGCCCTGCCGATGCAGGTCGTGACATGGTCGATGCCGGCTTGATGAAGCGACAGTGCGGCGATGCCGGTATGCCCGCTCCATGTAATCCGTGGGGCGGCGATGTTGGTGATGATTTATCCTTCGTGATGCCGGACTCTTGTTCGGCTTGCCGAGATGATGATCCGACGAAGTTGAGCTCGGCTCAACAAAGTGACGACGTGTCTAGCGCAGGTCGACGGTACCGTGGAGCAATATTGCGGACTGGTTTGACACCAAAGATGATGTTGAAGATCATGTTCAAAAGATTTTAAAGTTAGTGGGATGTGTTGGGAACAAAACACAATACCCCATACAAAACTTCCTTCAAAAGGATGTCCAAATCCCGTTAAGTAAAAAGGGCGAACTCGGGTCGGATTTGTTTTCGCGTAGAAAACAGATCCGAAAAGTGATGCACTAATCGGAAGGTTCCCGGAGTTTGGACGGTCGGATCGAGCTGAAATTTTGAGGGGTGGTAGATATAGGAATTACGCAGTTGATCAACGGTTGGATATTTCAAAGGAGGTCCGAGCTAGAAGCTGCACACCACGCCCTAAACTCGTCCAGATTTGACAGGGCTCCGGTATATCGTAGATTGCCGGAGATTCCTCCATCGGAACTCAACGAAATTTAGCATGGCTGTTGTACATGTAATTCCGCACTATTCCACCGAAGCAATTGTCAAATCGATGCTCGAGGAGGCGGTGATGGCGGATACAAGTTCACCGTCCAGAAAAACAGCACGGTCGCCCGAGGGCAATGTTGACGTTGAGCCCCTGGGCTCCCTGGATGATTCCTCCATGATCTTGATAGAGATTGGAGCTGATGTTGGTGAAGGCCCTCATCCGAACATGACGATCGGAGGTAGGGCGCAGTCCTTGGTCGAACCAAGGTGACCAATGAGCTGGTGACGAAGATGCGAAGTCGCGCTTGATCTGCGCAGCGAGCCATCACCTTTGCCGAACAAACAGCGGAACTCTCAATGAAAGCACCAATGTCGGTGTCAAAACCGGCGGATCTCGGTAGGGGGTCCCGAACTGTGCGTCTAGGCGGATGGTAACAGGAGACAAGAGACACGATGTTTTACCTGTGTTCGGGCCCTCTCGATGGAGGTAAAACTCTACTCCTGCTTGATTAATATTGATGATATGGGTAGTACAAGAGTAGATCTACCACGAGATCAGGGAGGCTAAACCCTAGAAGCTAGCCTATGGTATGATTGTTGTTGTCTCTCCTCTATCGACTAGCCTGGCCTCAGTTTATATAATGCACGAGAGGCCTAGGATAGCAAGAGTCCTAGCCGAATACGCCGGTGGGGAGGAGTCCTTGTCTTGATCGCCAAGTCTTGTGGAATCTTCCTTGTATGCGGCAGCTGTCCAGACTGGCCCATGAGTATAGGGCCATGGGGGTCCTCGGCCCAATCTAACAGATCGGGAGATGACGTGGTGAGTACCCCCTAGTCCAGGACACCGTCAGGCCCTGAGAAGGCCAAAAGATAACATGGGCTAGAAACGGCCCAACGGAATAATGAGCCGTTAATGGGTATAAAGTGATACACTCTTCATTACGGGCCAGTTTCACCACGTGTCGTTAATGGGTATAAAGTGATACACTGTTCATTACGGGCCAGTTTTACCACGGGCCGTTAATGGGCCGAGAGTTACAAAGGGCCTCATATGGGCCTGAAAGGATCGAGAAGAGGTGTCTAGAGGGGGTGAATAGACTCTAATCAAGAAAAGTTGCAGTTTTTAATTCTTTAGGTTGATGTGGAGTTTTTAGCACAAGTTTAAGCATTCACAGTACATATCAAGCAAGCATGACAAAGAATATATAAGCAGCGGAAAGTAAAGCATGCAAGTTGCAAGAATGTAAAGGGAAGGGATTGGAGTGTGCAAACGCAATTTGGAGACACAGAGATTTTTTATCCGTGGTTCCGATAGGTGGTGCTATCGTACATCCACGTTGATGGAGACTTCAACCCACGAAGGGTAACAGTTGCGTGAGTCCACGGAGAGCTCCACCAACGAAGGGTCCACGAAGAAGCAACCTTGTCTATCCTACCATGGCTGTCGCCCACGGAGGACTTGCCTCACTAGGGTAGATCTTCACGAAGTAGGCGATCTCCTTGCCCTTACAAACTCCTTGGTTCAACTCCACAATCTTGATGGACGCTCCCAAGTGACACCTAGCCAATCTATTAGACACCACTCTCCAAGAAGTAACAAATGGTGTATTCATGATGAACTCCTTGCTCTTGTGCTTCAAATGATAGTCTCCCCAACACTCAACTCTCTCTCACGGGATTAGGATTTGGTGGAAAGAAGATTTGAGTGGAAAGCAACTTGGCGAAGGCTAGAGATCAAGATTTATGTGGTTGGAATGGAATATCTTGACCTCAACACAAGTGTAGGTGGTTCTCTCTCAGAAAATATGTGTTGGAAGTGTAGGCATGTTATGATGGCTCTCTCCACGAATGAAGAGTGGGTGGAGGGGTATATATAGACTCCACACAAAATCTAACCGTTACACACAAATCACCAAACTCGGTGGGACCGATTCAGAGAACTCGGTCAGACCGATTTGGTTCATAATGTGACCGTTAGGCATTTCGGTGGGACCGAATGGATCAACTCAGTGGGGCTGATGTGCTAGGGTTAGGGTAAATCCTCATCTCGGTTTGACCGATTACTCAAACTCGATGGGACCGATTTGGGTAATAAGCAAAACAGAGAGTTGGCCAAGCAAACTTGGTGGGGCCGATTGCATATCTCGATGGGACCGAAATTATTGCAATAGGCAACAGAGAGTTTGCAAGCCCATCTCGGTGAGACCGGGATCCCATCGGTGAGGCCGAATTGATTTGGGTTTCTAGCAGTGGCTATGTCAACTGAACTTGGTGGCTCCGGATGGAAAGAATCGGTGGATCTGAGTTTGACTTTTGGTTTGGGACATATGTGGATATGAGAAAGTGGTTGAGGGCTTTGGAGCATATCACTAAGCACTTTGAGCAAGCAAGCCATTAAGCAACACCTCATCCCCTCTTAATAGTATTGGCTTTCCTATGGACTCAATGCGATCTTGGATCACTAAAATAGAAAATGTAGAGTCCTGAGCTTTGAGCTTGAGCCAATCCTTTGTCTTTAACATATCAAAGGGGTTCCACATCCTCTAGTCCATGCCACTCCATTGTTGAACTTATCTGAAACATACTCGATAGAAGCATTAGTCCAACAAGAGATGTGTTGACATTAATTACCAAAATCACTCAGGGAGCACTTGTGCTTTCAATCTCTCCCTTTTTGGTAATTGATGACAACATACATCAAAGCTTTAGATAAAGGTAAAGAGAATAACAATTAAAACTTTGGAAAGACATATAACATGCATAGGCTCCCCCTATATATGTATGCAGCCATATAAATATGGAATATAGGAGCATGTGAATGCATAAGCATGACAGAGTAAGCCATGTGTTACATGTATCTTGGCTATATGCATCAGAGTAAATTATGTGAATATAGGAAATGTACCTTCATGCTCATGAGTCCTTCTTGCAAACAGTATGTACATCAGCAAGAGATTCTCATGCACATGACTGAGATGCATATACTTACCTTGTAGTATTGAGTTGGCTTAGGAAGGAATGAACCTGAGTAAACAAGGTTAGATAACACAGATACATCTACTAGCCAAAGCAACCAAAAGAAACCACAAGAGTACCAAGACTGGGATGACATGTAGAGAGTGAGTATTGAGTACTCTATTGGATATAGACATGTCCCCAAAGGTAAAGATGTGCAAAGAATTCAAGGATTTCCTTCCCTTAGATGTCTTGCTCCCCCTGAATCTTGCATGGGATATTGGGAGAAGATAGGGAACAGAAAATCAGAGCAAAGAAAATAAATAGAGCTAATGGAAACAATCAAATATGAACATGTCTTTTCCCTCTTAAAGACATGTGACTTCTCTCCTCTTGAACACCAAGCATCTGGGGTTTCTTACACTCTCCCCCTGAGTATTCTCTCCCCCTTTTGATGTGATATCTCTTTAAGCTTTGATGTGATCTCTCTCTCCCCCTTTGACATCAATTTCAAAGAAGGGCTCTTCTGGATCTTTATTACAAATGGGTTTGGTCCTTGAGTCACTAAGCATGTAGAATGTGATGCTGGTAGAGGACAAGAATCATTGAGTGGAGCTGGAGCAGAAAGAATGCAGGAACAAGTGGCAAGCTGTCTTTTCTGCAGCAAAATCGGTAGCACCGAGTTGTGTGCTTCGGTGGCACCGAAGGATTTCGGTTGGGCCGAAGAAAACAAACCGGTGTGACCGAGTTCATCACAGTGAAAACACTTGTCACCTCAGCTCACTAGGCAATTAAGATCTCACAAGGATTTGCAAGGAATTAGCTAAAAGATTTTCAAAGAATTTGATGCAGAGAATGCAGAACACAAAATAAATAGAAAAAGAATCTAGATGAAGTTTTTTTTTTGAAAAGGGGAAATAAATATGCACGAGACAAATGCAAGAGCATGGAGTAACACAAGAGAACTTCATCTAGAATTGGGCTGTGACAAAGTCACCTATGTTAGAGTATATTGACTTAGGAGTCAAGTAAGGGCACTTGATCATAGGTCATACTCATCATTTAAGCTCAAAATGGGGTTACCATTTTTCGTTTAAGCATCTTGATGTATTCACATCTTGTTGAGTTGATTTGCCCCATGACTTGGAGTAAAGCTTCTCTAAGATGAAATAACATACCTTGGGTGGTGGTGTTGATCTTGATCATGTAGTTGAACTTGTGTGGGTTGCTCAAGGTTGATGTAGCTCATCAAGAGTTGGGAGCACCTCTTGGAATTTGCGTTCATCTACCTACATGGGTTAGTTTTGCAAGGAAGAGCACTTGTGTATCCAAAATGACAATCATAAAGTTTAACATAGAATTTGTCAAAGGATATATTTGAAGGGTTTTGTGCTTCCTTGTCTTCAACCACCATTGTGTAGAGACTTGGTGGTGTAGAAATTGCTCAGGATATGAGTGAGTTGCAATTTCATGAATTTAAGTTCATCCAAGTACCTACAAGGGTTAGATAGCATGCAAGGGTGCAAATATATCCAAGACATATAGATAGCATCATGAGAGAAGTATCAAGGATTAGTCAAAGGCTCATGCCTTGCATGTATCCAAATGGAGTTCCTACTCCAAGTTTGAAGCATCAATGATGTTCAATTCACCTCTCAAATGGCAAAGACTTTCTCATCAAGCGGTTTGGTGAATATATCCGCTAATTTCTTATCGGTGCGAACATGCTTAAGATCAATGTCCCCTTTGGCAACGCGATCTCGAATGAAATGATGATGAACTTCAATATGCTTAGTTCGAGAATGTTGCACAGGATTGTGAGCAATCTTGATAGCACTTTCATTGTCACAAAGCAATGGAACATGTTTCACATATATCCCATAATCTTTAAGAGTTTGGGTTATCCAAAGTAATTGACCACAACATGAACCAGCGGCAATGTATTCCGCTTTGGCGGTGGTTAAGGATACCAAGTTTTGTTTCTTGGAGGACCAAGACACAAGAGATCTACCAAGAAATTGACAAGTACCCGAAGTGGACTTTGTATCAACCTTTTCTCCGGCATAGTCCGAATCGGAGTAACCAACAAGATCAAAAGAAGACCTCTTAGGATACCAAATGCCAAAATTTGGTGTGTGTATTAAGTATCTCACTATCCTTTTCACAGCCTTAAGATGACACTCTTTAGGGGCTGCCTGATATTGTGCACACATGCACACACTTAACATAATATCGGGACGAGAGGCACATAGATATAACAATGAACCGATCATAGAGCGGTAAACTTTTTGATCAACCGGTTCACCGTCCTTAGTCAAGTCAAGATGTCCACTAGTAGGCATGGGTGTAGACATACCTTTGCATTCTTTCATATTGAACTTCTTGAATAAGTCCTTGGTGTACTTTGTTTGAGAAACAAAGGTACCTTCCTTAGTTTGCTTGATTTGCAAACCAAGAAAGAATTTGAGTTCACTCATCATAGACATCTCAAACTTCTCCGACATTAGCTTTCCAAACTTCTCACTAAAATGAGGGTTAGTCGAACCAAATATAATATCATCAACATAAATTTCGCACACATATAGTTCTCCATTAACCCTTTTAGTGAAAAGAGTAGAATCAATTTTTCCAATTTCAAAGCCTTTTTCAATAAGGAACTTGGTCAAGCATTTATACCACGCTCTAGGAGCTTGTTTAAGACCATAAAGGGCTTTGTGAAGTTTGTAAACATGATTAGGTTTCTTAGGATTGACAAAGACGGGAGGTTGCTTAACATAAACTTCCTCCTCAATTTCACCATTTAGAAAAGCTCTTTTAATGTCCATTTGGTACAAGGTGATATCATGGTGATTAGCATAAGCAAGTAAGATGCAAATGGACTCAACTCTAGCAACTCCATACCTTCGACTTGAGTGTAGCCTTGGGCGACTAGGCACGCTTTATTGCGGACGACTTGACCATCTTCATCTTGTTGTTGCGAAACACCCATTTGGTACCAATGATGTTGTGGTTGTTGTCGGGCTTCTCGACCAATGTCCACACTTGGTTTCTCTCAAAGTTGTGTAGCTCTGCATGCATAGCATTAATCCAATCCGGATCTTCCAATGCTTCTTCAACCTTCATAGGTTCAATGCTAGAGATGAATGAGTAATGTTCACAAAAATTAGCTAAACGAGTTTTAGAGCGAGTGATTCTCCCGGTTTGGATATCATTGTAGATTTATTCGACGGGATGGTCTTTGGTGACTCTTGCTCGAACTCGTGGGAGCTTTGGCTTGGCTCGGGGTGGAACATCCTCTTCATCTTCTTATTCTTCTTGGTCTTCTTCATTGTTGCCGTTGTCATTCTATTGTCGTGGTGGAGAAGGAGGTTGTTGATGTTCATCTTGGTGTACTTCCTCGTTTTCTTCGTCTTGGTGTGTCCCACTTGTGGATGCTTCCGTATCAATTCTTGGTTCACCTTGTCGTGAGATGGAAGCTTCCACTTGGACGGACGAGGTAGTCTCCTTCACCTCCATTTGACGAATCTTTCCAATAGATAAGTCTTGGATTGCTTCCGAAGGGTCTTTTTCTCCTACATCAATTGGCAATTGCTCTACTTGCGAGCCGTTAGATTCATCAAACTTCACATCTACCATCTCTTCAACATTTCGGGTGAAATTGTTGTAGACACGGTAAGTGTGAGAGTTTGAGCCATAACCAAGTAGGAAACCTTCATGAGATTTAGGAGAAAATTTAGAACGACGATTCTTATCAAGAATGTAGCACTTTGAGCCGAATACTCGAAAGTATCCAACTTGGGGTTTGTTACCGGTGAGGAGCTCATATGCCGTCTTGCCGAGTAGCTTGTGAAGATACAAGCGATTTGGTGCATGACAAGTTGTCTCAACCGCTTCTGCCCAAAAGTGTTTTGGAGTCGTGTACTCATCAAGCATCGTTCTTGCCAGCTCAATAAGAGTCTGGTTCTTTCTCTCAACAACTCCATTTTGTTGAGGCGTGTACGTAGCCGAGAACTCGTGTGAAATCCCTTCTTCGTCAAGAAAGGTATCCACATTTGCGTTCTTGAACTCCGTTCCGTTGTCGCTCCGAACCTTCTTGATCTTCACGTCAAATTGATTTTGAGCCTTCCTAGCGAAGTTTTTGAAGATCTTTTGGACCTGCGATTTGTCATCAAGAAAGAACACCCACGTAAATCTTGAAAAATCATCAACTATGACTAGACCAAATGAGTTACCACCGAGACTCTTGTAGGCATTGGGACCAAAGAGATCCATGTGAAGTAGCTCGAGTGGTCTTCTCGTGGTCATGATGTTCTTCACGGGGTGACTCCCTCCAACTTGTTTTCCTGCCTGACAAGCACTACAGAGTATATCCTTGTCAAATATGACATCTTTTACTCCAAGGATATGATCACCTTTAATAAGCTTATCAAGATTTCGCATGCCCACATGACCTAGCCTTCTATGCCACAACCGGCCTTTAGAAAATTTAGCAATTAAGCAAGTTCTAGGTTGAGCCTTTTTAGTGAAATCAACAATGTAAAGATCACCTCTACGTATACCGGTAAAGACCATTTTATGATTGTCTCTTCGAAACACTTGGCAATCTACCTCAGTAAATAGGACATTGAAACCGAAATCAGCAAGTCTAGATACTGAAAGTAAATTGCACCCAAGAGATTCAACGAGCGTGACATTTTGTATGGATCTATCATGTGAGATGGCCACCTTACCTAGGCCAACCACCTTACCCTTTGAGTTATCACCAAAGGTGACATACTTTCGAGGGCCGTGTTTTTTAGCAAGCTCACGGAACATATATTTGTCTCCGGTCATATGATCAGTACATCCACTATCAAGGACCACTACAAAAAAAATACACTTCCGTGATGATACGTGTTTGTCACAGTAGGTCGCGTTTTTTGTCATGCATGTACATCCATGACAAATTTATGACAGAATCAAGATAGTCATACTTGTGCTGTCGTAGAAGTGTTCCATGACATTACCAAAATTATCATCACGAAAGTGTCCACTTCCATGACGATAAACCGCGCGTCATAGAAGTGCTTTCGTCAAGGGTGACCGACACGTGGCATCCACCGTAACGGAATGCCGTTAAGCTATCGGGTCAGGTTTTGGATCCGATACCCCGTTAACAGCCCCGACCAATGGGGATTTTCCACGTGTAAAATCATCATTGGCTGGAGGAAACACGTGTCGGCTCATCATTGGGACAGATGTCATCCACTCATTGGACAGAAGGCGCCTATGATACGTCGACACGTAGCACGGCCCAACAGAGGCCCATTCCTGTGAAAAGGCCGGCTCATTTTACTTGGTCAAAAAGTGGCGGGCCGGCCCATGTAAAGCCAGTTAACGACTTGTTCGCATATAGCCCATTTACAGCCTGCTAACCCAAGGCCCGTTATGCCCTATCCGAATTAGGCCCAGTAGCGTCATCTGGGCCACCCAATATGATTCCAGCCCATTTTCACTTCTGGCCCATGTATGGCCCATGACGTCTTTCGGCCCATATGAGGCCCTATGTAACTCTTCGCGTATTAACGGCCCGTGGTGAAACTGGCCCGTAATGAACAGTGTATCACTTTACACCCATTAACGGCCCATGGTGAAACTGTCCCATAATGAATAGTGTATCACTTTATACCCATTAACGGCCCGTTATTCCGCTGGGCCGTTTCCAGCCCATGTTATCTTTAGGCCTTCTCAGAGTCCATTTATTCTTGGGCTCATTTCCAGCATTCGTTTACTTACGGCCCGTTCTCGCTATTTTACGCTTGGGCCTAATTCACCTAATGGTTACAATCGGCCCGTTTGTGGTCCGTTAATCGTTGGGCGTTTTCATAGCGTCATCAAATATGGCCTATTAACGATGGCCCATTATGGTCGGCCCATGAACGGACGATTCCAACTCTAGCCCGTTCTACGCCATAATGCGACTGTTATTGGCCCATGTTTGCCAATCCATCATCTTGCCGTATAAGGCCCATTGATGATACTGACCGTAGAAGGCCCATTGTTTCTCTGACCCGTAGAAGGCCCATCGTTTCTACGGCCCGTAGGAGGCCCAAAGTCACTACAATAAATATTAGCCCATGGTTATTGTGGCCTAGTTTTAAAAAATAGGTTATTGCAGCCACTAGCAAACCGCGGAAAAGAACTGCAATGACTACAAGAAAACAAATAAACAAGACAACAAGGAAATAAATAAGCAAGCAACTTACGCTAGGCTATCACGGCTATCACACATATTACATCCATTGGGCATCAAAGTTCGCCACCAGTGGAAATAAACACGCCGACAAAAGAATATACAAAACTGAGAGCACTTCAGAAGGCACTAGGCCTGGCCAGGTTAGGTCCCCCAAACAGCTGAAGAAGCTGAGTAGACCTCAGTTGTGTCAACGATAGATGCATCAACACTAGATTTAAGGCATGATGGTGTGCACGGCAGTCCTCTGACATCTTCATTGCATCTTTAATTTCAAGTCGGAGCTGAGCTGAAGCAAGCCTTTCTGCTTTAAGTTGAGACTGAAGAAGTCGAACTGATTGAGGCAGCGACTGCACAGAGGTTGTCTCACACCTTCTGGTGAGTAGCTTCAACTCACTGTCTTCATCCAGACAGGACCTTGGGGTCATCTCGCTATCCTCAAGATGGTTTGGCTCACTATCTTCCCTAAAGTTCTGCCTAGCGTAAGAGATACGAGACTGAAAGAGAAACAAGGAGACACGTGACAGGTTTCACAATTATATAAGCAAATAAATGGATCTGTTCTGCATAAGGAACATGTTTTACAACTACAATTTGAAACTGGTAGTTGTTGCAAACATCCAATCAGATGTAAACAGCAAAGCAAATAGCTGTGGAGGAAATGATTCCTATCCAAATCTATACTATAACAAAGTTTGAATGCTTGAGAAGGATGAACTTACATTACATGTTAACACGGGCTGGACAAAGCCCTTCTCCATGTTGATGGAAGGATAATTAAATAAATTCCCCAAAGAAAATTCTTTATAAGCGTTGCCATTATTCTACATTTTGCAAAGAGTAAATATAGATCAAATAATATTGGAAGAAACAGAGGATAATAAAGCTCAGGTCCAAACTGATGATACATAATCAAATAGAAATTAATTAAGTACAACGTTACAAGGCAAAAGGGAGAGAGGTACTGACAAGAGAAATGCGGAGCCCATTGTTGTTTTGAGATCGTATGATCCTTTGAGCAAGGAGATTCATCTGAAATTAGTTTTCATACAAGAGAGAAGGTAAGGCACAAGTAGAAATTTAGGAGTTCAAATTTTGAATTGATATCATAGACAGTACCTGACGCTGGGCTCCCAGCAGTTCTAATAGGGGTTTTCCCACTGGAGTAGGGGTAAAGTGTGGTACAGTTGGGCCTGTGTTTTCTGTGGCTGCTGATCTATCTGATTTAACAGGTATCACTACCTTTTCCAAATACCTAGTTTGTAATCCTTGAGGATCTGCACTCACCCTCTTCCTTTTGGACATCTATTACGAAAGAACAACATTTGACTAGAAAAACATAGTGTGACGACACATGGAATAGGTACAGAAAATAGATAGGTATGGAATATACTCATATATGATGCTTAAACTAAGAAGATGGTGTAACAAAGTAGAATTAATGCAAGAGGTCAGATGCAAAATATGTGCGACCAATACAACTTTGCAAAGTTAGAGCAAGCACCTTGATGGGTGAATAAGATAGGCCATCCTCCACCATGCCAAGTTTGTTAGCCAGTGGATCGTTCCGCAATATTCCTCTCGTGCGCCCATTCTCATATTCATTTTGATAATGTTCAATATCTGACATGCATGAAAACATAAAAACAAGTGAGAATTTCTTTGTAATGTAGAAGTGATTCTAATCCAATACTGCCTTCCTGTAAACCCCTTTGTGCTATCTCTGCAATTCTTTTAAAAGATGCCATGCATGCTGTAATTTGTTGTGTGCATTAATATAATGTGGCCTACTACTCAAAATATGAGAGCTCCAGAAATGATGACACTTCGCAGATGATAGCTTCAACATATAGTAAAGAAGAACAAGTCGACCTGACCTGACAGATTAAAAATATACTAAGGGAGAACAACTCGACATGACCAGTCGACCGCAAGAGAAGAGTATCATCTTAAAGAAGAGCAGAAGAGCAAGCAGATTGAAGATATTACAAGTCTTTCAATACAATGTCGGTTGGCCACCCATGATGAACCAAAGCGCACAGAGAAATACTATTCTTTCCGGTCTCTCCATATGTGGCTCACATGCATTTCGAAACTAAAGTAGGAACATTTAGCTAACCAATTAAACATCTCTCAGTTTTATTAATATCAACAATAATATCAGATATGAATTTTGGAATGTTATAATAATTAAAATATATGATTGTTTGATTGATTATTGAGTGATCGATTGAGTGAAATTGATTGGAATTTTAAACTTTGAAGTTTTGTTGAGAGGGAATAAAAGGACTTTCCAAAAAAAGTTTCTGTTTGAAAATATTTGAATTTGGAAATATTTCAAACTTCATGCCACTCAATGATCCTCATGATTTCTTCAATGAAAGAGAGTGGGAAGTAAAGAGAATTTTCATTTTGAATTTGTCATTTAAATTTTGTTTTTAACTCAAAGTGGCATTTGACTTTTATTCAAAAACTTTTCTGACAAAGAACACTTGAACAAAAGTGTTGAGAGGGACTAACATGACACCCCAAAAATGTTGGAATGTTTTTTCCATAGAGTTTTGAAAGTCATTTGGATTTTTGTTTGAATTTTAAAAAAATGATTTTTTTCAAAAAGTATTTTATTTGCCCCTGGAAAATATTCCATTAAATTGGGATTATTTTTCTGATCGTTTTGATATATAATACTCCTATATTTTATTTTTTTAAATGATTTTTATTTGCGGAATCTTCTTGAAAAAGAAAGGTATTTTTGTTTTGGGCCAAATCCGGCCCGATCGTGCCAGATCATCTCCTTCCTCACAAACGGGATTCCGTTCCCGAACACAGACGCGTCGGCCATCGCCGGAGATCGCGGGATTCACGAAATCCCTTGCCCCCTCCTCCAAACCGACCTGCCCCCCTATAAATGGCCACCTTCCGCACCCATTCCCGCCCCTAGAACCGCCTCTCCTCACCCAACACTACCGCGCCACCTCGCCGGAGTTCGTCGGACCACCGCCGCCATTGCCACCCCGCCCCACAACCTCCGGCCCTCCCTGCCACCCTCCGCCGCCACCAGACGCTCCGCCCCGCTCCGCTGCCCCCGCCCGTCCCCTCGCCTCGCCCAGAGGACCACCGGAGCCACGCCGCCGGAGCCCCTCGCCGGAACAGTTACAGTAACCCCGACCAGCTTTTTTTTTCGTTCTGTTTTTAAAACAGAATAGTTTCAATCTTGTAAAATCCGCAGTTAATTATCTACGAGGTATTTTTGAGTAATTCCAACTGCCTTGGATCACAAATTTTATGAAGTTTCTGTTAGTTCAATTGTATTTCATACTTGAGCATTTTAAATTTGTGTTTTTATGAATTTTCTCAAATCCCTAGATTTGAGTTATTTTGGCTTAGGAATATTATTTTTGACCGATTCTTTTTGCTGCTGGTTACTTATTAGACTAGCTACGCAGTAGTGTTTAGTTTGCATGTTAGTGTGTTAGTTAGATTAGCTTTTTATTGTAAACAGTACTGTTTACTCTGTTTTTAGTACTGTTCATAGTTTAATTATTATTAATTAGTTTTAATTAGTTTCTTTTGCTAGTTTCGCCAGTGTGTCATATATTCTGTTGTTTAACAGTAGGTAATTTCTAGGATTTATTAGACTTAGTATTCTTGAGGTTCTAGGTGTTGTTTGTTGTATGACTAGTTGCTAGCAATAGAAATAGTGTTAGAGGTTCTAGGTACTATTAGAATTTTATTATAGGAAAAATACTTTATGTTAATTAGTGAATAATTATTTTTACCTTGTGTTAAGTATTTTTTTTTGTTTTAGGCTTTTTACTTGTTGTTAAGTAGAGTTGTTGTGGTGTAGATTAGCCCTATAAGTTTATTTGAGTGATTTGGATTTTTATTTGGTTTTTACCTTCGATCCTATTTCGATTCCGTTGTTATTTTGATTGTTATGATTGAGTGCTAGAATGATTGCTTATGTGAATACTATGCTTGCTTGTATAGATTTCATCGGAGAGTGACGACTAGTTTTTCAAGTTTTTGAGAGCGATAATATCTTCACCAACTAACCAGGCAAGTTCACTTTGACCATTTTTTTCATACCTATGTGTTTTATTGCATCTAGTGTCATCTTCGCAACAATCCCTCCAGTAGTGATATTGAATCCTTGTAGTTGAGTAGTATGCATGAGGTAGGAACCCATCACCCTGTTATCAAGCCCGCGACGTTATTTATTTTAATCTACGCTATAGTAGATGGGGTTCGTATGAGTGCTCGGGAGTCGTGTGAGAATGGAGGATCTATGTCAATGACGACAACTCCATGATGGCATCTGTAAGGATTGCATCTTCAAGGCCTCAAGACTTAAGACTCAAGACAAGAATTCAATACACACTACTGGGTGAAGGACGGTTGACGGGCACCCTGGAGCAACCAGTGGATGGCCGGGATGCATGGAGAAGCGCCATGACATCTTGCGGAAAGCTTCACCCAGACTCAAAGAGACGGAAGAATACTTCATGCCCGGAAGCTTACCTGTGCAGCCGCAAGTCACTATGGGCTCTGGCTTGGTTGATCTTAGTTGTGACTCTGGTGGGCGGTGCTAGCAGATGTAGAACTACGGTAGGATTGGATGAGCACCGGACAGTGGTCAGAGGAACTCTTCGGAAGACCATGTTTCGGTCATCTTGTTCTCAAACATCCTAAAGTGCGAGAACGTAAAAATAGGTATCGAATCTTGCGGGTAAAGTGTACAAACCTCTATAGAGGGTTAAAACCTAATCGATTAGCCGTGTCCCCGGTTAGGGTCAATTTGAGCCTCTAGACTTGGATCTATCTCATAACTCTCAACACCGGACTGATAACTTAATTGTGGGCAACTTATGATGATTTGGGCTATGAGACATCAGTTGGCGGAACCATGTCATGATAGAAATAGTGCAGACTCCAGTTATTCCTTTGATGTAGGGAAAATAAAACCAGCTTTTATGCAAAAGAAAACTCAGACACAGAGCCACAAAGCCATATTGCATATAGTATAATTTTATCATCTGTTTTCTCATGTTGTGATCTTGCCGGTATATTCAATGTACTGACCTACACGGCTGCAACTTATCATGTTGCAGATACTTTCTTCCAACGAGTAAGAGTACGGTATAGGGTTATGGTCTACACTCAACCTGCCGATGGCGTTGATGGGACTCCACACCCGACTATTTGTTTCCGCTGTGACTTATGAGGTATATATCAGTTTTACGTTAATTATACATGTGAATGCACTTTGAAATATACATTGATGTACTGTGTGTGCCAGCATACAGATCCAGGGATGGCACAGAAACACAGAGGCTTGACCGTCTGAGGTCGGGTCGCTACAGATATGGTATCAGAGCACATGTTGACTGTAGGACGTGACCCTAGAAATCTGAAAGCTCCTAGGACAGGAAATCTTTAAAACTTTATTTTCAAAAGAATCCATTACTTCTAATCTTTTCTAATTTTATCAAATATCCTCTCCTACCTCAAATAGTTAGAATACTTTCCCTTTTGACCACACGGAGGATCAACTGAAGCCGCTCCAAGAAGGACAAGATATCAGATAATTGATGGCCTCTTCAAAGTAAAGAGGAGTTGACCATGTATTATAAGAGTTGAAGCTACTCCAGTTGAAGACTCCGACAACTTGAAGAATCGGAAGAATTATTTGACCGTTAGAAGACCAAACCCCTGTTATACACTTATGTTAGATGCGACGATTTGTGAGCTGTCATTTGTTTGATGTTTTTCGATAGCCACAAAGTAAAACCCGTTTCTTCAAAACTATTGTTTGTATTGTGTGTATCCCTCCCCACCTCTCCATATCTCATCCCAAAACTTTTGGACCCGATAGATGATGAATGAAGTTGGACTGATATTCTCTGGACCGAAGACTCAGCCAGAGGCAGAGCTATGGATTTGGAACATGGAGAATCACTTCGGGAGCAATTTGGTTTCAAGGAAGAATGAAGTATCGTACGCTCTTCAGTACTTTGAAGGAAGTGCTGCAACATGGTGGCAGATGCATCAAGCCATACAGGGATAGAATGGAGCAAAGACTTGGGAAGAATTCAAGAAGACTCTGACAAGATCTCGTCTTATCCGGAAGCACCATGATACACCAAGAAATAAACCTTGTGCCTGCAAGATTTGCGGAGAAATAGGACACACCCAGCAGGAACACAAGGATGGATGCCCTCATTGTGAGGAGAAACACCCAGCTGAGGAATGCCCAACTAGTCAGGTGACTTGTTTCTTGTGTGAAGGAACCACCCACTACCCGACTCAGTGTCACATTTACCCCACTGTGCAACAAACTATTCAGGAGCAGGAAGAAGGAATGAAAGAAGCCCTCCGATAAGTTATGAAAGAATCTGTGATGAAGGAATGTGTTGAAGACCCTGATGGAGAAGGCCTCAACAAATTTTACTTCAATGCCTGCTATTCATGTGGAGAAGAAGGACATTTTTCACAGTATTGCACCAAGGAAAGAAAAGAGTATCTGGGATACTTCCCGACGGAAGCAATAGAGTTTGATCCATAGGGAATAGAAGGTTTGATCAGAATGAAGAAACCGAGGAAGAGAAAACAAAGACACCCTCAGGACAAGCCAATTTCTGCAGAGCAGGACATGAGTAATATCACTTGTTACAGGTGCAAGGATTTAGGTCACTATGTTGATAAATGTCCGTAAAAGAAGCTAAAAATCCAAGGAGCTTACATAATCACAAATAAGCCTCAAGTGTAGCGACCCGACCTCAGACGGTCAAGCCTCTGTATATCTGTGCCATCCTCGATCAAGATCTTTGGCACACACAGTACATCAATGTATATATCAAAGTGCAATCACATCTATAAATAACGTAAATGATATATACCTCATAATACTCGATGGAAACAATCAAGCGGGTGTGGAGTCCCATCAACGCCATCGGCAGTTGAGTGTAGACCGTAACCTCAGATCGTAACTCTTACTGTCGAAGAAAATCCTGCAACATGATACGTTGCAGTCATGTAGGTCATACATTGAATGTACCGCAAGATCACAATAAGAGAAAACAGATGATAAACTATACTATATGCAGATGGCTTTGTGGCTCAGATCTGAGTTTTGTTTATGTAAAAGCTGGTTTTATTTTCCTACATCAAAGGAATAAATGAAGTCTGTACTATGGAGTTTTCTATCATGACATGGTTCCGCCAACCGATGTCTCATAGCCCAAAATCATCATAAGTTACCCACAATTAAGTTATCAATCCGTGTTGAGAGTTCCAGATAGATCCAAGTCCAGATGCTCAAATTGTCCGTAAATCGGGACACGGCTAATCGATTAGGTTTTAATCCTCTGTAGAGGTTTGTACACTTTACCCGCAAGATTTGATCCTCTTTTACGCTCGCACTTCGTGGTGTTTGAGAACAAGATGACCAAACATGGTCTTCGAAGAGTTCCTCGACCACCGTCCGTGCTCATCCAATCCTACCGTAGTTCTACATCTGCTAGCACCGCCCCAGCCAGATTCACCACTAAGGTCAACCAAGCCAGAGCCCATAGTGACTTGCGGTTGCACAGTAAGCTTCCGGCATGAAGTATTCTTCCGTCTCTTTGAGTCTTGGTGAAGCTTTCCAAGATGTCATGGCGCTTCTCCATGCATCCCAGCCAACCACCGGTTTCTTCAGGTGCCCACAACCGTCCTTCACCCAATGAGTGTGTATTGAATTCTTGTCTCGAGTCTTGAAGTCTTGAGGCCTTGAAGATGCAGTCCTTGCAGATTCCATCATGGAGTTGTCGCCATTGACGAGGGTCCTCCATTCTCACACCACTCCCGAGCACTCATACCAACCCGTCTACTATAGCGTAGCATTAAAATAAATAACGCCCGGGCTTGGTAACAGGTGATGGGTTCCTACCTCATGCATACTACTCAACTACAAGGATTCAATATCACTACTGGAGGGATTGTTGCGAAGATGACACTAGATGCAATAAAACACATAGGTATGAAAAACATGGTCAAAGTGAACTTGCTGGTAATACTTGATGAAGATAACAACGTCGTAAAATGACTTGGTAGAACTAATCGTCACTCCGTTGAAAATCTATATAGTCAAACATAGCATTCATATAAGCAAACATCCTAGCAAACAATTTTAACACTCATAATAACAATTAAAACAAAAAAACTCAATAATAAAACTCCAACAAACTCCAAAGAAGCTTCAAATAAAACTAGAAAGAAAAACTACTAACGAAAATATATGACTTTGCTACAAGCATCTAACATAGTTTTGCCCTAAGTAAAAAAAACTTAACAACAATTAATACACTAAACTAATAATTTAACAGAAAATAAAAAGTAAAACAACTAAGTTAACAGAAAGTATTTTTTCATAAAATTTTATTTGCAAAAAGAAACAAATAAAAAGCTTTTATAAAACTCTAACTATGACCTATAGAAGGTTTCATACAAAACTAAGGAAAATAAATTTTCTCCTGTTTTCTAACAGAAACACAACTAATTTTGTCAAAAGTGACAAAAAGAAATAATTTAAAACTAATAAAAACAATAAAGAAAAAGCTAAAACAGAACTAATAATAAAACAGTACTATTATGCTAAAAACCTAATTTAAATTAACCTAGAAATAAAATACTAAATACTACTGGATAAACAAAGGTCCTAGAGACCAGGAGCAAAAAGAATCGGTAAAAAATAATATTCCTAACTCAAAATAGCTCAAATCTAGTGATTTGAGAAAATTCATACAAACACAAATTTAAACTGCTCAAATGTGAAATAAAATTGAACTAACAAAAACTTCAGCAAATTTGTGACACATAGCAATTGGAATCACTCAGAAATACTAAAAACTCTAAAAGATATAAATTTTCTAAGATTGCTATTTTCTGGAAAAAAATGAATTACGGGATTTCGTGGATCTCACCGGAGTAGTCGTCGGAGTTGGGAAAGAAGATCGGATCCGATGTTGCGGTTTCTCCTAGAGGAAAGGAGATCATGGGACGTTGGAGAGGAGATAATATAAACCTCAGGAGAGGTCGAGGGCGCGGCGGCGGCACTTGGCGGCGGCGGTGGCAAGCGGTGGCGGTGGTGTTGCACTGCTGCTGCTGCGGAGAGGAGAGGAGAGGAGAGGAGAGGTGTTGGTTTGACGTGTTGGAGGGGGGTGCTTGGGTATTTATATTGGGGAGGGGAGTGCTTTGCTTGGGTGTGACAACCTCGATTCAATCGTACGCTAATCATGCACGCAAATGTGTACGATCAAGATCAAGGACTCACGGGAAGATATCACAACACAACTCTACAAATAAAATAAGTCATACAAGCATCATAATACAAGCCGGGGGCCTCGAGGGCTCGAATACAAGTGCTCGATCATAGACGAGTCAGCGGAAGCAACAATATCTGAGTACGACATAAGTTAGACAAGGTGCCATAAGATGGCTAGCACAAACGGGATCTGGATCGAAGAGGAGCAGGCCTCCGCACAGGATCCTCCTAGGTCACTCCCGTCGCCGTCGTGAGCTGCACGTAGTAGTAGGCACCTCCGGAGTAGTAGTCGTCATAGGCGGTGGCGTCTGGCTCCTGGGCTCCATCGTCTGATTGCAGCAACCGAGTATAGGTAGGGGGAAAGGGGAAACAATGCAACCGTGAGTACTCATCCAAAGTACTCGCAAGCAAGGAGCTACACTACAAATGCATGGATATATGTGTAAAGGCCATATCAGTGGACTGAACTGCAGAATGCCAGAATAAGAGGGGGATAGCTAGTCTTAACGAAGACTACGCTCCTGGACTCCGGTCTTGCAATGCATGAAGAGGACAAACGGAAGTCCTCCAAGTAACATCATATAGCAATAATCCTACCCGCAATCCCTGCTCATAACCACGAGCGAGAGCAACCACCGGTTGTATCCGCACTTGGAAGGGTGTGTTTTATCAAGTATCCGGTTCTAGTTGTCATAAGCTCAAGGTACAACTCCAAGTCGTCCCATTATCAAGATCACGGCTATCCGAATAGATTAACTTCCTGCAGGGTGCACCATCTTACCCAAAGACGCTTGATCCCATTTGGCCGGACACACTTTCTGGGTCATGCCCGCCGCGGAAGATCAACACGTCGCAGCCCCACCTAGGCACAACAGAGAGGCCAACACGCGGTCTAAACCTAAGCGCGCAGGGTCCAGGCCCATCGCCGACGAGCACACACAACGTTATGAGGGCGGCCGGAAGCAGACCTAGCCAAGCAGTGCGTTCAGTCCAATCCGGCGCGCGCGCCGCTCGTCGTGACGTCTGAAGTGCTTGGTGATACCACGACGCCGGATACCCATAACTACTCCCGTAGATGGTTAGTGCGTATAAGCTCGTAGCCAACCCAGATCAAATACCAAGACCTCGTTAAGCGTGTTAAGTAACATGAGCGCCGAGCAGGCCAGGCCCACCTCTCTCCTAGGCGGTCTCAACCTGCCTGCCGCTCCGCCACAAAGATCCACTCATGGTGCTCCATCACCGACCCGACTTTAGTCTCACATGTATCATGTATAAAGTATATAGTATATACCCGTGATCACCTCCCGAGTGATCACGGCCCAATAGTATAGCACGGCAGACGGACAAGAAAGTATGGCCACAGATGAAAGTACTAGCATCCTATACTAAGCATATAGGATTGCAGGTAAGGTAACAACAGAAGTTACAAGGTCAGGCTATGCAGCAGTATAGGAGTATCTGAAAACAGTAACATGCTATACTACTCTAATGCAAGCAGTGTAGATAAGAGTAGGCGATATCTGGTGATCAAGGGGGGGGGCTTGCTGGTTGCTCGGCAAGAGAGAGGGTCAACACCGTGGTCGAACCGCCAGCAGCAGCTGCGTCGGTCTCGTAGTCTACCGGAGAGAAGAGGGGAAGAAACAATGAATACAAAGTAAACAGATGCATATCGATGCATGACATGTCAAGAAGCGATGCTAGGCGTGCCCTAACGTGGTATGAGGGGTATCGTTAGGGGAAAACATCCGGATGTTTTCCCGGTTCCGGACGTCTGTCAGACAGATGAACCGGAGAGGAAAGTTTGCAGGTTCGATAGGTTAGGGGTGTGTGGTGGACGAACGGACTGCCTATCCGGAATCGTCTCGTCGTTCTGAGCAACTTTCATGTTGAAAATATTTTAATCCGGGTTACGGATTAAAAGATATGATTTTTAAAAGATTTTATTAATTTCTGGAATTTAATTAATTATTTAATTAATTTCGAAAATGTATTTATGACGTCAGCATGATGTCATGCTGACGTCATCAGTCAACAGGGTTGACTGAGTCAACCCTGACAGGTGGGTCCCGCATGTCATTCTCTATTATCTAATTAACCTAATCAAAGTTAATTAACATTAGTTAATTAGGTTAATTAGTGATTAGGGTTAATTAATCAAAATTAATTAGATTAATTAATTAATTAATTAATTAATTAGTTTTATTTAATTTTTATTCCTGTTTTAATAAATAAATAAAACCGTTACGTGGGGGTGGGGCCCATGTCATTGCCCTAAGGGCCATAGCGGAGTCTTGGTCTAATCAGCAGCGGCGACGGCGCCCGTAACTGCCGGGCGAACGGCACCAGCCCGAACAGCGCAGATGGTCGCCATGCCTGGCGAGGCCATTCAGGCGATGGGCGGCGCATGCCGAGGGTGGCATGGCGAGAGAGGCACGCAGCCACGGGCAACGGCCACGGGACGCAGGGAGACGCCCTACGGCCGCGAGGCTATCGGGCGATGGAGTCGAGGGCGCCGTGGGCGAGGCGCCATGGCACGACGCCGGGCGCGGGCGGCCGGAGGGACGCGGTGCCCGAACGGGAAGGGGCCAAGGGGTTCGGCGGCCGTGGGGGGAAGGGCGCCAGCGATGGTGGCGTCCGGCGGCCGGGGCGTCGTCGACGGGGGAGAGAGGGAACTGGGAAGTGAGGCGGCTCACAATGGCGGCGTGGGGTCTAGGGGAGCGGGCGTGGTGAAGCGACGAAGTCCGGCGAGGAGGCGGTTCGAAGCGGTTGCAGCGGACGGTGAGGCGGCGGGGTTTAGGGTCGACCACGGCGAAGCCCACCAAGAAGGCGACGGGTGACGAGTGGGGTCCGGCGGTGTAGAGGAGGAGGAGGGGGGGTCCGGGCGGCGGTGGGCGGCGGGGCCCGGAGATGAGGTGGGCGAGGGGGGCTCGGTCGGGTCTCCTCCCGATCCAGATCGGGGAGGAGGGAGATATTTTGGGAGGAGGAGGCTGTCGGTGGGGGTGCGGGCTGGACCGAGGGAAAAGGGAGTGAGGGGGGGTGGTTGGGCCAATGGGCGGCCGGCCGGGCCAGGGGGGGGGGCTGGCCCAGTTGGGCGGGGGTTTCCTCCTCTTTTTTCTTCTTCTTTTCTTTTCTTTTATTATTTTTCTTTTTCGCTTTACATTTTAGTTTAATTAAAATGCCAAAACATTTTACAAAAATTTGTGCACCCCACCATAATTAGGTTTGCTATTTTAGACAACCCCCGAACATTTTATTTTTAGTTTTGAAACGTTTTATCTTTGTTTTTGGTTTTGAATTTATTTGTAGACCGGGATTCGAATAAAAGGGAGGTTAGCCACAGTAACCGAGGTTATCACTGTTGCTTAATCATCCGGGTGTTACAAATCTCCTCCACTACAAGAAATCTCGTCCCGAGATTTAGGAGGTAGAAGGAAAGAGTGCGGGGTATTCATCTCAAGACGATCCTCGCGTTCCCGTGTGGCTTCGTCTTGAGTGATTCGACCATCGGACTTTGAGGAACTTGATCGCCTTCCGGCGTGTGCGGCGTTCAGCTTGGTCGAGAATGCGGACGGATGCTCTTTATAGGAGAGGTCTTGTTGCAATTCGAGCACTTCATGGTCCATCGCTCGGATTGGGTCCTTGAAGCAGCGTCGGAGTTGTGACACGTGGAACACATCGTGAACTCCGAGAAAGGTTCGACGGAAGCTCCAGCTTGATAAGCCACTTTTCCACGCCTTTCCGAATAGTGAAAGGGCCAATATAGCGAGGCGCTAACTTGCCCTTGATCCCGGCGGTGAGCACCCTTCATTGGTGTAACGCGAAGATAGGCCTTTTCGCCAAAGTTGATAGACCATGTCTTTGTGATGACGGTCATAATTACTCTTCCGACGCGATCGAGCAGTCTTGAGATTCTCGCGAATAATGCGGACTTGTTCTTGGCATGTTGGATAATATCCGGACGAAGAGTGGACATTCCCGCTTCGACCAGTTCGGAGGGTTCGCACTTTCGTCCATATAACACTTGAAGGAGCCATCTTGAGACTAGCTTGATAGCTATTATTATAAGAGAACTCAGCATCGGAGAGATTCCTCCCATTTCTTGCGAATGAAGCGACACAAGCTCAAAGCATGTCTTGAGAATTTGGTTGACACGTTCAACTTGCCCTTGAGATCTGCGGATGAAAAGCGATCTTGAAAGATAAATGAGTCCCCATAGCTTCTTGAAAACTAGCCCGAATCTTGAAGTGAATAAGCTGCCACGGTCCGAACCGATAACCAAAGTGGAATACCGTGAAGTGAAACAATTCGGACATATAGAGCGTTGCAAGCTGGCTAGCGATGATCGTCTCTTTGACCGCCGTAAAATGTGCAACTTTAGAAAGCGGTCAATGACGACAAGAATAGCATCATTACCTTTCTGCGATTTGGGAAATCCAGTGGCGAAGTCCATTTCAACATGGTCCCATTTCCATTCGGAATAGAGATAGGCTGCGAGTTCCAAAGAGGCCTTTGATGTTCTGCTTTGATCTGACGGCAAGCGTCACACTCGTAAACATAGCGAGCAATGTCCCGCTTCATATTAGACCACGTAATCTCGGCGAATGTCTTGATACATCTTTGTACTGCCAGGGTGGATACATAGAGGCGTATCATGAGCTTCTTGCATAACCTTCTGAGTCATATTCAGGTTTTCCTTCTTACACGGCACCACTAGGCGGCCTTTGAAGTACAAGGCGCCATCATCGGCAATAGTGAAGGATGAGGGATTTCCTTTCTTGACATCTTGTTTAAGCTTGTAGACTTCAGAGTCAAATCCCTGCATTGTCTTTATGGTGCCCACGAGATCGGGTTCAACAGCCAGGGTATAAAGGGAACCTTGGGGAACAACACGGAGATTCATCTTGCGGAACTCCGGAGGAGGGGGAGCGAGTGCACCCGGAGGAACAATATGGAGGTTCAGCTTTCTGAATTCTTCAACA
The DNA here is from genome assembly GCA_021605205.1 of Aegilops longissima. Classification (NCBI taxonomy): domain Eukaryota; kingdom Viridiplantae; phylum Streptophyta; class Magnoliopsida; order Poales; family Poaceae; genus Aegilops; species Aegilops longissima. Next base: position 271,857,096 of record CM038677.1, read on the forward strand.
AGTGGGGGCTGAACTTGGTGAACCTGAAGGTGGTTGCAGTAAGACTTGCGGCTCAAGGCATCAGCCATTACATTAGCCTTGCCTGGCGTATAGGAGATACCCAAATCAAAGTTCAGAATCGCTCCATCCATCTCTGCTGGCGGAGGTTCAGGTCTGGCTGGGTAAACAGATACTTCAGACTTTGGTGGTCGGTGAAGATCTCGCAACGATTACCGAGAAGGTAATGTCGCCACTGCTTTAGTGCATGAATGACGGCAGCAAGTTCGAGGTCATGAACTGGGTAGTTCTCCTCGTGAGGGTGCAACTATCGAGAGGCATAAGCAACCACTTTGCGCTCTTGCATTAGGACACCGCCTAATCCTTGACGGGAAGCGTCACAGTAAATGACGAAGTCCTTCTTAGTATCAGGAGGAGCTAGCACTGGGGCAGAAGTCAACTTGTCTTTGAGTGCCTGGAAACTTTCCTGACACTTATCATCCATTGGAATTTGGCGCCTTATGCAACATGTTAGTCGAGGCTCGACAATCTTGGAGAAGTTCTCGACGAATCGACGGCAATAGTGGCGAGACCGAGAAAACTTCGACTTATGCGTTCTTGGAGGAGTCAATCGAGAATAGCCTGAACTCTTTCGGGGTTGGCGGCAATACCATCCTTAGAAATGACATGCCCAAGATAGGTTACTTGGAAGCCAAAATTCACATTTGGAGAACTTGGCATAGAGTTGATGCTCTCGTAGCTTTTCCAAAGAAAGGCGAAGATGTTCAAGATGTTCTTCTTCATTCTTGGAATAGATCAGATATCATCCAGATAAACCACGGCGAACTTGTCGAGGTAATCCATGAATATATAGTTCATCGAGCGAGAGAAGGTGGCTGGAGCATTGGTTAAGCCGAAGACATGACGGTGTACTCGTATGAACCATAACGAGTCACAAATGCGGTCTTGGGGATATCCTCCTCGCGAACACGGATCTGGTGGTAACCCAACCTCAAGTCGAGTTTCGAGAACACTGACGAACCAGCCAATTGATCATAAAGATCATTGATCCGAGGAAGAGGATACTTAGTCTGAATGGTAGCTTGATTTATAGGCCGGTAGTCTTGGACCAATCGGTTTGTCCCATCCTTCTTCTTGACAAAGAGAGAAGGTGCTCCCCAAGGTGAGCAACTTGGGCGAATGAAACCACTTTGGAAAGATTTGTCGATTTCCTCCTTTAGCTCAAGGAGTTCATGCGGCGGCATCTTGTATGGTCGCTTGGCTATAGGAGTGGTGCCTGGTTTCAAGTCGATGACGAATTCGACAGCTCTAGCAGGGGGAATCCCTGGAAGTTCTTCAGGAAAGACGTCTTGGAAGTCGCGAACGACATGAATGTTTTCAATACCCTCGAGTGGTGCGGCGTTCAATGCATTCAATGCATAGAGCCTTGCCTCGGCATTTTGCACCAGATGAGCTTGGTAAGTGACTATTTCATCTGAAGGGTGTAGCAGATGGACGGTCTTAGTGGCGCAAATGATTGACGCCATATGTGCTTTCAACCAATTCATTCCCAAAGATGAGGTCAATGCTACAAGACTTCAAAGACGATGGGAGAGACAAGGAATTCCATTCCTTCGATTTCAACAGGACGCGTCGTTGCAAATCATGGAGGTCCGACATTGGCCCATGGGGTGTGTACTAATAGTGAAGCATTCATGTCTTCACTTTTAATGCCATGCATGAATGCAAAATCTTGAGACATGAATGAATGCGATGCCCTCAGATCAAATAAGACACATCTTTGGTACTGAATTTACGAGAAGTGTACCCATCACGATGCAGGTTGGTCTTGAGCTTCGTTCGAGATCAACGTGGTTGGCCCGAGCTTGCCCATAAGACTTGCCGGTGTTGTTGCGGTTCGGGTGTTTCCACGGCCAGCTCTTTGGAAGGGCCACTGATTCTGGTTCTGGTTGCATTCTCTAGCACGGTGCCTGGTTGTCCGCACCAAGCACAAACCAGTATTGGGGTGGGAACAGGAGCTTGGGGTGGTGGAGCTGGAAGCTTGGCTGCTTAGTCGTGGCGCACGAGGTGTAGCATAGTTCTGCCTTGAAGCGGTGCATTCGGTTGGTACATCTTGTTGGGAATCCATATCTTGTGCTTGCGAGGACGGGCCAAGATGAGCCCGTGTCGCGGTTGCGCTGTTAGAGCTCTGGTATTCCTGCAGACCAGTTTCGACATTGATAGCTTTGTTCACCAAGGTGGCGAAATCAGCAAAGTCGTGCACTAGAAGTGCGAGCTTGATGTCGACTTGAAGACCGTCATGGAACTTCTCTGTCTGCGTGCATCGGTTGCAATGTCCTCTTGAAAGATAGCGAGACAAGTCCAGAACTCTCGATAAGCTTCAACAGTCTTGTTGCCTTGGGTGAGGTTGCGAATTCACGCTTCTTCCGTCCATGACCCTTGAGGATGAAGCGGGCACGGAAGGCAGCTGGAAGTCTGGCGGTGATGAGTGTTCCAAGCTGGCGGAAATACGCCGGTGGCTGTCCCACCATTGAGTTGCGGGTCCCTTCAGAAGAAGGAAGCAAAGGTGACATAGCTGGCGAGGGCTACATCAGCAGACTCCATCTCATAGGTGATGTCATGGAGCCGATCATCGACATCCGATGGCTGGGTTGAGCTGCGGTACACTTTGGGTTCAGCGTATGAAATCCTGTAGAGTTGTTCCATTTGGGTGCTGGGTTCATATTGGGGCGAGGCGAGCCATCATGTTCTCCATGAACTGGCGATTCATCTCGAGCTGTTGGATCATACCAGCCATGTACTCAGGCGGTGGTGGGAAGTTGGCCCCACGACCACGACCTGGTGGCCTAACCATCCTGCTATTATATAACAGGGGTAGTTCAGCATTTGAGAAATTAAGCAAGAGACAGGAATCATTCATGATGAAACATGCATAATGAAAGCAGCATGATGGGATCTACATAGTAGTTGGCATGTCTTACAAAAGGAATCATGCATAGAGTTCGATACATAGAGTCCAGTACATAGACTACTACATCATAGGCGGCACGCAGGCTCGCGGTGAATACATCAAACACTAACAAGCAAGTCTACATCAGTCCCACGTGGTACTGCGGAGGTAGCTGTAGCCTGAAAGCTGGTAGTCGGCGGTGGATAGTCCTCCACGTCGGTGACACAGGGGCCGCGGATACTCTGGTGCTGAATCCGGCGTCCCGTGTGGCGAAAAAAGGCCCAAGTCGGAGAGTAGCCTCCCGTCCGCCAACCGACACCACAGGGCATCACGGTCTGGCTGGGTAGATCGCAGAGCGCGCAGCTCTCCGGATCGGACAAAGGGTGCATCAGCGTCGAGCACGGTAGAGGTGCTTGACGGGTGATGTACAACTCGTGGCGAAGAGCTCGGTTAGCTCGATCCAGCCCATCGGCATGCGTAACAAAGTTACGATGGTGGAAGGGCTCTCTGGTAACGATGGTGTAGGCAGCGGTGTAGTAACCCTCCTCACCAACATCGACGCGATAGCAATGTGCACGAAGGGGAGGTGTCCAACTCTCGATACTCGACGAAGGCGTGTCGAGCAGCATAAGCAGCATCGTGGACTGCCATATCGATAGTCACTCCAACACCATGTGCGGTGTGCAGCACAATAGTGGACTCGTACTCCGAGAGTAGAGGTGGGCGATGGCGCTGCATCTGCTCTGGTTATAGTCCCGGTACTCCTCATAGGCGGTGTACTCGGGGTGCCAGCGATAACCCGGATAGGTCATCATCTCGGCTAGCACCGCAGTGATCCCGAGCACCAATGGCCGTCGTGTGGCGCACGACCTGCCTCGTGGGTTCCATCTGAAAACAAAGGCGTTTCAAAGGAGTCAAATGACGGTGTGGAAATTGCTTAAATACAATTCCAAAAACAACTAAGGCTATATCCAACTCGGGGTGAATGCGGTCACGGGATCCTAGTGATAGTTAGTAAAATCGTTTAACCCGAGTAGAAGAGAGTTCGAGTCGAGTAGTAAAGGTCGAGGAGTAAAAGATCCTAGTACCACCCGATGGCGGCGTGGGCCCGTAAGGCACACAGCCAAGTTAGTAAAGTTTTGAAATGTCTAGACTCGACTTGACCAAGGAGTGTGGAAGGGGATTCCTACAGCAATGGCTCGATACCAACTTGTGGCGCCCTCGATTCAATCGTACACTAATCATGCACGCAAATGTATACGATCAAGATCAAGGACTCACGGAAGATATCACAACACAACTCTACAAATAAAATAAGTCATACAAGCATCATAATACAAGCCGGGGCCTCGAGGGCTCGAATACAAGTGCTCGATCATAGGCGAGTCAGTGAAGCAACAATATCTGAGTACTGAGACATAAGTTAGACAAGGTGCCATAAGATGGCTAGCACAAACTGGGATACAGATCGAAGAGGAGCAGGCCTCCTGCAGGATCCTCCTAGGTCACTCCAGTCGCCGTCGTGGGCTGCACGTAGTAGTAGGCACCTCCGGAGTAGTAGTCGTCATAGGCGGTGGCGTCTGGCTCCTGGGCTCCATCGTCTGATTGCAGCAACCGAGTATAGGTAGGGGGAAAAGGGGGAAACAATGCAACCGTGAGTACTCATCCAAAGTACTGCAAGCAAGGAGCTACACTACAAATGCATGGATATATGTGTAAAGGCCATATCGGTGGACTGAATCGCAGAATGCCGTAATAAGAGGGGATAGCTAGTCTTAACGAAGACTACGCTCGGACTCCGGTCTTGCAATGCAGAAGAGGACAAGCGGAAGTCCTCCAAGTAACATCATATAGCAATAATCCTACCCGCAATCCCTGCTCATAACCACGAGCGAGAGCGACCACCGGTTATGTCGGCACTTGGAAGGGTGTGTTTTATCAAGTATCCGGTTCTAGTTGTCATAAGCTCAAGGTACAACTCCAAGTCGTCCTGTTACAAGATCACGGCTATCCGAATAGATTAACTTCCTGCAGGGTGCACCATCTTACCCAGACGCTTGATCCCATTTGGCGGACACACTTTCTGGGTCATGCCCGCCGCGAAGATCAACACGTCGCAGCCCCACCTAGGCACAACAGAGAGGCCAAGACGCGGTCTAAACCTAAGCGCGAGGGTGCAGGCCCATCGCCTCGAGCACACCTGCACGCGTTGCGAGGGCGGCCGAAGCGCAGACCTAGCCAAGCGAGCGTTCGGTCCAATCCGGTAGCGCGCCGCTCGTCGACGACGTCTGAAGTGCTTGGTGATACCACGGCGCCGGATACCCATAACTACTCCCGCGTAGATGGTTAGTGCGTATAAGCTCGTAGCCAACCCAGATCAAATACCAAGACCTCGTGAAGCGTGTTAAGTAACATGAGCGCCCGAACAGGCCAGGCCCACCTCTCTCCTAGGCGGTCTCAACCTGCCTGCCGCTCCGCCACAAAGATCCACTCATGGGTGCTCCATCACCGACCGACTTTAGTCTCACATGTATCATGTATAAAGTATATAGTATATACCGTGATCACCTCCCGAGTGATCACGGCCCAATAGTATAGCACGGCGGACGGACAAGAAAGTATGGCCACAGATGAAAGTACTAGCATCCTATACTAAGCATATAGGATTGCGGTAAGGTAACAATGAAGTTACAAGGTCGGGCTATGCAGCAGTATAGGAGTATCTGAAAATAGTAACATGCTATACTACTCTAATGCAAGCAGTGTAGATAAGAGTAGGCGATATCTGGTGATCAAGGGGGGGCTTGCCTGGTTGCTCGGCAAGAGAGAGGGTCGTCAACACCGTGGTCGAACTCGCCAGCAGCGGCGTCGGTCTCGTAGTCTACCGGAGAGAAGAGGGGAAGAAACAATGAATACAAAGTAAACAGATGCATATCGATGCATGACATGTCAAGAAGCGATGCTAGGCGTGCCCTAACGTGGTATGAGGGGGTTGGTTAGGGGGAAAACATCCGGAAGTTTTCCGGTTCGGACGTCTGTCGACGGATGAACCGAGAGGAAAGTTTGCAGGTTTGATAGGTTAGGGGTGTGTGGTGGACGAGCGGATCGCGTATCCGGAATCGTCTCGTCGTTACGAGCAACTTTCATGTTGAAAATATTTTAATCCGGTTCTGATTAAAAGATATGATTTTAAAAGATTTTATTAATTTCGGAATTTAATTAATTATTTAATTAATTTCGAAAATGTATTTATGACGTCGAGATGATGTCATCTTGACGTCGGCGATCAACAGGGTTGGTCGAGTCAACCTGACAGTGTGGGTCCCGCATGTCATTCTCTATTATCTAATTAACCTAATCAAAGTTAATTAACATTAGTTAATTAGGTTAATTAGTGATTAGGGTTAATTAATCAGAATTAATTAGATTAATTAATTAATTAATTAGTTTTATTTAATTTTTATTCCCTGTTTTAATAAATAAAAAACCGCTTACGTGGGGGGTGGGGCCCCATGTCATTGCCCTAAGGGCCATAGCGGTCTTGGTCTAATCAAGCGAGCGGGCGACGGGCGCCCGTGCTTTGCTGCCTGGCGACAGGCACCACTCGAAGCGCGAGATGGTCGCCGGCGCCGGCGAGGCCATTCGGGCGATGGGGCGGCGCAGGCCGTGGGTGGCATGGCGAGACAGGCACGCAGCCACGGGCAACGGCCACGGGACGCAGGGACGGCGCTGCCCGGCCTGAGGCTATCGAGGCGGTGGAGTCGAGGCGCCGGGCAAGAAATAGACTAGGATTAGGAAAAAAGAGGAAAAGATATAGAAACAAATCGGAATAAGCGGAATAACGAACGGGATCAAATCCTACTAGGATTTGTAAAAGAATAAAACCTTGGCTCCTGGCTCCCTAGGTGCGTGCGGTGGATGGCTTTGGCGGCGGCCACCGGCAGCCTTGGGCCTTGGCCCTTAACGCAGCGGCGCAGCAATTTTTTTTTTTGACAGAGACAACAAAACAAAAATAAATAAAAATTTTATATAGGCATATAATATATCAAAATTTTCAGAAAAAGATTTTCTACAACATGAACACTATTTTAGCTTCAAATAAAATACACACAAAATTTAATAATTCACACAGTGCTACAGGTCCAATAAAATCCAATAAAATCATTTTTAAAATACCAAAATGACTTCAAATTAATTTCTCTCCAATTTTCTGATGTAGGGAATCATGTTACCCTATTTTCCATATATTTTGTTTTTGGAGAAAAATAATTTGAATAAAACTCAAATAACTCCAAATTGGAAATAAATTCAAAAGAACTTTGAATTTAATTCTTTTAAAACTCCCAACTCATATTTCATATGTTTTGAAGAAGTCATTTTATCTTCGCTCGTGAAAATCATTGAGTTGCATAAAGTTTCAGAATTGGAAAATATTTTCAACACCCCTTGTCATTTAAATAAATGAAAGAAGTTATGTCATCTTCTCTCCAGGGTTTTGTGATGAAAAGAATTTGAATTCCCGGAGATCATAAAAGAAAAATGAAAGTTTGGGAAAGTCCTTTAATTCCCTCTCATTTAACCTTCAAAAAGTTTCGAATTTCACTCAATTTCACTCAATCATTCAGACAACAATCAAACAAACAATCAAAACTATTTATGTGTTTATAACATTCCAAAATTTAGAATTTTGGGATGTTACATCAAGACATGTCGGAAGTTATTTGTTTTCGTTGCAAGGAAGCAGGACATCTTGCTCGGAATGTTCAGATTAGGAGAAAGCTGGAGCTGAGTAGTGGAGATGTTGATATCAATAATAAATGTAGTATGGAAAACACTTTTATTTTCATGAGAATGCGGAGTTAAGTTATGTAATAGATTACTCAGAGATTGTAATAAATTCATGACTCAATAAAGTTGATATGTCATACGCTGAAAGGCTTTAAGGAGTTGTTATGTTTTATCTTGGAAATTAATATTCTGGGTGAACATGGAAGAAAATGAGTTGTGATGCATAAACTGGATGTTGGAAATTGAGTTTGAAGTTTTGTTTGGATGATATGGATGTGTACCCAAGGAGATATGTACCTTATTCTGAGTATCATTTTTGTTTTACAACTGCAGATGACGACCCTTTATGAATCTTTCCTCAAGGGCCCGGAGACGATCATGACCCTGACAAGTGATCACGATTACCCGAAAATCCTGAAGGACATGATGAAGCATATCCAGCTTGAAGGAGATGTAGTCTACAAAGGTTATCCCTTCATGCAAAAGGGAGTGGAACTTTGGTACGTGGAGGTACACCTCCACCGTAGAAAGAAGTTTGCCCAAAGATGATGGGGCAGTACTTTTTCATCTCACGTGTACCACAAGCAACTTTCTTTGACGTTGTCCGTGAAGCAGCCATGGAAGCCATATGCCAGATTGGAGAAATACTTGAAGCAAGACTCTGTTATACTCAGGAATACCTAAGAGAAGTGCATCCAGAGGTGATGGAGATGAAGCTCAAGAACACTACGATGAAATAGAAGATGGAAGATTTCAAGGAGCATGTCGCACAATTCCAGTGGGACTGAAGAATCCTCAAGGAGGAAAAAATGAATAAAGTTGGAAGTAACGCTTAACCATACCAAACTATGTGGATGGCAGCATTTGTAATAAAGTACTTTTTGGAATTTGGATTTACGAAAAATGGTTAAGGATGTAATAAAAGATTTGATATGAAAATAATATAATTCATGGATGAACTAGTGCATTTCATTTTAAGTGTGGTAGTACTCCGTAAAGCCACATGATCAATGAAGAAAAAGGTGTTGTTCATGACGGTCCATAGAAAGGAGCCGGACGAAATAAGTTGGAGTTTGATTATGATGGTTACCCCAAGAGTATGACAAAATGAAGTAATATTGGATTTAAAGGAGGTGTAATGTTGGAATATGGAACAACTGTAACTCCACGGATGAGTTAACACTATGCAAGCGCTGAAGTGGACCCATAACCCACAGGCCCAGGATTTGACCAAGGCACAAGCACAATCTTGTTGAAGGAAGAATTCTGGAAGAAGTTGTGATTTGATCAGCAGACGTTACATAGGATGTTACGTAAACCCCGAGATTGTGAAGAACGATAGATGTTTAGTTCAGCTTAAAGAATCAATGGATTTACCCGAACCCAGTTCGAGGACAAGAGAAATTTCTGCAAAGCTTGTGACGATGCCCGAGTGTTAGAAATACGAGATTCGCTAAACCTTATACATGGTAATGATCTGGGTGCGGAATGGATTGATCACCATACCAACTTACTCTTATCATTCGGTCTTGATATTTGGAATGGTAAATCTGAGAGAATTACCCATAGGAAAGTGACGACGCTTGTTGAAGCCTTTCTTAAGCCTTAGAATGGTATGATGATAAACCCATGTACATGGCAGCTGTTGCCAATCGTAGATTATACGGTGAGAATGAAGCCAAGGCCCTTTTTCTGCAGAAACCATTAATGGTAGACCACCATGAGTATTTCGATAGTTGTCTAGAATGGACGCAGACCTATCAGCTAAGATCCAGTGTCGGGCGAACTTCAACTTTGACGAAGCGACCCAAGATTTTGAGGAAAACGCTAAGCTTCTGACAGAAAAGCGTTAATGAAGGAGCTATTGTAAGATATGTGAAGAGACAGATATTTTCGGCACTCCAGAGGAAGTATCTGAGTTTATTGGAACCCTAACCTTGCTTTTAAGTGTGGTGGCACCCCTGACATTTCCGACCAAAATATTTGCTAGAAGACCCCCAGCCCCTAACCTTTTCTTGCTAGCCTCTTTGAATCTCGAGGATGAGATTCATTTTAAGTGTGGTAGTTTGTAACATCCCAAAATTATAAATTTTGGAATGTTATAATAATTAAAATATATGATTGTTTGATTGATTGTTGAGTGATCGATTGAGTGAAATTGATTGGAATTTTAAACTTTTGAAGTTTTGTTGAGAGGGAATAAAAGGACTTTCCAAAAAAATAAGTTTCTGTTTGAAAATATTTGAATTTGGAAATATTTCAAACTTCATGCCACTCAATGATCCTCATGATTTCTTCAATGAAAGAGAATGGGAAGTAAAGAAAAATTTCATTTTGAATTTGTCATTTAAATTTTGTTTTTAATCAAAGTGGCATTTGAGTTTTATTCAAAAACTTTTCTGACAAAGAACACTTGAACAAAAGTGTTGAGAGGGAGTAACATGACACCACAAAAATGTTGGAATGTTTTTTTCATAGAGTTTTGAAAGTCATTTGGATTTTTGTTTGAATTTTAGAAAAATGATTTTTTTCAAAAAGTATTTTATTTGCCTCTGGAAAATATCCCATTAAATTGGGCTTATTTTTCTGATCGTTTTGATATATAATACTCCTATATTTTATTTTTTTAAATGATTTTTATTTGCAGAATCTTTTTGAAAAGGAAAGGTATTTTTGTTTTGGGCCAAATCCGGCCCGTTCGCGCCAGATCATCTCCTTCCTCACAAACGGGATTCCGTTCCCGAGCACAGCCGCGTCGGCCATCGCCGGAGATTGCGGGATTCGCGAAATCCCTTGCCCCCTCCTCCAAACCGACCTGCCCCCCTATAAATGGCCACCTTCCGCACCCATTCCCGCCCCTAGAACCGCCTCTCCTCACCCAGCACAACCGCGCCACCTCGCCGGAGTTCGCCGGACCGCCGCCGCCATTGCCACCCCGCCCCACCACCTCCGGCCCTCCCTGCCAGCCTCCGTCGTGACCAGACACTCCGCCCCGCTCCGCTGCCCCCGCCCGTCCCCTCGCCTCGCCCGGAGGACCACCAGAGCCACGCCGCCGGAGCCCCTCGCTGGAGTTGTTACAGTAACCCAGACCAGCTTTTTTTCGTTCTGTTTTTAAAACAGAATAGTTTCAATCTTGTAAAATCCGCAGTTAATTATCTACGAGGTATTTTTGAGTGATTCCAACTGCCTTGGATCACAAATTTTATGAAGTTTCTGTTAGGTAAATTGTATTTCATATTTGAGCAGTTTAAATTTGTGTTTGTATGAATTTTCTCAAATCACTAGATTTGAGTTATTTTGAGTTAGGAATATTATTTTTGACCGATTCTTTTTGATACTGGTTACTTATTAGACTAGCTACGCAGTAGTGTTTAGTTTGCATGTTAGTGAGTTAGTTAGATTAGCTTTTTATTGTAAACATTACTGTTTACTCTGTTTTAGTACTGTTTGTAGTTTAATTATTATTAATTAGTTTTAAGTAGTTTCTTTTGCTAGTTTTCGCCAAAGGTGTCATATATTCTATTGTTTAATAGTAGGTAATTTCTAGGATTTATTAGACTTAGTATTCTTAAGGTTCTAGGTGTTGTTTGTTGTATGACTAGTTGCTAGCAATAGAAATAGTGTTAGAGGTTCTAGGTACTATTAGAATTTTATTATAGGAAAAATACTTTATATTACTTAGTGAATAATTATTTTTACCTTGTGTTAAGTATTTTTTTGTTTTAGGATTTTTACTTGTTGTTAAGTAGAGTTGTTGTGGTGTAGATTAGCCCTATAAGTTTATTTGAGTGATTTGGATTTTTATTTGGATTTTACTTCTATCCTATTTTGATTTCATTGTTATTTTGATTGTTATGATTGAGTGCTAGAATGATTGCTTATGTGAATACTATGCTTGCTTGTATAGATTTCATCGGAGAGTGACGACTAGTTTTTCAAGTTTTTGAGGGCGATAATATCTTCAACAACTGACCAGGCAAGTTCACTTTGACCATGTTTTTCATACCTATGTATTTTATTGCATCTAGTGTCATCTTCGCAACAATCCCTCCAGTAGTGATATTGAATCCTTGTAGTTGAGTAGTATGCATGAGGTAGGAACCCATCACCCTGTTATCAAGCCCGGGACGTTATTTATTTTAATGCTACGCTATAGTAGACGGGGTTGGTATGAGTGCTCGGGAGTGGTGTGAGAATGGAGGATCTACGTCAATGACGAAAACTCCATGATGGCATCTGTAAGGACTGCATCTTCAAGGCCTCAAGACTTAAGAATCAAGACAAGAATTCAATACACACTACTAGGTGAAGGACGGTTGAAGGGCACCCTGGAGAACCCAGCGGATGGCCGGGATGCATGGAGAAGCGCCATGACATCTTGCGGAAAGCTTCACCCAGACTCAAAGAGACGGAAGAATACTTCATGCCCGGAAGCTTACCTGTGCAACCGCAAGTCACTATGGGCTCTGGCTTGGTTGACCTTAGTTGTGACTCTTGCTGGGACAGTGCTAGCAGATGTAGAACTACGGTAGGATTGGATGAGCACCGGACAGTCGTCAGAGGAACTCTTCGGAAGACCATGTTTCGGTCATCTTGTTCTCAAACATCCTGAAGTGCGAGAACGTAAAAAGAGGTATCGAATCTTGTGGGTAAAGTGTACAAACCTCTGCAGAGGGTTAAAACCTAATCGATTAGTCGTGTCCCCGGTTACGGACAATTTGAGCCTCTGGACTTGGATCTATCTCGGAACTCTCAACACCGGGCTGATAACTTAATTGTGGGCAACTTATGATGATTTGGGCTATGAGACATCGGTTGGCGGAACCATGTCATGATAGAAAGCTCCATAGTGCAGACTCCAGTTATTCCTTTGATGTAGGGAAAATAAAACCAGCTTTTATGCAAAACAAAACTCAGACACAGAGCCACAAAGCCATATTGCATATAGTATAGTTTTATCATCTGTTTTCTCATGTTGTGATCTTGACGGTACATTCAATGTACTGACCTACATGGCTGCAATGTATCAAGTTGCAGATACTTTCTTCCAAGGAGTAAGAGTACGTTACAGGGTTACGGTCTACACTCAACCTGCCGATGGCGTTAATGGGACTCCACACCCGACTATTTGTTTTCGCTGTGACTTATGAGGTATATATCAGTTTTACGTTATTTATACATGTGATTGCTCTTTGATATATACATTGATGTACTGTTTGTGCCAGCATACTGATCTAGGGATGGCACAGAAACACAGAGGCTTGACCGTCTGAGGTCGGGTCACTACATTGCAGTGGACGACGGGGTAGGGGTAGCGGCTCCGACAAGGTGGAGGATGGGGTGGCGGACGGAGGAGGCTGGCCGCAGTGCGGAGGTTGTCGTGCCGCCGACGGTGTATGAATGGGGAAATGGAGGGGAGGGGGGATCTCAAACTTTGGGACGCGCTTCTCTAAAATGGGTGAAAGTTACGAACTTATCCCCCGTTTAAAATTTCGGCCATCGCGTCGGTTGGGGATAGGACGGTTATCTCGCATCTCCCAAATATTTGCCGGTAACTATTTCGGGCGAGGAGAGGGTGTTTTGCCGCCCACTGTTGGCGTCCACGGTGTATGAACGGGGCTGGCAGGTAGGGTGGTTGTGTCACGTCTGATGGAAGTTACACATCTGCCCCTATTTAAAATATTAGCCTACATCGATTTCGGACGAGGAGAGTTTGTTTTGCCGCCCACCGTGTATGAATGGGGAAATGGAGGAAGAGACACATGTCTTTCGGACGAGCTTGAATCAAATATGTTTTGCCGCCCATGTTTGGCGCCCACCGGCCGTCGTGTCATGTCTGATTGAAGTTACTAGTCTACCCCTATCGACAACAGTGTAAATCCGGTCGATAAGGATGTCAAGTGTCAGGGGTAGACAATAATTTCCATCTCGCAAACACTTGCTTCGGGCAGCCCACAAATTATAGTGGGTGTTTAGCCGCTTCGTTCAAAACTTGGGATAATTAGCATTCACGTTTGCCCTGGGACCTGGCAAACTAAATTCAAATCCAATTTGTATTAGATTACGAATATCCACAGATAATTATACATTTGGTTATTTATTTCTTCAAAACCACAACAAAGATTTATTCCACCTTTATATATGATTATGATTTAGAAATGCCGTGATCTTCGAATTCAGTAGGTTGGATACACTCTGAGTCAAACAGTTATTTCATCCAATACAATATGCTCACACGAAAAACAGTTCACCTTATGTCAATCATACAAGTATTGAGGATTACCTCGCCTAAAAGATTCGGATCATTACAACACATGGACAACATAGGGCGTATTGCAACATAATCCATTCAGAGACATGGCACAACATGCAAGTACAATAATCTAATGACAATTTCAACTGGTATCTAAAGAAGAACCGGGATTATCTTGGGCTTCAGATAGCAGAAACAACAGGACCTCCTCCGTCTTCAAATGCAACATTCTTACTTCCTCCAATTCTTGGGTTGCTTGCATAATGCGTGCCGCTAATTCCGTAATTTCCAGCCTCAAGATAAAGATTACCTCATTCATGGCAGCCACACCATTTATTTCTGCCTCTAGTAGAGCCTCAAGCACTATAATATCTATGCTCGATCGCTCTCCGTGGTGTTGCCTCTGAACTGCTACCATCTGGTAACATGGATGGCGCACTGCTTCCACAAATAGATTCTAGGGTTGTACATTGTGTCCTAGTGTGAATGACATCCTGAAAGGTTTTCGCTGGACATCAGTAAGAGATAGTTACCCTATGATCCAGGCAGTAAGCTTACATGGTAAACGACGGACGAATTATTGCCGAGCATGGCAAACTATATTTAAATGGTTCGAAGCAGCATCATCCGAAAAGAAATTAAAATGGTAAGATGAAACTAGGGATGTAAGTGGCAAATAAACGACATCCGCCAGTCCCATCTAGTTAGTTTTTGCTACCTCCCTAGTTCATTTTCCTCAAAAAACAAAAACTCTTTTGAACTATCATACCACTAGTGGACTTTAATCGGGATTAAACGGGACCCAGTTGCCATCCCTAGTTGAAAGGGAGTGTACAACCGCTATATTTAAGTTGCCAAGGCATCTAAGCAGTTGAAATAATCTGAGAAAGCACTTAATAGTGTGGCCTCATATAAACTACGAAGACAGTCTTGTGATGAAGTTGAGAGGAAAAGTTAAGGATCAAATGAAATAGGCATGCATTTATTTACGATAGTATAGCAGGCACTGCTGACATATTGGCCAACTCAGGTATAGCGTAACAATAAATAAGCATTCGAATCAAGCAATACAACAAAGCAGACAACTGAACTATTTGTAATTTGGTAGGATTACACGTTGAGGGCACAAGCCAAGAAAGCAGCCCACTCGCATTACATTTCACATGTACTAAAACACACTGGCTTACCATATGTTGCTGTGGAAGCCTAGCTGCTGTTAAGATATCGCCACATCCCGTGGTTGCAAATCTAGTTGTTGTAGTTTATTCTGCACCATCTATTTAGGTAAAATTAATTTTAATCGCATGCACTGGTCCGAATTGATCATCAATGGTTCATATAAACTAATGAAAGAAGGGTGTGTGCATACACGACAATACTCCCTCCGATTCTTTTTACTTTGCGTATAACTTTTTCTCAGTTTTCTCGTATTAGTCTGCGTGTTGCCGATTCCTAGCGCTGGTTTCCTTTTATGCCCCGCTGTAACGCCCTCGATGCGGCTATTTCTCCCACATGTCGAAGCACGACTTAGAGGCATAACCGCATTGAAAGCAATGTCGCAAGTGAGGTAATCTTCACACAACCCATGTAATACATAAGGGAAAGAGATACATAGTTGGCTTACAATCGCCACTTCACACAATACATGAGTAAGGCATTACATCATACAGATACAATCAAGGTCCGACTACGGAACCAAAATAAAAGAAGACTACCCCAAATGCTACACGATCCCGATCGTCCCAACTGGCTCCACTCTTGATCGATGAAACGAAACAACACAAAGAACAAGATCTTCATCGAGCTCCTCCTTGAGCTCGGATCGTCACCGCGGTTTCATCGGCACCGCAAACTGGATTTGGAAGTATCTGTGAGTCACGGGACTCGGCAATCTCACACCATGAGATCAAGACTATTTAAGCTTATGGGTAGGAGAGGGTAGTGAGGTGGAGCTGCAGCAAGCGACTAGCATATATGGGGGCTACATTCACAAAAAAGAGCGAGAAGAGAAGCAAGGCACGGTCTTGAAGCTAGTAGCGATCAAGAAGTGATCCTGAAACTACTTACGTCAAACATAACTCCAACACCGTGTTCACTTCCGGACTCCGCGAGAAGAGACCATCACGTTACACACGCCGTTGATGTATTTTAATTAAGGTCAACTTCGGGTTTTCTACAACCGACATTAACAAATTCCCATCTGCCTCATAACCGTGGGCACGGCTTTGAAAGATAATACCTGCAGGGTGTCCCAACTTAGCCCATTATAAGCTCTCACGGTCAACGAAGGATATTCCTTCTGCCGGAAGACCCGATCGATCTCGGAATCCCGGACTACAAGACATTTCGACAGCAATAAAACAAGACCAGCAAAGCCGCTTTGAATGTGCCGACAAATCCCGATAGGAGCTGCACATATCTCGTTCTCGGGGCACACCGGATGAGCAGTCCGTACAACTAAAACCAGACCTCAAGTTTCCTTGAGGGGCGCCAAAAAGCACTCTAGTTTGGGCCAACACTCGGAGGAGCATTGGCGGGGGTTAAATAAAGATGACCCTTGAGTCTGCAGAACCCAAGGGAAAAAGGCTTAGGTGGCAAATGGTAAAACCAATGTTGGGCCTTCTTTGGAGGAGTCTTATTCAAAGCGAACTGTCAAGGGGGTCCCATAAATCACCCAACCGCGTTAGGGACGCAAAATCCGGGAACATAATACCGATATGACGGAAACTAGGGCGGCAAGAGTGGAACAAAACACCAGGCATAAGGCCGAGCCTTCCACCCTTTACCAAGTATATAGATGCATTAATTAAAGAAGATATATTGTGATATCCCAACAAGTAAACATGTTCCAACAAGGAACAACGTCTCCATGTTCCAACAAGGAACAAACTTCATCTTCACCGCAACTAACAACGCTATAAGAGGGCTGAGCAAAGCGGTAACATAGCCAAACAACGGTTTGCTAGGAAAGGATGGTTAGGGGCTTGACATGGCAACGGGAGGCATGATATAGCAAGTGGTAGGCATCGTAGCATAGGCATAGCAAAAGAGCGAGAAACTAGCAAGCAAAGATAGAAGTGATTTCGAGGGTATGGTCATCTTGCCGAAATCCATAAGGAAGAAGAACGAGTCCATGAAGAAGACAAACGAATGTAGTCGAACGAATCCTCACAACTCCGGAACGAAACCGAAGCTAACGAGAGAAGCAAACCGGAAAGAAGCAAACAACATGGTAAACAACCATCACATAAACATGGCATGATGCGCAAACAAGTATGATGCATGCCCGGTTTAATGATGGCATGGCATGGCAATATGCACAAACAACACTACAAGTTAAGTGGAGGTCAATATGCAACGAGTTGCATATTGAAGAAACACCACATCAATTATTTAGTTCTCTCTCGCTTAGGAACACAACAATATTACATGTTATTAAACATGGCAAGGGGTGAAGCATAATTAAACTACCTATTTAGGCAAGTTTAAATGAGGCCGGAAACAACAAACGACAATTTCGGAAAATCCCATGTCATTTAGCAAATTAATGGAAACAACAAATATAAACATTTAAATGTTGTTATCATGATGCGGATGACATATGCAAGTTTTAAGCAATTTTTATGAAAATGTTGACATAAGCATGTTATGAAGCATTTGTCACCATGGCGGAAGGAAAAAGGTGCCACGGCGGTGAAACGGAAATGGTGCCACGACAACATTCCGGTCTTGATAACTCATGCAGGTATCGGTGCAAAAGAAAGTGTGGACGTGCGGAACATGCAAAAGATGGTGGGGTGATCCCGGTTACCGGGTTCCCACGGGTTGACGGCATGGCAAACGAGGAGGAACGTGCGCGAAACAAACGGGCACGGTGCAAACATACGGTTCATCTCATACAACATGCATTCGTTCACGGCGGTCGTCTCGGGGTTCTACCTTCGAAGCGTGCATTTTCGTAACGGATCGAGTCCAACGAAGGAAGTAGTGGTACACGGGCCGTAGTGGAAGTAGTCGTTCTCGCGGCGGTAGTGGAAGTAGTCGTACACGGCGTCGGTAGTGGTACACCATTGGAGACGTACACGTTCCGTAGATGAACTTGGCGTAACCGTGCGGTAGTCGAACTTGGCGCTCGTGGTACACGTGCCTTCGGGCGACGGTAGATGTACACGGCAATCGTAGTGGTACTATGCATGGTCGTCGTGGTACTTGGCGTTCCAAAACAAAGCAACACCGAAAAGCCTCGGGTCTTGGCGTCCTTGACGAATCCAAGTAACAGCAGGCACACGTCCACGGTCAACCCCAATGAGTGTACAGAGGCAAAACTTGGTGGTGCTGCACATACGTGGTTGCTAGAAGATGGATGACGCCGGGTCGAGGCTGCGTCTTGGCGGTTCAACGAGGGTCGAATAGGAGCACGGCAAAGCTCGTGGTGGACGGGGAGCGCAGCCTGGAGGCAGCAGCAGCGGTTGGAAGCAGAGTTGGCCGGAGGGGACGGCTCGTGCAGCGAGACGACGCGAGGTCGTAGGGGACGGAGGACGGAGGCGTCCTGCACTTGGCCTTGGCGACGAGCGGTGCGGGAACGAGGACGAGGGAGCACGAGGTGTAGCCCGGAAGGTGCGAGCGGGCTCCGGTGGCCGGCTGGAAGTGCGGAGGCGACGAGGAGGACGCGACAGGTGAGGGAGGAGGCGGTGGAGGCCGAGAGGGGCGAGGCGGTGGTGCTCCTGGTCGCAGCGACCGGACTCCGGCAACGAGGAGGAGGCAGAGGGCGGGTGAAGCAGAGGAGCCGATGGCGGATGCGGGAGGCCGGGTGCGGCGCCATGGGGAGGCGACGACGCGGAGGAGGGAAGGCTGCAGGGGCAACGACGGAGGTCCTGGCACGGCCGCAGGCGACGGAGGAGGGAAGGCGTCGCGGCAGAGAGGATGGGAGACGAGGCAGGGGCGCCGGAGTTGGCCTCCAGTGGTGGCGCGGGAGAAGGAAGGGCGAGGAGGAGGCCGCAGGGAGATGGGGATCGAGGGGAGCGGCCGCGGTAGCGAGGGAGGTGACGACGCTGAGGGGAAACGAGGGGGAGAGATTGGATCGGGGGACTCGGGGCTAGGGTTACAGTGGGGGGCGGCTGGGCCTTGGGCCGGCTTAGCCTTGGGTCAAATGGGCTGCCGGGAAGCGGCCCTCTTCTCTCTCTCTCTTATATGAATAAAAAACAGAACAGAGAAAAGAAAGAAAAGAAAGAGAGGTTAGGGGGAAGATTTGCGCATGGGGATAATTTTCCCGGACTCACAAAAATATGCTCGATCCAGGAAAAATAGAAAAGAGGCACGAATGCAATATTTAAATTCAAACTTATTTGAATATAATTCAAATGGGTTTGAACTAGGACAAGGTTTTAGAAGTGTCCAAAAATGTTGAGATTTTTGGTGGAGCTCCGAAAAAATGACGAAATAATTTATGGGTAAGGTTGGAGACCAAGAAATGAGATAACAAAGGCATGGAGAATTATTTTGCAAGTGGGTTATGGGTGATTCCAAATAAATGGAATAATTTTATTATAGCTCCCTAATAATAGTAGGAGACTTTGAATATGTTTTAAAGAGAAATCACCATGTGAATTTCCCTCGATTTAAATAGATTGAAAAATCCATACAATTTATTTAGAAGAGTTTTAAAATTAAATGGCATGATGGCATGATGACATGATGCAATGCAAAAAATAAAAGAGCATGCATAAAAGAAACACACGGCGAAACCCAGAATATATGGAAGTCTTCTGGAGCGTCGGTCTCGGGGCGTTCAACACTCCACCACTACGAGAGGATCTCGTCCCGAGATCTAGGATGGCACCGGAGGGAAAAGAAAGAGGAAGATAAGAGGTAAAACTAAGTTGCTTCTTTGACAAGAGAGTGAAACCAACGAACCTTGAGAGATTGAAAACTTGAAAGAAGAATACAATGGAGATGAACGAGATTGTGAACACTTTGTTAGCAGAGAAGAACAAAGAACATGATGAGAACCAAGAGCTTAGGGGACAAGATAGATTTTGAAGCCACTCCGGTTAAAACAAGATAGACTAGGATTAAGAATGATATAATTTGGGCAGCACTCGGACTGAAAATGGAAGGAATTGACATGAACTTTAGAAGATGGGATGATACTTGATGAAATCAACAACACACTGCCCCTGAAGCTATTGAAAAATGGCACAAGGGGTAAGAAAGATTTCAGACAACACTCCGGTTGAGAAGGGAGGCAAAACTTGATAAGATGAGAGAGCTCGAATGAAAACACGACATTCCGGTTAAATGGATAATGCAAGAAAAAGAACATGATCTTTACAAAACGAGGTGATGGGTGAAGAGAGCAACATCACAATGCCTCCGGAAACAATGCATGATAGTTAGAAAGTTGGAATGAATAGAACGAAGAATGAAACCAACATCTCCCACCATAAAGGAATTTGAAAGAGCATCCATATGAAGTAGGATTGAACGGAGTTGTTTGAAAAACAACAACGGTAAGAATAAGCTTGTAGTGGGCTTATGAAAACATCTCAAAATTATGAGGTGACAACCCGCCACTAACGGAAACAGTTGATTGGATTAAGATCAACAAGAAGATGAAAACTTATTTCACCGAGAGGACAAATGAAGAACTTGGGTCATTTATAAGCACAATAAATAGCAACAATCCTTAGGGAAAACTTTAGGTGAAATATAACCCAAGATAACTCCAATGAAGAGATAGATGGATTTAAATATCTCATTCTTGTCAACATGTGAATCATGAAGCATGAAGGAAAATTGTCAAGAATGACATAACACCATCTCAAGAGATAAGGTAGAAAGAATTGCACTTCGGAATGCAAGAAGAAGAATACTTGAACTCCTCAAAGCAAAACATGTGTTGAGCACCATGTTTATTTTGAGTATAGCTTGGCGGATCTTAACTTCGAGAGAAATCTTGAAGAACAATTGAAGAATGAAAAGAATCCTTGACGAAGCACCATGTAGAGCCTCCATGAAGAACTCCAGTAAGAAAAGGATGATAAAAGAAAGAGAAGTTGAAAACACAAGGTGAAGCCTTGCAGTGATAAGATGAAGCTTTGAAATGATATAACCGAGAAAACTTGGAACTCCGGAAAGAAAGATGAACAATTTTGATGAACCTCCGGAATAAGGAATTGAATTTACTCGATGAAACAAGAATAAGAATTACATATGCTCATCCTTCACCAATTAAATTGATGACAAGCAATGGATTTGGCATACTACTTATTCTCGTTGAAAAAAGGATTGAAGAGAGATATTGCTCAACTTGGGAAGGTCTTCAACGATCCGCCGGTAGGATTCGGAAGGCGAATGAATCTATATAATAACGAAGGAAGAGAACTCTTGAGCGAACCACCGTAAGAATTGAAATTGAGCGTAGCAAAGGCACAATTCACGGGAAGAATTGGAAAACGAATGAAGATGCTTGAGAGAATTTAGATACAAGAGAATGAAGAGATAATGAACTGATTAGAGGATATTTGAGCGATTCACCGATAAGATTTGGAGAACGAGAGCTGAAAGCTGGAATGAATAATTCGAGATGATGGGCTGAGAAGAATCAAACTGAAAAGACTCTGAATTGCTCCGGATGGGTGAAAAGAATTCTCACAATCAAAACAATTATGAGGATGGCACGAAGCTAGAACCATGAATCTTGAAGAGAATGGAGCAAGATTAAAGAGAAACTCTTCTTGGTCTTCAAAATTCGAGAATGACGACGAGAAACACCACCATGAATTGTTGAGGCACTCCGAATGAAAATTAGAAAGGTTGAACCAACGATGAAAGAATTTGAAAGATCTTGGAGAAAGACATTTGATGATGATAATTCATCCTTACATCAAACTTTGCAAAGAATTTGAGAATAACTCCGAAAAATTAGAAGAGTCGGGTAAGATCACAGGAAAAGACACGTGGGTTAGGGCCCTCAAAATAAACATCGTTGAGCGATTGCTTGAAAAGAGAGATTGCACGGTTGAATTAAATGGGTTGAATGAGATAGCATCCTCAAAAGAACTTGAGTGAATTGAGAATGGAAACTTGAATCTTCGAGATATCTTCAACACTCGGAACAAATGAATAGCGAGAGGTGAATGATTAATTGGTGCATCGGAATAGGAAAGCATTGTGAAAAGAGGAAAAGGATAAGATCAACACGAAATCTTGAATTAAATCCACGGAGAACAAAATTAGAATGGAACAATGATAAGGTTGAAGCTTCCTTAGCGTCTTCATGAGAAATCACCGGATAAAACATTGAGGAAAAGAATGAAGAGACTTCACAGCAGTAAAATGGGTACTTGGTTAGGGATATGTGAGTCCTTGACGAAAAGGGTGGGAGGGCGGGGAAAACAAAGACAACCTGGGATGGATGAAGCAAGCACCGTTGAGAAAACTTAGAATTGATCTCGCAGATGTTGAAAATGATCGGATCCACTTGAAGAGAAGCACACCGGTTGGGAAAAGAATTGACATGACGACCTCGATGATCAAGAAGGATTAGTATTCACATAGAAATATGAGAACACCATTTAGGAAAGGTATGGAATCAACACTTGACATTGAAGCAACTCGAATACCACAACTCAAAACAACAACAAAGGATTTGGCTTGCGGAATAAGCCGGAACAAATACATATGATAGAGATTTACCTAATCTCATATCATGCATCTGTTGGAAAGATATTCTAGGAGCTACTTGAATTCCCACCTATAAACTCCCGAAACTTTCTGGTTATGCAATCTGGTGTTGGGGATCTGAGGGACACAAAATATATCACCCAAACTAACAATACCTAGATCCAAATTGTATCCATCCTTCAACACATAACCAAGAAACCTTCGGAAATCATGTACCTCGACCTTCGAAAAGCATCCGTTATACGAGTCATGGCAATACTCTCGAACTCGCCCCAGTACTTGGTTATCGGGGTTATCTCACCAACAACTGTACAAAAGAGATTTTCGATGTCGGCAAAGCTCAGGTATTCCAGAACTGCAACGATAAAATTGTGACGACAACACCTCGGAGCTCAACTCCCGGGACACTGCCACAACCCCTAAATGTCAGGAGGCACCAAGAACAATGTTCTCGTCACAAAACCATCGGAACGATTCCAAGATACCCGCGTGATCCTAAAAAAAATTTAGTGAAATTTGAGAAGAGAAGAGTCAAAACTTCTACGCCAGGATGCCTCACCAGGGCGACGAAGGGACTGAGGAGTAAAAAGAATCCTACTCTCCGATATATATAATCCTAAGAGTCAAAACATTTTTGTCTAGACTCAACAAAGTCAGCGATTCAATCAAGCAGGGGGCTCCTAAGTCGGGGATGGCTCTGATACCAACTTGTAACGCCCTCGATGCGGCTATATCTCCCACGTGTCGAAGCACGACTTAGAGGCATAACCGCATTGAAAGCAATGTCCCAAGTGAGGTAATCTTCACACAACCCATGTAATACATAAGGGAAAGAGATACATAGTTGGCTTACAATCGCCACTTCACACAATACATGAGTAAAGCATTACATCATACAGATACAATCAAGGTCCGACTACGGAACCAAAATAAAAGAAGACTACCCCAAATGCTACACAGATCCCGATCGTCCCAACTGGCTCCACTCTTGATCGATGAAACGAAACAACACAAAGAACAAGATCTTCATCGAGCTCCTCCTTGAGCTCGGATCGCCACCTGCACGGTTTCATCGGCACCGCAAACTGGTTTTGGAAGTATCTGTGAGTCACGGGACTCAGCAATCTCACACCATGAGATCAAGACTATTTAAGCTTATGGGTAGGAGAGGGTAGTGAGGTGGAGCTGCAGCAGCGACTAGCATATATGGGGCTACATTCACAAAAAAGCGAGAAGAGAAGCAAGGCACGGTCTTGAAGCTAGTAGCGATCAAGAAGTGATCCTGAAACTACTTACGTCAAACATAACTCCAACACCGTGTTCACTTCCGGACTCCGCCGAGAAGAGACCATCATGGTTACACACGCGTTGATGTATTTTAATTAAGGTCAACTTCGGGTTTTCTACAACCGACATTAACAAATTCCCATATGCCTCATAACCGCGCCACGGCTTTGAACGATAATACCTGCAGCGGTGTCCCAACAGCCCATTATAAGCTGTCACGGTCAGCGAAGGATATTCCTTCTACCAGAAGACCCGATCAGTCTCGAATCCCGGACTACAAGACATTTCGACAGCAATAAAACAAGACCAGCAAAGCCGCCCGAATGTGCCGACAAATCCCGATAGGAGCTGCACATATCTCGTTCTCGTGGCACACCGGATGAGCAGTCCGCACAACTAAAACCAGACCTCAAGTTTCCTTGAGGGGCGCCAAAGCACTCTAGTTTGGGCCAACACTCGGAGGAGCATTGGCCCGGGGTTAAATAAAGATGACCCTTGAGTCTGCAGAACCCAAGGGAAAAAGGCTTAGGTGGCAAATGGTAAAACCAATGTTGGGCCTTCTTTGGAGGAGTCTTATTCAAAGCGAACTGTCAAGGGGTCCCATAAATCACCCAACCGCGTTAGGGACGCAAAATCCGGGAACATAATACTGATATGACGGAAACTAGGGCGGCAAGAGTGGAACAAAACACCAGGCATAAGGCCGAGCCTTCCACCCTTTACCAAGTATATAGATGCATTAATTAAAGAAGATATATTGTGATATCCCAACAAGTAAACATGTTCCAA
Source organism: Aegilops longissima (assembly GCA_021605205.1). Taxonomy (NCBI): domain Eukaryota; kingdom Viridiplantae; phylum Streptophyta; class Magnoliopsida; order Poales; family Poaceae; genus Aegilops; species Aegilops longissima. The sequence goes on from CM038677.1 coordinate 271,881,845, forward strand.
CAAGGAACAACGTCTCCATGTTCCAACAAGGAACAAACTTCATCTTCACCTGCAACTAACAACGCTATAAGAGGGGCTGAGCAAAGCGGTAACATAGCCAAACAACGGTTTGCTAGGAAAGGATGGTTAGGGGCTTGACATGGCAACGTGGGAGGCATGATATAGCAAGTGGTAGGCATCGTAGCATAGGCATAGCAAAAGAGCGAGCAACTAGCAAGCAAAGATAGAAGTGATTTCGAGGGTATGGTCATCTTGCCTGAAATCCCGCAAGGAAGAAGAACGAGTCCATGAAGAAGACAAACGGATGTAGTCGAACGAATCCTCACAACTCCGGAACGAAACCGAAGCTAATGAGAGAAGCAAACCGGAAAGAAGCAAACAACATGGTAAACAACCATCACATAAACATGGCATGATGCGCAAACAAGTACGATGCATGCCCGGTTTAATGATGGCATGGCATGGCAATATGCACAAACAACACTACAAGTTAAGTGGAGCTCAATATGCAACGAGTTGCATATTGACGAAACACCACATCAATTATTTAGTTCTCTCTCGCTTAGGAACACAACAATATTACATGTTATTAAACATGGCAAGGGGTGAAGCATAATTAAACTACCTATTTAGGCAAGTTTAAATGAGGCCGAAAACAACAAACGACAATTCCGGAAAATCCCCATGTCATTTAGCAAATTAATGGAAACAACAAATATAAACATTTAAATGTTGTTATCATGATGCGGATGACATATGCAAGTTTTAAGCAATTTTTATGAAAATGTTGACATAAGCATGTTATGAAGCATTTGTCACCATGGCGGAAGGAAAAAGGTGCCACGGCGGTGAAACGAAAATGGTGCCACGGCAACATTCCGGTCTCGATAAGTCATGGAGGTATCGGTGCAAAAGAAAGTGTGGACGTGCGGAACATGCAAAAGATGGTGGGGTGATCCCGGTTACCGGGTTCCCACGGGTTGACGGCATGGCAAACGAGGAGGAACGTGCGCGAAACAAACGGGCACGGTGCAAACATACGGTTCATCTCATTCAACATGCATTCGTTCACGGCGGTCGTCTCGGGGTTCTACCTTCGAAGCGTGCATTTTCGTAACGGATCGAGTCCAACGAAGGAAGTAGTGGTACACGAGCCGTAGTGGAAGTAGTCGTTCTCGCGGCGGTAGTGGAAGTAGTCGTACACGGCGTCGGTAGTGGTACACCATTGGAGACGTACACGTTCCGTAGATGAACTTGGCGTAACCGTGCGGTAGTCGAACTTGGCGCTCGTGGTACACGTGTCTTCGGGCGACGGTAGATGTACACGGCAATCGTAGTGGTACTATGCATCGGTCGTCGTGGTACTTGGCGTTCCAAAACAAAGCAACACCGAAAAGCCTCGGGTCTTGGCGTCCTTGACGAATCCAAGTAACACCAGGCACACGTCCACGGTCAACCCCAATGAGTGTACAGAGGTAAAACTTGGTGGTGCTGCACATACGCGGTTGCTAGAAGATGGATGACGCCGGGTCGAGGCTGCGTCTTGGCGATTCAACGAGGGTCGAATAGGAGCACGGCGAAGCTCGTGGTGGACGGGGAGCGCAGCCTGGAGGCAGCAGCAGCGGTTGGAAGCAGAGTTGGCCGGAGGGGACGGCTCGTGCAGCGAGACGACACGAGGTCGTAGGGGACGGAGGACGGAGGCGTCCTGCACTTGGCCTTGGCGACGAGCGGTGCGGGAACGAGGGCGAGAGCGCACGAGGTGTAGCCCGGCAGGTGCGAGCGGGCTCCGGTGGCCGGCTGGAGGTGCGGAGGCGACGAGGAGGACGCGGCAGGTGAGGGAGGAGGCGGTGGAGGCCGAGAGGGGCGAGGCGGTGGCGCTCCTGGTCGCAGCGACCGGACTCCGGCAACGAGGAGGAGGCAGAGGGCGGGTGAAGCAGAGGAGCCGATGGCGGACGCGGGAGGCCGGGCGCGGCGCCATGGGGAGGCGACGACGCGGAGGAGGGAAGGCTGCAGGGGCAACGACGAAGGTCCTGGCACGGCCGCAGGCGACGGAGGAGGGAAGGCGTCGCGGCGGAGAGGATGGGAGACGAGGCAGGGGGCGCCGGAGTTGGCCTCCAGTGGCGGCGCGGGAGAAGGAATGGCGAGGAGGAGGCCGCAGGGAGATGGGGATCGAGGGAGCGGCATGCATAGCGAGGGAGGTGACGGCGCTGAGGGGAAACGAGGGGGAGAGATTGGATCGGGGGACTCAGGGCTAGGGTTACAGTGGGAGCGGCTGGGCCTTGGGCCGGCTTAGCCTTGGGTCAAATGGGCTGCGGGGAAGCGGCCCTCTTCTCTCTCTCTCTTATATGAATAAAAAACAGAACAGAGAAAAGAAAGAAAAGAAAGAGAGGTTAGGGGGAAGATTTGCGCATGGGGATAATTTTCCCGGACTCACAAAAATATGCTCGATCCAGGAAAAATAGAAAAGAGGCACGAATGCAAGATTTAAATTCAAACTTATTTGAATATAATTCAAATGGGTTTGAACTAGGACAAGGTTTTAGAAGTGTCCAAAAATGTTGAGATTTTTGGTGGAGCTCCGAAAAAATGACGAAATAATTTATGGGTAAGGTTGGAGACCAAGAAATGAGATAACAAAGGCATGGAGAATTATTTTGCAAGTGGGTTATGGGTGATTCCAAATAAATGGAATAATTTTATTATAGCTCCCTAATAATAGTAGGAGACTTTGAATATGTTTTAAAGAGAAATCACCATGTGAATATCCCTCGATTTAAATGGATTGAAAAATCCATACAATTTATTTAGAAGAGTTTTAAAATTAAATGGCATGATGGCATGATGACATGATGCAATGCAAAAAATAAAAGAGCAAGCATAAAAGAAACACACGGCGAAACCCAGAATATATGGAAGTCTTCTGGAGCGTCGGTCTCGGGGCGTTACACCCGCCCCATCCGCCGCTGCCCTAATTAATTGGCAAATTAGTCCAGAAAAATTAAACCAGTGCCCTCCTTGGTATGCGGGTCAAGAGTTATGCGCAGAGTAAATAGAATCGGAGGGAGTATATCTGCTTCCCTCTATTTTGATGCTTGTTCGAGGTGCCAGCCCCGGAAGAACAAATATTTTTCTTGATGGGGTTGGCAGCTCCATAATTAATAGAAGCATCAAATTAGTCATGCAACTTGGGAAGATCAAGAACACACAAACAAGTAATGAGCAGAGGCTCGGAGCGGTGATGTAATAGCTAGCATCGTAAAATGTAGGGTAAAACGAACAAAAAGCAGCGAAACCACATGCTAGTTTGCTGATGTGTAATTAAGCATAGAGAACATTAAGCGATGCGATGGAACCAACAGTGGCATCGTAACAAAACTAAAGCATATTAACTATATGTGCCTTTGGTATGTAATTTAGCAAATGTAACATGTTCACTGCGTAAGTATGGCCCTACAGTGCAAGAAGAATAACATGTCTCATGAAAAACTGAATGATGCCCTGAAGAAATTCAAATGTGCGGTGCTTATGCTAGGAAAGTGAACGTAGGCGCCGGCCGTTGGATAATAGTACCTGATTCTCGGCGGCGTATGGGTATCGTTGTCATACTTGATAGCTAAGGATCGTTGATGGTGCTCGTATTGTGGTTGAGTTTGGGCCGGTTGTCGCCGTCGCTGAAGCGGATCCGGTGTTACGGTTGCGACGCCTGTTGACATACAAGAAAGCTCATATGTGTTAAGTGAACAGTTGCACGATAAAGATAAAAACCGAAGGAGTACAAATTGAAATAACCTGATGAGGCAGCGGCGTCGGTAAAGCAGGGCTAGTGGAGTTGAATATGGCGTCCGTGGAGCGGGTCCGGTGCAGTGGACGAAGGCTTCGGCGGGCGCGTTGTACAGTGCTTTCGGTGAGGCGGATCTGTTGCGGCAGACGAGGGCTTGTATGAAGGGTCAGCGAAGGGGCGGAAGAGGGAGTCAGTGAAGGGCCTACGCTGTGGTGGACGAGGGCGCCGGTTAAGCAGATCCGGTGTGGTGGACCATGATGGTGGTCAAGGAGATCTGGAGCGGTGGACAAACCAGTCGCTGAAGCTGCTCCGGTGAAGTGGTGAGTTGGCAGTTGGGGGTTCCAAGGTGCGGAAGGTAGATCCGGCGGGGTGTGAGGTCCACCGCTGCGGCGGAGGACTAGATTCAGCGGCTTGTCGTGGTTGGGGGGTCGTGGAGGGGAAGGGGAGGGGCTCTGAGGAAGAATGTTGTGGGCAAAGAGGGGGAAACAATGGAGTTACCAAAGCAGCCCTTTTCCGTTCATGTGGCAGGGGTAAAATAGGAATATCGCATGGCTAAACTTTCGGGCGCGTGATATTTCGATGTGAGCGGGAAGTTTGAAAGCTTTTGGCGCCTAAAATTATAAGTATTCTGCTCTTGCACGGCCGACTATGATATCATGGCCGACAATTTGTTTGTTTTGCACGCAAAAAAGTGCAAGTTTTGAAAATCAATGTCTCCAACTCGAAACTTAGATTGTCCATTCAATTAAAATATGGATCATTGAGCTACTACAAGCAAATACCATCATACGGTCCAATTCAAATAAAATTCCAAATGTGTTTATCCTAAATATGATGACAAAAACAAAAATGTGTATGTGTAATAAAGTGGATGATTATAAAGTTTGAACATGCCCGTATGTGTATATCTTTAGGTTTGATATATGAATTTGAAATCACGAAATCCCGGCTTAAAAAATGTACCTCCGTTTAAATGAATTACAAAAGCTAATGATGGAGTTGAATTCCAAAATTCCAATCTTAGGTTTGCACATCAAGGTATATCACGCATGTTCAAAAGTATCATTATCTCATAGTACAAACTGTGAAACAAATTGATCAACCATGAGTGCACAATATCTCAACTACGCTAAAGTCCCTCAAATATAGACACCTCACTCTTTATCTGAAGTCAACCCCCCCCACAACACACACACACATAGAGAAGTCGTTCTCTCCCCAAAACACCAACACACGAGCACATTAACACCCCTCTCTCTTGTAAAGTCCGGACCCCAACATAGGTCTCTCGGGCATGCACACATCTCTTCCCTCACTCTCTAGGTCTCCCGCTATCTCTCTTACCCAAGCACACACACTATGTAGAGTGTATATTTCCCATAAACACAAAATGTCACCCCCAAACGTCTATCTCCCTAGTTATATGGTTCTCGCGCACTCACCTCACACACCACCCCCACTGCAAACAAGCACACTTTGTCTCCTTGTGCACCACTCTCCTCTTTCTATCTCTCCCACATGCGGACCCGCCCCGGCTCCTTCCCTGTATACATATATGTCGTGACTCTTTGCATAGCTCCCTAATGTATAACCGTTCTCGATTTCTCACATTGTTCTCTACACCATCTATTCTAGATCTCTCATGAAGTCCCTATCACACACACGATGACTCGCTTCCCTTGCGTCTCCGTTCATAGGCCAATTTCGGACAACATCAACATTGTCTCCCTATCTATACGCCATTTATGGACACAAACGACCCCTCTCGCCCCTCTCTTCCTCTCTCTCTCTCTCTCTCTCTCTCTCTGTCGCTAGCTCTCTCTTTCTCTCGCTCTCACACCCCTCTCCCACACACACACTCGATGTCTCTTCCAAATAGTCTGCCCCCCCCCCTTTTAGTGCTATCTCGCTACTACACATGTCACACCATTCCCCTTCCCTTATACTAGGTTTACATCATCAGTGGTCTCTCTACTCCACATACACTCTCTCCCTCTCACACACAAACGCGTGCACAAACACACGTAGACACGCACAGACACCCATTTACCTGGATCCTCATATCTCCTCATGTCCTCAAGTGTATCTCACACACTCACTCTCTAATTATGTATATGTGTCTCCATGTTACACAACACAAAGCCCCATGTACATGTCTCTCTCTATCCTTCACACACATAGACACAAAGAATCTGTTATCATTGCCTCAGTCTCTAACATATCACACACGCTCTCTCTCTCTCTCTCTCTCTCTCTCTCTCTCTCTCTCTCTCTCTCTCTCTCTCTCTCTCTCTCTAAACACGCCAACAAGGGTTTCCTGTGAATAACTTACCGTCTATTCATCAACAGTGTGGCAGTATGGCGAACACGAGACGTGAAAAAGAATAAATCTACACGTGCTTAGACCACCTAGTATGACTACTAGGACTAGAGCAAGCCAAAAAGCGCGCTGCCGTCACCCCCTCCTTGTCGGCGACGGGAAAATCTTTGTTTTACACAATCGAGAAGTCATTTTGCTAAGGCCCCACATGTCGAGGCGTTGAATAGAATGTAGATGCTAGTTTACGGAAGCAAGTATCGATAATACGTTTGTATCTCGATACTTATATTTCTTCTCTTATAAAAAAACCGAGTTGGTGATGATGGTACGTGTGCCATCTTGCAATATAGACCGTCTAATCTATATCTGACGGATGGAAATTAAACTAAAAGATACCCGCACCCCTCTCCACATTTGCAGACAAGGCCTTCCCTCGTTCATCCTTATCTCCAACAAACCTCATTGTTGAGCAATTAATAAAGGAAGCCTCTGGAACAAACTGGCACAGTGGCATTTGCCGGCGTCGTCAATCCCCATGCCTCCGCTCAGGTCCGACCACCAACCACCACCACACCCCACTCCTCTTCACCTTATCTCATATTTCTTGAGATATCATTAGTTTTTACACATGGGATTACTCCCGCAAGGGTCAATCACAACAAGTGTTTTATAAAAAAATGCATATTGATGTTTCGTGCAATGCACGGATCTTGCTAGTACTCCTACACAAGACTAAGTTGGTGATGCTGGTGTGTCTGCCATCCGTCTTTTCTGACCATTAGATCTACATCTAACAATTGTGAGGTAAGTTGTTGCCTTTTCTCACCAACATCCCACTTGTCTACCAATTTGCAGAAAAACCCATAATTAGTATCTTAAAACCAACCACATCCCTCCCTGACCTCACCAAAACAGCCCAAGGAATATATTCTAATTGAAACATAATATATCTCTAGTGACATATGTATATCAAAATTAGAGTGTTTTGTACCAAGTTTGTGAATAAGTATTGTTCTAATTATGATTCGTTGCAACGGACATGAACATTGCTAGTATTTCCAACCATGCATTTCTTTTCCTAGTATTCCATAGTTTGAGTTTTCCATCAAGATATTAGTCACTCATGGTTGATATTTACTTTCAATCATGTACACATATGCAGTATGTAACTAGCCTTGCTTATTGGCTTCCAAAGCTTAACTTTCACTCCTACTTACAATATGTAGAGTATTTAACAAAAAACTACCACTTTCAACCAGCCCTGGGAAGAATCTATTGTACGAAAAATAGCAAAAACATACCCAAAATTTCTTAATCCACGCCAAAAACTACCTAGTACTCCTACCGATTAGGTTCGTTTAAACCCATTCATGACAGGGTTGGCCCACATGTCCATGCTAACGAGGCAGATTAAACCAACACATTTTGTTTGACCGTTGACACGAGGGACCCACATCTGACCTTCTATCCTGTTATTCCCCCTCAAATCATTATTTTTCCTGAACATTACTTCAAACAGGACTGATGCGTGTTCGTCGGTGGCGCCGGTGATGAGCAAGTTGGCCGCCGCTCCGCCGGACGGGCTGGACGCCACGCTGGCCTTCACTCGAGCCAGATGGCTGGCCTTAGCGCGGTGCGCGCGAGCAAGCCGCCGCGCTGCCATGCCAATCTAGCTAGCAAACCTCGCAGACAAGCAGCTGGACGGAGCTATCTTGGCTAGCTAGCGGCCGCGAGCACCGGACGGAGCTGGCATCCGAGCTGCCGCAACATGGGCTCCGCACCGCCGGCGGTTTTGACCTCGCCTTCTGCCGGCGACGGTAGCTGCGTCCCATGGCCGAGGATGACTAGGTGGACGGGCCGGAGGTAGGAGGTCACTCGAGGATTTTTGTTGGTAAGAGCATGTACAATGGTTGATAAGGTAGTCTTATCTTAAGTCTGCCACGTATGCAAGTGGTAGTAGTTTCTTGGCATTTTAGTGGTTTCTTGCATTATTAGAGCAAGTACAATAGAGCTGAGTCAGCGGGCTATAAGAAATAAAGTACTCCCTCCGTCTAGGTGTATAAGTCATCTTACGAAAACCAAATAATCCCAAAACACTTAGGCGCGGTGCATTAACTTCTACCTCGTTTCTTGTTTCTTGACATATCAACCAATAAGAGATGTGGGTGTGCATGCTTTTAATGACTTGAAACTACCAAACACAACATGTAGTGGTTAATTCATTGCATGCAATGCTATTAATTAGCAAATAAACATTAAGTTCTCTAGTTTTCCCCTCCTCCTTGGTCACGGTGCACAATCTAAGATGACTTATTCACCTAGACGGAGTGAGTAGTATATTTCTGCTTAGTTGGAGGAAAGAGAAGAGGAGAGAGAAGGTAAGTGGGCTCTTCGTGAAGAGCCAGCTCTAGCACGTGCTTCTAGGCACTTTGTGAGAATGATAAGTGGGCCACATAATAAAAAAGTAGTACACTCTTTTGATCTATTATTGTACTACATGTTGGCTATTAGATGGGCTGTAGATGACAAGGCACTGGCTTATAGCCAGCAGCTGGCTATACTATTAACCATGCTCTTAAGGGGTTTCTTGTAAGTAACAATGTACGTACTACTAGCGACAAAAGGCGATTCTAGGTTGCGTTGTACTCCAACGAGTACTACTAGTGGCCGCGGGAGTGTATACCTCGTTTTGTGGGTTCGATCCCGGCGAACGCACGGCGGCCTTTTTTTAAAAATAGTACTAGTACTACACTTCGCTGCGAGCCAATATTTTACACGGTAGTTTGAGTTTTGAAGTCAAACGGACGTGCGGCCCCAAACTGGGTGCATTTGGACAGCCCAGCCACGTGAACGGGTTTTCCTTCCCAGCATCCCGTGGCTCGCGTGCTCACCCTAGCCGCACCTCGCTTGCAGCTTCCAGCTAGTAGCATGTTTAAACTAGCGCCTCCCAATTAACCCCGAGGAGCCGGAAAAGCCTGGCGGGGCATTGGGAACTGTGCAATATGGCTCTGTACGTAAAGTGCTCTACTACTACTCTGTAGCTTGTGGCGTTGCATGCATGGACTTCACTCCATTATCGGCTCTACTATAAAATAAATTCCTCTTGACGTATTTTTTTTGAAACGGAGGCAAAAGCTTTGCTTCATCTCATTCATAAAGAAGGAACTACTAACAAAGTTCGAAGAGATCCATTACACCTCCACAAATGGAAGCAAAAAGCCTAGTCTCGTTGTATCAATTCCAAACAACATATAGCTCATTGAGCTAACATCATTCCAAGATGAATATTTCAGGAAAAGCTCAATGGATGGCATGGCATGGATGAGAAAAGTGGATCCCTCAAAATGCAAGGATAAAAGGATTGGCTCAAGCTCAAAAGCTCAAGACTCTACATTTTATATTTTAGTGATCCAAGATCACATTGAGTCTATAGGAAAAGCCAATACTATCAAGGAGGGATGACGTGTTGCTAAATGAGTTTCTTGCTCTACAGTGTTAGTTATATGCTCCAAAACCCTCAACTACTTTCTCATATCCACATATGACCTAAACCAAAAGTCAAACTCGGCCCCACCGATTCTTTCTACCCGGAGCCATCGAGTTCAGATGTCTTAGCCACTGCCACAAACCCTAGGTAAATCGGTCTCACCGATAGGGATCTCGGTCTCACCGAGATGGGATTGTAATCTCTCTGTTTCCCTTCGTAACGTTTCGGTACCACCGAGATGAGCGATCGGTCCTACCGAGATTGCAATGTAAACTCCCTGTTTCCTTTTCGTAACATTTTGGTCTCACCGAAATTAGCAAATCGGTCCCACCGAGTTTACCTGACCAACTCTCTGGTTAGCTTATTACCAAAATCGTTCTCACTGAGTTTGTGTAATCGGTCTCACCGAGATTACGTTATGCCCTAAACCTAACCACATCAGTCCTACCGAGTTGCATGTCGGTCCCACCGAAAATCCTAATGGTCACTAGATTTGCTGAATCGGTCCGACCGAGTTTATCAATTCGGTCCCACCGAGTTTGGCAAGTTGTGTGTAACGGTTAGATTTTGTGTGGAGGCTATAAATACCCCTCCACCTCCTCTTCATTCGTGAAGAGAGCTAGCAGAACGAACCAACACTTCCAATACACATTTTCTGAGAGAGAACCACCTACACTTGTGTTGAGGCCAAGATATTCCATTCCTACCATATGAATCTTGATCTCTAGCCTTCCCCAAGTTGCTTTCCACTCAAATCTTCTTTCCACCAAATCCAAATCCTGTGAGAGAGAGTTGAGTGTTGGGGAGACTATCATTTGAAGTACAAGAGCAAGGAGTTCATCATCAACACACCATTTGTTACTTCTTGGAGAGTGGTGTCTCCTAGATTGGCTAGGTGTCACTTGGGAGCCTCCGACAAGATTGTGGAGTTGAACCAAGGAGTTTGTAAGGGCAAGGAGATCGCCTACTTCGTGAAGATCTACCGCTAGTGAGGCAAGTCCTTCGTGGGCGACGGTCATGGTGGGATAGACAAGGTTGCTTCTTCGTGGACCCTTCGTGGGTGGAGCCCTCCGTGGACTCGCGCAACCGTTACCCTTCGTGGGTTGAAGCCTCCATCAACGTGGATGTACGATAGCACCACCTATCGGAACCATGAAAAAAACATCCGTGTCTCCGATTGCATTTGAATTCTCCAAACCCTTCCCCTTACATTTCTTGCAAGTTGCTTGCTTTACTTTCCGCTGCTCATATACTCTTTGCATGCTTGCTTGAATTGTGTTAAGATTGCTTGACTTGTGCTAAGATAGCTAAAATCTGCCAAAGACTAAAATTGGGAAAAGGGTAAGTTTTTATCTGGTCAAGTAGTCTAATCACCCCCTCTAGACATACTTTCGATCCTACAAGTGGTATCAGAGCTTTGGTCTCCATTTGCTTTGATTTCCATAGCTTTTGGTAGTCATAGCCTTGGTTTCACAACCTAGGAGAGTATGGCGTCTAGCGAGGGAAATTATCACCGTAGAGGTCCTTACTTTGATGGTACTAATTTTGCTACTTGGAAGCATAAGATGAAAATGCATGTTCTTGGACATAACCCCTCCGTTTGGGCTATTGTGTGTATTGGCTTGCAAGGTGAATTCTTTGATGGGAGAGAACCGAACCGTGAAGCTAGTGCGGAAGAGTTGAAGATGCTGCAATACAACGCTCAAGCTTGTGATATCCTCTTCAACGGATGTGCCCCGAAGAATTCAACAAAATCAGCCGTCTTGAGAATGCAAAGGAAATTTGGTACACTTTGATTGATATGCATGAAGGTACCGACTCCGTGAAGGAATCCAAGTTGGATGTGCTCCAAAGTCAACTTGACCAGTTCAAAATGAAGGATGGTGAAGGTGTCGCTGAAATGTACTCTAGGCTTGCTCTTATCACAAATGAGATTGCAGGCTTAGGAAGTGAAGAGATGACCGACAAATTCATCATCAAGAAGATCCTAAGAGCTTTGGACGGAAAATAAGATACCGTGTGCACATTGATCCAAATGATGCCCAATTACAAAGATCTCAAGCCAACGGAAGTCATTGGAAGAATTGTTGCTCATGAGATGTCGCTCAAGGATAAGGAGGAACTTCACAACAAGTCAAGTGGTGCTTACAAAGCCTCATGTGAAGCCCCCACATCATCAAGTGAGAAACAAACCTTCAAAGAAGAATTGAGCTTAATGGTGAAGAACTTCAACAAGTTCTACAAGAATAGAAGCAAAGAGAGAAGCTCCAAGTCAAGGTCCTACAATGACAAAAGATCTTCCAGTCGAGAGCGCAATGGATACAATTGTGGGAGACCCGGACACTATTCCAATGAGTGTACGACACCCTACAAAAGAAGAGAAGAATCACCCAAGAGGAGAAGTAGAAGAGATGAATCACCACCAAGAGAGAGGAGGAGTAGAGATGATCGTTATGAACGAAGAACATCCTAGAGGAGCAAGGATTTGGAAAGGAGGGACAAGTCATCAAGGAGCTACACAAAACGAAGACATCAAGCTCATGTTGGTGAATGGGTGTCCGGCTCCGACTCCGACAATCACTCCGAGAGAAGCTATCACTTCGACTCCGAATATACTCAAGATGAAGGTGTTGCCGGTCTAGCACTTGTGTCAACCAACTCCTATGACATATTTGATTCACCTAATGAAGGAATTGGAAGATTCTTCATGGCTAAAGGCCCAAAGGTAACACACCCGAGTATGTTGATTTCAATAGTGATGAAGATGACTTGCTAGGTGATGATGATTTACTTGTTGACAACTCTAGTGATGAATACTATGATGAAACATCAATTAATCATGCTAATCAAGATAAAACGAATGACAATGATAAGGAGAAGATTGAGCTTCTAACTAAAGAACTAAACACTCTTAAGTTAGCTCATGAAACTATCTTAGAAGATCATCGAGAACTTTTAAGGACTCATGAGAAGTTACGCTTTGAAAAGCTCAATCTTGAGCAAGAGCAGGAGTTCTTAAAGGCAATCAATGATGATCTTCGTAAGAAAAGTTCTTCTTACATTTACAAGCGTTTACTCTTATCTACTTACATGCCTCAAATCAAGTCCGTTAAGAAAAACAAGAAGGATTCTTCCTCTAGTAGTAACAATAATCATGCTAAATCAAATGTTGTTGCTTCTAGTTGTTCTTTTGATTCCACTAATGATTCTCTTAGCCAAGTTACACTTGAGCAAGAAAATAGCTTATTGAAGGGAATTATAGATAAAGGTGTTTACAAGAGCCTTGCCGGGAGTAAGAAATTTGAGGAAATTGTACGCAAGCAAGGAAGACACCGGAAGAACCAAGGTGTTGGTTTTGAATGAAAGTTCAATGCCAATGGAGTTGAGTGGGAAGAAGATCAAAATCCCAAGACGAAGTTTGTTCCTCAACAAGAGAAGTATGATCCTACTTCCTTCAAGGGGACACAAGCTCAAGATGATCTTCCACCACAAGACCACAAGCAAAAAGGCAAGGACAAGCTTCAAGAGGAGATTGATGCATTTGAAGAAGCTCCTAAGGCCTTGGTCAAGTGGGTTCCCATGACTACGACAAGTTCTACTTCATCAAGTACAACTACAACTCCAAGGATTCCCATCAAGATGATGTGGATCCCGAAGAAGAAGAACTAGAGAGTTCTTGAGGGTGACTCCGCCAACATATTTCACTCATATCATTTTGGCAACAACAAGTGCAATCAACTTCCACATCTTGTACTAGTTCAAGGAGTCACAAACCCTCTTGTTGGTAAGACGATGGACAAGGTAATCTAATGCTTTCATATACATCATCTTGTGTGTGCATCACTCTATGTCTATGGATATCCTTGTTTGTTCCTTGTGGGACTAACCCGTGTAGGTAATGAAAGTGCAACTCACTCCAAAAGGATTGCTCCTAATGATCTTCATCAACATTGAGCATCCACATCTTCAACACCTACATGAAGTCATCATCGACAAAACCCAATGTTAGTTCATCCCTCTAAGGGGGGATCTCACATCTAGGGGGAGCTTAACTCTAAGAATTGATTCAAAGCAACTCTAATGGTGTGAACACATCAATGTATTTTGTAAAAGTGGTAACCCCACTTGAGCTTAAACGATGAGTATGACCTATGATCAAATGTTCTCATTTGACTCCTAAGTTAATATACTCATATATAGATGACCTACTCATCGCCAATTGTTTGATAGATGCTAGAATTGTTTGTGCATGCTTTGTCACATATTTCATTTGCTATTTTATTGTGTGAGCATGTTGGTTGCATATTTTACTCATTCGAGGACATCCACTTGTTGTTTGATTGATTGGTTTCTTTTTTTTTTTGCCAAGTGGATGGACAAGAATGCCTAAGAACCTTCTCTAGCTATCTATGCTTTTCTCGTCTCAAACTCTATTCATGCTACATCACAAAATTTGATCAAGTCAGATTCGAACCACTCTGTGTGAGGAACACTCGGAGTCCCTGATTCGTCATAGACTTAAACTTCCAAAACTTCTTTGTGCGTTTCGGTCTAACCGATTCCTCCATTTCGGTCATATCGAGATCACTAAGTCGATCTAGGTTTTCAATCTCGGTGTAACCGATTTGAACTTTTCGGTCACACCGAGTTGCTGTAACAGTCAACAGTTATGCATCTCGGTGCCACCGAGTTGTTCCACTCGGTCACACCGACAGGGTCGGGCTATATATACTCACGGGCAAAAATTTGGAAACTTTCTCCAAACCCCTTCGCCCGCGCATAGCTCGCTTTGCCTCTAGGGTCTCCGGATCGTCCTCCTCGTCGCCAGCTGTAACACCCCGGATGTAACTTTCCATATTTGTAACTCCAACTCTTGCCATTTTCGGCATTGTGATATGATATTCCCTCCATGGTGGGGTTTTTGTCTTTCGTTTTTGCATTCTGTCCATGTCATGCATTTTATATCATGTCATCATGTGCATCTCATTTGCATACGTGTTCGTCTCATGATTCCGAGCATTTTTCCCGTTGTCCGTTTTGCAATCCGCACTCCTATGTCCCCGGCGTCCCCTTTTACGTTTTTCCGTGGCGGTACTAGACTTTCTCGGAATGGACCGAGGCTTGTCAAGTGGCCTTGGTATACCACCGTAGACCACCGTCAAGTTTCGGTCATTTGGAGCTCGTTTGGTACTCCAACGGTTAACCGCACTCTCGCAAAGGCCTCTTTTAAGTTGCAGCCCAACACCCTCCAAAATAGTCCAATAACCCATCTAAGTCACTTCCATGCTCTCCGCCGCTCGATCACGATCGTGTGGTAACGACACCTCATTTGGAGCTTCCTAGCTCCTTCTACCTATAAATATAGCCTCCCCTCAAATTCGGATCAAACCCTAGCCTTCTTCCACCCGCCACCGGACACGTCCGGTCCGCCGGACGAAAATCCGCCGCGCCGCCAATCAGGCTGCGCCACGTGGCCTCTGCCGCGCCAGCCCGCCGCCAGCCATGAGGCCATGCCAGCCTCCCACGCCCGTCCAGCGGCCCGCGCTGTCGCCTCCCGCCCGCCCACAGCGGCAGCGCCATGGCCGCCACCGACCCGCCGCCGCCCGGTGCCGACTCCCACCACCGCCATCACGCCTCTCCGCCACGCCGCCCAGCGCCCGGCCCGGCCCGTCGCCCGCCCGGGCCCGCCTTCTCCGGCGCCGCCTCGGCCAGCGCCTCCCGCCCTCCTCCTCCGCCCCGGCCTCGTCCCCGGCTCCGGCGAGCCACGCCGCCGTCTTCGACCTCGGATCCGGCCTCGATCCGATTGGGAACCGCGGGGTTGACTTTCTCCTCCCCCCCCCCCCCCGAATTTCGTCTAAGTTCTATTTCGGTGATTAATTTGTGGCATTTTCAACACATCATAACTATGCACCTGTAGCTCCGTTTCGTGCGTGTAATATGTCAAAATGTTCGCCTCGAAGAGTAGATCATTTCATCTCATTGCTTCATTTTCATTTGAGCTCATATTGATGCCCGAAATGCTGTTAGAAGAGGGCTATGTGATGTTAGTTTCGCTTTCTTAATGTAACATGCACTTTTGTTATTTTTGCTATGATTGATGTGTGCACCCTATGAATTTGAGTCCTACATGTGTTTTGTAATATGCCATGCCATCTTTCCAGGGGTATATTCCATGTATTTTTGTGATCTATGTGGTGACTAGCACAAGCATGCAAAGTAGGCTTCCTGATGTTGCTGATTTCAGCCCTGTTTTGCTGATATTTTGATGCCATGTTAACTTGATGCTACCGAGAGATCCATGCATATTTTGAGATACTTCAGTAAGGATGTTTTGAACATATGGTTATGCTCTATCCATCCATGCCTTTGTTTGCAATTATGGAGTGCCTTAGCTTGAGTCAATCGAGCTCTACTTTTGCTATAAAATGTTTCCTGGCAGATTGTTTACATGTTATTCAATTTTGCCAAGGTTGTTGTAGTTGATCCGTGTATGCTATAATGTTGTTCTTGCCATGTATGTTTTCTATGCCATGTCTTCTTGATGTATGTATGCTTAGATATTCATGTAAGGCTCTGTAGTGAGTGCATCGAGCTCTTAAACATGCCTACTTGTTATCTATTTTTGCCATGCCCTGTTGCTGAATCTGTTAACGGAACTTGCTAGTTTGACATGGGTGTTACTATATTTTCTGATCCTTTTTGGCTTATGGTCAGTAAGGGACTTTTGTTCTATGCTTTGAGTAGATTCATGCCATGCCATGTTTTGCTATTATAAGTTCCTGTAGCATGTTGTTTTCTTGCTCTGAACATTGCTACCTGATGCTGTTTTTGCCATGTTCAGTAATTTCACCAAGTCTGTGAAGCTGATATGTTTTGCACTTTTGCCATGCTTGTTTGAACCTGTTATGTTGTGATTTAGCCGTAGCTCAGTGTTCATCTTTTGTCAAGCTTCTTGAGTAGATCACTGCCATATACTTTGTTGGTACGTTTGGGTGCAGTAGCTTAATTTCTTATTGCTTGCTATGTGGCATCATGCTGTTAATGGCAGATTTGTGCCATTCTTGTTTTGCTTGTCTTTTGCAAACCGTGCATCCGATTCCGGTGATCTTTATATCGATTTCAACCGAAATCATCTCATCTTTCCAGCGGCATACTTGGTTTGCCAAGTTGATGCCTGGTTCATCATTTTCCTTCCGGAGCGTGCATACGCATTGCATATCACATCTCGCATATCATGCCATGTTTTGCATCATGTTGCTTGTGCATTGCACCGTGATTTATCGTGGTTCCTTTGTTTGTGTTCTTGCTTTGGGTAGAGCCGGGAGACGAGTACGTGAACGAGGAACCTGTTGAGAACGCTTTCGAGGATCAAGCTTTCGACAACTCTGAGAACTTTGCAGGCAAGATGACCATACCCTCGAAATCACTTCTATCTTTGCTATGCTAGATGCTCGCTCTTTTGCTATGCCTATGCTACGACGCCTATCACTTGCTTATCATGCCACCCATATTGCCATGTCAGCCCCTAACCATCCTTTCCTAGCAAACCGTTGATTGGCTATGTTACCGCTTTGCTCAGCCCCTCTTATAGCGTTGCTAGTTGCAGGTGGAGATGATGTTTGTTCCTTGTTGGAACATGGTGATATTGTTCTTTATTGGAACATGTTTACTTGTTGGGGATATCACAATATATCTGCTATAATTAATGCATCTATATACTTGGTAAAGGGTGGAAGGCTCGGCCTTATGCCTGGTGTTTTGTTCCACTCTTGCCGCCCTAGTTTCCGTCATACCGGTGTTATGTTCCTTGATTTCGCGTTCCTTACATGGTTGGGTGATTTATGGGACCCCCTTGACAGTTCGCTTTGAATAAGACTCGTCCAGCAAGTCCCAACATTGGTTTTACCATTTGCCACCTAAGCCTTTTTCCCCCGGGTTTTCGCGAGCCCGAGGGTCATCTTTATTTTAACCCCCCCGGACCAGTGCTCCTTCGAGTGCTGGCCCGAACCGAGCAGCCTGCGGGGCCACCATGGGGAAACTCGAGGCTTGGTTTTACTCATAGCTTGACTTATCCGAATGTGCCCTGAGAACGAGATATGTGCAGCTCCTATCGGGATTTGTCGGCAGAATCGGCCGGCTTTGCTGGTCTTGTTTTATTGCTGTCGAAATGTCTTGTAGTCCGGGATTCCGAGATTGATCGGGTCTTCCCGGTAGAAGGAATATCCTTCGTTGACCGTGAGAGCTTATAACGGGCTAAGTTGGGACACCCCTGCAGGGTATTATCTTTCGAAAGCCATGCCCGCGGTTATGAGGCAGATGGGAATTTGTTAATGTCCATTTATAGAAAACCCGAAGTTGACCTCAATTAAAATACACCTCAAATGCGTGTGTAACCGTGATGGTCTCTTCTCGGCGGAGTCCGGGAAGTGAACATGGTGTTGGAGTTATGTTTGACGTAAGTAGTTCAGGATCACTTCTTGATCGCTACTAGCTTCACGACCGTGCCTTGCTTCTCTTCTCGCTCTCTTTTGCGATGTAGCCACCATATATGCTAGTCGTTTGCTGCAGCTCCACCTTACAACTATGTCCTTCCTATAAGCTTAAATAGTCTTGATCTCGCGGGTGTGAGATTGCTGAGTCCTCGTGACTCACAGATTCTACCAAAACAGTTGCAGGTGCCGACGATGCCAAGTCAGATGATGGCGCCCGAGCTCAAGTGGGAGTTCGACGAGGAACGTGGTCATTACTATGTGTCTTTTCCTGATGATCAGTAGTGGAGCCCAGTTGGGACGATCGGGGATCTGTGTACCTTTTGGGGTATCTTCTTTTATTTTGGTTTCGTAGTCGGACCTTGAGTGTAATCTGAATGATGGATGTTTATTTATGTATTGTGTGAAGTGGCGACTATAAGCCAAATATGTATCTCTTTCCCTTATGTATTACATGGGTTGTGTGAAGATTACCTCACTTGCGACATTGCTTTCAATGCGGTTATGCCTCTAAGTCGTGCTTCGACAAGTGGGAGATATAGCCGCATCGAGGGCGTTACAAGTTGGTAATCAGAGCCTTCCCCGACTTAGGAGCCCCCTACTTGATTGTTTGCTAGCGTTGTTGAGTCTAGAACGGAAAATGTTTTGAGTCTTAGGATTATATATATCGGAGAGTAGGATTCTTTTTACTCCCCAGTCCCTTCGTCGCTCTGGTGAGGTCTCCTGACGTAGAAGTTTTGACTCTCCTCTCCTCAAATTTCACAAAAAAAAATTTAGGATTACGCGGGTATCTTGGAATCGTTCCGATGGTTTTGTGACGAGAACATTGTTCTTGGTGCCTCCTGACATTTAGGGGTTGTGGCAGTGTCCCGGGGAGTTGAGCCCCGAGGTGTTGTCGTCACAATTTTATCGTTGCAGTTCTGGAATACCTGAGTTTTACCGACATCGAAATCTCTTTTGTGCAGTTGTTGGTGAGATAACCCCGATAACCCAGTACTGGGGCGAGCTCGGGAGTATTGCCATGACTCATATAACGGATGCTTTTCGAAGGTCGAGGTACACGATTTTCGAGGATTTCTTGGTTATGTGTTGACGGATGGATACAATTGGATCTAGGTATTGTTAGTTTGGGTGATATATTTTGTGTCCCCAGATCCCCAACACCAGATTGCATAACCGAAAGTTTCGGAGTTTATAGGTGGGATTCAAGTAGCTCTTAGCAATTCTTCCCGCAGATATTTGGTTTGTGATTGGGTAATCCTTACCACTTATTTGTTCGATCGTACCTTGGTATTTTTTCATCAACCTTTAATCAAGTGGCTTCTCACCTTAATGGACGGTGATGTTAACTTTTGGAATTCATTCGTTCATCCTTGTTCAATGTTTATTGTGAAGACTATATGTTGCAATTTCTATCCGTTGATTCAACTTGTCTATCTGTCTATCAAGTGCTAACGGATGTCACCCTCTTCAGATGGCTCCGCCAACGTCGAGATCCGGAACGAAATGATGGGAATCAGTCGAACCCTCCACCTCCACCTCCGCCTCCGGAGGCCTGGCAAGCTATCATGGCAGCCACCAATGCCAATGCTCAGATGATTTTGCAGCTCTTGCAAGAGCGTACCCAAGGGCAAGGCAGTCAAGGAAATCAAGGTCAAGGAAACAATCAGCCGCACTTTCCTACTCTCAGTCAGTTCCTCGCTAATCAGCCGAAGTCTTTCAGTTTCTGTGTCGAGGACACAGACGCCGACGATTGGCTTGTGGACATCTGCAAACATTTTGAATGTAGCAATGTCGACACGAGGACTTTGTCAAGTTTGCATCGTTTCAACTCAAGGACCAAGCTGCTGAGTGGTACCAAGAATACAAAGATTCTAGAGGAGGTCGTGTCTTTACAGGATGAGTTCCGCCGAGATTTCAGAGCTCACCACATTCAAAAGTGTTGTTGAGAGCAAGCGTGAGGAGTTCCACAATCTCAAGCAAGGCAACATGTCGTGTATCAATACAATATCCAGTTCGAAACTTCGCTCGCTTTGCTAAGCAAGACGTCCACGATGAAAAGAGTATGATCTATCAATTCAGAGGTGGTCTCGGAGAAGATCTGCAATTAGCTCTTGTGCTTTTGAGCCGTAAAAGTATGATGAATTCTACAACATGGCATCAAGCAAGAAGCTGCCCAGCTCAAATGTGAGGCTTCTAAGAAGAGAATCGGGGATGCAGTCCGTCTTCTTCTTCCTCTCAAGTGGCAGCTAAGCAGAAGTTCTACCTTCCTCCTCCTCCGTTCCGTCAGCCTTATCGCAGAAGAACTCAGGTGGGCGTGGATCTTCCCACCCGCCCAACCCAAGCTATCGAACAAGTCAAATTCTCAAGCTCCAAAGTCAAATGCTCCTTATCAATGTCCGCTCTCGAGGTGACTTGCCACAAATGTCGGCAGAAGGTCACTATGCGAACAAGTGCTTCAACCAAAGGCGCCTTCCGCCTCCTCCTCCCGTGAAATCTTCCAGCAATGCAAAGGTCAAGCATAATCCCAAGTCTGCAAAGGTGAACATGATGAATGCAGCTCAAGCGGAGGAATCTCTGATGTGATAATGGGTAATCTCTCGATTAATGATATTCTGCAAAAGTCTTATTTGATCTTTGGTGCATCGCTTTCTTTCATTTCGAGACCTTTTGTTGCCAAGCATGAGTTTGTGACGGAAAAGATTCCTATTCCATTGAAGATTGTGTCCCCGGGTAAGCAAATGACATCTAATATTTGCGTCCCGGATGTTTCTATCAAGATGGGCGATTATAGATTTCTGGCTAAACCAATTGTCCTTGGTGACTCGGATATTGATCTTATTCTTGGGATGGACTAGCTTTATCAACACAAAGCTCAGCTTGATTGTGCTGCCGTGGAAATTCAATTGACTCACTCTTCTAATGATGTGATCATCTATGCCGCTTCGTGATGAAACCATTCGGTTGTTTTCTCTCAATGTGAAGGGCGAATTGGATGCTATCTCTCGATTCCAAATGTTTGTGAGTACCAAGATGTCTTTCCGAAGAGCTTCCAGAATGCCTCCTCACCGCCGCTTGAGTTCGTTATCGATCTTGATCCCGCATCGAACCCGTTTGCAAGCGTCCATACAAGCTTGGACCAAATGAGCTGAAGGAATTGAAGAAGCAGCTCGATGAACAAGAGCGTCTGGGTTTGATCGGACCGAGTTCATCTCCTTGGGGTTGTGGTGTTCTTTTGTCCGAAGAAGGATGGCACGGACCGACTTTTGCGTCGATTACCGTCCATTGAATAAGAAGACAATCAAGAACAAGTATCCACTTCCCAACATCAATGAGCTTTTCGAGCAACTCAAAGGTGCTAAAGTGTTCTCCAAGCTTGACCTTCAGATGGGTTATCATCAGATTCGCATTCGTGAACAAGATATTCCCAAGACAGCATTCGAACAAGCTTTGGTTCTTATGAATATCTTGTCATGTCTTTCGCCTTGTCAATGCTCCTCCAACATTCTCTCGGATGATGAACTTCATCTTCAACCCCTACACCAATGAATTCGTCTTGGTCTATCTTGATGATATTTTGGTCTTCTCCAAGAATAAGAAGGATCATGCCAAACATTTGCGATTGGTGCTAGACAAGCTCAAAGAGTATCAATTCTATGCGAAGTTCTCCAAATGTGAATTTTGGCTTGATGAAGTGCTTTATCTTGGTCATATCATCTCCGCCAAGGGCATCGCTGTTAATCCCGAAAAGGTGTCCGCAGTTGTGAATTGGGAACCTCCTCAGAATGTCAAGCAGCTCCGCAGTTTTCTTGGCCTTGCAAGCTATTGCCGAAGATTCGTTGAGAATTTCTCTAAGATTGCAAAGCCTCTTTCCAACCTCCTCCAGAAGCATGTGAAGTATGTCTGGTCTCCTGAGTGTGATGTTGCTTTCAATACTCTCAAAGAGAAACTCGTCACAGCTCATGTCTTGACTCCTCCTAATGAATCCAAGCCATTCAAAGTTTTCTGTGATGCTTCTCTTCAAGGTCTCGGTGCTGTGTTAATGCAAGAGAAGAGAGTTGTGGCCTATACCTCTCGTCAGCTGAAGCCCAACGAAAAGAACTACCCCACTCACGATCTTGAGTTGGCGGCAGTTGTCCATGCATTGATAACATGGAGACATCTCTTGTTGGGAAGGAAAGTGGACATTTTCACCGATCACAAGAGCCTCAAGTATATCTTCACTCAACCCAACCTCAACCTCAGGTAGACTCGATGGGTCGAAATGATTCAAGAGTACAACCCAAGTATTGAATATACTCCGGGCAAGGCCAATGTCATTGCAGATGCTTTGAGCAGGAAGGCTTACTGCAACATTTTAATCCTCAAGCCCTTCCAACCGGATCTCTGTGAAGCTTTTCGCAAGCTAAATCTTCAAGTTGTTCCTCAAGGCTTTCTTGCCAACCTCATAGTCTCTCCTACTTTGGAAGATCAGATTCGTGAGGCTCAACTCCTGGATACCATGGTGAAAAAGGAGAAACGTGGTATCGACAAGGGCATTTCCAAGTACAAGTGCTTCCACATTGATGACAAAGATACTCTTTTCTTCGAGGACCAGATTGTGGTTCCTAAGGGTGATCTTAGTAAAGTCATTATGAACGAGGCTCACAATTCGCTTCTATCCATTCATCCTGGAAATACGAAGATGTACCATGACCTCAAGCAGTCATATTGGTGGACTCGAATGAAGCGAGAAATTGCTCAATTCGTGAATGAATGTGATGTCTGCAGAAGAGTGAAAGCAGAACACCAACGACCAGCTGGTCTCCTCCAACCTCTTGCTATTCCAGAATGGAAGTTTGATCATATTGAGATGGACTTCGTGACTGGATTTCCAAAGTCCAAGCGTGGAAATGATGCTATCTTCATTGTCATTGACAAGCTTACTAAAGTGGCTCATTTTCTTCCTATCAAAGAATCCATCACAGCAGCTCAGTTGGCAGAGCTATACACATCCAGATTGTCTCCTTGCACGGCATTCCACAAGTGATCTCTTGAGACCGTGGCAGCATCTTTACCTCCAAGTTTTGGGATTCTTTTCGAAGGCCATGGGCACCAACATTCGTTCTCAAAGACAGCTTTCCATCCTCAAACAAGTGGCCAAGTCGAGCGAGTCAATCAAATCCTTGAAGATATGCTCGGGGCTTGTGTCATTTCCTTCAAGATGAAATGGGAAGATTGTCTTCCATATGCCGAAGTTCTCCTACAACAACAGCTTCCAAGCGAGTTCGGGCAAGGCCCCATTCGAAATTCTCTATGGCGAAAAGTGCCGTACTCCTCTCAATTGGTCCGAGACAGGTGAACGCCAACTTCTTGGCAATGACTTGATCACGAAGCGAAGAAATGTGCAAAGTCATTCGTGAGAATCTCAAAGCCGCATAATCGCGCGGAAGAGCTATTATGATGACAAGCACCGTGATGTGCCTTTTGAAATCGGAGACCATGTCTACCTCCGCGTCTCTCAATGAAAGGCACTCGTAAACCGGTATCAAAGGAAGCTTGCCCCTAGATCGTGGGTCCTTTCAAGATCATTGGCAAAAGAGGCGATCTCCCTATCAACTTGAGCTTCCGTCCAACTTCGCGAATGTGCACGATGTGTTTCACGTGTCACAGCCGCAAGTGCTTCAAGACGCTGAACGCATTATCAACTTCAAGAAATTGACCTTCAAGAAGATCTCTTATCATGAGCACCCGTTGCTATTCTTGAAGAAACCGAGCGCAAGACTCGCAACAAGTCAATCAAATTCCTGAAAGTGAAGTGGTCACACCATTCCGACCGAGAAGCCACACGGGGCGCGAGGATCACCTCCGTTCGAATATCCGCAGTTCTTTCAGTCCTAGATCTCGGGACGAGATCCTCTTGTAGTGGTGGAGTGTTGTAACACCCCGGATGTAACTTTCCATATTTGTAACTCCAACTCTTGCCATTTTCGGCATTGTCATATGATATTCCCTCCGTGGTTGGGTTTTTGTCTTTCGTTTTTGCATTCTTTCCATGTCATGCATTTTATATCATGTCATCATGTGCATCTCATTTGCATACGTGTTCGTCTCATGATTCCGAGCATTTTTCCCGTTGTCCGTTTTGCAATCCGGCACTCCTATGTCCCCCGGCGTCCCCTTTTACGTTTTTCCGTGGGCGGGTACTAGACTTTCTCGGAATGGACCGAGGCTTGTCAAGCGGCCTTGGTATACCACCGGTCAAGTTTCGGGTCATTTGGAGCTCGTTTGGTACTCCAACGGTTAACCCCACTCTCGCAAAGGCCTCTTTTAAGTTGCAGCCCAACACCCCTCCAAAATAGTCCAATAAACCATCTAAGTCACTTCCATGCTCTCCGTCGTTCGATCACGATCGTGTGGGCGAAAACCGCACCTCATTTGGAGCTTCCTAGCTCCTTCTACCTATAAATATAGCCTCCCCCCTCAAATTCCGGATCAAACCCTAGCCTTCTTCCACCCCGCGCCCCCGGACACGTCCGGTCCGGCCGGACGAAAATCCGCCGCCGCGCCCGGCCAATCGGGCCGCGCCACGTGGCCTCCGCCAGCGCCAGCCCGCCACCGCCCTTGAGGCCCGCGCCAGGGCCCTCCGCGCCCGTCCGCGCGCCAAGCGCCGCTCGCCTCCCGCCCGCCCGCCCATGCAGCAGCGCCACCCGCCACCGACCCGCCGCCACCACCGGCCCTCGCCGCCGCCCGGTGCAGCTCCGCCCGCCGCCGCTTCCTCCGCCTCTCCCGCCCCGCCCAGCGCCCGGCCGCTCCCGTCGCCCGCCCGGCCGCCTGCTTGCCGCGCGCCGCCTCGGCCGCACTCCCCTGCCCTCCTCCTCCGCCCGCCTCGTCCCCGTCTCCGGCGAGCTGCGCCGCCGTCTTCGACCTCGGATCCGGCCTCGATCCGATCGGGACCCGCGGGTTGACTTTCTCCTTCCCAATTTCGTCTAAGTTTTATTTCGGTGATTAATTTGTGGCATTTTCAACGCTTCATAACTTTGCACATGTAGCTCCGTTTCGTGCGTGTAATATGTTAAAATGTTCGCCTCGAAGAGTAGATCATTTCATCTCATTGCATCATTTTCATTTGAGCTCATGTTGATGCCCGAAATGCTGTTAGAAAAGGGCTATGTGATGTTAGTTTCTGTTTCTTAACAGAATATGCACTTTTGTTATTTTTGCTATGATTGATGTGTGCACCCTATGAATTTGAGTCCTACATGTGTTTTGTAATATGCCATGCCATCTTTCCAGGGGTGTATGCCATGTATTTTTGTGATCTATGTGATGACTAGCACAAGCATGCAAAGTAGGCTTCCTGATGTTGCTGATTTCAGCCCTGTTTTGCTGATATTTTGATGCCATGTTAACTTGATGCTACCGAGAGATGCATGCATATTTTGAGATACTTCAGTAAGGATGTTTTGAACATATGGTTATGCTCTATCCATCCATGCCTTTGTTTGCAATTATGGAGTGCCTTAGCTTGAGTCAATCGAGCTCTACTTTTGCTATAAAATGTTTCCTGGCAGATTGTTTACATGTTATTCAATTTTGCCAAGGTTGTTGTAGTTGATCCGTGTATGCTATAATGTTGTTCTTGCCATGTATGTTTTCTATGCCATGTCTTCTTGATGTATGTATGCTTAGATATTCATGTAAGGCTCTGTAGTGAGTGCATCGAGCTCTTAAACATGCCTACTTGTTATCTGTTTTTGCCATGCCACATTCTTGAATCATGTTATGAAACTTGCTAGTTTGACATGGGTGTTACTATATTTTCTGATCCTTTTGGCTTATGGTCAGTAAGGGACTTTTGTTCTATGCTTTGAGTAGATTCATGCCATGCCATGTTTTGCTATTATAAGTTCCTGTAGCATGTTGTTTTCTTGCTCAACATTGCTACCGATGTTGTTTTTGCCATGTTCAGAATTTCACTAACTGTGAAGTGATATGTTTTGCACTTTTGCCATGCTTGTTTGAACCTGTTATGTTGTGATTTAGCCGTAGCTCAGTGTTCATCTTTTGTCAAGCTTCTTGAGTAGATCATTGCCATATACTTTGTTGGTACGTTTGGGTGCAGTAGCTTAATTTCTTGTTGCTTGCTATGTGGCATCATGCTGTTAATGGCAGATTTGTGCCATTCTTGTTTTGCTTGTCTTTTGCAAACCGTGCATCCGATTCCGGTGATCTTTATATCGATTTCAACCGAAATCATCTCATCTTTCCAGCGGCATACTTGGTTTGCCAAGTTGATGCCTGGTTCATCATTTTCCTTCCGGAGCGCGCATACGCATTGCATATCACATCTCGCATATCATGCCATGTTTTGCATCATGTTGCTTGTGCATTGCACCGTGATTTATCGTGGTTCCTTTGTTTGTGTTCTTGCTTTGGGTAGAGCCGGGGGACGAGTACGTGAATGAGGAACCTGTTGAGAACGCTTTCGAGGATCAAGCTTTCGACAACTCTGAGAACTTTGCAGGCAAGATGACCATACCCTTGAAATCACTTCTATCTTTTCTATGCTAGATGCTCGATCTTTTGATATGCCTATGCTACGATGCCTATCACTTGCTTATCATGCCACCCATATTGCCATGTCAGCCCCTAACCATCCTTTCCTAGCAAACCGTTGATTGGCTATGTTACCGCTTTGCTCAGCCCCTCTTATAGCGTTGCTAGTTGCAGGTGGAGATGAAGTTTGTTCCTTGTTGGAACATGGTGATATTGTTATTTATTGGAACATGTTTACTTGTTGGGGATATCACAATATATCTGTTATAATTAATGCATCTATATACTTGGTAAAGGGTGGAAGGCTCGGCCTTATGCCTGGTGTTTTGTTCCACTCTTGCCGCCCTAGTTTCCGTCATACCGGTGTTATGTTCCTTGATTTCGCGTTCCTTACACGGTTGGGTGATTTATGGGACCCCCTTGACAGTTTGCTTTGAATAAGACTCGTCCAGCAAGGCCCAACATTGGTTTTACCATTTGCCACCTAAGCCTTTTTCCCCCGGGTTTTCGCGAGCCCGAGGGTCATCTTTATTTTAACCCCCGGACCAGTGCTCCTTCGAGTGCTGGCCCGAACCGAGCAACCTCTTGGGCCACCACGGGAAAACTCGAGGCTTGGTTTTACTCGTAGCTTGACTTATCCGGATGTGCCCTGAGAACGAGATATGTGCAGCTCCTATCGGGATTTGTCGGCACAATCGGGCGGCTTTGCTGGTCTTGTTTTATTGCTGTCGAAATGTCTTGTAGTCCGGGATTCCGAGATTGATCGGGTATTCCGGTAGAAGGAATATCCTTCGTTGACCGTGAGAGCTTATAATGGGCTAAGTTGGGACACCCTGCAGGTATTATCTTTGAAAGCCATGCCCGGTTATGAGGCAGATGGGAATTTGTTAATGTCGGTTGTAGAAAACCGAAGTTGACCTCAATTAAAATACACCTCAACGCGTGTGTAACGTGATGGTCTCTTCTCGGCGGAGTCGAGGAAGTGAACACGGTGTTGGAGTTATGTTTGACGTAAGTAGTTCAGGATCACTTCTTGATCGCTACTAGCTTCACGACCGTCCCTTGCTTCTCTTCTCGCTCTCTTTTGCGATGTAGCCACCATATATGCTAGTCGCTTGCTGCAGCTCCACCTTACAACTCTGTCCTTCCTATAAGCTTAAATAGTCTTGATCTCGCGGGTGTGAGATTGCTGAGTCCCGTGACTCACAGATTCTACCAAAACAGTTGCAGTGCCGACGATGCGGTCACAGATGGCGCAACCGAGCTCAAGTGGGAGTTCGACGAGGAACGTGGTCGTTACTATGTGTCTTTTCCTGATGATCGATAGTGGAGCCAGTTGGGACGATCGGGGATCTGTGTAGCTTTTGGGGTATCTTCTTTTATTTTGGTTCCGTAGTCGGACCTTGAGTGTAATCTGAATGATGGATGTTTATTTATGTATTGTGTGAAGTGGCGACTGTAAGCCAAATATGTATCTCTTTCCCTTATGTATTACATGGGTTGTGTGAAGATTACCTCACTTGCGACATTGCTTTCAATGCGGTTATGCCTCTAAGTCGTGCTTCGACACGTGGGAGATATAGCCGCATCGAGGGCGTTACACCAGCCGCCTCCAGTCGCTGGTCTCCGTCGCCGTCAACGGAATTCACCCCCGTCGTTGCCGCCGTAGCGAGTTCATCGCCAAGCTAGGGTATGGAATCGATCACAGTGCTATCCCCATCCGATTCCTAGCACATTGTGTTCATCATGATTCTTGCCACGATTAAAACTATTCTATCCAGTCAAAACAATCCATAGTTTAGAAGCGAATTGAAAATTTAGGGTTAGGTTTCCGCCGAAACCATCTCGGACCCACCAAGTTGCAGAACTCGGTTCCACCGATTCGGCTAAGGCCATTGCACAAGTGATTCTCAGTCTGACCGAGAATTTCAAATCGGTGTGACCGAGTTCAGGACTTTGTGAAACCCTAGCGGTCTCGGTGCCACCGAACTGTGACTCGGTCTGACCGAGTTCACTAGTTTAGGTTCCGAAAGCTGCTTCGGTATCACCGAGTTTGCAAATCGGTTGATCCGAAATGCTTTCTGTGGAAAACTAAAACTAAGTTTTTGACTCATTCTTTTGCAAAAACCTCTGTATTTTGTGATACTCATCCACTCTATCTCATCTATATCTATTCACAGGGTCTGCAGTCAGTGTTTGCAACATGTCTGATCAGAGTGACAGCCAGAACAAGTCAGAGGAGCATATTCAAATGAGTGAGGGCACTAGTCCCTCTAGCAGCTCTGATGAGGGTAGCAGGAGCACTCCAAGCAACTTGCCCAAAGCTGCCACCAGGGCTAGAAAGAAGAAAACCTCAGAATCTGAGGATGAAGACTATGTGGCAGTAGAGGATGAGGCCACTTCCAAGAAGAAAGTGCTCAAGAAGGAGTATGGCACAGCTGCTCCCACCAAGCCTGGTATGAAGACCAAAGTAGCTGCCAAAAGGATTCCCATGTCTAAAGCCAGAGCCTCCACTCAAGCATCATTGGAATCTGAACCCAAAGAGGCTGCTGCTGAAGGGAAGAAGAGGAAGGAAAGGGTCAAGAAGAACATGGTCAGAGTTATTGGAAAGCCTTCCATGATGGAAGAGGAGGAAGAAGAAGAGGTTGCTGCACCAGCACCCAAGGCTCAGAAGCTTATGGGTGATGCTATCAGGACAGGGGTTGCATCATCAAAGCCCAAAGAAGCACCCAAAGCTGCCTCCAAACCCAAGACTGTACCAAAGAGGAGTACTAGAAACATATTTGCTGCTGAGAAGAACAAGGCTCCAATGCCTGAAATTGTTCCTGAGGAAGAAGATGATGAGACACATGTCTTGAGAAAATTGAAGCCAAAAATTCCAGATCATAATGATGCCCATCCTGTAGCTGAGAACATGAAGATCAGGAGAGACTCAGGATTGAGGCTATGGAGAGAGTCAGATCCATATGCCACCAGAAGGAGGACTGTTGTTGACTACAGGTTCCACACAAAGGAACAACAGGATTTCTATGAGACAGTGTTGTTGGACAAGAAGCCAATAGTGTGTGACATGAGGTGGGTGGACTGGACCTACTTGAAGGAGAATGAGGAACACTATCCTGGTGTGTATGACAGTTTCAGTGCTTGTGGAGTTGCAGACTTTGTTGGGCAGAAGCTCACAAAGTGGAATGAGGAGCTCATAATGCAATTCTACTACACAGCACACTTCTATCCAGATGGCAGGATAGTATGGATGTCTCAAGGTACAAGGTACCAATCAACTATTGAGGAATGGGAAAATCTGATCAATGCACCTAAGGAGAAAGACGATGACTTGGATGTCTATGCCAAGAAGAAGATGGATCACAACTCTATGGCACATATGTACAAGGAGATCCCAGATGCTGCAGTTGAGACACATAAGTTTGGATCTGTACATTATCTTCTGTCAGGACTACCAACCATCAACTGGATCCTCAGGCATACTCTATTGCCCAAGTCAGGTGATCACAACATGATCAGAGGCCATGCAATAAACTTGCTACACCTATTTGATGTGCCACAGAAGTTCAAGGCATGAGCCTTATAGTTGAGACTATCAAGAGGACAACTGCTGACCAAAAGAGAAGTTGTGGATATGCCCCCACAGATCCAGGAGCTGATTAACTCCAAGATGGGCACAGGCACATACCTGTTGGATAAGGAGCATATGCCTATCTATCCAGACTTTGAGGACAACCAAGTGGTTATGGATGAAGATGAATCATCTTCAGTGCAAGCACAAGCTAAGAAGGAGAAGGCAAGGACAGAGAAGGCTACCAAGATGCCAACAATGGAAGAGGCATCTCAGTACTTTCTGAAGAGCAAACAAGATCAGCTAGGCTACTTGATTGCATCCACTCTGAGGATTGAGAAGGGGCTGGCCACCTTGACTCGAAACCAGGAGAGCTTGGAGAGGATCATGGAGCAGAAGTTCTATGACATGGATGTGAAGATCACAGAGATCTAGTCCGCTGTTGAGCAACTTCAGGATGATATGCAGGAGAGGAAGGGCAAGTCAACCACTAAGGCATTTTCCAGAGTGCCTAGAGCTCAGAGATCAGCTGCAGTGCCGGTGACAGACACCAGAGCCACTTCATCTGCACCAGCTACAGCTTCAGTGCCACCAGCTCCAGCACCTACTCCACCAGCTCCATCTACATCAACTGATGCTTTCGTCCTTGGCGCTCTGTCTACACCACCACCTGAAGATCAATCCTGAGAGTCGATCTAGTGCTATGCATTTTCTATGAACTTTTTGGTAACTTGTTGCCAAAGGGGGAGAAAAATGTATAGATCATATAGGCTTCGAGAGAGAGTGTTGCTTTTCATTCTCTCTTGCTTTGGTGGTTGAACTTTATTTGCTTGTTTGATATACATTATGTTTGTGTGATACTTGGATGATCATGTGTTTGATCATATTCTACAGTTATGCTTGTTGGATGACATTATCCTTTTTATCTCTATATGATCATTCACTTTGCTTGGTGATGAGTGCATGTATTCAATCATTATCATTTTGAGTGCTCCACCAAGATGTATGTGACATGGAAGAGTTACCCATGAGCCTAACTCCTTGTGCATTTGCAGTCCAAAGCAAATCTTAAACTATGCACAAATTTAGGGGGAGCTCTTGCTTATCACATACTTCTCAAAGCGACAATGTTTTTCACTCTTATTATCATTTGTCGAAGTTTTGATCTATATGTTGTCATCAATTACCAAAAGGGGAGATTGAAAGTGCAACTATCCTAGGTGGTTTTGGTAATTCCTAACAACATATAGCTCATTGAGCTAACATCATTCCAAGATGAATATTTCAGGAAAAGCTCAATGGATGGCATGGCATGGATGAGAAAAGTGGATCCCTCAAAATGCTAAGGATAAAAGGATTGGCTCAAGCTCAAAAGATCAAGACTCTACATTTTATATTTTAGTGATCCAAGATCACATTGAGTCTATAGGAAAAGCCAATACTATCAAGGAGGGATGAGGTGTTGCTTAATGAGTTTCTTGCTCTATAGTGCTTAGTGATATGCTCCAAAACCCTCAACTACTTTCTCATATCCACATATGACCTAAACCAAAAGTCAAACTCGGCCCCACCGATTCTTTCTACCCGGCGCCACCGAGTTCAGATGTCTTAGCCACTGCCACAAACCCTAGGCAAATCGGTCTCACCGATAGGGATCTCAGTCTCACCGAGATGGGATTGTAATCTCTCTGTTTCCCTTCGTACCGTTTCGGTACCACCAAGATGAGCGATCGGTCCCACCGAGATTGCAATGTAAACTCCCTGTTTCCTTTTCATAACATTTCGGTCTCACCAAAATGAGCGAATCGGTCCCACCGAGTTTACCTGACCAACTCTATGGTTAGCTTATTACCAAAATCGGTCTCACCGAGTTTGTGTAATCGGTCTCACCGAGATTACGTTATGCCCTAACCCTAACCACATCGGTCCTACCGAGTTGCATGTCGGTCCCACCGAAAATCCTAACGGTCACTAGATTTGCTGAATCGGTCCGACCGAGTTTATCAATTCGGTCCCACCGAGTTTGGCAAGTTGTGTGTAACGGTTGGATTTTGTGTGGAGGCTATAAATACCCCTCCACCACCTCTTCATCCGCGAAGAGAGCTATCAGAATGAACCTACACTTCCAATACACATTTTCTGAGAGAGAACCACCTACACTTGTGTTGAGGCCAAGATATTCCATTCCTACCATATGAATCTTGATCTCTAGCCTTCCCCAAGTTGCTTTCCACTCAAATCTTCTTTCCACCAAATCCAAATCCTGTGAGCGAGAGTTGAGTGTTGGGGAGACTATCATTTGAAGCACAAGAGGAAGGAGTTCATCATCAACACACCATTTGTTACTTCTTGGAGAGTGGTGTCTCCTAGATTGGCTAGGTGTCACTTGGGAGCCTCCGACAAGATTGTGGAGTTGAACCAAGGAGTTTGTAAGGGCAAGGAGATCGCCTACTTCGTGAAGATCTACAGCTAGTGAGGCAAGTCCTTCGTGGGCGACGGCCATGGTGGGATAGACAAGGTTGCTTCTTCATGCACCCTTCGTGGGTGGAGCCCTCCGTGGACTCGCGCAACCGTTACCCTTCGTGGGTTGAAGTCTCCATCAACGTGGATGTACTATAGCCCCACCTATCGGAACCACGACAAAAACATCCGTGTCTCCAATTGCGTTTGAATTCTCCAAACCCTTCCCTTTACATTTCTTGCAATTTGCATGCTTTACTTTCTGCTGCTCATATACTCTTTGCATGCTTGCTTGAATTGTGTTAAGATTGCTTGACTTGTGCTAAGATAGCTAAAATCTGCCAAAGACTAAAATTGGGAAAAGGATAAGTTTTTATTTGGTCAAGTAGTCTAATCACCCCCCTCTAGACATACTTTCGATCCTACACCCTCCACTTCCAACTGTAGCTCCTTGGCCCTAAGATTCAAGAGTTCAAAACTGGTGCACTATACTAGACTAAACTAGAAGTACAGTACATCGCACTACTAGTTGAGAAAAGTAGTACTAGTACTGCTACAAGACGCAATCGTACTCCTCAAATCACATAATGTAATGATGTTTTTGACACTAATTGGCATGAAAATGGCAAAAACATACCCAAAATTTCTTAATCCACGCCAAAAACTGCTACCTAGTGCCAAAAATTTCTTACAAGTGCTATTATTTAAAGTATAATGCAATCACATAATGCTAGTACTAGTAGTAAATAATAGCCTCACCCCTTCGCTGAGGAATGATCTACAGTTGGAAGGGACGAGGCCCTGCAGTTACTACGCTCCTATCTCCTCCTCGCCAGTTCCCCTCCCCCGGAAGAGAAGGCAGTTCGTCGCTGCTCCCATGGATTCGCCAGGCGGTTCTCCTCCTCGTCGGGGCTCGGAGACCTTGGACGACGATCCTCTGGGAGAAATCGCACGCCGCTCCGATGTCCTCACCGCTGCAAGACTCGGTGCTTCCCGCACCAACTTTTTCAAGACGCTACTTAAACAGGCCTGGGAAAAGGCCATGCTTGTTGGTCTTCCATGCGTCCTCAAGGAGAAGGTTCTTCTATGGGAAGATCCTTCGAACAGTCCACCGCTCCCTGTCCATGGTTGCACGTTGACTCCGCTAGAGTTGCCGACGTTGAGAGGTAGTCGGATTTTGTCCGACGAGCAGGTCAGTAATGGAGTTTGATCATGTACTTAGTTATTCCATTTCCATCTCGTAATTTCTCCGCTACCCACCGTCTTATATATAGGTCTGGGTCGGTGCCAACGAAGATTGGCATGCATACCTCCGGCCGGATACCACCATGATTTTGCACAACATCCACAGCAGTGCGACCGTTCCGGTAGACCCCTTCTCCACCATTGGGATCGGCCTTCCGGACTGGCTGGCAAAGAATACATATGATGATGCCTACATGAGATTGAAGAAGATAGCAATTGCGGACCCGCCGACAAAGCGACGCGGCTACGACGATTACTATCTCATCGCGGTGTTCGACATAAGGATTGCCATCAATGCAGGAGGCAGTAACGGCAGAGGCTGGCGCATGTTGGCGGCGGCAGATTTGTACCCCTACACATTCAAAAAACGCCGTGCGCCATCTAGGCCGCATCTTCGCGGTGACAAGCCAGGGGACATGTTTCATCTGGTTGACATCCTACGGTACGGGAGATTACAAACGGAATGCACAAACCATCATTTGCATCCCTAACGGTACTCCATTATTTTGCAGGGACCAGTCATCCCCCGATCAAAATAAGATCGCCGATCATGGATGTGCATTTGCATCCGCGATTCGGTCTAACCTGGAACCTTGTAGCTGACTTTGGCATATTGGGATCAACTATCTTAGCTGTCGTTACCTATGGTACCACTGATGTGCAACATGGTCACACAATCTACCACGATCGGACCGTCACCATCTACCCAGGTATTCCATTTTTAACCCTCTCGCCTTCTCTTTCATTGTTGTACTAGTAGTATACTTTGTAGTACTAGTAGGAGTACTTTTTACCTTGGAGGACGTGTATAGCTAGCTAGGCCCTTAAGACTTGAACCCACTAGCTGCCACCATTTTTGTTTTTCCATGTCTTACTATCTCATCCATGTAGCCAAGAGTGGCTATATATAATAAGCCGGTTATTTTACTTCCTCTATACCGGAGTAGTACTATTTGCTGCACAGTATTAGTGACCGCCATATTTGAGCACAACATTATTATGCATGGACCTTGACTATGTACGTCACCATGTGTGGGATGCCGCGTGTACCAGATGAACGGCGCCGAGTTCAACCCCTTGATGCTACGTGGGTGCCGAGGAACACTCTTGGAGAGTACTCGCTTTTCATCGGGGACAGCTAACCCATTGTGAAGCGGATGCCACCTTCCGTGCACGACACGGAAGGCCTGCCGTTCGTGAAGCATGGTTGTGTCTTCAGTGCGCACCGCCGGATGAACGACATGCTGGGACACGCTATCCCTGATTTATGCCGCTTCAACTTGGATGAGTCTCCATCGTGTGGAACCGGACTAGAAAGCTGCGACAATGATTCCCGTTGCCCACCGCTATGGATCGTGCCATCCATGAAGAACACCGGGACTAGAACCTGGAGGAGGACATGTAGCCCATCTATAACGTGTAAGTGGAGTACGGTAATTGTGAACGGTAGCGTTGTGAATATATGTAGACTAGTCGTGCACAAATTTATCACATGAGTTGGAGATGAACTTGTGTGGCATACTGGCATTTGTCCTTTAGAATTTATTACTAGTAAATGTGTTATGCGTGCGTGCAACCTGTGTGGTTGTTGCACGGGCTCCAACACGCTCTTTGAGAAAAAAAAGGTGGCACAGCTTTGGATATACGTGACGTGGCGGCATCATACAGTAGCATCGTTCGCTATAGTTGTAGTACACTCCTACTAGGACGACAACTCCTACAAAACCTTGCGCTTGGCTCTTTGCCTCTTCGAGAGGTTCAACGGTTCGTACTCGTGTGAACCATGCACTTGGCTCTTCGTCTCTTCGGAAGGTCCAACAATGATGATACTACAGTACAATATGCTTCTGGCAATCTGACACCGATTGAACTGCTGCACGTCCACCGCGAGGGCGAGGGCGAGGGCGAGGGAGAGGGAGAGGGAGAGGGCGCTGTAGTCAAAACCCTCTCCTCGTCCTGCGAACAACCGCGCGCGTGGGCGAGGGAGAGACGTAGTAAGCAAGCTTCTCCTCATTCGGCGAGTTGACGGGACACATCAAAGAAGTACTAGTACTAGTAGTAGTAGTCCATACTGCGTCCTTTCCGATTAATATGGCTTAATTTGAAACGAGAAAAATACACTGGCGGTCAACGTATGTAAAAATACGCTCTTTACGGTCACTATATATAGTTTTGCGGCGATTATACGATCACTAGTTCATCGAGAGCACCGTGTGCACCCTACTTGACCGGCCACATAGTCGACGTGGCACTTTGTTGACTGATTAAATTGTCACCTGGTTTCTCGGTCCCACATCGGTTGGCGAGCAAAGAAATCAGTTAAACAAAACTTTACGCAGCGCCGACACGAGTCCAACCCTTGCGCGAACCGCCTCAGCTATGTATGTGAGTGCATGCATGTGTCCTCCCTCGGTCTTCCAACAAAGAGTGTACTACATGATGTACATCTACACTTCCAATGCATTTAGCCTTTAATCTAAATCGATATTAATTGACTAATGCACCAACTTGTGCTGTAGGTATAGGCTACATGTCTATCCTTAATTACAGCATGCAACGGCCTTCATTTAATCTTCTTATCTCAATGGTCGCATGCACACATAAGTCTGCTACTTTTGGGTGTTAATTATGCCCTGGTCAATGTGTAAATCTCTAAATGTACAGTCTTTCACGGACGTAGGGAGTAGGTTGAGCACTTGGCGTGGCGTGTGTGTTGCGTCGTGTCTTTGTGTGCCGCATGGGTGCGTGAGTGTTGCGTGCGTCCATGTGTACGTGTGAGTGTTGCATGTTGCATGCATGCATGCATGCATGGGGCTTACTCCCTCCCATTGACATGTTCATATCTCAAGCTTCCTCTGTTCCCTCCATATGGTGATACTCCCTCTGTTCCCAAATAGTACGGAGTAAAGCCTCCCTCTGTTCCCAAATACTGAGTATTTGTCTTTCTACAGATTTCAAAAAGTGACTAGGTGCGGAGCAAAATGAGTGAAGTGGCGAGAGGCATAGGGATCTTGTAGAAAGGAAGTCCTCGCGATCCATTATTCCCCATCTCGGTCAGAGAGAACTATTCAACTAGTCTTCATAGTGAAGTGACAATACACGCTGCAGCAGATGGGACACGTAATTAATAAGCTGAACCAGCGTGTTGGTGTTACTAAATCAGCCTTACCCAGTACTGCCATCATGTTTGCCAAGAGAGCACGCTTCATAAATACACCTCGCACCTCTGTCCTCCATTAAGCGACATATGGGCCCTATTGTGGTAGACCCACATGTCATCGGTGTAACTATTTACACTCAAGGACGGTATATCCTGGTAGTAGTACTAGTAGAATTGAGATTGAATGCACTTTCTTCCCGTCTTCCACTCTTCTTCCTCCTCTCTTCTTCTTCCTCCTCTCTTCCCCATCGTCGGTCGCACACCATTTGCCCCGCTCCTTTGCTCGCCTGCCCGCGCCATCTTCCTTGGTAGCTCATGCGTACCATATCCCCCGCCTTTGCCGGCCACACGAGGAGAAGCTTCTTCGCTTCCTCGCCAATCCACTTCCCCGCTGGCTCGCAGGCACCAAAAACCCCAATGGCAGAACCGACTGACACGCAGAGCCGCGATTGGAATTCCCTCCCCGATGTTCTCTTGGAGCAGATCTGTAGTCGTATGGACCTACTCAGCACCGTCTGTCTAGCCGCATGCTCGGTGTCTTTGTACCATCTACTCGTCTGTAGCCGGCCGGCTCTTTTCAAGACACCCTGCTTACTGATGCCCGATCCTTGCAGGTGGCCCAGACACCAACTTGACGATCCTACGGAGGTTGCCGTGGTGCCCCTCGACATGCTACCACTACCCGTCCACCTGTTCTTCATGCGCAGCCACTACTGAGCGGGCATGAAGGCCAACTGGATCGTCCTCATCCACCACACCGCTAGTCCGTAGCGTCTCGTGGATATCTACACCCAGTGAGAGATCACCCTTCCATCATTGGATACCGCCGCCATCGAGCCTCGCGGCCCGGCGGATAATCCTGTCTACTACGCACGAGATGCGTCAAGCTTTTGGCTCGACCTCTGCTTGCAGAAAGTTGTAATCTGCGAAGTGCCCACACCATCAGAAGACTACATGGATTACAAGATCATTGCCTTGTTCAACATGGGATTAGTCTATCTGGAATCCGGTCGCCATACATGGTTATGGCTCATCATCAATCCTGTTGAGGCAACATTTATGTCTGATGCTATAGTGCATGATGGCCTCGCTTACGCGGTCGACGCACAGATTGGCTGCCTATACTGGTGGAATCTATCGTCGTGTAATTGTTCTATCTCATCTCATCTTTACCTTATGAATCATTGCTGTTCATTTGTTACAAATTTAGAATGCATAGCATGTCTATAACCACATCATTGCTATATGTTCCTCTCATTTCCTAGATTTTTATGACCACACATGTTATTGTTAGAGTTGATATGAGAACAATTAGCATCTAATGATTGTTAGAATACATATTATGAGCATAACATAATGATTGCTATATGTTACTCTCGTTTACAAGATTTTTATAACAACGCATGTTATTGCTTAGAGTTGATATGAGAACAATAGTAGTAAGTGCTATGGTAGAATATGAGTAGGCGCTGTCATAGCTGTTTTCCTCTCATTGTTACATGATGTTTGAACCTTGACATATTGCTAAAATATGAAAGCCATTGGCATATCTTTTTAACTTGGTGTATGATTATGACCACGACATTGCAATTCTCTGTCTATGATATGTGTCACTGTTATAATAATCTTAATTCCACACATACTCTGAATATGATTGTTTATTTTTGTCCTTTTGGTCTCCAATTTGAATTGTTGCAGCAGACGCAAATGCGCCGGCCTTCATGATTCCAGGACCTGGAATCATACCAGCCGATGGGTGGTGGTTTATCGCTCGTTCAGCTGACGGTGGTCATTTGATGCTCATTCGCACGTACCAAATTGACCAAACAATTACATCAAACCACATGCAGTACAATGCGTGGGGCGTTCGTGACATTGATGGCTATGGCTGCTTCGTGTTCGAGAAAGATCCCAGCTCTATTGGGCCAGGCATATTCAACTGGAGGCGGGTTTACAGCCTCGGCAACCACTCCTTGTTCCTCGGGCTCAATTATCCGATCATCCAACCAATCATCGATCATATCACCGTCGATGATTACCGTGCTATGCAACTTCCATTCGCGAGGGGGGCTGTGTTTACACATCATACCATGGGTTTCATGAATCACCATATCGAGAGATTAAATCGACACAGCTTGTTGCGGATAATCTTCAGTGTGTGAAAGGCATCAAGCTTCCATGCGATGGATGGCTTTTGCAAACCCGACATGCGGCGATGTGGTTCATGCCAACAGCAAATATGCACAACTTGATTCGTGTTGATATCTAGACTGAGCCATGTATTCTGCTGTTGTAGCACGACCCTCTTTTGTTTGATATTATGTACTGTTGTTAGTTTGAAGCACTCCTCTGGTTTGAAGGATAGATACCTTCCTGGGATCAAGTGCCATCCTAACTCACTGCGTAGGATGTCTTGATAATGATGATATGTATATATATATATATATATATATATATATATATATATATATATATATATATATATATATATATATATATATATATATATATATATATCAATTAGGCTTCAAGTGCGTACTTGTTAGTTAAACCTATGTATAAATTGTGACACTAAATCGACTAGTAAGTAGTACGATGCTTGATACTAGTATACGTCGGGTAAATTATTCATCATGTCCACACATTGAATTGACGTGACAACACGTTGCGTGTGAGGTGACACAAGAATCCAGACGGCGTGTTCGGGTATTCTGGACATGAGATTTGAAGTACCACTTATCTGTCGAAATATTTCATCATTCACTTAAAATAGTCGATTGATCATACATTGAGTACCATATAACTGGAATTACCGATGCAAGTCGAAGAAGGATTGGCCGGTGCTGCCGGCTGGCGTCAAGTTCGATCCCACGGATCAAGAGCTGATCGAGCACCTTGAGGCCAAAGTGAGTGTTGACAGCGCGAGATTTCAGTCTCTCATCAATTTGTTCATACCAACCATCGACAGCGAGCACGGCATATGCTACACCCAACCTGAGAAACTTCCAGGTAAGACACCGATCGGCCGTCTACTTGCACAAAAATATTCCTTTGTTTATAGCTCTATTTTTCTTTTTAGACGCAGACTTGGTGAAGCAATTACAATTTGACAGTTAATAAAAAGTGAAACAAGTGACTGCAACATGCCAAATATGTTATGAAAATGCCAACTAGGTACACTAAAACCTGTATTCCACAATCTGCGGTATCACATCGAGTGGCCTAAGGAAGCATTTCTTCCAGCGCAATTCCTGGCGTTCAAAAGGGCACGTGGGCGGCGTCGCAAGATATAGTCGGAGTGCGGCATGCACGCGATGTGGCACAAGACCGGCAATACCTTGCGGTGATGGTCAAGGGCCGCGACGGGCAGCAAAAAGGTTACGGTGCTGCACACCGACAAGAACTTCACCAGCAGAGGACCAATGGGTGATGCACCAGTACCACCTCGGGGACCTGGAGCAAGAGAAGGAGCGGGAGCTGGTCCTCTGCAAGATTTTCTACCAGACAAACACTAGGGCCAGGAGTAAAAAGATTATAAGTTAGTTTGGTATTGGTAGTTGTACTACCTTGTCGTCCGCAAGTTGGTATTGTTGTTAACGATCTTTTGGTATGAACTCGCATTTGCTTCCAACCATCATGCCGAGGGTCGACGTGGATATAAAGCTGAATCATTTGTTTCGAAACGAATTTTCAGGCACCTGATTTTTATTTGATGGGTAGCATAAGCACCCGCCGTTCGAATTCCCAGTTCTCCAATTTTTTCGAAACAAGAGCATGCACTTATTATCACGATAAAAAACTATATCCGTGCTGTATCCCAGTTATCAGTCTGTACTTGCAGAATTATCTCGTTTATTGAGCACGTATATTGTTTTTTCAGGTCGAGCAAGTTTCAACTAGGAGTAGACTGCCCAGGGTTGGTTTTGTTTTTAACAGGCCCAGCCCATGACGACAACGGGGCACAAAGATCCAGCAGGTATCTACTGGCCTCTGGCCCACCAGCGTTAGTTATATTTTGTCATACAACATCCGCAGGCAGTTTTTTACTGTATCAAACACACAGCCCAGTTCTATTTTCCTCTTGAAACGCATGTCCTACATCTGTTTTCTAATCTCTACATATAGTTTTACTAGTTCATATACACGTATCATTATATTGAAAACACATAAAATTCCCTTTTCATATTTACATCTGTATTTTTGTTGTTTTTCCCACCCAGTGCTGATTTTTTTACCACTGGTTTTCCCTTAAACCAACTCAATTGTCCCACGTCTTATTTGCTTACAAAAACAAAATGATGTTTTTGGCAAATCAATAAGTTCTTAAAAAAATGTTTATCATTTCGGGATTACAACAGTTCGGACTCCACCAAATATGCAAAATAAGGTTGAACTTTTGACCGTGGTCCCGGCAGAAAATGGGCTGTAATAAATTACTTAAGAATTAGCAAATGGGCTGCAAATTATAAAAAATAGCAAATGGGCTTTATGTTGTGCGCCACAGATTTGGAGGCTGACTTACGGGCCTACTAAGTTCATGCGTACACAAGGTTTCTCAAAAAGAAACTTAGTCAAAATCGACTCTACTAATCGTCGACCGTTAGATGTCAATCTAACGGCAATCGTCTTCTTCAGTCTCGATCTTCCTGCCCCAACCGCACAAACCAGCCCGTCGGAACCGCCTTGCTCCGCCTCCGTGGCGGCGGTCTTGCCGGAAGGCCTCACGGCCCCATCATACTCGCATCCCTGGCTTGTCTATCCCTCCACTCACCCACACCTCCTGTTATTTTCCAGTGACGGCAGCCGAACCATTCAACCCTCGTACTCTCCACCGCGTGGGAAGCCACTGCCGTGTCTTCCCCGGCTCCATGTCATTCCCTTCGTAGGCCTCGCCGTCGTCCACCGCCTGGTGCTCTCGGCGCGGCATGGTCAACGATGTCCATCCAACGGCCGTAGTGCTTCTTCAACCTCTGGTCTTCTTGCTCCAGCCGCCCAAAGCAGCGCCGGTCGTGCCGCGTGCTCCTACCTCTCATGGCCGGTTGTGATGCCGCGGAGGCCTCACCGCCCCCTACTACTCCCACCGCTGGCCCAGGGTATCCCTCTACTCACCCACACCCCCTGTTATTCTACGGCGACGGCAGCCTCACACCGCAGCCGAACCAGTGAGCCCTCGTACTCCTCTCCGCGTGGGCATCCACTGCCGCGTCTTCCCCGGCTCCGCGTCGTCCCCTTCCTAGGCCTCGCCGTCGTCCATCACCATGGTGATCTCGGTGCGGCGTGTTCAATGTGGTCAACGACCCACTTCCGTCAGAAGAGTACTGTACGTGGAGAGGCTGACAGCTGGGTCCACGTCAGCCGCAAGGAAGTGCCTCCTTATTACACGCAAAATAATTATTCATCCACCTGACAGCAGGGACCCACCGGACAGACCACCAGTATTTCACGGAAAAAAGTTTCCCCCCTGACTGCTGGGACCCACCGGACGGGCCACCGTATTTCACGAAAAAACATCCCCCGCCTCACCGTCACTCGGACCCACCGGAAGTGCCTCCTTATTACGCACGAAAAAAGAATACTCCCCACCTTAGCTGGGACCCACCATGGTGGGAGGCTGACTTAGGGCCTACTAAGTTGGCGAGGACGAGGGCTTTGTCAACTTAGTCAATATGAACGATTCTAGCTCCAAAGGACCGTCGATGTCCATCCAACGGCCATAGTGCTTCTTCAACCTCTGGTCTTC
The DNA here is from genome assembly GCA_021605205.1 of Aegilops longissima. Classification (NCBI taxonomy): domain Eukaryota; kingdom Viridiplantae; phylum Streptophyta; class Magnoliopsida; order Poales; family Poaceae; genus Aegilops; species Aegilops longissima. The sequence continues at coordinate 271,924,639 of CM038677.1, forward strand.
TTGCTCCAGGCACCCAAAGCAGCGCCGGTCGTGCCGCGTGCTCCTACCTCTCGTGGCCGGCTGTGATGCCGCGGAGGCCTCACCGCCCCCTACTACTCCCACCGCTGGCCCAGGGTATCCCTCTACTCACCCACACCCCATGTTATTCTGCGGCGACGGCAGCCTCACACCACAGCTGAACCAGTGAACCCTCGTACTCCTCTCCACGTGGGCATCCACTGCCGCGTCTTCCCGGCTCCGCGTCGTCCCCTTCCTAGGCCTCGCCGTCGTCCACCGCCTTGCTGCTCTCGGGACGGCGTGGTCAATGTGGTCAACGACCAACTTCCATCGGAAGAGTACTGTACGTGGAGAGGCTGACAGCTGGGTCCATGGCCACAGCCTAGTTTTTTTGTGATTTGCCAAGTAAGTCGCTTTGTCAGGCCTGTTGGGCTGCAAATCTTTCAAGACGAGGAGAGCTTCATTCGGCTGGCCGAGAAAATGGCCCATCAATAATGAGAGATGGGATGTACATTTTTAAAACACATCAAACCGGCAATTAGTTTCAAATATCTTTTTTTTTCATTTCAAGATTTTAAATTACATTAATTTTTATGCATGGAGAATTTTTTGGATTTTATATTGATATACGTTTATTTTTAAAATCAGCTTGAATGTGAGTCGAAATTTCGGGATTAAAAACAGTTCGGACCGCACCGAAATATGCAAAATTTCGTATAATTTTTTAACCGTGGCCACAATATGGGCTGTAATGCTAACAAAAAGAATATGGGCTCCAAAAAGAACCTTAATAATTAGCAAATGGGCTGTAAATTATTAGAAGTAATGGCAGATGGGTTGTATGTGTTTTCCACAGATTTGAGGCTTTCCTAAAAGAAAAGGTTGACGCACAAGCAGTGACTGTTGGATGGCCATCCAACGGCCGCCGTGCTTCTTCAATCTCTGCTCTTCCTGCTCCACCCGCTCAAACAAGCGCTGGCGGGACTGCCTGCTCCCTCCCCCCAGCGGCCGGCTCTGCTGCCACGCAGGCCTTACCGCCCCACGGTACACCCATCGCTGGCCTAGCCATCCCTCTACTCACCCACACATGCTGCTATTCTCCGGCGACGGCAGATGAACCAGTAAACCCTCGTACAGCCGTACTCCCCTCCGCGTGGGAAACAACTGCCGGGTCTTCCCTGCCTCCGTGTCGTTCCCTTCCTAGGCCTCACTGTCGTCCACCGCCCTGGTGCTCTCGGCGCGGCCTAGTCAACATGGTCAACGACCGACATGCATCTGAAGTGGACTGTACATGGAGAGGCCGGCAGCTGGGTCCACGGCCGCACGCAAGTAAATGCCTCCTTATTACGCGCAAAATAATGATTCCTCCACCTGACATCAGGGACCCACCAAAAGGGCCTCTATAAATTCGCGAAAAAAACGTTACCGCCGCTGACAGCTCGGACCCACCAGCTATATCTTCACACGCAAGGAAGTGCCTCCTTATTACGAACAAAAAAATGAATACTCCCCCTGTTAGCTGGGACCCAGTATAGTGGCGGGCTGACTTGTGGGCCTACTAAGTTGACGGGGACGGAGGGCTTTGTCAACTTAGTCAATATGCACGATTCTAGCTCCAGTGACCGTACGATGTCCATCCAACGGTCGTAGTGCTTCTTCCACCTCTGGTCTTCTTGCTCCAGCCGCCCAAACCAGCGCCGGTCGTGCCTCGTGCTCCTGCCTCCCGTGGCCGGCTGCGATGCGGTGGAGGCCTCACCGCCCCCTACTAATCCCACCGCTGGCCAGGCCATCCCTCTACTCACCCACACCCCCTGTTATTCTGCGGCAACGACACCCTCACACCGCAGCGAACCAGTGAACCCTCATACTCCTCTACACGTGGGCATCCACTACCGCGTCTTCCCCGGCTCCGTGTCGTCCCCTTCCTAGGCCTCTCCGTCGTCCACCGCCCTGGTGCTCTCGGCGCGGCGTGGTCAACGTGGTCAAGGAATGGCTTCCATCGGACGTGGACTGTACGTGGAGAGGCTGACAGCTGGTCCACGGCCGCAGCAAGGAAGTGCCTCCTTATTACGTGCAAAATAATTATTCCTCCACCTGATGGCGGGGACCCACCGGACGGGCCACCGTATTTTGCGAAAAAATGTTTGCCCCTGACAGCTGGGACCCACCAGCTACATCTTCGCACGCAAGGAAGTGCGTCCGGGCAAAAACGACGGCCCCGATCACTGGGACCCACCAGCTACATCTTCGCCGGCAAGGAAGTGCCTGACAGTCGAGACCCACCTGGTCGTAGCGTACGTAGCATTGTCATTTTGGTCGCGAACGACGCATATATATATATCTTTGGATGGATGAGGCGTGCACGTGTCGTAGTAGAGGCGCGTACGTAGCATGTACACGTACGTACAGCGGCCAGGGTGCAAGAAAGAAAATACGACCACGTATGTGTACATACGGGCGGGGTCTCGAATGCCTTCTCGCGCATAAGTATGGCGAGGGCTCGTGTACATGGCTGGGTCGGAACGGAGAAACAACGTCGTTGTCGTGTTCATGGGGAGGCAACGAAATGCGTCGTGTTCATGGGGAGGCAACGGAATGCGTCGTGTTCATCGGGAGGGCTTGGATGGAACAAGCGATGGAAACGAGACCTGGCGTACCGTAGAACGGAGGAAACGGCCTTGTGTTCGACTGGCCACGTTCGAAACGGGGGTCCTGTTGATCGGGAGGGGTGTGGCGTACCGCAAAACGGAGGAAACGGACCACCTACGGTTGAAATGGGGGTCTTGTTGATTGGGAGGGGTGTGGCGTACCGCAAAACAAACGAAACAGACCTCCTACGGTCGAAACGGGGGTCCTGTTGATCTGGAGGGGTGTGGGATACCGAAAAACGGAGGAAGCAGACTTGTGTTGGAGCGCTGCGGTCGAAACGGGGGTCCTGTTCTTCGGGAGGGGTGTGGCGTATCGCAAAATGGGACTCCACGGGATACTGTTCATCTCCACCGTCGACCTCCTCCAGCCTCCACGGGCTCCTGTTCATCCAGCCTCCACCACGCTTACTCCAGCTCTACCGCTCAACCACCCTCCACCGCTCTCTGCTCATCCAGCCCTCCACACCACAGTGTCTGTTCAACCACCCTCCACGGTCACCCCTCCACCGTCTACTGTTCATCCAGCCCTCCACACCACGGGGTCCTGTTCATCCACCCCTCCACGGTCCTGTTCATCCAGCCTGCAGTGCAATCGCTCGGGTTCAGTTAGAGCAAAACGCCTCGCTCGGGTTCAGTTAGAGCCAACGCCTCGCACACACGCGCGTACGTGTACGACATAAACACGCATCGCTCGGCCCCCGACCTCCCACCGTAATCGGGAACTCCCCGAAATTTTCCTCGCCCTCGCCTCTACCACGGTTTTTTCCATCATGGACGGCCCAAAGAATGTCATGCAGCTGCATCTCCAGCCCGCCTAGGACGAAAAGCCCATTTTCTATCATGATTTTTTGTCATAGAAGTAGGAGCCCACCACATCTATGATGATACCGGGGTTTGTCACAATTATCGTCATAGAAGTGTCATATGTATGACAAAAAAAATTCGTTCGGCCCAAAATGTCACGGATGTGTCTTTTTTTTGTAGTGGACCCATTCCTTTCCTCCAGCCATGTAGCCGCGAAGATTTGCCATAAGACCAAAGTGTCTCATTGCATCATCAAGATCATAGTCACTATCATCATCCTCATCATAGTATCCATGTTCAACATCATCTTGTGATTAATCAATTCCTATAGAGGGTAATACATTAGATAAATGATCATTACTATGGTTATCTTTATGAATTGTAATAGCTTCGAAAATGATATTGCTAATGATTCCAACATCTCCTTTGGCACGCATGAGATAGGTAAGCTCAAATAGACAATCACCAAACATAGGATCACTAGAATTCATCTTACTCAAGGCAATAGACTTATGGAGAATTTCGTCTGAATTTTCAAGGAATAATTTGGAAATCGTTCCTCAAGAAATCTCCAAATAGTAAAGGCACAATCAAGAGTAGGTAAACTAGCAATCAAATATTTGGGCAATCCTCTAATGATAAGATTGATAGTTCTAAGATTGTGAATCATGTCCAAATCCTCTTCGGGTGTAGGATGCAAAGGATCAATATGAGGTGCACAAGGGCTAGTAATGTACTTGTTCAAATGATATTCATTGAAAATCTCAAGCACTTCATTTTTCCACAAATAGAAGAACTCTCCATCAAGAATAGGCACTCTACGTCTAAGACTCCCCAAAGTAGACACATCCATCTTCCTCCAAAGGTATTTAAACCAAGGCAATGGAGACCAAAGCTCTGATACCAATTGAAATGATAGAAAAGAGGTGTCTAGAGGGGGGGTGAATAAACTCTAATCAAGAAAAGTTGCAGTTTTTAATTCTTTAGGTTGATGTGGAGTTTTTAGCACAATTTTAGGCATTCACAATACATATCAAGCAAGCATGACAAAGAGAATATAAGCAGCGGAAAGTAAAGCATGCACGTTGCAAGAATGTAGAGGGAAGGGATTGCAGTGTGCAAACGCAATTTGGAGACACGGAGACTTGTTATCCGTGGCTCCGATAGGTGGTGCTATCATACATCCACATTGATGGAGACTTCAACCCAGAAGGGTAACGGTTGCCCGAGTCCACGCAGGACTCCACCCATGAAGGGTCCAAGAAGAAGCAACCTTGTCTATCCCACCATGGCCGTCGCCCACGAAGGACTTGCCTCACTAGGGTAGATCTTCATGAAGTAGGAGATCTCCTTGCCCTTACAAACTCCTTGGTTCAACTCCACAATCTTGACGGAAGCTCCCAAGTGACACCTAGCCAATCTAGGAGACACCACTCTCCAAGAAGTAACAAATGGTGTGTTGATGATGAACTCCTTGCTCTTGTGCTTCAAATGATAGTGTCCCCAACACTCAACTCTCTCTCTCACAGGATTTTGATTTTGTGGAAAGAAGATTTGAGTGGAAAGCAACTTGGGGAAGGCTAGAGATCAAGATTTATGTGGTTGGAATGGAATATCATTGACCTCAACACAAGTGTAGGTGGTTCTCTCTCAAAAAATATGTGTTGGAAGTGTAGGCATGTTCTGATGGCTCTCTCCATGAATGAAGAGTGGGTGGAGGGGTATATATAGCCTCCACACAAAATCTAACCATTACACACAAATCACCAAACTCGGTGGGTCCGATTCAGAGAACTCGGTCAGACCAATTTGGTTCATAATGTGACCGTTAGGCATTTCGGTGGGACTGAATGGATCAACTCGGTGGGACCGATGTGCTAGGGTTAGGGTAAATGCTCATCTCGCTTTGACCGATTACTCAAACTTGGTGGGACCGATTTGGGTAATAAGCGAAACAGAGAGTTGGCCAAGCAAACTCGGTGGGGCCGATTGCATATCTCGGTGGGACCGAAATTATTGCAATAGGTAACAGAGAGTTTGCAAGCCCATCTCGGTGAGACCGAGATCCCATCGGTGAGACTGAATTGATTAGGGTTTCTGGCAGTGGCTATGTCAATTGAACTCGGTGGCTCCGGATAGAAAGAATCGGTGGGTCCAAGTTTGACTTTTGGTTTGGGACATATGTGGATATGAGAAAGTGGTTGAGGGCTTTGGAGCATATCACTAAGCACTTTGAGCAAGCAAGCCATTAAGCAACACCTCATCCCCTCTTAATAGTATTGGCTATCCTATGGACTCAATGTGATATTGGATCACTAAAATAGAAAATGTAGAGTCCTGAGCTTTGAGCTTGAGCCAATCCTTTGTCTTCAGCATATCAAAGGGGTTCCACATCCTCTAGTCCATGCCACTCCAGTTTTGAACTTATCTGAAACATACTAGGTAGAAGCATTAGTCCAACAAGAGATATGTTGACATTAATTACCAAAATCACCCAAGGAGAACTTGTGCTTTCAGGGCCGAAAGACTTCATGGGCCATACATGGGCTGGAAGTTAAAACGGGCTGGAATTATATTGGACGGCCCAAATGACGCTACTGGGCCTAATTCAGATAGGCCGTAAACGGGCCCTGGGTTAGCGGGTTGTAAATGGGCTATATGCGAACAGGCCGTTAAGAGGCTTGCCGTGGGCTGGCCCGCCACCTTTTAAACAAGTCAAACGGGCTGGCCTTTTCACAGGAATGGTCCTCTGTTGGGTCGTGCCACGTGTCTACGTATCATAGGCGCTTTAGGTCCAATGAGTGGATGACATCTGTCCCAACGGTGAGCCGACACGTGTTTCCTCCAGTCAATGATGATTTTACCGTGGAAAATCCCCATTGGTTGGGGCTGTTAACGGGTTACGGATCCAAAACCGGACCCAATAGCTTAACGGTGTTCCGTTACGGTGGATGCCACGTGTCGGTCACCCTTGACGAAAGCACTTCTGTGACTCGCGATTTATCGTCATGGAAGTGGACACTTCCGTGATGATAATTTTGGTAATGTCATGGAACACTTGTATGACAACACATGTATGGCTATCTTCATTCTGTCATAAAATCATCATGGATGTACATGCATGACAGAAAACGTGACCTGCTGTGACAAACACGTATCATCACGGAAGTGTATTTTTTTGTAGTGCTCGTTGCCATTGTCCTCTTTGGTTCCCTCTCTCCTTAGCTCCATCTTCAGCAACCAAGCATCGTCCCACTACTAGGAAAAGGGCTATAGATGGAATGGACACTAATGGCGCACCTGTCATGTGGTGAGCCACTACTATATAGCAGTGGCGCACCATGTGCTGGTGCGCCATTAGTGTGGAAGACACTAATGGCGCACCTGGCACATGGTGCGCCACTAGTAACAATTTTTTTTATTTTTCCAAACATACTAATGGCGCATCATGGCACGGTGCGCCATTACTAGTGCTAACTAGTAATGGCACACCGGCCACAAAGTGCGCCACTACTGTTGTTTTTTATTCTTTTTTTTGCAAAACTACTAATGGCGCACCGTAGCATAGTGCGACATTACTAGTTTAAACTAGTAATGGCGCATTAGGCCACGGTGCGCCATTAGAGTATATATATATATTTTTTATTTTTTTGCAAAACTTCTAATGGCGCATCAGTAGCAGGTGCGCCATTAGTAACCAGGGTTACTAATGGCGCATTTGCAGGTGGTGCGCCATTAGTAACCTGGGACCAACAAGATATTTTGGACAGCCCACCTACCCACTCACTTTCCCCACTTCATTCTCCACCTCCTCCTCCAAGCTTGTCTCGGCTGCCTCCTCCTCCTCACCTCATTTGCACCATAGATTCATCCAAATTAAGTGGTTAAATTACCTTTTTTTGATAGGTAACAAGGGGGGAAGCTATCTTTATGTTGTTCTCCCTCTCCAACAACGTGCACATGGACTTTTTGTGGCCTAGCTAGATCTATGTATGTTTGTGGTGTTGCATATATGTTTGTGTTTGCAGGTAATGGTATTTGAAATGCAATAGTTGCCAATATTTTTCCGGAATGTTGATTCATTTCCGTTTCGGCGAGAATTTTGGCACTATGCATTCTTTTTGGTCCTATTTGTAGGGAAAGTCATGCCAAATTTTTTCTTGGTTCTAAAATATCGTTTTCTCTACCCATGATTTACTGATGGTCCGCACGATGACCGAAGGCATCGTGAATTGGTTTTGAGCTCCGCCAAGGCCAAGATGCTTGAAAAGAACGAGACGGAGATAAGATGTCCGTGTCGAAGATGCAAGTGAAGAGCCTTATTGCGGACCCGGTTTCGGCAGGTGCGGGACCACCTGCTCTTGCGTGGTTTCATGGATGGCTATCGGTGGCAAGGTGATGAAGATGACTATGAAGTCGTCCATGGGGGCTGGGCAAGAAATAAGGAAGGGCAGCAAGACAACCACCGCGGCTCGGGCGGGCGAGAAGACGAAGAATCTCCAGGACATGATCACGACGGTGATGCTGTACACAGTCATCATGTAGAAGATGCAGGACATGATGATGAGGAAGATGCCAGAGCAGACGAAGGGCATGATCATGAACATGATGATGCCGGTGGAGCAGATGATGATGGACCATCGATGGGCTGGGTGCAGGACCCTCATATTCAAGAGCTGCTTCTCAAGCAGACGGATAACGCAAGAGCTGCCGCCCGAGAGAAAGCCAAGCTGGATCAACTGGAGATAGGCGCGGTTACTCCATTGTATGAAGGATGCAGGCCCGAGGATACCCGCCTGAAAGTAACGCTCATGGCTCTAGAGATGAAGGTAAAACACAAAATGACCGACGCATGCTTCAACGAGAACATGTCATTCGCACGAACGTCTTCCCACGGGAACAAGTGCCCACCAGTTCGAGGAGGCGAAGAAAATCGTGTGTCCTCTGGATTTACCGCACGTGAAATACCATGTGTGCATGAACAATTGCATCATTTATCGGACGAGCACGCTGAGTCTACCATATGTCCGGTGTGCGGCATCACTCGATACAAGAAGAGGAAGAAAGCTCCTCGAAAAGTGGTGTGGTACTTTCCGATCACTCGCGTCTGCAGCGGTATTTCACGGACCCTAAGGTAGCAAAGCTCCTGCGTTGGCACGCGGATAGGGAAGGAGAAGAAGAGAGAAGATGACGCAAATGATCCGGAGATAAATAAAAAAGACAAGATGCTGAGTCAGCCAAAGGATGCGAGCCAGTGGCAAGCGTTGAACTTCGAACACCCAGAATTTGGGAAGGATCCAAGGAACATCGTGCTGGGCGCGAGCACCAATGGAGTCAATCCGTTTGGCAGCCAGAGAAGCACACATAGCACCTAGCCTGTGTTTGTGTGGATGTACGACCTTCCCCCTGGTTGTGCATGAAGAGGAAGTACATTCACATGAGTATGCTAATTGAAGGGCCAAAACAACCAGGGAATGACATCAATCTGTATCTGGGGCTGCAGAAAGAGGAGCTAGACACGCTGTGGAAAACGCCAGCCAATACGTGGGACGCCGCAGAGAAAGAATATTTCCCTATGAGAGCCGCACCGCTCACGATGGTGCACGACTATCTCGGTTACGCATATCTCGCGGGGCAGGTGGTCCACGAATTTTCTGGATGCGTCATGTGCATGGATGACACAACGTATCGCCAGCTACATAGAGATCCCGGGTCTTCGAAAACCGTGTTCATGGGACATCGAAGGTGGCTTCGCGACGATGACCCGTGGAGGAAATGCAAGGATCAGTTCGATGGTGAAACCGAACCCCGAAGACGCCCGCGTAGGAGGAGCGGCGAGGAAATAGACCAGCTGTTAAAAAATTAGAAAGATTGCCCACTACCGGGAAAGAAGCAAAAGGCGCCAGAGCCGGGAAAGAAGCGAAAGGCGCCAGAGCCGCTGCTGAAGGTATGGAAAACGAGGTCTGTTTTCTGGGACTTGCCGTACTGGAAGATCCACCGTGTGCCTCACATCCTTGATGTCATGCATATCACGAAGAACGTGTGCGAGAGTCTGCTTGGTACCGTGCTCAACATACCAGAGAGGACCAAAGATGGGCTGAAAGCAAGGGCAGACTTGAAATCAATGGGCATCAGGGAGGAGCTTCACGCTAATGATGATGATGATGATGAGGCGAAGCAGGACACGGAAAGTCGTCGCAAAGGCAAAAAGGCCAAGAAGACCGGGAATGACTACCCTCCCGCATACTTCACTCTAAGTCAGGAGGAGATCGAGCAGTTGTTCACCTGCCTCGTAGGAGTAAAACTTCCTTACGGTTACGCGGGGAAGATAAGCAGATACCTAGACCCAGTGAAGCAGAAGTTCAGCGGGATGAAGTCTCACGATCGCCACGCGGCCGATGACGCAGATACTTCCAGTTGCAATCCGTGGGATCATGGACGCGCACGTCCGTGAAACGCTATTTGGCCTATGCAACTTTTTCGACATCATCTCTCGGAAGTCGGTTGGCAATCTTCGATGTTATGGTGCATCTGCTGGTCCATATCGTGGAGGATATCATCCAACTCGGGCCGACGTTCCTGCACAGCATTATGCCGTTCGAAAGGATGAATGATGCAATCAAAGGATACGTTCGCAACATGTCACGTCCAGAGGGAAGCATAGCCAGGGGCTTTCTGACCGAAGAGTGCATCTCCTACTGCACGAATTATCTAGGCATCGAGGACCCCGTTGGTCTGCCCGTCAACAGGCACCTCGGCAGGCTCGCTGGATGGGATCACCGTGAGGGTCGCCGCGAAATGCATGTCGACTTCGAGGGTCGACTCGCCAACTTTGAAAGAGCAAACCTAGTCGCTACAACACATAGACGTGGTCGATCCTTGGGTGGTAGAGCACAAAACCTTTATTGAGAAGACGACAATGACCGAGGCTAACAGAGGACGACGGAGATATAATCAAAGAGCACAACTCATGTTTCACGCGTTGGTTCAAGCGAAGCTTCATCATACCCTTTACATGAGGATTCTTCCGCGGAAGAACAACTCATATTCGCCTTGTCACAGGGCACCGAGCACAACCTGATGACCTATGAGGCGTACGATATCAACGGCTACGCATTCTACACCGAGGACAAGGACATGAAGAGCGATGGTTATCAAAACTCCGGGGTAACGATGGAATCCTACACCGGTAACGACAAGGACAGATACTACGGAAGGATCGAGGAGATCTGGGAGCTGAGCTACGCTGGAGAGAAGGTCCCGATGTTCCGTGTCAGATGGGCCAAGAGCGTCATAAAAGAAGACCGGTATTTCACCACCATGGTTATAGCCGAAGCCAAATCCAAGACCGCGGGCGCAAACGTCAACGCGAAAAATGAGCCATGGGTACTGGCTTCCCAAGTGGACCAATGCTTCTTCATTACCGACCCGCCAAAGCCCAGTCGTGTTGTCGTGAGGAGAGGCAAAAGGAAGATCATCGGAATGGATGGAGTCGCCAATGAGCAAGACTTCGACAAGTACGGCGACCCGAAGATGGAACATGACAACGACAATGAAGTATCAGCATACACCACAAGAAGAAGCAGGACCACCCTACCTAAAGGACGTCCGTTCAAGAGAAGAACTCCATTTACGAAAAATAAGGGCAAGAAGATTGTGAACAGATAGCTAGCTAAGATCGATTGTATCTAAATTGTAGCCTTCATTTCTTGATTGTATTTCATGGGCACTTTTTGAACTCATGAATGTTTTTAAATTTCATGGACACTCGATCTCGATCCCCCTCCATCTCGATCGCTATCCGACCTCGCCAGATCCGGTCCCCCTCACCGCCGAGCACCCCCCGCACCATCTCCCCCACTCCACCGCCGCCGCCACCCCCGCACCTCCCCACTCCACTGCCACACGACCCACTGCACCTCCCGCTCGACCGTCACGACCCCGCCCGCACCTCCCCACTCCACCGTCGCCGACGACCCACCGCACCTCCCCGCTACACCAGCCGCGCCGACCCCCCCCGCACCTCCCCACTCCACCGCCACCACCCTTCCCCAGCACCCTCCCGCCCGCTCCACCATCACAAATGAATGCAACTAAAATTGCAAAAAAAACAAATTTGATTATATTTTCAAATAACAAATTTGATGATATTTTCAAATAATAAATTTGATGATATTTTTCATATTTATAAATATTTTTAAATAACAAATTTGATGATATTTTTAAAAAATTATAACTGTTTTTATAAAAAAATATTACTGTTATGATTTAAACAAGTTTGAACATATTTAAACACAAATAAATATCAAACAGCATTTCAAATGCATAAAAACAAAAATTGGGGAGCCTGGGAATCGAACCCAGGACCTCCTAGTGTGTGTTGCGTGCCGACCAGTCGGGCTAGTGGGCGTGTTCTGATGGAGATAAGGTTAGGTGGAATATAACCTGACCAGTCGGGCTAGTAATTAAAACAAAATTCTAATGGCGCACCAGGGGGAGGTGCGCCATTAGAATGGTCTTACTTATGGCGCACTAGGGGAAGGTGCGCCATTGCTAACCCTCCCCCCACTCCACCTATTCCCCTCGCACTGTGGCCTCCCTCCCTCCCTCGCCAGATCCCCCACTCAACCCCAACCGTACGCCGTCGCACCCTTGCTCTGCCCCCTCCGTCTGGCTGCTGCCTTGCCCGTGCCACGCCGCCGCCCGCTTTGGTCTTATGTTGCCCAGCGCCCGCCCGAGCCCATGGGACTCCACCCCCCACCCACGCCTCGAACAGGATCGGCCGAGCCTTGCCGCCGCTCCTCTCCTTTCCTCCTCCCTCCGACGAGCGAGGGCCTCCTCCGGCCCTGCAGCCAGGCGGCGCCCCGAGGCGCCCACCCCGCCTGCCCTGCCGTCCTCCGCCACTGCCCCTACTCTCCTTCGATCACAAGGCGGCGAGGACCCGGACGAGCTCGGACCCAGACCCCGAGCCCTTCGCTGACCCCGACCCCGACCCCTCCGGCGACCAGGTACCTCTCCTCCTTCCTCCTTCCTCCCTCTCTCCACCATTCCCCATTCCCTCCCTCCCCCCCCCCCCTTGACCATGGCAGTGTAGATTTTTCCCTCTTTGTTCTGCATAGGACCATGGTGCATCATGAACTTTCCCTCTTTGTTCTGCATAGGAGTAGATTTTTTGAGACAGTGTATGGGGTTCAGAAGAAATTTAGTTTGCAATCGGGGTTGTACATTCGTTTTCAACATTTTGTTCTGATGAGTCTTGCTTCCTATTAACTATAGCTTAGGCCGGCAGCTTGGGCCACTTGTTGTATTTATAATCATCATTTGATTGTGAGTGCGCTACAGAACAGTCGGTTAACCTATCTATTCAGGCAATTTGTTCCATGTCTAACCATTGATTATGCCTTTGAGGCAGTTAGTTAACCTCTCACCTATGTTCATGCAGGGATATTATTCTTGGAAAAGCCACTGTTGGTGACGGAATATAAAGATAAGAAGGTACCTATCTTCAGTCCCAATATAACAAGGTAGTCCATGGATTCAAACTAGCTAAAGGAGATTCAAACTGCCGAACCTTTAGGTTAACAACTCAACACAAACCAATCCCCAAAAGCAAAAACTCAACACAAACCAAGTGCATTATTTTTGTGACTGTTTTCATGTTTGCAGAACCAATATTTTTGTGCCAACAATCAGTTTACTCCCTCATGCCAACAACCACTCATTTTTCAGTTAACTCCTTACAGTTTAGATCATAGTTTGATTGTCAACAATAGTGGACTTTTAAGGCTTTTTTAGAGGCAATACTAGTGGATATTAGGCCTTTTACAGGCAATAATAGTGGAATTTTAGGCTTTTTTTGGAGGAGTGTGTTTCATGCTGGCCTACAGTGATGAATTAGTCAGAATTGTGTATGATTGTGCCTAAAGTAGATAATCTAAAGATACAGACAAAATAATTAGGGGAGCATGTGTGAATCTAAAGTATATTGTCAACTTCCAACATTTGCTCTGTTGTCCATGTGATTGAAGCAATGAAGTTGAGTGTGTCATTCTTGCTATGGTCATGTAAGAGAAATGCTCGCCTTGCTGATTTTACCATGAGATTTGGGGTAATCAGCTAGTTCGTAAAGCAAGTGGTTTTCTGAGCTATGCCTTGGTTAGAAAATGATGCATGATGGTTTGTTCGAAGAGGAATAATCCCGAGATAGCACGTATCATGGGGTCAAACCTGGGACCCCTATTGTAATTTGATTTTAATTATTAATTTTTCGTGAGCGGATGAATTACGTTGTTTGTGTTGTAATGGAACTTGAGCTGAAATAGAACTTGACAGCTGTACAGTGAATATATGCAAGGAACAGAAATTGACAGTTTTCTTGATGAATTCAGTCATGTACAGTGAATATATGCAGTCAATATACAGTCATTGTAATTTTTGGGAGTAATTTTTGGTGTCAAATCACTCAAGCAATAATTGAATTTTCAAACTGAACTTGACACAATACTATTCAGCTTAATTTGCTTGGACAAGAGTATGTATGCTCATCACTTTATGTATGGTGTTATGCCTGTTATCTCCGTTCAGTTGACTAATGAAGCACTAGGCTCATCCATGGTACAAGTTCACCTGTGAACACTTGAAATTAGTCAGTACATCTCGTACTGATAGATGTAAATTGTGTCCAGTAGGCTTTCAAGCACCGGTTTTTCCTATTTCTAACTCTGAATCTGATATAAACCATACTGTTGGCATACGTGGTCTTTTGTATATGTGCTGATGCTTTGTTAATATAAAGCTATAGATGATGTTGTACTTGTGATGATGCTACTTGTGATCTTCTGAAATGACCCATTTGCGACTTCATTACGCGCGGATAATGATATTGCAGGTACCTCGAGAGGCCCTTGAGTTTGCCGGAATGTCGATTAACTTCCGTTCCGGCAAATTCGGGTACTCCATATGTCCTACTTTCAGCAAAGGTCATGCTGAAATTTTCCGTAAATTTTAGCATGACTTTGCTAAAAATAGGACATATGGGGTACTTGCGACTAATGCATGGGCCGGGGTATCTTAGTACTTAGTTAAGTAGGATCAACTGCCCCGCCATTCTTGCTGCATAAGTGGCAATAGAGCCAAGTGATTAGTGCCAAGTGATTAGGCCCAACCTAGGGTGCCTCGGCACCGATAAACCCTAAATGATGAAAACTTAACTTAGCATTTAGGGTGCCTCGGCGTCGAAAAACCCTAAATGATGAAACCTTGGCTTCTATAGGGTGCCTCGGTGTCGATGAGAACCTAAATGATGTACGCTTAGGCTTTTAGGGTGCCTCGGCGTTGACAAACACTAAATGATAAAAGCTTAGCTTTTAGGATGCCTCGGTGTCGACAAACCCTAAATGATGAGACCATGATCTTGTTCCTTGACAATGACCAACTTTTTGACCAAACTTTTTTCCTATTTAGAGCGAAACATGGCCCACAACGATGAGGCCGGCGATTCGGGTGGCAAGCAATTCTGGGAGCTGTCCCAGGAGATGGAGGAACAACCTCACCGCTATGAGGATGCCGTGGAAGACACCGATCCTGACTACACAATCCCTAGTGGCGTCGGGGATGACACCACTGATGGTGCCGCCGAGGATGCCACCACTGATGGTGCCGCCGAGGATGCCACCACTGATGATGGCGACGCACACACAGATGGCAGCCAACCGAAGAAGCAACGGAAGGACCTGAGCCGGAACGCGCTCCGCACCGTCAGGGAGGAATTTACTCAAGTGGACTCCGACGGGTATCCAACGGAGCCCAAACATATAGTCAAGGGGTACTCGGTTCAGCTCAGGTGCATTCTCCGGAGCACCGTCTCGATCAACACCGAGAACCTTAGGCATAAGGACCGAGGAATTTGCGCAACCTCCTCTTCACGGCTGCACGAGCGATACAAGTTCCCGCTGAATTTGAAAACACACGCCTCTCAGGGAATAAAGTGAACAGTGCCGCCCTCACGAGGATGAGCACGGCCCTGTCTACTTGGAGAAGCGCGGTGAAGAGAATGATTGAGAAAGGTGATAGTTATGAGAAGATCAAGGCGAAAAATCCTTCGATCATCGAAGAGGACTACAAGGAGTTCAAGATCAAGTGCGAGAGCAGTGCAACCTCCGAATCAAGTCAGTGCGGGAAAAGAAATGCGGGAGTTGAACTTAGGGGAACACAAACTCGGTTCCGGTGGTTACAGAGTGGCGGAGCCTATATGGGACAAGGAGGACGTGGAGCGTGCCGAGCAAGGCCTACCGCCCCGCTTTGAGAAATACAGCAGTGACAAGCAGACTAGGAACTATGTCAGGGCCCGGTACAAGGAGGACCCGATAACAAAGGAGCTTACCACAGATCCGAAGACCAGGGCGCTTGAGCTTGTTCTGGCGAAGGAGACTGAAAGAAGTAGCGCGGGGTCCTCTCAGAGCACCCTGCTTGGGACAGCACTCTAATTAGGGCGTTGAATGTAATGAAAAACAAGGATAAGCTCACTAAGCCGTCGTCAGCTGGTCGTGTGGCCGGCAAAGGCTTGTCCACAAAATGGTCGTCATACTATACCGCTGGTGGGCGACACGAGAAAAAGACCAGCTCGGAAAGCCAGTCGCGCGAGGTTCAAGAACTCAAGGCATAAGTGGCGCGGATTCCGGAGATTGTCCAAGAGCAAGTGCAACAACAACTGGGATCGACGCTCACTGGCATTATGCCTACCTTGATTCATGGGCTGACGACGTGGATTGCGGGTGGCCAGGCGCCCCGATTCCCAGCTTCACGGCCAGCAACTCGCACAACGCGTAGGCGGCGCCATTGGTGTCTCCGGCGGCGGCGGTATTGGTGTCTCCAACGCCGGCATGGCCGGCATTGGAGCTTAATGCACCCGGGTGTACGTCGGCCGGCACCTCGCCAGCAAGCGGCCCCTCCGTCAGTTGCACGCCCGCCGTTGGCGATGCCTCGACATTAGCCGAGCTCGACGCCATCATCACGATAACTAATTAAGCCTCTCGGCCGAGGACTTCATCTCCTTGCCTTTGACTGGGCATCCCTGACGCCCTACATGTTTTCGCAGGGCGCCGCCGATGTTCCGTGCACTCTCCTGCACTTCGTGAACGACGAGTTGGTCGATGTCGCCAAGGGCAAAATTGTTCAACCGGGCAACCCCGTGTTCCACGGTAAATCGATATCACCCACCGTGTATAGGGTTCAACTGGTTCGGGTGCTGCCAGGCTGCGACGAGTTGTTACCTCCGATTCGACCCGCCGGGGCCGACGAAGATGATTTGGTGACCCTCAGCGCCTGCCTAAGCTGGCCCCTGCTTTGGTCGAAGAGCCAGATTCGTTTGGGGGCGGGGGACACCACCCCAAAGACAACGCCAGTCGTGCCGGCGCCAAGCCATGGTAAGACCGCCGCAACGCTACCGGACATGCCGGACATCCCTATGGCACAGGATCTGAACATCCATATGGCACAGGATCTGGACGACGACGACAACGACGACGGCAGTACATTTAGCAACATCGATAAGTACTTTGCCGAACATGGGTACGATGACGAATTCTGCGGGCCTCTTTCTCAAGAACACAACCAAGACGACCGCGGTCTAGCTGGTACGGCGGAGAAACCCAATTACAACAGCGCCGTCGGCATTCAGTTGTCAGGAGACGCCTCCAGCTGCCGACTTCACCGAGCCTCAGATAGCCGAGGAGCCAAATATTATCAGCCCCAACACACTCAAGAAGGCGGTCTGTGAGCAGAACTCGGTCCCATTACAACAGAAGAAGAAGGGATGGAAAAGAAAGAGTAACAAGGGTGCGAGCCAGCCGGCACCGAGTACGATCCGTGCTCAGCACGGGCCACCTTCACCTAAGGATATCTCGAGCAGGGTGCATGTGGCGGGTAGGGCGATGCTACCGACAAATATGCTCAATGCTGCAACCGGTGCTATGCGGAGTCTGCATGACAGTGTTCTTTCTTTGGAGAAGCGGCGTCTCAGAGAGAATGATGTGGCATACCCGGTTTTCGTGGCCAAGGTGCCAGAGGGCAAGGGCTTTGTGGATGGCGCCATCGGGGGTACGATCGTCCTGCGGTTTGATGACATCTTTGCTATTTTTAACCTTCATCCGCTGCACTACACCTTCGTTCGGCTGTTTTCGCTGAGTATGGAGATGCGGATCATTAGAGACAAGACCCCGGACATCGTGATAGTCGACCCCTTCTACATGTGTGCCAAGATCTTGGGCAGCGCTGGGGACCGGCAAGTCGCGAAGTTCTTACCTCGAAGCGTCATTCGGCAAACCCAGATAAGGATAACTTTCGTGCCTTACTTTCCCGAGTAAGTCATCCCCTCACCGCCCCGTAACTTATGATTTCTTAGATTTCGATCGTTCTTTTTTTCCAACATTCCATGTTCTGTGCAGTGACACACATTGCACACTCATCCTCTTAAGCCCGAAATATTCCATGGCCACGTATTTCGACCTGGACCGTGACTCCAAGATAGACTACACAAATATCAAGAAAGTTCTTGATGATGTTCTCCCCGGCTACGCCAAATCTGGAGGCACCTTCGCCAAGCCAGTTCGTAGGCGGTACGGCGCGCACATGTTTGCCCACAATACAATGTTCTCCTGCATCAAGCAGCCGCCTGGCGGTCAGAAGGATGCCTACTACGCCCTGCATCACATGCGGGCGATCGTACAGGACCATCATCACCTTCTGCTACCAGATAATCTCAAAGATTGGGCCGCGATCTTGTTGGCAATCCAGGACGCGGACATCAGACAAGAATTCTTTCTCATCTAGTCAGAGTTTGCGGAAATTAGCCATCAAGATGTCCTTCGTACCTCGGGGCAGTTCTACCTCAAACATCAACCGTCCAACAATGAGATAGACACAACGCTACAAATGCAGGCTGATAACGCCCGCGATTTCATGACCATCACGACAGACGGCGGCTTCATCCACGCTCCGGTCCCATGAGTCGAGTCGATAGTAGTGATGCTATGTGTAGTTCTGAAACATTGATTGGCTCATGTTGTAATTAAACTTTAATGAACTTGTATGTCTCTTTGGGTTGGACAATCGTTCAACTTAGATGTAATCGATGCTATTTATTAGTAGGACCATGAATCATGCTATTAATGTCTTGCTTTTCTCTCCGATCCTTTTGTTGCATACTTAAATATTGCTTATGTATTGTCTCGTTGTTTGGCTTGTGCATAGAGATGCCGTCGTATGTCGTGTACAAGGGTAAGGTTCCCGAGTCTCGACGATCGGGAGGAGTGTCGGAGACAGGTTCACCGTTCAGCGATAACAGATTACAAAGGGTACACCACTAGGGCGGAGGCGGAATCTAGATACGCTCGCTATCTAGCGGGAGAGAGGAGGGAGCATTGGAGGAACCGGATGAAGACCAGTTTCATCGCGATGATGCTCATCGTGATGACCGCAGCTCTCTTCTATGTGATGGTAGTTTAGATGATCGATATCGACTTGTAATGTGAAGACAAACTCGCTACTCGTGGTCTCGAGACTTGTAATGTTCTATATTTGTTCGGTCTTTTGAATTCGGAGACTAATATGATGAATTGTATTCCGAGACTAATCTTCTATTGTATTCGATGAATCTGCTATTGCTGTGTGTTGTTGTCTAAATTCTCTCCAATAATATATTTTGTAACCTGTGAAAATATCGAAAAAGAAAAAATCCCTAATATTCATACTAGTGGTGCACCACACAAGACACTAATGGCGCCTTGTGATAATCACACTAATGGCGATCACCTTTGGTGCGCCATTAGTATGCCAAAGCACATGGGTACATATGGCCCCACGGAGGCATACTAATGGCGCACTCTGAGCTATACTAATGGCGCTTTACGTGGTGCGCCATTAGAACACCAGATACTAATGGCGCACGAGTGGTGCGCCATTAGAATTTAATTCTAATGGCGTGATGCTAGTGGCGCACCAGTAGTGCGCCATTAGTAGGCAAAACTGGTGCGCCACTAGCATGCCTTTTCCTAGTAGTGTCTTCTATGTTCTTGGAGGAGGGAGAAGACATGATGCTTGGTTTGATATATCTGACAGAAAATAGCACAAAACAAGAATATGGGATATTTCTGTGATACAGTGGTCAAAACCTCGGGAAATATATATAATGAATTTTTTTCATGCAGGACAAGTAACTTGGAAGAAAAACGGAGATGGGAAAGTCCAAGAGGGGGCCACAAGCCTGGGGGCCCACCCCTAGTGAGAGTGTCCCGGGCTAAGGGGTCCTCGGGTTGTCGGTCTATCTCTTATGGGCCAGACAGTTGGGCCACTATTATTGGAAGGCCGAGCTATAAGCGACTCCATGTTCAGGAAGGAAACCTCTGAAGCCTTGGTGTGTCCTCCAAGTCAAGATGGTAGAATCAGTATGTTTATTCCCTGATAGAAACCGACCATGTGTAACCCTAGGTATCTCTGGTGTCTATATAAGCTAGAGGGTTTAGTCCATAGAGGGCAGAAGAACCATCATCCTACTCATCTGGGGTTTAGTTCATATGATCTCGAGGTAGATCAACTATGTAACCATCATATACACATCAATATAATTAAGCAGGACGTAGGGTTTTACCTCTTCGTGAGGGCCCGAACCTGGGTAAATATTGTCTCTGTGTTCACTTTTCCCCATTGATCCGAGATCCGTCGGTTTTGACAGCGACAATGGTGCTTTCATTGAGAGTTCTCTTGTGGGATCGTCGAAGGATCGATGGCTCACTTAGTCGTCAATGATGGCATTAGCGTTGGGGACATCTTCGTCCTCGGCCAGCTATTCGCGTTCGGCGACATCGTTCTACACGCCAATTCGACCGGTCACCCTGACCGAATCGACAGCTTCGCCCCTGAGCAAGAGATCAGGTTCGGCAACCTAGAGTACGTCATTGACGCCCGGGGCGATCTAATCTTTACTAGGTTCTCAGCCTCACCTGAGGAACCCACGAACCTCAAAGCTTCACTTTGAACCTTCTTGATACTCTGCAACATATTTACAATTTATGAAGTATTCATGCTGTAATATTATCATTCTTGGATGTTCTATAATAATTTTATAGCAACTTTATATCATTTTTTGGGACTAAACTATTGACATGGTGCACAGTGCCAATTGCTATTTTTTGCTTGTTTTTTTTACTTTGCAGGAAATCGATAAACGGAGTCCAAACACCGCGAAATTTTTTGGAAAAATTTCATGGACCAGAACACCCAGGATGGGCCAGAGAAGTACCACAGGGTGCCCCCAGGAGCGCCTTGGTGGGTTGTACCCACCTCGGTGGCCTCCCGCACCGCCTCTTCGCCCTATAAATTGTCAAATATTACAAAAATCCTCGAGAGAACCCTAGATCAGAAGTTCCGCCGCCGCAAGCCTCTGTTGCCACGATAAACCAATCTAGAGCCCGTTTCGGCTCTCCGTCGGAGGGGGAAATCATCACCGGTGGCCATCTTCATCATTCCGGCGGCCACCACGATGAGGTGGGAGTAGTCCACCCTCGGGGCTGAGGGTTTGTACTTGTAGCTATGTGTTTAATCTCTCTCTCTCTCTCTCTCTCGTGTTCTTGAGATGGCACGATCTTGATGTATCGCGGGCTTTGTTAATATAGTTGGATCATATGGTGGTTTCCCCTCTCTATCTTGTTGTGATGAATTGAGTTTTCCCTTTGAGATTTCGTTTTATCGGATTGAATACTTTTATGGATTTGAGAGCACTTGATATATGTCTTGCATATTAATACCCATGGTGACAATGGGGTATTTTATTGATTCACTTGAGATATGTTTTGGCACTCAACTCGTGGATTCCCAAGGTGACATTGGGGTAATCTATGCATAGGGGTTGATGCACGTTCTCGTCTTTTGTTTCTCCGGTAGAAATCTTGGGGCACTCTTTGAGGTTCTTTTTGTTGGATTGAGTATTATGAATCTGAAATTGTTTGATGCACATCGCATAATCAACTCGTGGATTCTCACGGTAACGTTGGAGTATCTAGGTGACATTAGATTTGGTTGATGTGTATCATATGGTGTTATTTTAGTACGAACTCTTGGTTAGATCGATCAGGAAGAATAGCTTGTTCTTATTTTAGTACGAACTCTAGGATAGATTGATCGGAAAGAATAGCTTTGAGGTGGTTTCGTACCCTACAAACAATTTCTTCTTATGTTCTATGCTAGATAGGAACTTTGGAGTGATTATTCATCGCATGTTGAGGGAAGGTTATATGGTCCAATTATATTAGCACTGTTGAGAGATGGCACTAGCGAAAGTACAGACCCTAGGCCTCATTTTCAAGCATTGCAATACCGTTCGTGTTTTGTTTTATCAATTGCTACCTTGCTGTTTTTTATTGTTCTTATTACAAAAAGCAATATCTACTATCATTATACACTTGTATCACCATCTCTTCGCCGAACTAGTGCACCTATACAAATTACCATTGTATTTGGTGTGTTGGGGACACAAGAGACTCTTTGTTATTTGGTCGCAGGGTTGTTTGAGAGAGACCATCTTCGTCCTACGCCTCCCACGGATTGATAAACCTTAGGTCATCCACTTGAGGGAAAATTGCTACTGTCCTACAAAACTCTGCGCTTGGAGGCCCTACACGAGTCTACAAGAATAAAGTTGCATAGTAGACATCAAGCTCTTTTCTGGCGTCCTTGCCGGGGAGGTGAGTGCTTGAAGGTATATCTTTAGATCTTGCAATTGGATCTTTTAGTTTCTTGTTTTATGACTAGTTTGGTTTATAATAAGAAAACTACAAAAAAAATGGAATTGCAGTGGCCTCATGTTATTCGTCTTTATAATTTCTTTCGTCAAAATGATGGAAAGGAAAATTGTGCTCAATTGATAGAAGAAGAATTCTATAAAATGTTTTACAAAAAATCTTTGAATGATGAGCATGATTGCAATGTTGTTGGTATGAACGCTTTGAGTATCCATGATGATAATGATATGCAAAGCCATAAGATTGGGGATGCTATATTTGATGAAGATGATACTTTTAGTCCCCCAAGATTTGATATGCAAATTTGTTATTATAATTGCATGCCTCCTATTTATGATGATGATAATGATGAATGTGGATTCAGAGAGGTCATGAATTTATTTAATGATGAATCCACCATTTTGGATAAGGCTTCAATTGACTATGATAACAAAGTTGCTATCTATGATGATTATGGTGATGACATGTATGCTATAAAGAATAATGATAACCATGAAACTTGTCATCATGATTTTAATTTTCACTCTCATGATAGTTATTTTGTTGAGTTTGCTCCCACTACTATTGGTGAGAAGAAATCTGCTTATGTGGATAGTAATAAGTTGTCAATGCTTTTATGTCATGAAAAGAATGCTTTATGTGATGGTTATATTGTTGAATTTCTTCATGATGCTACTGAAAATTATTATGAGGGGGGAACTTATGCTTGTAGGAATTGCAATAATATCAAGTTTCCTCTCTATGTGTTGAAAATCTTGAAGTTATGTTTGTTTTGCCTTCCTTTGCTAGTTGATTCTTGCTCTCATGAATTGTTTGATCACAAAATCGCTATGCATAGGAAGTGGGTTAGACTTAAATGTGCTTGTCATATGCTTCATGATTCTCTTGTTATATTTCAATTCTTATCTTTTATGAGAGCATCATTGAAATCATCATGCCTAGCTAAAAAGGCATTAAAGAAAAGCGCTTGTTGGGAGACAAAACAACAATTTACACCTACTATGTTTGTGTGTTCACATGATTGAGCTATTGTAGTAATCATGTTTTATAGGTTTTGTTTCAATGAAGTGCCAAGTAAAGCCTTTGGGATAGTGTGGATGATAGTTGACTTGATTCTATGCAAAAACAGAAACTTTTGCTTCCAAAGAAGGAATTGTTTAAATTCACTAGAGCGTCGAAAAATTCTGAATTTTTTACAGATGATTGATATACAAATTTTATACGTTTTCCTAAATTTTCAGAATTTTTGGAATAACAGAAGTATGGTAGTTGTCCAAATCATTACAGACTGTTATGTTTTTTGAAAGATTATGTTTTCAATGCATATTTCGCTTGTTTTCTAGTTTCTATGGCTTATATTTCTCAATATAAATTGTGGAAATGATATGGTACAGTAAGCATTGTGTGAGAAAAATTATGAATCTTGTCTTTGACAGTGCCAAAAGTGAATGGTTTGCTCTTTATCATACTAACCCATCTCACAAAGTTCCGTTAAGTTTTGTGTGATTGAAGTTTTCAAGTTTTGAGTGAGATAACGATATGAGGAGAATAAGGAGTGACAAGACCCTAAGCTTGGGGATGCCCAAAGCACCCCAAGATAATATCCAAGGAAGATCCAACCAACTAAGCTTGGGGATGCCCCGGAAGGCATCCCCTCTTTCGTCTCCAACATTATCGGTAACCTCACTTGGAGCTACATTTTCATTCGTCACATGATATGAGTTTTGCTTGGAGCGTCATTTTATTTTATTTTTATTTTCTTGCTGCTATTTGGAATAATGTTTTGTATCTTTTATTTTCAATAAAAGTGGCAATGATAGCCTCTACCATGCTTATTTTACAAGTATATGAGTTACTGTTTCAAAATAGAAAGTTTGTCACTATTGCAAAAATTCCCGAGAAAAGTCAGAATGTGATAAAATATTGAAACTTTTTGCAGAATAACCTCTGATAAATTTTATACAGTGTGTTAAATTTTCATAATTTTTTGAGTTGAATAAGTATTGATATTCTTGCATTATTTACAGACTGTACTGTTTTGACAAATTGATGTTATATTTGCATTGTTTACATATGTTTGCTTCTTTAATGGTTCTATTTGAGGATAGGAGTATTAAATATGCAGAGGCATTTAGTATGCAATTTTGAATAATAATTTTAGTGATTTTCTACAGTAGAGAATGATAAGGTTTTTGCATTAATTTATACTAACTTATCTCACGAGTTCTTGTTCAGTTTTGTGTGGATGAAGTTTTTGAGATTTAGGGTGATATAGAAGGAATTAAGGAGACACAAATGTTCAAGCTTGGGGGTTCCCAAGGCATCCCAAGATAATATTTCAAGAAGTCTCATGCATCTAAGCTTGGGGATGCCCCGGTAGGCATCCCACCTTTCTTTATCAATAATTATCGGATAGCCTCGGTTGAGCCTAAATTTTTGCTTCTTCACATGATGTGATCTATTCTTAGAATGCTATTTTATTTTGTTTTTGCTTGTTGTTTTAATAAAATCATTATATCTGAAAGTTTTTAAATAAGAAAGCGTCCTCACATAGCTACCTATTTACTTACTACTCGTTTGATCTTCACTTATATCTTTTTGGGGCAGTTTGTCATTTACTCTTGAGCTTCACTTATATCCTATGAGTAAATTGTTGAATGAATTGAGTTTCATGAAGTTGGAATTATATCATGCCTAGTGGAAGCTTCACATTGGGTTTAGAAAGTGAAATCTTTTGAAGCTTGACAACCACAATATTGGTCATACAAGCAATTCATGAATGATTAGTAGAAGGAAGAGAACTTTCAAATGAAATATATTATCTTGGACATCTTATATGATTGTGAATACCCATTAATTATTTTCAAACTTGAGCAAATTAGTTGAAGTTGTACAAGGAAGACAACGTAATGAGTAATGGTTGTCTATATTTGCATAGAAGTTATATTGCCATGGATCCTCCAACATGTGGTGTTTGCCAAGGATCTTTTGCTAGCCAAAAATTCGTACTAAGTAGAGATACTACTTGTGCATCCAAAAAACCCTTAAACCCAGTTTCTTGCCATGAGTGTCCATCATACCTACCTATGGATTGAATAAGATCCCTCAAGTAAGTTGTCATCGGTGCATAAAGCAATAAAAATTGCTCCTAAATATGTTTGATCTCTTATTGTAAGGGAAAATTGAGCGTTGTACGGACTTGTGATGGCAAAGTAATAAAAGCGACGGACTACATAATAAATTTTGCTATCATAAGGGGAAATATAACGTGGCGTTCCTTTGCATTAAGAGCTTGGGCATCAAATAAAAAGCGCATGGCAACCTCTACTTCCCTCTGCGAAGGCCCTATCTTTTACTTTTCAGTATTTACTTTTATGCAAAGAGTCAATAGTATGCATTCTTATTACAACCTCAATTATTCTCTAGTTGGCAAGCTTCATGTGGTGGGGAAAGATCTAGGCACATATGACCAGTCAAATATATTTGATCATGATTTATTATTGTTGACAATTATCTCTATGATAAATGAGTTGGAAGGCAAAATATTAAGCCCCTGTCTTTCTCTCTGTTTGATGGATGCCATTTGTTCTAAGAATATGCTTTGCGTAGTAGCAATCACGGAAGACTATATGATGATTTATTATGTGGAGATCTTACTTAGACTCTATTGAATAAGTTGAATTGCAATTGTTTGGTGACTAAGAATATAGGTTGTTGAGTTTCAAGAGAATTCATTGTTTGACCCTTAGCATGTGAATTGGTTGCTACTTTAACATGAGAAGTTTTATGAGAAAGAATTGTCGTTTTTTTTGTGATGCTAGGAAAAGTGATTGAAATTATCATTGATCAAACTTATGCACTTTGCTAGCATTCACACTTCATAAATTATTTCTTTTATCATTTACCTACACGAAGGCAAGTAGGAATGAAGCTTGGGGATGCTGATACATCTGCAACGTATCTAATAATTTATGAAGTATTCATGCTATTATATTATCATTCTTGGATGTTTTAGAATAATTTTATAGCAACTTTATATCATGTTTTGGGACTAACCTATTGACATAGTGCCCAGTGTCAGTTGCTGTTTTTTGCTTGTTTTTTACTTCACAGGAAATCAATATCAAACGGAGTCCAAACACCGCGAAACTTTTTGGAGAATTTTAATGGACCAGAACACCCAGGATGGGCCAGAGAAGTACCAGAGGGGTGCCCCAGCGGGACACAACCCACCTGGGTGCGGCTGGGGTCCAGGCGTGCCCGGGTGAGTTGTGCCCACCTCGGTGGCCTCCTGCACCGCCTCTTTGCCCTATAAATTGTAAAATATTCCAAAAACCCTCGGGAGAACCCTAGATCAGAAGTTCCGCCGCAGCAAGCCTCTGTAGCCACAATAAACCAATCTAGACCCCGTTCCAGCACTCCATCGGAGGGGGACATCATCACGGGTGGCCATCTTCATCATCCCAGCGGCCACCACGATGAGGAGGGAGTAGTCCACCCTCGGGGCTGAGAGTTTGTACCAGTAGTTATGTGTTTATTCTCTCTCTCTCTCTCTCTCTCTCTCTCTCTCTCTCTCTCTCTCTCTCGTGTTCTTGAGATGGCAAGATCTTGATGTATCGCGGGCTTTGTTAATATAGTTGGATCATATGGTGTTTTCACCTCTCTATCTTGTTGTGATGAATTGAGTTTTCCCTTTGAGATTTCGTTTTATCGGATTGAATACTTTTATGGATTTGAGAGCACTTGAATTATTTCTTGCATATTAATACCCATGGTGACAATGGGGTATTTTATTGATTCACTTGAGATATGTTTTGGCACTCAACTCATGGATTCCCGAGGTGCCATTGGGGTAATCTATGCATAGGGGTTGATGTATGTTCTTGTCTTTTGTTTCTCCGGTAGAAATCTTGGGGAACTCTCTGAGGTTGTTTTTGTTGGATTGAGTATTATGAATCTGAAATTGTTTGATGCACGTCACATAATCAACTCACGGATACTCGCGGTGACATTGGAGTATCTAGGTGACATTAGAGTTGGTTGATGTGTATCATATGGTGTTATTTTAGTACGAACTCTTGATTAGATCGATCAGAAAGAATAGCTTGTTTTTATTTTAGTACGAACTCTAGGATAGATTGATCGGAAAGAATAGCTTTGAGGTGGTTTCATACCCTACAAACAATTTCTTCTTATGTTCTCTGCTAGATAGGAACTTTGGAGTGATTCTTCATCGCATGTTGAGGGAAGGTTATATGATCCAATTATATTAGCATTGTTGAGAGATTGCACTAGCGAAAATACGGACCCTAGGCCTCATTTTCAATCATTGAAATACCATTTGTGCTCCTTTTTATCAATTGCTACCTTGCTGTTTTTTATTGTTCTTATTACAAAAATCAATATCTATTATCATTACTACACTTGTATCACCATCTCTTCGCCGAACTAGTGCACCTATACAAATTACCAATGTATTTGGTGTGTGGGGACACAACATACTCTTTGTTATTTGGTTGTATGGTTGTTTGAGAGAGACCATCTTCATCCTACGCCTCCCACGGATTGATAAACCTTAGGTCATCCACTTGAGGAAAAAAATGCTATTGTCCTACAAAACTCTGCGCCTGGAGACCCAACATGAGTCTACAAGAATAAAGTTCCATAGTAGACATCACTTCTTCTCTAACCCACCTCCAGGCCGATCTTTACCTCGGATCTGGCTTTGAGCTCGGGTCCGACCTCAGAATCAGAAAACCAGGAGTCAGCCCTGGCCGAGTGCGCCCTTTGTGCGGTTACACCGGAGGTTAACTTCAAAAGATACCACAAGATGACTCCGGTCGATCTCTTGCTATTAAACGAGACATTAGATCAGGTCCAGTCGAGAAGCATCGCAAATTGGCCGTCTCCGATCTATGATCGGATCAGACTGGAGGCAGGCCACAGGGAATTTTACGTCCCACCCACCACCCGCTCAGTAGACACTATTGAGGACTTAACTGTTATGCTGGACTGCGCCTCCGAGAGGTCGAGGACATGGATATCCTGGATGCATGCTGGATAGCGGTCAATGGGTGGAGTAATAGTAGTGGATGCAGGCAGGAGTCGGTCTACTTGTCTCAGATGTGATGCCTATATACATGATCATTACCTTGAATATCGTCATAACTATGTGCTTTGCCATCAATTGCCCAACAGTAATTTGTTTACCCAGCTTATGCCTTTTGTTCGAGAGAGAAGCCTCTAGTGAAAACTATGGCCCCTGGGTCTACCTTTATCATATATTAAATCCAAAAATAACTTGCTGCAATTTATTTACTGTTATTTTATTTTGTGTTTGATTTATCTATCTATCACTATCAGATTTGATCCTTGCAAACAACCGCCAAGGGGATTGACAACCCCCTTGATCGCATTGGATGCAAGTATTTGCTCTTTTGTGTATAGGTGCTGCTAACGAGATTTCGCGTGGTTCTCCTACTGGATTGATAACCTTGGTTCTTAAATGAGGGAAATACTTATCTCTAATGTACTGCATTATCCTCTCCTCTTCAGGGAAATCCAAATGCAGCTCACAAGTAGCAAAGGCCTCCTACCTAGGAACTGCGGAATACTCTTGGTAGTCGGTGTCCACGTAGTAAGCACCATCGGGGTAACCCACATCAGTAGTGCTACCAGTTGTTGCAGCAACCGGGTTGAATGAAAAGAGTACCAAAGCAACTGTGAGTACTCATCCAATGTACTTGCAAGACTTACATCAGGTCTATACTAGATATGCATCGGTATCAAAGGAATGGGGTAATATATGTGGACTAAACTGCAAAAATGCTCTAATAAGGGGGAGAAGCTAATCCTATCAAAGACTACATCTTTCTGTAGTAGTAGATAGGAGCGTATTTGGTATCAACTTGTACATAGGTATAGCAATAATCCTACACAGAGATTCTCTCTGCGTCACCGTGTGAGAAAGCGGTCTCCGGGGTAATTGTCTGTTATCTAAGTGTGTTGTATAAAGTACCCAGTTTTAGTTAAGAGGACGGGATACAACTCCAAGTCTTCCTATTACCATGGACACATCTATTCGAATAGTTTAACTTCCCTGCAAGTGTGCACCACATTTCCCGATGCATATTGGGATTTTCCCCGAAGAGGAAGGGTGAAGCAATATAGTAGCGGATAGTATTTCCCTTAGTAGAGAACCAAGGCTATCAAACCAATATCAGACTCATGCAAACGCCCATCAAGAGCACCTACACACACCAGAGCAAATACTTGCTGCCAACGCGGGCAAGAGGGTTGTCAATCCCCTTGTACTCTTTAATTGCAAGGATTAAATCTAATAGTAGTAGATCGACAAATTGAAAAGTAAAATAAAAACAACGAAATTGCAGCAAGGTATTTTTGGTCTTTGTAATATGATTAAAGTAGACCCAGGGGCCGTAGTTTTCACTATAGGCTTCTCTCTCATAAAAATAGCATACGGTGGGTAGACAAATTACTGTTGGGTCATTGATCAAAAAGCGCATAGTTATGATGATATTCATGGTATGATCATGTAAATAGGCATTACGTCCATGACAAGTAGACTAACTCCTACCTGCATCTACTACTATTACTCCACTTCGGGAGCGCTTCTATGCTTGCCTATCTACGTATTAAGTTCATAACAAACAGAGTAATGCATGAACTATGATGACATAATGTAGACAAAATAAAACCAAGCAATATGATTGAACCCGGTCATTTTCTCCTTAGTAGCAACAATACAAATACGTGCCTCGCTATCCCTTCCTTCACAAGGTGAGGTAACCACAAGATTAAACCTACTATTACGATGAATCAAGAGCGACATGTATAAAAATGATAAAAGGTGGCTTTGCCACAAATATGGTGTCAACTACATGATCATGCAAAGGAATGTGAAAATGATGGAACGTTTCATAATAAACGGAATGGTGGAAATTTGCATGGCAATACATCTCAGAATGGCTATGGAAAATGCCATAATAGGTAGGTATGGTGGCTGTTTTGAGGAAGGTTTATGGTACCAGCGAAAGTTGCGCGGCACAAGAGAGGCTAGCAATGATGGAAGGGTGAGAGTGCGTATAATCCATGGACTCAACATTAGTCATAAAGAACTCACATACTTATTGCAAAAATATACAATTCATCAAAAACCAAGCACTACGCGCATGCTCCTAGGGGGATATATTGGTAGGAAAAGACCATCGCTCGTCCCCGACCGTAAGGAGGACAATCAAAGAACACCTCATGTTTCAAATTTGTTACATAACGTTTACCATATATGCATGCTACGGGACTTGCAAACTTCAACACAAGTATTTCTCAAATTCACAACTACTCAACTAGCACAACTTTAATATCACTACTTCCATATCTCAAAACAATCATCAAGCATCAAACTTCTCTTAGTATTCAACACACTCATAAGAAAGTTTTTACTAGTCTTGAATACCTAGCATATTAGGATTATTTAAGCAAATTACCATGCTATTTACGACTCTCAAAATAATATAAGTGAAGCATGAGAGTTCATCTATTTCTTCAAAATAAAACTACCACCATGCTCTAAAAGATATAAGTGAAGCACTAGAGAAAACGACAAACTACTCCGAAAGATATAGTTGTATAATTATGTAACTATGTGAAGACTCTCTAACATTTAAGAATTTCAGATCTTGGTATTTTATTCAAACAGCAAGCAAAACTAAAGAAAATAAAATGACGCTCCAAGCAAAACACATATCATGTGGCAAATAAAAATATAGTTCCAAGTAAAGTTACCGATGAACGAAGACGAAAGAGGGGATGCCTTCCGGGGCATCCCCAAGCTTAGACGCTTGGTTATCTTGAATAGTACCTTGGGGTGCCTTGGGCATCTCCAAGCTTAGGCTCTTGCCACTCCTTATTCCATAGTCCATCGAATCTTTACCCAAAATTTGAAAACTTCACAACACAAAACTTAACAGAAAACTCGTAAGCTCCGTTAGCGAAAGAAAAGAAAACACCACTTCAAGGCACTGTAATGAACTCATTCTTTATTTATATTGGTGTTAAACCTACTGTATTCCAACTTCTCTATGGTTTATAATCTATTTTACTAGCCATAGAGTCGTCAAAATAAGCAAACAACACGATGAAAACAGAATCTGTCAAAAACAGAACAGTCTGTAGTAATCTGTAACTAACGCAAACTTCTGGAACTCCAAAAATTCTAAAATAAATTGGTGGAACTGAGGAATTTTTCTAGTAATCATCTGCAAAAAGAATTAACTAAAAAGAACTCTCCAGTAAAAAAAAGTTTTGGCTAATCTCGTGAGCGCTAAAGTTTCTGTTTTTTACAGCATGACCATAAAGACTTCACCCAAGTCTTCCCAAAGGTTATACTTGGCACAAACACTAACTAAAACAAAAAACCACATCTAAACAGAAGCTAGATGGATTATTTATTCCTAAACAGAACCAAAAAGCAAGAACTAAAATAGAATTGGGTTACCTCCCAACAAGCGCTATCGTTTAACGCCCCTAGCTAGGCATGATGATTTCAATGATGCTCACATAAAAGATAAGAACTGAAAAATAAAGAGAGCATCATGAAGAATATGACTAGCACATTTAAGTCTAACCTAATTCCTATGCATAGGTATTATGTGAGAAAACAACTCATGGGAACAATAATCAACTAGCATAGGAAGGCAAATCAAGCATAACTTCAAAACTTTAAGCACATAGAGAGGAAACTTGATATTATTGCAATTCCTACAAGCAAATGTTCCTCCCTCATAATAATTTTCAGTAGCATCATGAATAAATTCAACAATATAACCAGCACCTAAAGCATTCTTTTCATGATCTACTTCAATAGAAAATTTACTACTCTCCACATAAGCAAAATTCTTCTCATTCAGAATAGTGGAAGTACCATAAGAGACTTGAATACTATAAATTGTTTCCATATTAAAAGAGTAATGTTTAGAAAAAGGGTAATCATAATCATGACAAGTTTTATAAATATAATCATCACTACTTTTTATAGCATATGTTTCATCACAATAATCATCATAAGTAGCAACTTTGTTCTTATCATAATCGATTGAAACCTCTTCCGAAATAGTGGATACATCACTAAATAAAGTCATGACCTCTCCAAATCCACTTCCATAAATATTATAAAATTCAACATCCTCCAAAATAGTGGGATCACTACTTCCTAAATTTGACACTCTTGCAAACCCACTTTCATCAATATAATCATCATAGGTAGAAGGCATGCTATCATCATAACAACTTTGCATATCAAAACTTGAGAGGATAAAAATATCATCTTCATTAAACATAGCATCCCCAAGCTTGGGACAAACATTAATTGCAGCAAATATATTCTCAAATATGTCATCCTTATTAAACATAGCTTCCCCAAGCTTGGGCCTTTTCATATCATAAGCATAATCACTCTCATCATTAATAGTATGGATAGCACCAATAGTATAGCAATTATCATATTCTTCCAAGAAAGTGCCCAAAAGATTTTCAAGATCGTAAGAAGTATCATTATCTTCCCAATCATAATCATCAGAACAAGCAATAGGCATAACGAGATCATCATCAAGTGTATCATCTTCCACAATTACTTTTGATTCATTTTCATGAGGCACAACAATAATAGGAGCAACATTATTTGGGAGAGATGTCTTTTTACCTCTCTTACTTTTTCTTTTCTTCTTCTTCACCACATCATGTGTGGGTTTAATCCTCTTTTTGGAGCTCCTTATTAATGAGATTGGTTGAATAGAAGGCTCATCCTCGTTACCTGATTCATAATAAGAAATAATAGGAGGATATTGGGAAGTCTCTTCCCTTTCATTAGTATTTTCTTCATCTTCTATTTGTTTTCTTTTCTTTATGTAATTGGCAATATAAGGATTTTCAAAGCAATTCACCGCACAATACATATAAATATTCTCTAGATCAATATCGAGGAATTTCTCAAGGTTATATTCTGGAATATGCTTAGTTTGACGTTTCAATTCTTCATAACCCAAAAGCAAACTTAGTTCATTATAATGCGCAAGGGAGATCAAGTCATCACAATTTTTGGACATGATTCGATCATGAAACAATTTGCATTTGATATTTAAATGACCATGTTCATTGCAAAGTTCACAAGTACGGCTAAGATATCTTAAATTTTCAGCACTAACATTTAGCCTTTCTTGCAACCCTTTAGTTTCTAAGTACTTATGCCTCTTGCAATATCTATCTTCCCTATTTGGTGTGTACATGCAAACCCAATGCACTCCACAAAAATTGACATGTTTATAGGAGGCATTTTCATCATAACTAGTGCAATCATCATTAGTACTATGGATATTCAAGGAGTTCATACTAACAACATTGCAATCATGCTCATCATTCAAAGTTTTAGTGCCGAACATTTTAATGCATTCTTCTTCTAACACTTTGGCACAATTTTCCTTCCCATCATACTCACGAAAGATATTAAAAAGGTGAAGCGTATGAGACAAACTCAATTCCATTTTTTTGTAGTGTTATTTTATAGACTAAACTAGTGATAAAACAAGAAACAAAAAGATTCGATTGCAAGATCTAAAGATATACCTTCAAGCACTCACCTCCCTGGCAACGGTGCCAGAAAAGAGCTTGATGTCTAATACACAACCTTCTTCTTGTAGACGTTGTTGGTCCTCCAAGTGCAGAGGTTTGTAGGACAGTAGCATGTTTCCCTCAAGTGGATGACCTAAGGTTTATCAATCCGTGGGAGGCGTAGTATGAAGATGGTCTCTCTCAAACAACCCTGCAACCAAATAACAAAGAGTCTCTTGTGTCCCCAACACACCCAATACAATGGTAAATTGTATAGGTGCACTAGTTCAGCGAAGAGATGGTGATACAAGTGCAATATGGATGGTAGATATAGGTTTGTGTAATCTGAAAATATAAAAACAGCAAGGTAACAAGTGGTAAAAGTGAGCGTAAACGGTATTGCAATGCTAGGAAACAAGGCCTAGGGTTCATACTTTCATTAGTGCAAGTTCTCTCAACAATAATAACATAATTGGATCACATAACTATCCCTCAACATGCAACAAAGAGTCACTCCAAAGCCACTAATAGCGGAGAACAAACGAAGAGATTATGGTAGGGTACGAAACCACCTCAAAGTTATTCTTTCGGATCAATCTATTCAAGAGTTCGTACTAGAATAACACCTTAAGACACATATCAACCAAAACCCTAATGTCACCTAGATACTCCAATGTCACCTCAAGTATCCGTGGGCATGATTATACGATATGCATCACACAATCTCATATTCATCTATTCAACCAACACAAAGTACTTCAAAGAGTGCCCCAAAGTTTCTACTGGAGAGTCAAGACGAAAACGTGTGCCAACCCCTATGCATAGGTTCATGGCGGAACCATAAGTTGATCACCAAAACATACATCAAGTGGATCACGTGATATCCCATTGTCACCATAGATAAGCACGGCAAGACATACATCAGGTGTTCTCAAATCCTTAAAGACTCAATCCGATGAGATAACTTCAAAGGGAAAACTCAATCAGTTACAAGAGAGTAGAGGTGGAGAAACATCATAAGATCCAACTATAATAGCAAAGCTCGTGATACATCAAGATCGTACCACCTCAAGAACACGAGAGAGAGAGAAAGAGAGAGAGAGATCAAACACATAGCTACTGGTACATACCCTCAGCCCCGAGGGTGAACTACTCCCTCCTCGTCATGGAGAGCGCCGGGATGATGAAGATGGCCACCGGTGAAGGTTCCCCCCTCCGGCAGGGTGCCAGAACAGGGTCCCGATTGGTTTTTGGTGGCTACTGAGGTTTGCGGCGGCGGAACTCCCGATCTATTCTGTTCTACGAAGTTTTTAGGGTATATGGAGATATGTAGGCGGAAGAAGTACGTCGGTGGACCTCCGGGCTGTCCACGAGGCAGGGGCGCGCCCTAGGGGGGTGGGCGTGCCCCTCACCCTCGTGGGCAGCCCTGGACTCCCCTAGTGCAACTCCGGTACTCCGTGGGCTTCTTCTGGTCCAAAAATAAGTTTCGTGGAGTTTCAGGTCAATTGGACTCCGTTTGATATTCCTTTTCTTCGAAACACTGAAATAGGCAAAAAACAGCAATTTTGGGCTGGGCCTCCGGTTAATAGGTTAGTCCCAAAAATAATATAAAAGTGGATAATAAAGCCCAATATTGTCCAAAACAGTAGATAATATAGCATGGAGCAATCAAAAATTATAGATACGTTGGAGACATATCAATACGCCTAGTTGATGTGAGACTATCTCCTTCCTTTTGTCTTCTTCACAACCACCTTCTATTCCACCTATAGTGATATGTCCATGGCTCACGCTCATGTATTGCGTGAATGTTGAAAAGGTTTGAGAACATCAAAAGTATGAAACAATTGCTTGGCTTGTCATCGGGCTTGTGCATGACTTGAATATTTTGTGTGATGAAGATGGAGCATAGCCAGACTAAATGATTTTGTAGGGATAAGCTTTCTTTGGCCATGTTATTTTCACAAGACATAATTGCCTTGTTAGTATGCTTGAAGTATTATTGTTTTTATGTCAATACTAAACTTTTGTTTTGAATCTTACGGATCTGAACATTCATGCCACAATAAAGAAATTACATGGATAAATATGTTAGGTAGCATTCCACATCAGAAATTTTGTTTTTATCATTACCTACTCGAGGATGAGCATGAATTAAGCTTGGGGATGCTTGATACGTATCCAACGTATCTATAATTTTTGATTGTTCCATGCTATTATATTATCTGTTTTAGATGTTTTATATGCATTAATATGCTATCTTATATTATTTTTGGGACTAACCTATTAACCTAGAGCCCAGTGCCAGTTCCTGTTTTTTCCCTGTTTTTGAGTTTCGCAGAAAAGGAATACCAAACGGAGTCCACATGGAATAAAACCTTTGCGATGATTTTTCTTGGACCAGAAGACAACTAGGAGACTTGGAGATGAAGTCGGAGAAGCCACGAGGCGGTCACAAGGACGGAGAGCGCGCCCCCACCCTTGTGGGCCCCTCGTGCACCTCCTAACCTAATTATTTCGCCTATATATTCCCATATATCCCCAAACCACCAGAGGCATCCACGAAAACACTTTCGACCACATAAACTTACATACCGTGAGATCCCATCTAGGGACCTTTTACGCACCCATTTGGAGGGGATTCGATCACGGAGGGCTTCTACATCAACTCTATTGCCCTTCCGATGAAGCATGGGTAGTTTACCACAGACCTACGGGTCATAGCTAGTAGCTAGATGGCTTCTTCTCTCTCTCTCTTTGATTCTCAATACCATGTTCTCCTCGATGTTCTTGGAGGTCTATTCGATGTAATACTCTTTTGCGGTGTGTTTGCCAAGATCCGATGAATTGTGGATTTATGATCAGCTTATATATGAATATTATTTGAATCTTCTCTGAATTATTTTATGCATGATTTGATATCTTCATAATTCTCTTCGAACTATCGGTTTGGTTTGGCCAACTAGATTGGTTTTTCTTGCAATGGGAGAAGTGCTTAGCTTTGGGTTCAATCTTGCGGTTTCCTTCCCCAGTGATAGTAGGGGCAGCAAGGCACGTACTGTATTGTTTCCATCGAGGTAAAAATATGGGGTTTTCATCATATTGCTTGAGTTAATTCCTCTACATCATGTCATCTTACTTAATGCATTACTCCGTTCTTTATGAACTTAATACTCTAGATGCATGCTGGATAGCGGTCGATGTGTTGAGTAATAGTAGTAGATGTAGAATCGTTTCGGTCTACTTGACACGGATGTGATGCCTATGTTCATGATCATTGCCTTAGATATCGTCATGACTTTGCG
The DNA here is from genome assembly GCA_021605205.1 of Aegilops longissima. Taxonomy (NCBI): domain Eukaryota; kingdom Viridiplantae; phylum Streptophyta; class Magnoliopsida; order Poales; family Poaceae; genus Aegilops; species Aegilops longissima. The sequence continues at coordinate 271,961,812 of CM038677.1, forward strand.
CTTTTCTATCAATTGCTCGGCAGTAATTTGTTCACCCACCGTATTATTTTCTATCTTGAGAGAAGACTCTAGTGAAACCTATGGCCCCGGGTCTATTTTCCATCATATAAGTTTCCGATCTACTACTTTGCAATCTTTTACTTTCCGATCTATAAACCAAAAATACCAAAAATATTTAATATATCGTTTATCTATCTCTATCAGATCTCACTTTTGCAAGTAACCGTGAAGGGATTGACAACCCCTTTATCACATTGGATGCAAGTTGTTTGATTGTTTGTGCAGGTATTCGGTGACTTGTATGTTGTCTCCTACTGGATTGATACCTTGGTTCTCAAACTGAGGGAAATACTTATCTCTACTTTGTTGCATCACCCTTTCCTCTTCAAGGGAAAAACCAACGCAAGCTCAAGAAGTAGCAGTCGTGTACTGCATGTGGCGTCCCTGTTAGGTGTGCACACAACACCCACCACATGCTCCGCTGCCGTAGCCTGTCAACAGCTGTTGCCGCCACCATTGCCACCACCCCACCATCTGCCGCAGTGGCCGCCACACCACCGTCAAAAGCCAGGGCCATCGCTCGCTCCGCCACCGCAGCCTGACGGCGGGAGGTGGCCGTCGTGGCCGCCACCCCACCATTGGCCACCGTGGCCATCACCCGCTCCGCCATCGTGTCCCAAAGGCGGGAGGTGGCCAACATGGCCACCACCCCACTATCACCTGCCATGGCTTCCACCCCACCATTGATCGCCGGGGTCATCACCTGCTCCGCCACCACCACCCGAAGGCGGGAGGTGGAGGTGGAGCCCCGCATGTGCGTCAACGACCTTGCGCACTGCTACGTCTTGAGCTTGCGTTGGTTTTCCTCGAAGAGGAGAGGGTGATGCAGCAAGTGTAGCGTAAGTATTTCCCTCAGTTTTGAGAACCAAGGTATCAATCCAGTAGGAGGCTCCTCAAAAGTCCCACGCACCTACACAAACAAACTGAGAACTCGCAACCAACGCAATAAAGGGGTTGTCAATCCCTTCACGGCCACTTGTAAAGTGAGATCTAGTAAAGATAGTATGATAAGATAAATATATTTTGGTATTTTATAATATAGATGCAAAAAGTAAAGATGCAAATAAAAGTAGATTGGGAGCAAATATGATAAGAGATAGACCCGGGGCCATAGGTTTCACTAGTGGCTTCTCTCAAGATAGCATAAGTATTACGGTGGGTGAACAAATTCTTGTCGAGCAATTGATAGAAAAGCGCATAGTTATGAGATTATCTAGGCATGATCATGTATATAGGCATCACGTCCATAACAAGTAGACCGACTCCTGCCTGCATCTACTACTATTACTCCACACATCAACCGCTATCCAGCATGCATCTAGAGTATTAAGTTCATAAGAACAGAGTAACGCTTTAAGCAAGATGACAGGATGTAGAGGGATAAACTCATGCAATATGATATAAACCCCATCTTGTTATCCTCGATAGCAACAATACAATACGTGCCTTGCAACCCTTTCTGTCACTGGGTAAGGACACCGCAAGATTGAACCCAAAGCTAAGCACTTCTCCCATGGCAAGAAAGATCAATCTAGTAGGCCAAACCAAACTGATAATACGAAGAGACTTGCAAAGATAACTTAATCATACATAAAAGAATTCGGAGAAGATTCAAATATTATTCATAGATAAACTTGATAATAAACCCACAATTCATCCGGTCTCGACAAACACACTGCAAAAAGAGATTACATCGAATAGATCTCCACAAGAGAGGGGGAGAACATTGTATTGAGATCCAAAAAGAGAGAAGAAGCCATCTAGCTAATAACTATGGACCCGTAGGTCTGTGGTAAACTACTCACAACTCATCGGAGGGCAAGGATGTTGATGTAGAGGCCCTCCATGGTTGATTCCCCCCAAGACAAAGTCGTGAAGGCTCCAAGATGGGATCTCACGGATCTGAGAGGTTACGGCGGTCGAAATTGTGTTTCGTGGTGCCCTGGATGTTTTCGGGCACGTGGTATATATAGGAAGAAGAAGTACGCGTGGTGGCAGCCCAAGGGGCCCACGAGACGAGGGGCGCCCTCCTATCTCGTGGAGGCCTCGGCTGCTTCTTGACTTGCACTCAAGTCCTCTGGATCACGTTTGTTCCAAAATCACGCTTCGAAGGTTTCGTTCTGTTTGGACTCCGTTTGATATTCCTTTTCTTGAAATACTGAAATAGGCAAAAAACAGCAATATGGGCTGGGCCTCCGGTTAGTAGGTTAGTCCCAAAAATGATATAAATGTGTAAAATAAAGCCCATAAACATCGAAAAGGGATAATATAATAGCATGGAACAATCAAAAATTATAGATACGTTGGAGACGTATCAAGCATCCCCAAGCTTAATTCCTGCTCGTCCTCGAGTAGGTAAATGATAAAAAAGAGATTTTTTGATGTGGAATGATACCTAGCATAATTCATAATGTAATTTTGTTTATTGTGGCATGAATGTTCAGATCCAAATGAATACAAAATAAAAGTTCATATTGATAAAAGAAATAGTAATACTTCAAGCATACTAATCAAAGTAATCATGTCTTCTCAAAATAGCATGGCAAAAGAAAGTTCATCCCTACAAAATCATATAGTTAGGCTATGCTTCAATTTCGTCACACAAAGATGTTCCCAACTTCTATACCCCCGATGACAAGCCAAGCAGTTGTTTCATACTTAAAATCTCAAACTTTTTCAACCTTCACGCAATACATGAGCGTGAGCCATGGATATAGCACTATGGGTGGAATATAATATGATGATGGGGTTTGTGTGGAGAAGACAAAAAAAAGGAGAAAGTCTCATATTGACGAGGATAATCAACGGGCTATGGAGATGCCTATCAATTGGTGTCAACATGAGGAGTAGGGATTGCCATGCAACGGATGCACTAGAGCTATGAATGCTCAACAAAAGAAAACTAGTGGGTGTGCATCCAACTTGCTTGCTCACGAAGACCTAGGGCATTTGAGGAAGCCCATTGTAGGAATATACAAGCCAAGTTCTATAATGAAAAATTCCCACTAGTATGAAAAAGACAACTTATGAGACTCACTATATGAAAAACATGGTGCTACTTTGAAGCACAATATATGAGACTCACTACATGAAGAACAAGGTGCTACTTTGAAGCACAAGTGTGGAAACAGAGATAGTAACATTGCCCTTTTTATTTATTTTCTTTTTTTGGGCCTTTCTTTTTTTCTTTTTGGCCTTTCTCTTTTTTTTGATTGGGAAATGCTCTAATAATGATGATCATCACACTTCTATTGATTACAACATAAGGATTACAACTCGAAACTAGAACAAGATATGACTCTATATGAATACCTCCGGCGGTATACCGGGATGGTGCAGTGAATCAAGAGTGACATGTATGAAAAATAATGCATGGTGGCTTTGCCACAAATACGATGTCAACTACATGATCATGCAATGGCAATATGACAAAAGTAAAGTATGTCATGATGATGATGAATGGAACGGTGGAAAGTTGCATGGCAATATATCTCGGAATGGCTATGGAAATGCCATAATAGGTAGGTATGGTGGCTGTTTTGAGGAAGATATAGGGAGGTTTATGTGTGATAGAGCGTATCGTATCACGGGGTTTTGGATGCACCGGCGAAGTTTGCACCAACTCTCAAGGTGAGAAAGGGCAATGCACGGTACCGAAGAGGCTAGCAAAGGCAAAAAGGTAAAAGTGTGTATAATCCATGGACTCAACATTAGTCAAAAGAACTCATATACTTATTGCAAAAATATACAATTCATCTAAAACCAAGCACTACGTGCATGCTCCTAGGGGGATAGATTGGTAGGAAAAGACCATCGCTCGTCCCCGATCGCCACTCATAAGGATGCACAAGCCAGGTACACTTCATGTTTCAAATTTGTTACACAACTTTAACCATACGTGCATGCTACGGGACTTGCTAACTTGAACACAAGCATTCTTTAAATTCATAATAACCCAACTAGCATGACCTTAATATCACTACCTCCATATCTCGAAACAATTATCAAGTATCAAGTTGATCATAGCATCCAATTCACTTCCTATGATAGTTTGTATTATACCCAACTTGGATGTTCATCATTCTAGGACCAACTTTATGATCATAGCAAATACCATGCTGTTCTAAAAGACTCTCAAAATAATATAAGTGAAGCATGAGAGACTAGTAATTTCTTCAATATTAAGACACCACCGTGCTCTAAAAGATATAGGTGAAGCACTAGAGCAAAAACTATCAAGCTCAAAAGATATAAGTGAAGCACATAAAGTATTCTAGCAAATTCTAATCAAATAGGCTTCTCCCAAAAGGTGTTTACAGCAAGGATGATTGTGGTAAACTAAAAATCAAAGACTAGTATAATACACGACGCTCCAAGCAAAACACTTATCATGTGGTGAATAAAAATATAGCCCCAAGTAAAGTTACCAATGAACGAAGACGAAAGAGGGGATGCCTTCCCGGGACATCCCCAAGCTTAGGCTTTTGGCTATTGTTAAATGTCTTGGGGTGCCTTGGGCATCCCCAAGCTTAGGCTCTTGCCACCCTTTATTCCAAAGTCCATAAAAGCTTTACCCAAAACATGAAAACTTCACAACACAAAACTCAACAGGAAATCTTATAAGCTCCGTTAGTGAAAGAAAACAAAACCACCACATAAGGTACTGCAATGAACTCATTATTATTTAATTGGGTGTTAAACCTACTGTATTCCAACTTCTCTATGGATTATAAACTATTTTATTGGCCATAGATTCATCAAAATAAGCAAACAACACACGAAAAACAGAATCTATCAAAAACAGAAAAGTCTGTAGTAATCTGTAACTAACGCAAACTTATGGAACTCAAAAATTCAGCCAAACTAGGACGACCTAGGCAATTTGTTTATTGATTAGTAGCAATTGGAATCACTATTTTATCACGTTCTGGTGATTTTTAACAATTGTTTTCGTGAACCGAAAGTTTCTGGAAATTACGGCAAGATCAAATAACTATCATCCAAGAAGATCCTATAGGTTTAACTTGACACAAACACTAATTAAAAGATAAAACCACATCCAAACATAAGGTAGATGGATTATTATTAAATAACAGCAAGGAAAAATATTGGGTTGTCTCCCAACAAGCGCTTTTCTTTAAAGCCTTTTTTGCTAGGCATTGATAATTTTAATGATGCTCACATGAAAGATAAGAATTGAAGCGCAAAGAGAGCATCATGAAACATGTGACAAACACATCTAAGTCTAACATACTTTCTATGCATAGGCATATTATAAGAAAACAAATTTGCAAGGCAAGCAAAGACTAGCATATGCAAGGAAGAAGAAAGAGACGATAGCAATCTCAACATGACGAGAGGTAATTTAATAAGATAAAAATTTCTACAACCATATTTTCCTCTCTCATAATAATTACATGTAGGATCATAGGCAAATTCAACAAAATAGCTATCACAAAACATATTCTCAACATGATCCACATGCATGCAAAGTTGATACTCTTCCAAGATAGTGGGATTAACATTAGCTAAAGTCATGACCTTTGTGAACCCACTTTTATCAAAAATATCATAAGATTGAACATACTCCAAATATGTGGGATCTAAAGTTTACACTCTTCCAAACCCACTTTCAATATTATTGCAAACATTATTATCAATCTCATGTTCATCATGGGGCTTAAATAAATTTTCATGGTTATAAGAAGAATCACCCCAATCATGATCATTGATACAAGTAGTAGACATAGCAAAACTAGCATCCCCAAGCTTAGGGTTTTGCGTATTATTAGCACAATTGACATCAAGATAATTTATAGGAAAATCATTGCAATCATGCTTTTTATTCAAGGAGTTATCGTGAATCTCTTCATAAATTTCTTCATCATAATTTTCAAATTCACAAATTTTGAGCAAAGCTTCATAAAGATAATCTAGTGCACAAAACTCACTAGCAATTGGTTCATCATAATTGGATCTCTTAAAAAGATTATCAAGCGGATGAGGATCCATAGATCTTAGGTTCTCTATTTAACAATAAATAAGCATCTATTCCAACCAAGCAAGCAAACGAAAGGGCAAGCAAAAGAGAGAAGAATATTGGGAAAGAGAGGGCGAATAAAACGGCAAGGGTGAAGTGGGGGAGAGAAAACGAGAGGCAAATGGCAAATAATGTAAATGGGAGGGAGATAGGTTTGTGATGGGTACTTGGTATGTCTTGACTTGAGCGAAGACCTCCCCGGCAACGGCGCCAGAAATCCTTCTTTCTACGTCTTAAGCTTGCGTTGGTTTTCCTCAAAGAGGAGAGGGTGATGCAGCAAGTGTAGCGTAAGTATTTCCCTCAGTTTGAGAACCAAGGTATCAATCCAGTAGGAGGCTCCTCAAAAGTCCCACGCACCTACACAAACAAACTGAGAACTTGCAACAAACGCAATAAAGGGGTTGTCAATCCCTTCACGACCACTTGCGAAAGTGAGATCTAATAAAGATAATATGATAAGATAAATATATTTTTGGTATTTTATAATATAGATGCAAAAAGTAAAGATGCAAATGAAAGTAGATTGGGAGCAAATATGATAAGAGATAGACCCGGGGGCCATAGGTTTCACTAGTGGCTTCTCTCAAGATAGCATAAGTATTACGGTGGGTGAACAAATTACTGTCGAGCAATTGATAGAAAAGCACATAGTTATGAGATTATATAGGCATGATCATGTATATAGGCATCACGTCCATAACAAGTAGACCGACTCCTGCCTGCATCTACTACTATTACTCCACGCATCAACCGCTATCCAGCATGCATCTAGAGTATTAAGTTCATAAGAACAGAGTAACGCTTTAAGCAAAATGACATGATGTAGAGGGATAAACTCATGCAATATGATATAAACCCCATCTTGTTATCCTCGATGGCAACAATACAATACGTGCCTTGCAACCCTTTACATCCTTTGGTAAGGACACCGCAAGATTGAACCCAAAGCTAAGCACTTCTCCCATGGCAAGAAAGATCAATCTAGTAGGCCAAACCAAACTGATAATTCGAAGAGACTTGCAAAGATAACTTAATCATACATAAAAGAATTCGGAGAAGATTCAAATATTATTCATAGATAAACTTGATCATAAACCCACAATTCATCCGATCTCGACAAACACACCGCAAAAAGAGATTACATCGAATAGATCTCCACAAGAGAGGGGGAGAACATTGTATTGAGATCCAAAAAGAGAGAAGAAGCCATCTAGCTAATAACTATGGACCCGTAGGTCTTTGGTAAACTACTCACAACTCATCGGAGGGCAAGGATGTTGATGTAGAGGCCCTCCATGGTTGATTCCCCCTCAGAGAGTGCGTGAAGGCTCAAGATGGGATCTAGCAGATACAGAAGGTTACGCCGGTGGAAATTGTGTTTCGTGGTGCCCCTGGATGTTTTCGGGGTATGTAGGTATATATAGGAAGAAGAAGTACGTCGGTGGCCGCCCGAGGGACCCATGAGACAGGGGGCACGCCCTATAGGGGGGGGGGTGCCCTTGTAGCGACCCGACCCGAATGGATCAAGTCTCTGTGCTTAAGTGTCATCTCTGGATGGGTATGCTGACACACACAGTACTCGAGGATTTATAACAGAGGTAAATCACATGTATAAAGTAGCGTAAATACTATTACCTCAATCCATATAGTGGAAGCAACAAGGTTGTGGATTCCCATCAACACCAACGGCAAAGTTGAGTGTAGAAATCGTAACCCTAACGTATCACTTACTCGTCGTCTGAAAAGTCTGCTACATGAAAAGTTGCAACCCGAAAACGGGTCAGCACATGGAATATGCTAGCAATGTAACACATAGAGAGTAATGAAGGAATAAGCCTATACTACATGCATATATGGCTGGTGAAAAGCTCTATGGTTATAAGATTTTGCGAAAAGCCAATTTTTCCCTACTACAAAGAAATAAATTTGTTTAACTATCATGGTGGTTGTTAAACATTGAGAATGGTTGACAGCATCCTCAATCCCAATTAAAAGTACTCATTAAAACCCAAACAAAATATATTAAGTAACGTGATGAGATCAACAAGATAATCCAAGAACTAGATACTCAAGATGTCCATAACCGGGGACACGGCTAACCATGATTAGTTTATACACTCTGCAGAGGTTTGCGCACTTTTCCCCACAAGACTCGATCGCCTCCGTTGGATTTCTCGCACTACATGATGTTTGAGGAACGGATGACCGAGACATAGTCTTTCGGAAGCGCTAGCACCTTACATAGGGTAGACCGGTACACCTACTTTCCCTACATCGCTAGTCTACCCGTAAGAGTTCGCACAACTTAATCAACTATGCCGAGCCCATAATGGCTTGTGGCTGCACACGTAAGTTTCTAGTTTGAATAATCTCATGATCGCTTTGAGCCTGGGTGGCGGTCCGAAGAAAAACAGGCAAGTCCTGATGGAAACCAGGTGCCTAAATCCACCCAGATGTGTGTTTAAGTTGCCACCTTAAATAAACCATTAATTTAACAATCTCACATCAGTCATGGATACACTCACCCAATCCATGTCTACTAGCATAGCATGGCAAATAAGCAAACGTAGAAGTAACTCCCAAGGGTTTGATAATAAAACAGGTAATAGGTACTACCTCAATCTACTTCCCATCCCACAATTTAATTAGATCCTAATCATGCAAGTGTTTGAGGATTGATCTAATGCATAAAAACTGGGTATGAGAAAAGATATGAATAAAGTGTTACTTGCCTGCAATGTTGATGAAGATGATTCGCACTCAAACTCTTGATAGTTCTACTCGTCACACTCCGGTCAATCTATCGTAATCAAGCAATAGTAACCACACATAAGCAATCACTCAAAAGATCGGAAAGAACGAAGAAAACGATTCAGAAAACATCAAAACCAAGCAAATAACTCTTGCAACATAAAACAATTTTTAACAGTACCAAAATTATGTGAATTTCGCCTTATCAGAAAGTTTAGGTCAAGAGCTTCGATTTGCAACAACATTCAATTAAATCGGAGTTACAAAACTCAAGTTATGATCAAACAAAGTTCAAATTCAAATCTGATCTAATTCAAATTTTAAACTTTCAAAAATATGTTTGAGTTGGATTACTGGATAGAGGAGATCGTAACGAAGAATTGGGCGTTGGTTTCATCTAATTTGAATGAACGAGTAAAAAGTTATGGCTATTTGAAAAATCAGGGCCAAGTTGTTTTACGAAAGAAAAATAGTTACGGCTAAGGTCTAGACTAATTGATAATCTAATCTATTGTATTAGTCTAAAAATAATAAACTACGGAAGTATAAGAAGGAAAAAAACAAAGAAAGATACCTTTATAAGGTAGAGAAAAGACGACTTTGAAGAGAAGAGACAATTTCCAGAAGTCGCGCCGGAGAGGAAAAAAAAATATTTTTCTTTAAGGAATCTAGTCAAACCAAAATATTGATTTAACCCGAATCGGATGATTTTTGAAGGCTCTATGGGTCTATATTTATAGGTGGAAAAGAGGTTTAGGGGTCAAAAGCTAGGCAATGTGGGACTAAACGTGAAGCGAAAATATACTAAACAGAGAAGAAAACGAGAGTCGCGTGGCATGGGCCAAAAGGCTTTCGACCGCGCATAGCACATACTGTAAAATTTTTTTGAGCAATAGAAAAGAAAAGAAAAACTATGGAAAAAAATATGGGAAGGAATATGGCCCGCTGGGCCTGGCCCATATATTATATAGAAAAAGAAAAGAAGGGCGCTGGTACTATGATGCGCACGTCGTGACGCTTAGTTTCAGACGTGCATGCAGTTTGTTATTTGTTTTCTTTTAAATGAAAGCGATAAACTGAAAAACGAAAATAAAACTAAAACTTTATATAGGCATATTATATATCAAAATTTTCAGAAAAAGATTTTCTACAGCATGAACATTATTCTAGCATTAAATAAAATACACACAAATTCAAATAAAGCAAAGAGTGCTTCAGCTCTAATAAAATCCAATAAAATCATTTTAAAATACCAAAATGAATTCAAATTTATTCCTCTCCAATTTTCTGTTGTAGGGAATCATGTTACCCTATTTTCCATGTATTTTATTTTTGGAGAAAATAATTTGAATAAAACTCAAATAACTCCAATTGAAAATAAATTCAAAAGAACTTTGAATTTATTTCTTTGAAACTCCCTACTCATATTTCATATGTTTTGAAGAAGTCATTTTATCTTCGCCGTGAAAATCATTGAGTTGCATAAAGTTTCAGAATTGGAAATATTTTCCAAATGATATTCAAACATTTTCAACACCCCTTGTCATTTAAATAAATGGAAGAAGTCATGTCATCTTCTCTCCGTGGTTTTGTGATGAAGAGTATTTGAATTCACGAAAAGCATAAAAGCAAAAATGAAAGTTTGGGAAAGTCCTTTTATTCCTCTCATTTAACTTTCAAAAGTTTCAATTCACTCACTTTCACTCAATCAATCAAACAATCAATCAAAACTATCTATTTATTATAACATTCCAAAATTTAGAATTTTGGGATGTTACAGCCCTCCTATCTCGTGGAGGCCTCGGCTGCTTCTTGACTTGCACTCCAAGTCCTCTGGATCACGTTTGTTCCAAAAATCACGCTCCCGAAGGTTTCATTCCGTTTGGACTCCGTTTGATATTCCTTTTCTTCGAAATACCGAAATAGGCAAAAAAAACAGCAATATGGGCTGGGCCTCCGGTTAGTAGGTTAGTCCCAAAAATGATATAAATGTGTAAAATAAAGCCCATAAACATCCAAAAGGGGTAATATAATAGCATGGAACAATCAAAAATTATAGATACGTTGGGGATGTATCACGCACTACATCGAGTTCCTGCGGGAGGAGGAGGAGCACCTGACCAAGCACACAAAGAGTCTTACCACCGTCGTGGCTGCAGCACACGCTGCTGTAGAGGCGTGGAATGCGGAGATCCACGAGGAGTCCCTGCGCTTTGAGAGGGATCGTCTGGAGTGGTAGAGGGTGTTTGAGGTGGGCGTCACTAAAGGTGTAGTAGCGGCATTTACTGGATTCCAGTTCTTCAGCTCGTCGGTAGCTCCTCCTCCTCTGCCTGTTACTGAGCGCGCTCGACAAAGGTAATGTAACGCCCGGATGGTTATGCAACAGTGATCACCTCGGTTACTGTGCCAAACCTCTCTTGATTCGAACCCGTTCTAAAACAAAAAAATCAAAACTAAAACAAACGATAAAAAGTTTCAAAAGCAAAATCTAAAATGTTCGGGGGTTGTCTAAAATATCTAACCTAATTATGGTGGGGTGCACTAATTTTTGTAAAATGCTCTGGCATTTTAAATAAACTAAAAACAGAAAAAGAAAATAATAAGAGAAAAACAAAATAAAAGAGAGGGGGGAAAACCCCCTTGGCCCATTCCCCCTGGCCCATCCCCCCTCCCCACTTGGCCTTCCCCCTGGCCCATTTCCCCCCAGCCCACACCACCACTTATCCCCTCACCCCAGCAACCCTAGCCGCCCCTCTCTCCTCTCGCCCCCACCCTCTCCCTCGCCTCGATCTGGATCGGGCGGAGAACCCCGACCGAGTCGCCCACGCCTCACCCACCTCGGCCCCCCGCCCCCCCATGGGACCCCCCTCCTCCTCCTCGCCACACTGAGCCCCCCTTCCTCCGTCGCCCCAAGCACGAAGCGACACCATGTGATCGATCCCGACCCTCCGCCTCCCCGGCCGTGAGCTCGCCTCAACCGCCTCCCTGGGGTCGTCACCGGCCTCCACCGAGCCGCTTTGCCTAGTCCCGACCCCCATGAGGCCCTCTCCTCTCCTCCTCCCGGATCGCGCCTCGTCACCGGCCTCGACCTCCGTGGTCGCGCCTTCCCCGTTCCTCTCTCCTCCCCGCTGGCTCCGCCGTCAAAGGCCACGAACCCCGCCATCGAAACCCCCGGGTCCCTCTTCCCATCATGTCTGAACGGCGCCGTCGACCGAACTCGGTTCGGCCCGACTGCCCCGCCGCCTCATGGCCTCTCTCCCCTCTTCGCGGCATCTCCGGCCCTTTATCGGCGCCGCACTTCGACCGAGCCCCCCCACCCGCACGCGCGCTCGCCACCTTCCCCCGTTTTCGTCGCTGCCCCGCCTGTCGTTCAAGCGCCTCATGGCGCTGCTTGCCGCCTGCCTCCCCGCCGTGGTGCGGTCCTCCGCCACCGTCGTGGCTCGGCCACACGATCGAATTTCGATTGGCCTCGGGCGGGCGCCAACGCCGCAACCACCGGGGTCGCGCCCGAACGGCACGGCATCGCCCAAGATACCAAGATGCCCGATTGGCCCTAGGCCAATGACATGGGGCCCCACCCCCCCCCAAGAACGTTTTTAATTAAAACAAGATTAAAAATAAAGTGATACTGAATTAAAACTAATTAACTAATTAATTAATTAATTAAGTAATTAATTAATCTAATTAATTCATTTAATTAACCCTAATCACTAATTAACCTAATTAACTAAGGTTAATTAACTTTGATTAGGCTAATTAAGTTAATAGAGGATGACTTATGGACCCACTGTCAGGTTGACTCACCAACCCTGTTGATCGATGATCGTCGGCATGACATCATCTTGATGTCATAAATGCATTTTCGAAATTAATTAAATAATTAATTAAATTCCGAAATTAATAAAATCTTTTAAAATCATATCTTTTAATCCGTAATCCGGTTAAAATATTTTCAACATGAAAGTTGCTCGAGCGACGAGACAAATCCGAATACGCAGTCCGCTTCGTCCACCACACACCCCTAACCTATCGAACTGCAAACTTTCCTCTCCGTTCATCCGTCTCGACAGACGTCCGGAACCGGAAAACTTCCTGGATGTTTTCCCCTAACCAAGAACCCTCTTACCACGTTAGGGCACGCCTTAGCATCGCTTCTTGGCATGTCATACATCGATATGCATCTGTTTACTTTGTATTCATTGTTTCTTCCCCTCTTCTCTCCGGTAGACTACGAGACCGACGCCGCAATGCCGCCGAGTTCGACTACGGTGTTGACGACCCTCTCTCTTGCCAGAGCAACCAGGCAAGCCCCCTTGATCACCGATATCGCTCTACTCTTATCTACACCGCTTGCATTAGAGTAGTATAGCATGTTCTTGTTTTTTACTCCTATACCGCTTTGCATAGCTTTGTCCTTGTAACTTCATTGTTACCTTACCTGCAATCCTATATGCTTAGTATAGGATGCTAGTACTTTCATCTGTGGCCCTACTTTCTTGTCCGTCTGCCGTGCTATACTATCGGGCCGTGATCACTCGGGAGTTGATCACGGGTATATACTATATACTTATACATGATACATGTGGAGACTAAAGTCGGGTCGGCTGATGGAGCACCCGCGAGTGGATCATTGTGGCGGAGCGGCAGGGCAGGTTGAGACCGCCTAGGAGAGAGGTGGGCCTGGCCCTGATCGGCGTTCGCGGTTACTTAACATGCTTAACGAGGTCTTGGTATTTGATCTGAGTTGGCTACGAGCTTATACGCACTAACCATCTACGCGGGAGTAGTTATGGGTATCCCGGCGTCGTGGTATCAGCCGAAGCACTTCAGACGTCAGCGACGGAGCGGCGCGCGCCGGATTGGACTGGAACGCCTGTTAGGCTAGGTCTGCTCGTCACAGACGCAACGCAGCGTGTTGAGGTGTGCTCGAGGCGATGGGCCTGCACTTCTGCGCTTAGGTTTAGACCGGCGTGTTGGCCTCTCTGTTGTGCCTAGGTGGGGCTGCGGCGTGTTGATCTTCCGCGGCGGGCATGACCCATGAAAGTGTGTCCGCCAAATGGGATCAAGCGTGCTTGGGTAAGATGGTGCACCCTGCAGGAAGTTAATCTATTCGGATAGCCGTGATCTTCGATAACAGGGGCGACTTGAGTTGTACCTTGAGCTTATGACAACTAGAACCGGATACGATAAAACACACCCTTCCAAGTGCCGATACAACCGGTGGTCGCTCTCGCTCAGGGATATGGAGCAGGGATTGCGGGTAGGATTATTGCTATATGATGTTACTTGGAGGACTTCAGATCGCCTCCTCCTACTGTTGCAAGACAGTGTCCGTGCGTAGTCTTCGTTAAGACTAGCTATCCGCCTCTTATTCGGCATTCTGCAGCTTCAGTCCATCGATATGGCCTTTACACATATATCCATGCATATGTAGTGTAGTTCCTTGCTTGCAGTACTTTGGATGAGTACTCACGGTTGCCTTGTTCCCCTTTTCCCCTACCTCTACTCGATTGCTGCAACTGCACGATGGAGCCCAGGATCGAGCGCCACCGCCTCGATTTACTACTACTCGAGGCGCCTACTACTACGTGCAGCCCACGACGACGACCAGAGTGACCTAGGAGGATCCTGCAGGAGGCCTGCTCCTCTTCGATCTGTATCCCAGTTTGTGCTAGCCATCTTATGGCACCTTGTTTAACTTATGTCCGTACTCAGATATTGTTGCTTCCACGACTTCGCCTATGATCGAGCACTTGTATTCGAGCCCTCGAGGCCCCGGCTTGTATTATGATGCTTGTATGACTTATTTTATTTGTAGAGTTGTGTTGTGATATCTTCCGTGAGTCCTTGATCTTGATCGTATACATTTGCGTGCATGATTAGTGTACGATTGAATCGGGGCGCCACAAGTTGGTATCGAGCCGATCGCTGTAGGAATCCCCTTCCACACTCCTTGGCGAAGTCGAGTCTAGACATTGCAAAACTTTTACTAACTTGGCTGTGTGCCTTACGGGCCCACGCCGCCATCGGGTGGTACTAGGATCTTTTACTCCTCGACCTTTACTGCGGGACTCGAACTCTCTTCTACTCGGGTTAAACGATTTTACTAACTATCACTAGGATCCCGTGATCGCATTCACCCCAAAGTTGGATATAGCCCTAGATGTTTTTGAATTGTATTTGAGCAAATTCCACACCGCCATTTGACTCCTTTGAAACGCCTTTGTTTTCAGATGGAACCCACGAGGCAGGTCGTGCGCCACACGACGGCCATTGGTGCCTCGGGATCACTGCGGTGCTAGCCGAGATGATGACCTATCCGGGTTATCGCCGGCACCCTGAGTACACCGCCTATGAGGAGTACCAGACTATAACCGAGAGCAGATGCAGCGCCATCGCCCACCTCTACTATCGGAGTACGAGTCCACTCTTGTGTTGCACACCGCACATGGTGTTGGAGTGACTATCGATATGGCAGTCCACGATGCTGCTTATGCTGCTCGACACGCCTTCGTGCGAGTATCGAGAGTTGGACACCTCCCCTTGTGCACATTGCTATCGCGTCGATGTTGGTGAGGAGGGTTACTACACCGCTGCCTACACCATCGTCACCAGAGAGCCCTTCCACCATCGAACTTTGTTCGCATGCGATGGGCTGGATCGAGCTAACCGAGCTCTTCGCCACGAGTTGTACATCACCCGTCAAGACCTCTACCGTGCTCGACGCTGATGCACCCTTTGTCCGATCCGGAGAGCTGCCGCGTTACGCAATCTACCCAGCCAGACCGTGATGCCCTGTGGTGTCGGTTGGCGGACGTGGAGGCTACTCTCCCGCACTTGGTCCTTTTCGCCACCGGACGCCGGATTCAGCACCGAGTATCCGCGGCCCCAGTGTCACCGACGTGGAGGGCTATCCACCGCCGCACTATCAGCTTTCAAAGCTACAACTACCTCCGCAGATCGCGTGGGACTGATGTAGACTTGCTTTTCATGATTTGATGTATTCGCCATGAGCCTGTGCCGCCTATGATGTAGTAGTCTATGTATTTGGACTCTATGTATCGAACTCTATGCATGATTCCTTTTGTAAGATATGCCAACTACTATGTAGTTCCCATCATGTCGCTTTCATTATGCATGTTTCATCTGAATGATTCTGCTCTCTGCTTGGTTTCTCAATTGCTGAACTACCCTCGTTATATATTAGCAGGATGGTTAGGCCAGCAGGTCGTGGTCGTGGTGCCAACTTCCCACCACCGCCGAGTACATGGCTGGTATGATCCAACAGCTCGAGATGAATCGCCAGTTCATGGAGAACATGATGGCACAGTTCCTCGCCCCAATATGCACCAAAGACCCAAACGGAACAACTCGCAGGATTTCATACGCCGAAACCCCAGCGTGTACCGCAGCTCAACCCAGCCATCGGATGTCGATGATCGCTCCGTGACATCACCTATGAGATGGAGTCTGCTGATGTAGCCCCTACCAGCTATGTCACCTTTGCTTCCTTCTTCCCAAGGGACCCGCAGCTCAATGGTGGGACAGCCACCGCGTACTCGCCAGCTTGGAACACTCATCACCGCCGGACTTCCGTGCTGCCTTCCGTGCCCGCTTCATCCCTTAAGGGTCATGGACCGGAAGAAGCATGAGTTCCGCAATCTCACCCAAGGCAACAAGATGTTGAAGCCTATCACGACAGTTCTGGACTTGTCTCGCTATGTCAAGAGGACATTGCGGCGATGCACGCAGACAGAGAAGTTCCGTGACGGTCTTCAAGTCGACATCAAGCTCGCACTTCTAGTGCACGACTTTGCTGATTTCGCCACCTTGGTGAACAAAGCTATCAATGTCGAAACTGGTCTGCAGGAATACCAGAGCTCTAACAGCGCAACTGCGACACGGGCTCATCTTCGGCCCGCCCTCGCAGAAGCGCAAGATATGGATTCCCAACAGCATGTACCAGCCGAATGCACCTGCTCCAAAGCGTAACTATGCTACACCTCGCCCGCCTACAACTAAGCAGCCAAGCTTCCAACTCCGCCACCCCAAGCTCCTGTTCCCACTCCCAATAATGGCTTATGCTTCAAAGCGGACAACCAGGCACCGTGCTAGAGAATGCAACCAGAACCGAATCACTGGCCCTTCCAAAGAGCTGGCCGTGGAAACACCTGAACAGCAACAACACCGGCAAGTCTTATGGGCAAGCTCAGGCCAACCACGTTGATCTGAACGAAGCTCAAGACCAGCCTGCTCTTCGTGATGGGTACACTCTCGTAAATTCAGTACCAGATCTGTTTTATTCGATTCAGAGCATCGCATTCATTCATGTCTCAAGACTTTGCATACAAGCACGACGTTAAGTGTGAAGAGATGAACTCTTCGGTAGTGGTAAAACCCCATTGGGACAATGTCAAACCTCCATGGTTGGCGCCGACGCCCCGTGGAAATCGAAGGTTGGAATTCTATGCCTCCCCATTATCCTCAAGACGCCTAACATCGACCTCATTTTGGGGATGGATTGGTTGAAAGCGCATACGGCGTCGATCGCTTATGCGCCACTAAGACCGCCCATCTGCTACACCCTTCGATGAAATCGTAGCTACAATGCTCGTCTGGTTCAAGATGCCGAGGCAAGGCTCTATGCATTGAATGCATTGAACGCCGCACCCTCGAGGGAATTGAAAACATTCACTGTCGCTTATGCGATTTCCAAGACGCTCTTTCTGAAGAACTTCCAGGATTCCCCGCTAGAGCTGTCGAATTCGTCATCGACTTGAAACCAGCACCACTCCTATAGCCAAGCGGCCCTACAAGATGCCGCCGCATGAACTCCTTGAGCTCAAGGAGGAAATCGACAAATCTCTTCAAAGTGGCTTCATTCGCCCAAGTTGCTCACCTTGGGGAGCACCTTCTCTTTTGTCAAGAAGAAGGATGGGACAAACCGATTGGTCCAAGACTACCGTCCTATAAATCAAGCTACCATTCGAATAAGTATCCTCTTCCTCGGATCAACGATCTTTATGATCAACTGGCTGGTTCGCTGGTGTTCTCGAAACTCGACTTGAGGTTGGGTTACCACCAGATCCGTGTTCGTGAGGAGGATATCCCCAAGACCGCATTTGTGACTCGTTATGGTTCATACGAGTACACCGTCATGTCCTTCGCTTAACCAATGCTCCAGCCACCTTCTCTCGCTCGATGAATTATATATTCATGGATTACCTCGACAAGTTCGTCGTGGTTTATCCGGATGATATCCTGATCTTTTCCAAGAATGAAGAAGAACATGCTGAACATCTTCGCCTTGTGCCGAAAAGCTACGAGAGCATCAACTCTATGCCAAGTTCTCCAAGTGTGAATTCGGCTTCCGAAGTAACCTATCTTGGGCATGTCATTTCTAAAGATGGTATTGCCGTCAACCCCGAAAGAGTTCAGGCTATTCTCGATTGACTCCTCCAAGAACGTTATAAGTCGGAAGTTTTCTCGGTCTCGCCACTATTGCCGCCGATTCATCGAGAACTTCTCCAAGATTGCCGTGCCTCGACTAACCTTGTTGTATAAGGGCGCCAAATTCCAATGGACGGATAAATGTCGAAAGTTTCCAGCACTTAAAGACAAGTTGACGTCTGCCCAAAGGCTAGCTCCTCCTCGATACTAAGAAGGACTTCGTCATTTATCGCGACGCATCTCGTCAAGGGTTAGGCGGTGTCCGAATGCAAGAGCGCAAAGTGGTTGCTTATGCCTCTCGACAGTTATGCCCTCACGAGGAGAACTACCCAGTTCATGACCTCGAACTTGCTGCCGCCATTCATGCACTAAAGCAAGGGCGACATTACCTTCTCGGTAATCGCTATGAGATCTTCACCGACCACCAAAGTCTGAAGTATCTGCTTACTCAGCCAGACCTGAACCTCCGTCGGCAGAGATGGATGGAGATCATGCGAACTTTGATTTGGGTATTTCCTATACGCCGAGCAAGGCTAATGTAATGGCTGATGCCTTGAGCCGCAAATCTTATCGCAACCACCTTCAGTTCACAAAGTTCAGCCCTCACTTGTTGAAGAATTCAGAAAGCTGAACCTCCATATTGTTCCTCCGCACTTCGCTCCCCCTCCTCCGGAGTTCCGCAAGATGAATCTCCGTGTTGTTCCCTGTGGTTCCTCTATACCTCGGCTGTTGAACCCGATCTCGTGGCACCATAAAGACAATGCAGGATTTGACTCAAGTCTACAAAATTAAATAAGACATCAAAAAGGAAATCCTCGTCCTTCACTATTATGCGGATGATGGCGCCTTGTACTTCAAAGGCCGCCTAGTGGTGCCGTAAGAAGGAAAACCTGAATATGACTCGAAGGTTATGAAAGAAGCTCATGATACGCCTCTATGTATCCATCCCGGTAGTACAAAGATGTATCAAGACATTCGCCGAGATTCGTGGTCTAATATGAAGCAGGACATTGCTCGCTATGTTTCGAGTGTGACGTTTGCCGTCAGATCACAGCAGAACATCAAAGGCCTGCTTTGGAACTCTGCAACCTATCTCTATTCCCGAATGGAAATGGGACCATGTTGAAATGGACTTCGCCACCGGTTTTCCCAAATCGCAGAAAGGTAATGATGCAATTCTTGTCGCCATTGACCGCTTTCTAAAGTTGCACATTTTCGGCGGTCAAAGAAACGATCACTGCTAGCCAGCTTGCAACGCTCTATATGTCCAGAATTGTTTCACTTCACGGTATCCCATTGGTTATCAGTTTGGACCGTGGCAGCTTATTCACTTCAAGATTCTGGGCAAGTTTTCAAGAAGCTATGGGAACTCATTTATCTTTCAGTACTGCTTTTCATCCGCAGTCACAAGGGCAAGTTGAACGTGTCAACCAAATTCTCAAGACATGCTTCGAGCTTGTGTCGTTTCCTTCGGCAAGAAATGGGAGGAATCTCTCCCGTATGCTGAGTTCTCTTATAATAATAGCTATCAAGCTAGTCTGAAGATGGCCCCCTTCGAAGTGTTATATGGACGAAAGTGCCGAACCCTCTCGAACTGGTCGAAATCGGGAACGCCCACTCTTCGTCCGGATATTATCCAACATGCCAAGAACAAGTCCGCATTATTCGCGAGAATCTCAAGACTGCTCGCCTCGCCAAAAGAGTAATTATGACCGCTATCACAAAGACATGGTCTATCAACTCGGCGAAAAGGCCTACCTTCGCGTTACACCAATGAAGGGTGCTCACCGCCGGATCAAGGGCAAACTAGCTCCTCGCTATATTGGCCCTTTCACTATTCTCGAAAGGCGGAAAAGTGGCCTATCAATCGAGCTTCCGTCAACCTTTCTCGTGTTCACGATGTGTTCCACGTGTCCCAACTCCGACGCTGCTTCAAGGACCCAATCCGAGCAAGGGACCACGAAGTGCTCGAATTGCAACAGACCTCTCCTATAAAGAGCATCCGTCCGCATTCTCGACCAAGCTGAACGCCGCACACGCCGAAGGCGATCAAGTTCCTCAAAGTCCAAAGGGTCGAATCACTCAAGACGAAGCCACCGGGAACGCGAGGACCGCTCACGAGATGAATATCCCGCACTCTTTCCTTCTACCTCCTAAATCTCGGACGAGATTTCTTGTAGTGGAGGAGATTTGTAACGCCTGGATGATTATGCAACACCGATCACCTCGTTCTCGTGCCAAACCTCTCTTGATTCAACCCGTTCTAAAACAAAAAATCAAAACTAAAACAAACGATAAAAAGTTTCAAAAGCAAAATCTAAAATGTTCGGGGTTGTCTAAAATATCTAACCTAATTATGGTGGGTGCACTAATTTTTGTAAAATGCTCGCATTTTAAATAAACTAAAACAGAAAAAGAAAATAATAAGAGAAAACAAAATAAAAGAGAGGGGAAAACCCCTTGGCCCATTCCCCCGCCCATCCCCTCCCCACTTGGCCTTCCCCTGCCCATTTCTCCCCCCAGCCCACACCCGCCACTTATCCCCTCACCCCAGCAACCCTAGCCGCCCCCTCCTCTCTCTCGCCCCACCCCTCTCCTCGCCTCGATCTGGATCGGGCGGAGAACCCCGACCGAGTCGCCTCACCAGACCTCACCCACCTCGCTGGCGGCCCCGCCGCCCCACCGC
Source organism: Aegilops longissima (assembly GCA_021605205.1). Classification (NCBI taxonomy): domain Eukaryota; kingdom Viridiplantae; phylum Streptophyta; class Magnoliopsida; order Poales; family Poaceae; genus Aegilops; species Aegilops longissima. The sequence continues at coordinate 271,982,799 of CM038677.1, forward strand.
CTGGACCCCGTCCTCCTCCTCGCCACACTGAGCCCCCCCCCTTCCTCCGTCGCCCCTCAGCACGAGCGATCACCGCCTGGGCCGATCCAGACCCTCCGCCTCCCGACCCGCGAAGCTCGCCTCAACCGCCTCCCTCACGGTCGCCACCGCCTCCACCGAGCCGCTTAGTCCCGACCCCCCACAGGACCTCTCTCTCTCCTCCTCCCGGATCGCGCCTGTCACCGGGCCTCGACCCTCCGTGGTCGCGCCTTCCCCCCCGCTCCTCTCCTCCTCCTCGCCGGCTCCGGCCGTCCGAGGCCACGAACCCCCCACCAAACCCCCGGTCCTTCTTCCCATCATGCCCCGAACGGCGCGCCGACCGAACTCCGCTTCGGCCCCGACCGCCCCGCCACCGATGGCTCTCTCCCTCTGCCGACGGCATCTCTGGCGCCTTTATCGGCGCCCTCGCACTTCGACCGAGCCCCCCCCACCCGCACGGCCTTCCACCTTCGTCCACTGCCACACCCTGCCCCGTCGTTCAAGCGCCTGCGGCTGCCGCTTGCCGCCTCCTCCCAGCGTGGTCCTCCGCCACTGTCGTGGCTCGGCCACCGACCGACCCCGTTGGCCTCGGTGGGCGCCAACGCCAAGAATCCTCGGTCGCCCGACGAACGGCACGGCATCGCCAAGATACCAAGATGCCCGATTGGCCTGGGCCAATGACATGGGGCCCCACCCCCCAAAAAAGAACGTTTTAATTAAAACAGATTAAAAATAAAGTGATATCAATTAAAACTAATTAACTAATTAATTAATTAATTAATTAATTAATTTCATTTAATTAACCCTAATCACTAATTAACCTAATTAACTAAGGTTAATTAACTTTGATTAGGCTAATTAAGTTAATAGAGGATGACATGCGACCCACTGTCGTGGTTGACTCACCAACCTCGTTGATCGATGACGCCAAGATGATATCATGCCGATGTCATAAATGCATTTTCGAAATTAATTAAATAATTAATTAAATTCCGAAATTAATAAAATCTTTTAAAATCATATCTTTTAACCGTAATCCGGATTAAAATATTTTCAACATGAAAGTTGCTCGTAACGACGAGACGAATCCGAATCACGCAATCCGCTCGTCCCACCACACACCCCTAACCTATCGAACCTGCAAACTTTCCTCTCCGGTTCATCCGTCTGACAGACGTCCGAACCGGAAAACTTCCTGATGTTTTCCCCTAACCAAGAACCCTCTTACCACGTTAGGGCACGCCTAGCATCGCTTCTTGGCATGTCATACATCGATATGCATCTGCTTACTTTGTATTCATTGTTTCTTCCCCTCTTCTCTCCGTAGACTACGAGACCGACGCCGCACCGGCCGGTTCGACTACGGTGTTGACGACCTCTCTCTTGCCGAGCAACCAGCAAGCCCCCTTGATCACCGATATCGCTTACTCTTATCTACACCGCTTGCATTAGAGTAGTATAGCATGTTACTGTTTTACTCCTATATCGCTGCATAGCCTTGCCCTTGTAACTTCGTTGTTACCTTACCCGCAATCCTATATGCTTAGTATAGGATGCTAGTACTTTCATCTGTGGCCCTACTTTCTTGTCCGTCTGCCGTGCTATACTAGCGGGCCGTGATCACTCGGGAGTTGATCACGGTATATACTATATACTTATACATGATACATGTGGAGACTAAAGTCGGTCGGCCGATGGAGCACCCGCGAGTGGATCATTGTGGCGGAGCGGCAGGCAGGTTGAGACCGCTTAGGAGAGAGGTGGGCCTGCCTCGATCGGCGTCATGTTACTTAACACGCTTAACGAGGTCTTGGTATTTGATCTGAGTTGGCTACGAGCTTATACGCACTAACCATCTACGCGGGAGTAGTTATGGGTATCCCGCCGTGTGGTATCACCAAGCACTTCAGACGTCACGACGGAGTGGCGCGCGCGGATTGGACTGAACGCTGTTAGGCTAGGTCTGCTTCCGTCACAGACGTCGCAACGTGCGTGGTGTGCTCGTAGGCGATGGGCCTGCACTGCGCGCTTAGGTTTAGACCGCGTGTTGGCCTCTCTGTTGTGCCTAGGTGGGGTTGCGACGTGTTGATCTTCCGCGGCGGCATGACCCATGAAAGTGTGTCCGCCAAATGGGATCAAGCGTCTTTGGGTAAGATGGTGCACCTCTGCAGGAAGTTAATCTATTCGGATAGCCGTGATCTTCGATAATGTGGACGACTTGGAGTTGTACCTTGAGCTTATGACAACTAGAACCGGATACTTGATAAAACACACCCTTCCAAGTGCCGATACAACCGTGGTCGCTCTCGCTCAGGGATATGAGCAGGGATTGCCGGGTAGGATTATTGCTATATGATGTTACTTGGAGGACTTCAGATCGTCCCTCCTACCTGCTGCAAGACAGTGTCCGTGGTTTAGTCTTCGTAAGACTAGCTATCCCCTCTTATTCGGCATTCTGCAGCTTCAGTCCATCGATATGGCCTTTACACATATATCCATGCATATGTAGTGTAGTTCCTTGCTTACAGTACTTTGGATGAGTACTCACGGTTGCCTTGTTCCCCTTTTCCCTACCTCTACTCGATTGCTGCAACTGCACGATGGAGCCCAGATCCAGACGCCAGCGCCTCGACGACTACTACTCTGGAGGCGCCTACTACTACGCAGCAGCCACCGACGACGACCAGAGTGACCTAGGAGGATCCCGAGCAGAGGCCTGCTCCTCTTCGATCTCAGATCCCAGTTTGTGCTAGCCATATTATGGCACCTTGTTTAACTTATGTCTCAGATTCAGATATTGTTGCTTCCACGACTCGCCTATGATCGAGCACTTGTATTCGAGCCCTCGAGGCCCCTGGCTTGTATTATGATGCTTGTATGACTTATTTTATTTGTAGAGTTGTGTTGTGATATCTTCCCGTGAGTCCTTGATCTTGATCGTACACATTTGCGTGCATGATTAGTGTACGATTGAATCGGGGGCGTCACAGGTAAGGTGATACGTCTGCGTCGTATCTATAATTTTTTATTGTTTCATGCCAATATGCTACAAAGTTTATATACTTTCGGCAACTTTTATATTATTTTTGGGACTAACATATTGATCCAGTGCCCAGAGTCAGTTCCTGTTTGTTGCATGTTTTTTGTTTCGCAGAATATCCATACCAAATGGAGTCCAAGCACGATAAAAACTTACGGAGATTTTTCAGGAATATATGTGATTTTGGGAAAAAGAATCAACGCGAGACAATGCCTGAGGTGTCCACAAGCCCTAGGGGCACGGCCCCTTACCCTGGGAATGCCTGGGAGGCTTGTGGCCACCCTGTAAGGCGGTTGGCGCCCTTCTTTTGCTGCAAGAAAGATAATATCCGGATAAAAATCGCGTTAAAATTTCAGCCCAATCGGAGTTACGGATCTCCGCGAATTTAAGAAACGGTGAAAGGCCTGAAAACAGGAGTGCAGAAACAGAAGGAAACAGAGAGAGAGAGAGAGAGAGAGAGAGAGAGAGAGAGAGAGAGAGAGAGAGGGAGATCCAATCTCGAAGGGGCTCCTACCCCTCCGCCGCCATGGAGGCCAACAACCAGAGGGGAAACCCTCCTCCCATTTAGGGGGAGGTCAAGGAAGGAGAAGAAGGAGGGGGGCTCTCTCCCCTCTCTCCCGGTGCTGCCAGAACGCTGATACGTCCATTTTGCATCATGTTTTCCTACTATTATTTATGATGTTTTATGCATCATAATGCTTTTTGGAGTAACTCCAATGCCTTTTCTTTCATAATTTGCAAGGTACACACAAAGATGGAGAATTCCAGCAACTCCAAATCTGGACCTGGAAAAGCTACGTCAGGCTACCTATTTTGCATAACTCCAAACAAGCTGAAACTTCACAGAGAATTTTTATGGAATATATTAAGAATATTGGAGCAAATAAGTACCAGAGGGGGCCCACCAGGTGGGCACAACCTACCTGGGCGCGCCAGGGAGCTTAGGCGTGCCCTGGTGGGTTGTGCTCACCCAGGCCCACCTCCGGTGCCCATCCTCTGGTATATAGGTCATGTTGACGTAGAAAAAAAAATAAGGAGAGGACTTTTGGGATGGAGCGCCGCTGTCTCGAGGCGGAACTTAGGCAGGAGCACTTTTGCCCTCCGGTGGAGCGATTCCACCGGGGGAACTTCCCTCCTGGAAGGGGAAATCATCGTCATCATCATCACCAACAACTCTCCCATCTTGGGGAGGGCAATCTCCATCAACATCTTCAATAGCACCATCTCATCTCAAACCCTAGTTCATCTCTTGTGTTCAATCTAGTTGCCGAAACTATAGATTGGTTCTTGTGGGTGACTAGTAGTGTTGATTACATCTTGTAGTTGATTACTACATGGTTTATTTGGTGGAAGATTATATGTTCAGATCCAATATGCTATTTAATACCCCTCTGATCTAGAGCATGATTATCATTTGTGAGTAGTTACTTTTGTTCTTGAGGTCACGGGAGAAATCATGTTGCAAGTAATCATGTGAACTTGATATGTGTTCGATATTTTGATATTATGTATGTTGTGATTCCCTTGGTGGTGTCATGTGAATGTCGATTAAATGACACTTCACCATATTTGGGCCTAAGGGAATGCATTGTGGAGTAGTAATTAGATGATGGGTTGCGAGAGTGACAGAAGCTTAAACCCTAGTTTATGCGCTATTCCATAAGGGACCGATTGGATCCAAAAGTTTAATGCTATGGTTAGAATTTATTCTTAATACTTGCGTATGCTTGCAGGAGGGTTAATCATAAGTAGGAGGTTTGTTCAAATAAGAACAGCACCTAAGCACCGGTCCAACCACATATCAAATTATCAAAGTAGCGAACACAAATCGAACCAACATTATGGAAGTGACTAGATGAAATTCCCGTGTACACTCAAGAACGCTTTGCTTACAATAAGCGACTGTTTTGGCCTGTCCTTTGTCTCAAAAGTATTGGGCTACCTTGCTGCACTTTTTCTACTATTATCATTACTTGCTCGTTACAAAATATCTTGCTATCAAACTACTCTGTTACTTACAATTTCAGCACATGCAGACATTACCTTGCTGAAAACCACTTGTCATTTCCTTCTGCTCCTCGTGGGTTCGACACTCTTACTTATAGAAAAGAGCTACAATCTATCCCCTATACTTGTGGGTCATCAAGGCTATTTTCTGGCGCCGTTGCCGGGGAGTGAAGCGCCTTTGGTAAGTGGAATTTCGTAAGGAAATATTTATATAGTGTGCTGAAATTTACTGTCACTTGTTACTATGGAAAACAATTCTTTGAGGGGTTTGTTTGGGGTATCTTCACCTCGAACGGAACCACAATTAGCTACCCCTCAACCTACTACACCTACTAAAAATATTTAGTATGAAATTCCATCGGGTATGATAGAACAACTGCTAGCTAATCCTTATGCAGGAGATGGAACCGAACATCCTGATATGCACTTGATATGTGTGGAACAAATTTGTGGATTGTTTAAGCTTGTAGGTTTACCCGGAGATGATGTTAAAAATAAGGTTTTCCCTATATCTTTGAAGGGAAAAGCATTGGCATGGTATAGGCTATGCGCTGATATTGGATCTTGGAATTGGAATCGATTGAAATTGGAGTTCCACCAAAAAAATTATCATATGCATCTAGTTCATCGTGATCGGAATTACATATATAATTTTTGGCCTTGTGAAGGAGAAACTATCACTCTATCTTGGGGGAGGCTTAAGTCAATGTTATATTCATGCCCAATCATGAGCTCTCAAGATAAATTATTATCCTGAATATTTATGCTCGGCTTTCTCATATGATCGATCCATGCTTGATACTTCTTATGCTGGTTCTTTTAGGAAGAAGACTATTGAATTCCGGCGGGATCTTTTGGAAAGAATTAAACACAACTCTGAATATTGGGAACTCGACAAAGGTAAAGAGTCAGGTATTAAGCTTAAGTATGATTGTGTTAAATCTTTTATGAGTACCGATGCTTTTTATAAGTTTAGCACTAAATATGGACTTGACTCTGAGATAGTAGCCTCCTTTTGTGAATCATTTTCCACTCATGTTGATCTCCCTAAAGAGAAGTGGTTTAAATATCACCCACCTATTAAATAAGAAATCAAAGAACCGGTACTAGCTAAAGAAGAAACTATACTTTATAATGTCGATCCAGTTGTTCCTACTACTTATATTGAGAAACCACCTTTCCCTATTAGAATAAAGGAACATGCTAAAGTTTCAACTATGGTTAATAAAAGTCATATTAGAACACCTAAACTTGATGAACAAATTAAAGTAGAACCTAGTGTCGCCATGGTTAAAGATCTCCTGGAAGAAAATATAGATGGGCATGTTATTTACTTCTGCAATGAAGCTACTAGATTGCCAAACCTAATAAAGAGGAAAAACATAGACCCGTTGTTGGCATGCCTGTTGTCTTAGTTAAAATAGGAGATCACTGTTATCATGGTTTATGTGACATAGGTGCTAGCATGAGTGTTATTCCCTTTACCTTATATCAAGAAATTATGAATATGATAGCACCCGCGGAGATAGAAGACATAGATGTTACTATTAAACTTGCTAATAGAGATATTATATCACCATTTGGGATTGTTAGAGATGTTGAAGTCTTGTGTGGGAAAATAAAATACCCTACTGATTTTCTTGTTCTTGGTTCCCCACAAGATGACTTTTGTCCCATTATCTTTGGTAGACCTTTCTTAAACACTGTTAATGCTAAGACAGACTGTGAGAAACAAAATGTCGGTGTTAGTTTTGGTGATGAGTCTCATGAGTTTAATTTTTCCAAGTTTAGTAGAAAGCTACATGAAAAATAATTGCCTAGTAAGGATGAGATAATTGGTCTTGCTTCTATTGTTGTACCTCCTACTGATCCACTAGAACAATATTTGCTTGACCATGAAAATGATCTACATATGCATGAAAGAAATGAAATAGATAAGATTTTCTTTGAACAACGTGCTCTACTTAAACACAATTTGCCTATTGAAACTCTAGGAGGTCCTCCTCCACCTAAAGGTGATCCTGTGTTTGAATTAAAGCAATTGCCAGACACTTTGAAATATGCTTATCTTGATGAAAAGAAGATATATCCTGTTATTATTAGTGCTAACCTTTCAGAATATGAAGAAGAAAGATTATTGAAAGTTCTAAGGAAGCACCGAGATGTTATTGGATATACTCTTGATGATTTAAAGGGCATTAGTCCCACTCTATGTCAGCACAAGATTAATATGGAACCTGATGCTAAACCCGTTGTTGATCACCAACATCGGTTAAATCCGAAAATGAAAGAAGTGGTAAGAACGAAATATCAAATCTTCTGGAAGCAGGTATAATCTATCCTATATCTGATAGTAGATGGGTAAGTCTTGTTCATTGTGTACCTTAGAAAGGAGGTATTACTGTTATTCCTAGTGATAAGAATGAACTTATTCCACAAACACTTGTTATAGGCTACAGAACGGTAATTGATTTCAGAAAATTAAATAAAGCAACTAGAAAAGATCATTACCCTCTGCCTTTTATTGATCAAATAATAGAAAGATTATCTAAGCACACACAGTTTTGCTTCCTTGATGAATATTCTGGTTTTTCACAAATACCTATTTCTCAACCTGATCAAGAAAAGACCACTTTTACTTGTCCCTTTGGAACTTATGCTTATAGATGCATGCCTTTTGGTTTATGTAATGCACCTGCTACCTTTCACAGATGTATGACTGCTATATTCTCTGACTTTTGTGAAAATATTGTTGAGATTTTCATGGATGACTTCTCTGTTTATGGGAAGTCTTTTGATGATTGTTTAAGCAACCTTGATCGAGTTTTGCAGAGATGTGAACAAACAAATCTTGTCTTGAATTTGGAGAAGTGCCACTTTATGGTTAATGAAGGTATTGTCTTGGGTCATAAAATTTCTAAAAGAGGTATTGAAGTGGACAAAGCTAAGGTTGATGCAATTGAGAAAATGCCATGTCCTAAAGATATAAAAGGTATTCGTAGTTTCCTAGGTCATGCTGGTTTCTATAGGAGATTTATCAAAGAATTTTCTAAAATTTATATGCCTCTTACAAACCTTTTGCAAAAGGAAGTCCCTTTTGTTTTTGATGATGATTGTTTAGAAGCCTTCGAAACACTCAAGAAATCCTTAATTTCTGCACCTATTGTTCAACCACCTGATTAGAACTTGCCTTTTGAAATTAATGACGCTAGTGATTATGCTGTTGGTGCTGTTCTAGGACTAAGAGTTGATAAGAAATTCAATGTTATTAATTATGCTAGTAAAACTCTAGACAGTGCCCAACGAAATTATGCTACTATTGAAAAAGAATGCCTAGCAGTGGTGTTTGCTTGTGATAAATTTAGATTTACATTGTTGATTCAAAAGTTATTATTCACACCGACCATGCTGCTATTAAATATCTTATGGAAAAGAAAGACGCTAAACCTAGACTTATTCGATGGGTTCTCTTGCTACAAGAATTTGATTTACATATCACTGATAGAAAAGGAGCTGAGAACCCCGTAGCTGATAACTTGTCTAGGCTTGAAAATGTGCTTGATGACCCACTACCTATTGATGATAGTTTTCCTGATGAGCAGTTAGCTGCAATAAATGTTGCTCATGACGCTCCTTGGTATGATGACTATGTTAATTACATTGTTGCTAAATATTTACCACCTAGCTTTACATACCAACAAAAGAAAAAAATTCTTCTATGATCTAAGACATTACTTTCTGGATGACCCACATCTTTATAAAGGAGTAGATGGTATTATTAGACATTATGTACCTGAGCATGAATAGGGACAAATCCTTTGAAAATGTCACTCCGAAGCATATGGAGGGCATCATGCTGGAGATAGAACTGCTCACAAGGTATTGCAATCCGGATTCTATTGGCCTACTCTCTTCAAACATGTCCGTAAGTTCGTATTATCTTGTGATGAATGCCAAAGAATAGGTAATATCGGTAAGCGTCAAGAAATGCCTATCAATTATTCACTTGTTGTTGAACCATTTGATGTTCCGGGATTTGATTACATGGGACTTTTTCCTTCCTCTAATGGGTATACACTTATTTTGGTTGATGTTGATTATGTTACTAAATGGGTAGAAGCTATTCCAACCAGTAGTGCTGATCACAACACCCCTATTAAAATGCTTAAGGAAGTTATTTTCCCAAGGTTTGGAGTCCCTAGATATTTAATGACTGATGGTGGTTCACACTCTATTCATGGTGCTCTCCGTAAAATGCTTGCCAAGTATGATGTTAACCATAGAATTGCATCACCTTATCATCCTCAGTCTAGTGGTCAAGTTGAACTTAGCAATAGAGAAATAAAATTAATTTTGCAAAAGACTGTCAATAGGTCCCGACATAATTGGTCTAAGAAATTAGATGATGCACTTGGGGCTTATTGAACAGCATATAAAAATCCTATGGGTATGTCTCCTTATAACATGGTTTACGGAAAAGCTTGTCATTTGCCTCTTGAGTTAGAACATAAAGCATATTGGGCAATCAAAGAACTCAACTATGATTTCAAACTTGCCGGTGAAAAGAGGTTAATTGATTTAGCTCATTAGATGAATGGAGAACCCAAGCTTATGAAAATGCCAAGTTATTTAAAGAAAAATTTAAAATATGGCATGATAAAAGAATTCAAAAGCGTGAGTTTAAAGTTGGAGAATGTGTTCTTTTGTACAACTCTCATTTCAGATTCTTTGCAGGAAAACTCCTCTCAAAATGGGAAGGGCCCTATGTTATCGAGGAAGTTTATAAGTCTGGAGCTATCAAAATAAATAATGCCGAAGGTAATAAAACATTATATCTCAGGTACGCCCATTAAAATGTTGAAATTAATATTATACAAACTTTGACACCGGAAGAACACATAAAAGAGTCCTTCCGGTACACTCCAGAATCGTGAAAATAAGGAGGTACATGATACGGTAAGTAAACGAACTCCGAAAAATCCGCAAAAATATTTTTTGTTAGTTTTGGAATATTTAGAAAATTAGGAAAATAAGAAACAACCAGGAAGCATACCCTGGTGGGCACAAGACACCAGGGCGCGCCTGGCGCCAGGCGCGCCCAGGTGGGTTGTGCCCACCTCGGGTACCTTCTGGACTCTGTTTTTCTTCCTTTTGCTTGTTTCCCAAGATAAAAAATCTTTATATACCCCCGAACCTATTGACCGCCGTATCACAGAGAAATCCTCTATTCTATTTTCTTGCTGTTTTCAGTCAGATCCCATCTACCATGGCCGCTTCGAGGTCCTCCAAGGAAAAGTTCTTCAAGAACGTCATCAACCCGTATTTTCGGGAGGTGGTGCAGCATCCTCAAGCCATCCAAATGCATGAGGGGGTGCTTCACATCCGCGATGTGCAAGTTCCCAAGGGGACGGGAACCATGGAGGCCAGGCTTGAAGCTATGGAGCAGGAGGTTTTCCGATGCAAGGGGATGGTGGAGCGTGGACTCAATGCCAATCACCTCATGATCACGGACCTTTCCCGTGATCTCAAGGTGGATGGCAAGCCCATGAAGGACATCGTCTTCACCCTCAACAAGCAAATCAACTTCCTCCAAAGCCATCTACGATCTCCAAAACCAAGTCTTTGAATATGAGGCGAGGTTTAAAGGTATGAGTTTGGCTGCCAGTTGTAGGACCCGTGAGACTCACTCCTCCTCTTATGATGGTGGACCTCTGCCATGGGAACCCGAGGACAAGATTTCTTCATCTTCACCACCACCTTCTTGTTCATCACCAAAGGAAAATTTAGTATCGGGTATGGGCACTCCCCTTGGCTTCTGCCAAGCTTGGGGGAGGTGCCCCTGTATCGTATCATCCCCACTATCTTTTGCCTTTACTTATTTTAGTTCAATCTTTTGCTTTAGATTAATAAAAGTTTAGTTCTTTTCTTTTCGAGAGTTTGCTTAGTGATCTATCCTTGTAATCGTGTGCGAGATATATAATAAAGTTTAGTATGAGTTTTTGCTTTCTTTACTTTCATGTTGTAATAAAAAGAAAGGAAATAAATAAAAGGAAAATAAATAAATCAAGAAGATCGTATGCTAATCTTATGGTAGGTGATGACACCACATAAGGAAAAAACATAAGTAGAAAATTTTATTAGAGATTGACAAACATATCATTAGTCAATGATGCAACTCATGAAAGAATTAATAAGGGAAGAGAACATTCACATATAAATATACCATCCTATAAATCTTTTGTGATTGTGAGCCCCCATCAAAATATTATATGCCAAAATTATTGACGTTGGACAAGGAAGACAACTTAATGATTTATGTTTGTTCATATTCACATCGAAGTCATATTGTCATAGATCCTTTAACATGTGGTGCTTGCCCCCTATCTTTGCTAGCCAAAAATTCCACACTAAGTAGAGATACTACTTGTGCATCCAAAAACCCTTAAACCCAAATCTTATTTTCAAGAGTCCATCATACCTACTTAGGGGTTGAGCAAGATCCCTGAAGTAAGTTGTCATCAGTGTAATAAGGCAATAAAAATTGCTTCTAAAAGTGTGAGATCATTTAGTGTAAGAGAAAATTGAGCGTTGTACAAACTTGTGATGGTGAAGAATAAAAGCGACAAACTGCATAATAAAGGTTGCCATCACAAGGGGCAATACAACATGACGTTCTTTTGCACTAAGGGGTTGAGCATACAAACAAATGAGCCCATGGCAACCTCTACTTCCCTCTGCGAAGGGCCTGTCTTTTACTTTTATGTATTTACTTTTATGCAAAGAGTCAAAAGGTTTCTCTCTATTCCTTTTTATTTTCTCCTTTGGCAAGCATCATGTGGTGAGGAAAGATCTAGGCACATATGTCCAGTTGAATATGGGTAGCATGAGTTATTATTATTGACTGTTGGGGAACGTTGCAGAAAATAAAAAAATTCTATGGTTTCACCAAGATCAATCTATGAGTAGCAATGATATAGAGGAGTGCATCTACATACCCTTGTAGATCGCGAGCGGAAGCGTTCAAGAGAACGGGGTTGAGGGAGTCGTACTCGTCGTGATCCAAATCACCGATGATCCTAGTGCTGAACGGACAGCACCTCCACGTTCAACACACGTATGAATGGAAAGATGTCTCCTCCTTCTTGATCCAGCAAGGGGGAAGGAGAGGTTGATGAAGATCCAGCAGCACGACGGCGTGGTGGTGGATGCAGCAGCGATCTCGGCAGGCTTCGCCAAGCTGCCTGCAAGAGGGAGAGGTGTAGCAAGGGAGAGGAGGCGCCTAGAGCATGGGTGCGGCTGCCTCCTCCCCTCTTATATAGGCCCCTAGGGGGCGCCGCCCCGAGATGGGATCTCCAAGGGGCGGCGCCAGGGTGGCTTCCCCCAAGCCGGTGGGCGCCCCACCCCTAGGGTTTCCCAACCCTAGGCGCAGGGGGCTAAGGCGCACCAGCCCACCAGGCTGGTTCCCTCCCACTTCAGCCCATGGGGCCCTCCGGATAGGTGGCCCCACCGGTGGACCCGGGACCCTTCCGGTGGTCCCAGACAATACCGTGACCCCAAAACTTTCCCGATGGTCAAACCTGACTTCCTATATATAATTCTTTACCTCCGACCATTCTGAACTCCTCGTGACGTCCGGATCTCATCCGGACTCAACAACTTTCGGGTTAGTGCATACTCATATCTCTACAACCCTAGCGCCACCGGACCTTAAGTGTAGACCCTACGGGTTCGGAGACATGCGACATGACCGAGACGCCTCCGGTCAATAACCAAGAGCGGATCTGGATACCCATGTTCGCTCCCACATGCTCCTCGATGATCTCATCGATGAACCACGATGTCGAGGATTCAAGCAACCCGTATACAGTTCCTTTGTCAATCGGTATGTTACTTGCCCGAGATTTGATCGTCGATATCCCAATACCTCGTTTAATCTCGTTATCGACAAGTCACTTTACTGCATCAGTAATGCATGATCCCGTGACCATACACTTGGTCACATTGAGCTCATTATGATGATGCATTACCGAGTGGGCTCAGAGATACCTCGCCATATACGGAGTGACAAATCCCATCTCGATTCGTGCAACCCAATGAGACACTTTTGGAGATACCGTAGTGTACCTTTATAGTCACCCGATTCGCTTGTGACGCTTGGCACACCCAAACCATTCCTACGGTATCCGGAGTTGCACAATCTCATGGTCTAAGGAAATGATACTTGACATTTGGAAAAGCTCTAGCTAAACGAACTACACGATCTTTGAGCTATTCTTAGGATTGTCTTGTCCATCACATCATTCTCCCAATGATGTGATCCCGTTATCAATGACATCCAATGTCCATAGTCAGGAAACCATGACTATCTGTTGATCAACGAGCTAGTCAACTAGAGGCTTACTAGGGACACGTTGTGGTCTATGTATTCACACGTGTATTACGATTTCCGGATAACACAATTATAGCATGAATAATAGACTATTATCATGAACAAAGAAATATAATAATAACCATTTTATTATTGCCTCTAGGGCATATTTCCAACAGTCTCCCACTTGCACTAGAGTCAATCATCTAGTTACATTGTGATGAATCGAACACCCATAGAGTTCTGGTGTTGTTCATGTTTTGCCCTAGGCAGAGGTTTAGTCAACGGATCTGCTACATTCAGGTCCGTATGTACTTTACAAATATCTATGTCTCCATCTTGAACATTTTCACGAATGGAGTTGAACCGACGCTTGATGTGCCTGGTCTTCTTGTGAAACCTGGGCTCCTTGGCAAGTGCAATAGCTCCAGTGTTGTCACAGAAGAGTGCGATCGGCCCCGACGCATTGGGTATGACTCCTAGGTCGGTGATGAACTCCTTCACCCAGATTGCTTCATGTGCTGCCTCCGAGGCTGCCATGTACTCCGCTTCACATGTAGATCCCGCCACGACGCTTTGCTTGCAACTGCACCAGCTTACTGCCCCACCAATCAAAATAAACACATATTCGGTTTGTGACTTAGAGTCATCCAGATCTATGTCGAAGCTAGCGTCGACGTAACCCTTTACGACGAGCTCTTCGTCACCTCCATAGACGAGAAACATGTCCTTTGTCCTTTTCAGGTACTTCAGGATATTCTTGACCGCTGTCTAGTGTTCCTTGCCGGGATTACTTTGGTACCTTCCTACCAAACTTACGGCAAGGTTTACATCCGGTCTGGTACACAGCATGGCATACATAATAGATCCTATGGCTGAGGCATAGGGGATGACACTCATCTCTTATTTATCTTCTGCCGTGGTCGGGCATTGAGCTGAGCTCAATCTCACACCTTGCAATACAGGCAAGAACCCTTTCTTGGACTGATCCATATTGAACTTCTTCAATATCTTATCAAGGTATGTGCTTTGGGAAAGACCTATGAGGCGTCTTGATCTATCCCTATAGAACTTGATGTCTAATATGTAAGCAGCTTCTCCAAGGTCCTTCATTGAAAAACACTTATTCAAGTAGGCCTTAATGCTGTCCAAAAGTTCTATATCATTTCCCATCAAAAGTATGTCATCTACATATAATATGAGAAATGCTACAGAGCTCCCACTCACTTTCTTGTAAAGGCAGGCTTCTCCATAAGTCTGCATAAACCCAAACACTTTGATCATCTCATCAAAGCGAATGTTCCAACTCCGAGATGCTTGCACCAGCCCATAAATGGATCGCTGGAGCTTGCATACCTTGTTAGCATTCTCAGGGTCGACAAAACCTTCTGGCTGCATCAAATACAGTTCTTCCTTAGGATGGCCGTTAAGGAATGCCGTTTTGACGTCCATTTGCCATATCTCATAATCATAGTATGCGGCAATTGCTAACATGATTCAGACGGACTTTAGCTTCGCTACGGGAGAGAATGTCTCATCGTAGTCAACCCCTTGAACTTGTCGATAACCCTTAGCGACAAGTCGAGCTTTATAGATGGTAACATTACCATCTGCTACCGCTTCTTCTTAAAGATCCATTTGTTTTCTATCGCCACGATCATCGGCAAGTCTGTCAAAGTCCATACTTCGTTTTATACATGGATCCTATCTCGGATTGCATGGCTTCAAGCCATTTGTTGGAATCTGGGCCCGCCAACGCTTCTTCATAGTTCAAGGTTCACCGTTGTCTAACAACATGATTTCCGGGACAGGGTTGCCATACCACTGGTGTGGAACGTGTCCTCGTGGACCTCACGAAGTTCAAGAGTAACTTGATCCAAGTACCTTGATCATCATCATTAATTTCCTCTTGGTTGGTGCCGCACCACAGAACATCTTCCCGAGCTGCGCTACTCACCGGTTCAAGAGGTAGTACTTCATCAAGTTCCACTTTCCTCCCACTTACTTCTCTCGAGAGAAACTCTTTCTCCAGAAAGGACCCGTTCTTGGCAACAAAGATCTTGCCTTCGGATCTGAGGTAGAAGGTATACCCAATGGTTTCCTTAGGGTATCCTATGAAGAAACATTTTTCCGACTTGGGTTCGAGCTTTTGAGGTTGAAGTTTCTTGACATAAGCATCGCATCCCCAAACTTTTAGAAACGACATCTTAGATTTCTTCCCAAACCATAATTCATACGGTGTCGTCTCAACGGATTTAGACGGTGCCCTATTTAAAGTGAATGTAGCTGTCTCTAGAGCGTATCCCCAAAATGATAGCGGTAAATCGGTAAGAGACATCATAGATCGCACCATATCCAATAAAGTGCGATTACGACGTTTGGACACACCGTTACGCTGAGGTGTTCCAGGCGGCGTGATTTGTGAAACGATTCCACATTTCCTTAAGTGTGTACCAAATTCGTGACTTAAATATTCTCCTCCACGATCTGATCGTAAGAACTTTATTTTTCGGTCACGTTGATTCTCTACCTCATTCTAAAACTCCTTGAACTTTTCAAAGGTCTCAGACTTGTGTTTCATCAAGTAGACATACCCATATCAACTCAAGTCGTCAGTGAGAGTGAGAACATAACGATATCCTTCGCGAGCCTCAACGCTCGTTGGACCGCACACATCAATATGTATGATTTCCAATAAGTTGGTTGCTCGCTCCATTGTTCCGGAGAACGGAGTCTTGGTCATTTTGCCCATGAGGCATGGTTCACATGTGTCAAATGATTCATAATTGAGAGACTCTAAAAGTCCATCAAGATGGAGCTTCTTCATGCGCTTGACACCAATGTGACCAAGGCAGCGATTACACAAGTATGTGGGACTATCGTTATCAACTTTACATCTTTTGGTATTCACACTATGAATATGTGTAACATCACCTTCGAGATTCATTAAGAATAAACCATTGACCATCGGGGCATGACCATAAAACATATCTCTCATATAAATAGAACAACCATTATTCTCGGATTTAAATGAGTAGCCATCTCGTATTAAACGAGATCCAGATACAATGTCCATGCTCAAAGCTGGAACTAAATAACAATTATTGAGGTTTAAAACTAATCCCACTGGTAAATGTAGAGGTAGCGTGCCGACGGCGATAACATCGACCTTGGAACCATTCCCGACGCGCATCGTCACCTCGTCCTTCGCCAGTCTCCGCTTATTCCGTAGCTCCTGCTTTCAGTTACAAATATGAGCAACGGCACCGGTATCAAATACCCAGGAGCTACTATGAGTACTGGTAAGGTACACATCAATTACATGTATATCACATATACCTTTAGTGTTGCCGGCCTTCTTGTCCGCTAAGTATTTGGGGCAGTTCCGCTTCCAGTGTCTGCTTCCCTTACAATAAAAGCACTCAATTTCAGGCTTGGGTCCATTCTTTGACTTCTTCCCGGCAACTGGCTTATCGGGCGCGGCAACTCCCTTGCCGTCCTTCTTGAAGTTCTTCTTACCCTTGCCTTTCTTGAACATAGTGGTTTTATTCACCATCAACACTTGATGTTCCTTCTTGATCTCTACCTCCGCTGATTTCAGCATTGAATATACCTCGGGAATGGTCTTTTCCATCCCCTGCATATTGAAGTTCATCACAAAGCTCTTGTAGCTCGGTGGAAGCGACTGAAGGATTCTGTCAATAAGCGCGTAATCTGGGAGATTAACTCCCAGCTGAGTTAAGCGGTTGTGCAACCCAGACATCTTGAGTATGTGCTCACTGACAGAACTATTTTCCTCCATTTTACAGCTAAAGAACTTGTCGGAGACTTCATATCTCTCGACCCGGGCATGAGCTTGGAAAACCATTTTCAGCTCTTCGAACATCTCATATGCTCTGTGTTGCTCAAAACGCTTTTGGAGCCCTGGTTCTAAGCTGTAAAGCATGCTGCACTGAACGAGGGAGTAATCATCGAGACGAGACCGCCAAGCGCTCATAACGCCTTGGTTCTCTCGATGGGAGCTTCACCTAGCGGTGCTTCTAAGACATAATATTTCTTTGCAGCTATGAGGATGATCCTCAGGTTCCGGACCCAGTCCGTATAGTTGCTGCCATCATCTTTCAGCTTGGTTTTCTCTAGGAATGCGTTGAAGTTGAGGTGGACATGAGCGTTGGCCATTTGATCTACAAGACATATTTGCAAAGTTTTTAGACTAAGTTCATGATAATTAAGTTCATCTAATCAAATTATTTAATGAACTCCCATTCAGATTAGACATCCCTCTAGTCATCTAAGTGATACATGATCCGAGTCGACTAGGCCGTGTCCGATCATCACGTGAGACGGACTAGTCATCATCGGCGAACATCTCCATGTTGATCGTATCTTCCATACGACTCATGTTCGACCTTTCGGTCTCTTGTGTTCCGAGGCCATGTCTGTACATGCTAGGCTCGTCAAGTTAACCTAAGTGTTTATGCATGTGTAAATCTGTCTTACACCCGTTGTATGTGAACGTTAGAATCTATCACACCCGATCATCACGTGGTGCTTCGAAACAATGAACTTTCGCAACGGTGCACAGTTAGGGGGAACACTTTCTTGAAATTATTATGAGGGATCATCTTATTTACTACCGTCGTTCTAAGTAAACAAGATGCAAAAAACATGATAAACATCACATGCAATCAAATAGTAGTGACATGATATGGCTAATATCATATAGCTCCTTTGATCTCCATCTTCGGGGCTCCATGATCATCTTCATCACCGGCATGACACCATGATCTCCATCATCGTGTCTCCATGAAGTTGCTCGCCAACTATTACTTCTACTACTATAGCTAACGGTTTAGCAATAAATTAAAGTAATTACATGGCGTTGAATCAATGACACGCAGGTCATACAATAATTAAGACAACTCCTATGGCTCCTGCCGGTTGTCATACTCATCGACATGCAAGTCGTGATTCCTATTACAAGAACATGATCTCATACATCACATAAATATCATTCATCATTCATCACAATTTTTGGCCATATCACATCACAATCACATGGTGCAAAAACAAGTTAGACGTCCTCTAATTGTTGTTGCATTTTTTACGTGGCTGCAATAGGGTTCTAGAAAGAACGTTTTCTTACCTACGTAAAAGCCACAACGTGATTTGTCAACTTCTATTTACCCTTCATAAGGACCCTTTTCATTGAATCCGCTCGAACTAAAGTGGGAGAGATAGACACCGGCTAGCCACCTTATGCAACTAGTGCATGTCAGTCGGTGGAACCTGTCTCACGTAAGCGTACGTGTAAGGTCGGTCCGGGCCGCATCATCCCACAATACCGCTGAAGCAAAATAAGACTAGTAGTGGAAAGAAAGTTGACAACATCTACGCCCACAACAAGTTTGTGTTCTACTCGTGCAAAGATAACTACTCATAGACCTAGCTCATGATGCAACTGTTGGGGAACGTTGCAGAAAATAAAAAATTTCTACGGTTTCACCAAGATCAATCTATGAGTTCATCTAGCAACGAGAGAGAGGAGTGCATCTACATACCCTTGTAGATCGCGAGCGAAGCGTTCAAGAGAACGGGGTTGAGGGAGTCGACTGCCGTGATCCAAATCACCGATGATCCTAGTGCTGAACGGACAGCACCTCCGCGTTCAACACACGATGGTTGGGAAGACGCTCTCCTTCTTGATCCAGCAAGGGGAAGGAGAGGTTGATGAAGATCCAGCAAGACGACGGCGTGGTGGTGGATGCAGCAGCGATCTCGGCGAGGCTTCGCCAAGCGTCTGCGAGAGGGAGAGGTGTAGCAAGGGAGAGGGAGGCGCCTAGAGCATGGGTGCGGCTGCCCTCCTCCCCTCTTTATATAGGCCCCTAGGGGGCGCCGCCCTGAGATGGGATCTCCAAGGGTGGCGGCGGCAGGGGTGGCTTCCCAAGCAGGTGGGCGCCCACCCCTAGGGTTTCCCAACCCTAGGTGCGGGGGGCCAAGGGCGCACCAGCCCACCAGGCTGGTTCCTCCCACTTCAGCCCATGGGGCCCTCCAGATAGGTGGCCCCACCGGTGGACACCGGGACCCTTCCGTGGTCCCGGTGACAATACAGTGACCCCAAACTTTCCCGATGGTCAAACCTGACTTCCTATATATAATTCTTTACCTCCGGACCATTCCGAACTCCTCGTGACGTCCGGGATCTCATCCGGACTCGAACAACTTTCGGGTTACTGCATACTCATATCTCTACAACCCTAGCGCCACCGAACCTTAAGTGTGTAGACCCTACGGGTTCGGAGACATGCGATATGACCGAGACGCCTCCGGTCAATAACCAACAGCGGATCTGGATACCCATGTTGATCCCACATGCTCCTCGATGATCTCATCGGATGAACCACGATGTCGAGGATTCAAGCAACCCCGTATACAATTCCCTTTGTCAATCGGTACGTTACTTGCCCGAGATTCGATCGTCGGTATCCCAATACCTCGTTTAATCTCGTTACCGACAAGTCACTTTACTCGTACCGTAATGCATGATCCCATGACCATACACTTGGTCACATTGAGCTCATTATGATGATGCATTACCGAGTGGGCCCAGAGATACCTCTCCGTCATACGGAGTGACAAATCCTAGTCTCGATTCATGCCAACCCAACAGACACTTTCGGAGATACCCGTAGTGTACCTTTATAGTCACCCAGTTACGTTGTGATGTTTGGCACACCCAAAGCATTCCTACGGTATCCGGGAGTTGCACAATCTCATGGTCTAAGGAAATGATACTTGACATTTGGAAAAGCTCTAGCTAAATGAACTACACGATCTTTGAGCTATGCTTAGGATTGGGTCTTGTCCATCACATCATTCTCCCAATGATGTGATGCCGTTATCATTGACATCCAATGTCCATAGTCAGGAAACCATGACTATCTGTTGATCAACGAGCTAGTCAACTAGAGGCTTACTAGGGACACGTTGTGGTCTATGTATTCACACGTGTATTACGATTTCCGGATAACACAATTATAGCATGAATAATAGACTATTATCATGAACAAAGAAATATAATAATAACCATTTTATTATTGCCTCTAGGGCATATTTCCAACATTGACATCACCCTTGAGGTGAATAAGTTGGGAGGCAAAATTATAAGCCCCTATCTTTCTATGTGTCCGGTTGAAACATTTTGCTCATGTGTATGCGGTGAGTGTTAGCAATCATAGAAGACTAGATGATGGCTAAGTATGTGGACTTTCCTAAAGACTCAGATGCGTGACCCTTCCTAAAAAGATGATGAATTGTAGTTGCAAAGTTGACTGAGAACATAGTTTTGTTGGTTTCTAATAGAGTTTTTGCTTATACTTCGATAGTGTGATGAATTGTCACTTATTCATGAGAAGTCTATGATAAAATTTCTATGATAGAAGTCTTATGTTTAAGTTTGTTGTTGTTATAATAATCTACATGATGCTTCTATGTCTGCATTTTTTTTATCGACACCTCTCTCTCTAAGCATGTGGACATGTTTTTTGATTATGGTTTTCGCTTGAGAACAAGCGAGGTATAAGCTTGGGGGAGTTGATACGTCCATTTTGCATCATGTTTTCATACTGTTATTTATGATGTTTTTATGCATAATAATGCTTTTTGGAGTAATTCTAATACCCTTTTTCTCATAATTTGCAAGGTACACACAAAGAGGGAGAATTCCGGCAACTGGAAATCTGGACCTGGAAAAGCTACGTCATGCTACCTATTCTGCACAAATCCAAACCAGATGAAACTTCACGGAGATTTTTTATGGAATATATGAAGAATATTGGAACAATAAGTAACATAGGGGGCCCACCAGGTGGGCACAACCCACCTGGGCGCGCCAAGAAGCCCAGGCGCGCCCTGGTGGGTTGTGCTCACCCAGACCCACCTCCGGTGCCCATCTTCTGGTATATAGGTCATTTTGACCTAGAAAAATAAGGAGAGGACTTTCAGGACGGAGCGCCACCGTCTCGAGGCGGAACTTGGGCAGGAGCACTTTTGCCCTCCGGCGAAGCGATTCCGCCGGGGGAACTTCCATCCTGGAGGGGGAAATCATTGTCATCATTATCACCAACAACTATCCCATCTTGGGGAGGGCAATCTCCATCAACATCTTCAACAGCACCATCTCATCTCAAACCCTAGTTCATCTCTTGTGTTCAATCTTATTACCGAAACTATAGATTGGTGCTTGTGGGTGACTAGTAGTGTTGATTACTTCTAGTTTATTACTATATGGTTTATTTGGTGGAAGATTATATGTTTAAATCCAATATGCTATTTAATACCCCTTTTATCTTGAGCATGATTATCATTTGTGAGTAGTTACTTTTGTTCTTGAGGTCACGGGAGAAATCATGTTGCAAGTAATCATGTGAACTTGATATGTGTTTGATATTTTGATAGTATGTATTTTGTGATTCCCTTAGTGGTGTCATGTGAACATCGACTACATGACACTTCACCATATTTGGGCCTAAGGGAATGCATTGTGGAGTATTAATTATATGATGGGTTGCGAGAGTGATAGAAGCTTAAACCCCAGTTTGTGAGCCATTCCGTAAGGGACCGATTGGATCCAAAAGTTTAATGCTATGGTTAGAATTTATTCTTAATACTTTTCTCATAGTTGCGGATGTTTGCGGGAGGGTTAGTAATAAGTAGGAGGTTTGTTCAAGTAATAACAACACCTAAGCACCGGTCCACCCACATATCAAATTATCAAAGTAGCAAACACGAATCGAACCAACATGATGAAAGTGACTAGATGAAATTCCCGTGTACCCTCAAGAATGCTTTGCTGACTATAAGAGACCGTTTTGGCCTGTCCTTTGCCTCAACAGTATTGGGCTACCTTGCTACACTTTTGCTACTATTATCATTACTTGCTCGTTACAAAATATCTTCCTATCAAACTACTCTGTTACTTACGATTTGAGCACTTGCAGACATTACCTTGCTGAAAACCACTTGTCATTTCCTTCTGCTCCTCGTTGGGTTCGACACTCTTACTTATCAAAAAAATCTACAATTGAACCCCTATACTTGTGGGTCATCAAACACCGTCGCGGCAATCATCGTGTGACGGCGATCTACACCAACACCTTCGTCATCTTCGCCAACATCTTCATCACCTTCTCCCATCCATCTATAGTGGTCCACTCTCCCGCAACCCGCTGTACCCTCTACTTGAAGATGGTGCTTTATGCTTCATATTATGCACTGTTGCCATCCTATGATGTCTGAGTAGATTTTTGTTGTCCTATCGGTGATTGGTGAATTGCTATGATTCGTTTATTTTGCTTGTGGTTATGTTGATGTCCTTTGGTTCCCATCATATGAGCATGAGTGTGGATCACACCATAAGGTTAGTTGTATGTTGATAGGACTATGTATTGGAGGGCAAGGGTGATAGCAGCTTCAGCCTAGCATAGAAATTGATGCATACGGGATTGAAGGGAGACCAATATATCTTAATGCTATGGTTGGGTTTTACCTTAATGAACGTTAGTAGTTGTGGTTGCTTGCTAATAGTTCCAATCATAAGTGCATAAAATTAATAGTAAGGGATGACATGCTAGCAGTGGCCTCTCCCACATAAAACTTGCTATCGGTCTAGTAACGTAGTCAATTGCTTAGGGACAATTCAGCAACTCCTACCACCACTTTTCCACACCCGTTAAACTAATGTAAATGTTTCTTTATCTAAATAGCCCCTAGTTTTTATTTACGTGGTCTTTATTATCTTGCAAACCTATCCTACAACACCTACAAAGTACTTCTAGTTTCATACTTGTTCTACATAAAGTGAACGTTAAGCGTGCGTAGAGTTGTAACGGTGGTCGATACAACTTGAGGGAATATTTGTTCTACCTTTAGCTCCTTGTTGGATTTGACACTCTTACTTGTCGAAAGAGGCTACAGCTAAACCCCTATACTTGTGGGTTATCAAGACCTTTTTCTGGCGCCGTTGCCGGGGAGCAATTGCGTGGGGTGAATATTCTCGTGTGTGCTTGTTTGCGTTATCACTAAGTAGATTTATTTGTTGTTCTAAGTTGTTCTCTATCTTTACTTATGGATATGGAACACGAAATACCAAAAAAATTAGGTGTACTTGCTACTCATTGAGATGGGGAACCTCCTAAAACCCTCGATGATCGTTATGTGGAAAATATTAAACACTACTTTAATATTCCTGAGAAAACCCCATTCAACTTGATAATGGGAGACACATTGGATCAACATGAATACTTTAGGGATTATCACTTGACTCAAAAAGGGAAACTATTATGGGACCAAATTCATATGTTGCATTGGTATGCTCGGGAACTATGCTTGAGATATGATTATACTTGTTGCTCTAGGATGAAGGCTCCACACCTTCCATTTTCATGTAAATTTAATGATAATAAAACCTTGGCTTCTTATGCTAATGGTATATATGATTACTATGATGTCAAACAAATAGAAGAATTTGTTGCTTTTAAGGGTGCTTATGAAATTGAATCTTTGTTTGAAAAGAGTGGAAATTATGATGATGTTGTTTATAGACCTGGAAATTATGCTATACTTAAATATTGCTATGATAATTATGAATACAATGTTGATATTGATGCATTTATTAAGAAAGTCTCCGTTGTCCAAGAAGAGACTAATATTTTGCGGGAAACTATGGAAGAAGAAATTGTTGACACTATGAGCTCGTTAGATGAAAAAGATGATGAGGAGAGCAAAGAACAAAAGGAGGAAGAGCGGATAGCTACCCGTCCCAGATTCTAATGAGAGTAACTCTTCAACTCTTACATTGTTTAATTTCCCTTCGTTCTTACTGAAGGATGATTGCTATGATAATTGCTATGATCCCGCTGATTCATTTGAAATATCCCTTTTTGATGAACTTGATGCTTGCTATGCTTGTGGACACGATGCCAATTTGAATGATGCTTATGGAGATGAACTTGCTATAGTTCCTTATGTTAGGAATGAAATTGTTGCTATTTCACCCACACATGATAGTCTTGTTATCTTTTTGAATTCTCCCAACTACACTATACCAGAGAAGTTTGCGCTTATTAAGGATTATATTGATGGGTTGCGTTTTACTACTACACATGATGATTTTGATGAATATAATATGCATGTGCTTGCTGCTCCTACTTGCAATTATTATGAGAGAGGAACTACATCTCCGCCTCTCCTTGTTTCCAGTATAATAAAATTGCAAGAAACACCTTATGCTATGTATCAGCCTTTACTTTGTGTGCATGAAATGTTCGTTTATGACATGCCGATGCATAGGAAGAGAGTTAGACTTCGTCATTGCATGATATATGTTGCTTTGTGCTCGCTGCTAAATTAAAATCATTGTTAATTAAAAGGCTTTGATATACCTTGGGATCCGGGTGGATCCATTACTTGAGCACTATATGCATAGCTTAATGGCTTTAAAGAAAGCGCTGCCAGGGACACAACCCGGAAGTTTTAGAGAGTAATTTTATTCTGTTGTGTGCTTTTAAAAGTTTAAGAAAACAAAAAATATAGAGGGGAACCTAAATTTTTTCAAAAAGAGAAGTGGAAGTAAGAAAGACGAGCACCGTTGAAGTGGGGGAGCTCCTTGAACCTTATTCATGCCTATGGAAACTTTGCAAATCTTGAATTACAGAAACTTTTCAACAACAATAATTATCCCCTTGTACAAATCCATTGTATTATAAAATAATGTGCCAAGTTTTTCCTTTAGGATGGTTAGATTGCTTGTTTGGTATGTGTAGTGGAAAAACAGAAACTTTGGTTGTAGCGCGTGAATTTACATTTTTTACTGGAATTACAAAAGTTGTTGCACATTAATGATATACAAATAGTTTATTTTTCCTAATTTTTCAGAAATTTTGGAGTTACAGAAGTATGGTAGATGTTCAGATTACTACAGACTGTTCTGTTTTTGATAGATTTTGTTTTCTATGCATTGTTCTCTTATTTTGATGAATATATGGGTAGTATCATGGGGTATGAACCTTGGTGAAGTTGGACTACAATAGATATAATGCTAATATGAATTTGGGATGAGTTCACAACAGTACTTAAAGTGGTGATTTACTTTACTATACTGACGGATCTCGCGAGGGTTTTGTTAAGTTTTGTGTGATTGAAGTTTTCAAGTTTTGGGTGAGATCACAATGGATGATGGAATAAGGAGTGGCAAGAGCCTAAGCTTGGGGATGCCCGAGGCACCCCAAGGTAATATTCAAGGACTCCAAAGCAACTAAGCTTGGGGATGCCCTCTTTCTTCTAATGACCATCGGTAATTTTACTTGGAGCTATATTTTTATTCGTCACATGATATGTGCAAATTCTTGGAGCGTCTTTTGTTTTTATTTTTCCTTTTCCTTTTATGCACCATGCTGGTATAAGATAGTCCTTGGTTGATTTATAGAATGCTTCATGCACTTCACTTATATCTTTTGAGTATGGCTTTATAGAAAGCTTCAAGTGCTTCACTTATATCATTTGAAGTTTGGATTGCCTGTTTCTCCACACATAGAAAACCGCCATTTGTAGAATGCTCTTTTGCTTCACTTATATTTGTTAGAGCGTGGGCATATCTTTTGTAGAAAGAATTAAACTCTCATGCTTCACTTATATCTATTTAGAGAGTTGACAGGAATTGGTCGTTCACATGGTTAGTCATAAAATCCTACATAAAACTTGTATATGTAACATCCCAAAATTCTAAATTTTGGAATGTTATATTAAATAAATATTTATGATTGTTTGTTTGATTGTTCTGTGATTGAGTGGAATTTGAAACTTTCTAAAAGTTGAATGAGAGGGAATGAAATGACTTTCCCAAACTTTCAACCTTGCATTTTGATCTCAAGAAATTCAAATTCATTTTATCACAAAACCCTAGAGTGAAGATGATATGACTCCTTCCACTTAAATAAATGAACAGGGTATTGAAAAGATTTGAATTCCATTTGGAAGTATTTCAAATTCAAAAGCTTTATGCAACTCAATGATTTTCATGAGAGAAGATAAAATGACTTCTTCAAATTATATGAAATATGAGTTGGAAGTTTAAAAGAATCAAATTGAAAGTCCATTTGAAGTTATTTTGAAACCCACTTTCAAGTTGGAGTTATTTGGATTTTATTAAAATTATTTTCTCCTAAAATGAATAATTGGAAATAAGGGTAAAATGATTCCTTCAATGGAAAATTAGGAGAAAATAATTTTGAAATCATTTTGGTATTTTAAAAATATTTTATTTGATTTTTAAATGCAATAGTAACATTGTTTGCTTTATTTAAATTTTTGTGTATTTTATTTGCATCTGAAAATATGTTCATGTTTTAGTATTTCTTTTTATGAAACTTTTAATATATTATATGCCTACATAATATTTCACTTTATCTTGTTTTTCTTTTTTCCTTTTATGTGTGTCAAAAAAATAAAAGGCCGAAGCCACCGAGGCCCACCTCTCCTTCTCTCTCTCTCCTCGGCCCATCTCATCCGCAGCCCACTAGTTGCCGCGCCCAGCCCATCCGCGCGAGCGAACCTCTACGAGCCGGCCGCCCGAACCCCTCCCCCCCTCTCGCTAATCCCTCTCTCTCCCACTGACCGTCGGGCCCGCCTGTCTTATTCTTCCTCTCCACGTAATGCCAAGCCAGAGTGCGCCTGCACCACCGCCAAAATCCCGGTTTCCTCGGGATCGTGTCCTTCGCCTTTCTTCTCACACAAGACCGTGCCCTATAAATACCTTAGGGTTTGCTCATTCGACCCCCTTCGAAACCCTCTCCCAAATCCCTCTCGAATGCACTCCCACGCTGTTCGGATCTCGCCAGAACCGCAACCCTTTGTCGTTGTTTCCGATGCTGGTGAGCCTCCCCTTGCCCCCTCTTTCTCCCAGATGGCTTATATCATCACCCCACTTCGATTTGACATAATTGGTGCCCCCAGTCCATTTACAGGGAGCTGCACGACCTCGCCCGCACTTTGACGGAGCCGCAGCTCGTCTGAGTCCTGACGATGTCGCTCCGCTCATTTGCGTCGTCCCCAACCACCACCTACTCCACCACCGCAACGCCCTTGTTGAGACGCAACGCCCCAATGTCTTAGCCTCCTCCCTCGTCCACCGGAACACCGTCGCTCGCGACGCTCGAGCCTCGTCGGAGCTACAACTCACTCGAGCTTCCGCCACCTCGCATCGATGCTGTCTGTCGACTTCCTCCACCATCGACACCACCTACGGGTGCGGCTTGAAGGGCCGCACCGCCACAACCTCACCGTAGCTGCCGGCGACCACCGGAGCTCTCTCGACGCCGAAGCCCGAACGCTATCACCGCTGACCTCCTCCATCCACCTACGACGCCACCTCGACCACCGCTGGACTCATCGTCGAACGCCGCGTCCGCCCGTGCCCTCGCCGGAGCTCGCCGACGACGATGTCTGAGCCGCATCGCCGGCGATCACCATGATACGTCTTCGTCGTATCTATAATTTTTTATTGTTTGATGCCAATATTATACAACTTTTATGAACTTTTGGCAACATTTTATATGATTTATTTGGACTAACATATTGATCCAGTTTCTAGGGCAGTTCCTATTTGTTGCATGTTTTTTGTTTCGCAAAAAATCCATATCAAACGAAGTCTAAATGCGATAAAAATTTACGGTGAATTATTTTGGAATATATTTGTTTTTTTGGGACTTGGAATCAATGCTAATGGAGGCCCACGGCCTCCACAACCCACCAGGGCATGCCAGGCACCCCCTGATGCACCCAGGTGTCTTATGCCCACCCCATAAGGCGGTTGGTGCCCTTCTTTTGGCGCAAGAAAGATAATTTATGGAAAAATCATGTAAAAATTTCAGCGCAATCAGAGTTACGGATCTCCGGGAATTTAAGAAACCGTGAAGGGCCAGATCTTGGGAACGCGAAACAGAAGAGAACAGAGAGGGAGATCCAATCTCGGAGGGGCTCCAGCCCGTCCACCGCCATGGAGGCCATGAAGGAAATATGCCCTAGAGGCAATAATAAAGTTGTTATTTATATTTCCTTATATCATGATAAATGTTTATTATTCATGCTAGAATTGTATTAACCGGAAACTTAGTACATGTGTGAATACATAGACAAACAGAGTGTCCCTAGTATGCCTCTACTTGACTAGCTCGTTAATCAAAGATGGTTGAGTTTCCTGACCATAGACATGTGTTGTCATTTGATGAACGGGGTCACATCATTACTGAATTATGTGATGGACAAGACCCATCGGTTCTCTTAGCATAATGATCGTTTAGTTTTATTGCTATTGCTTTCTTCATGACTTATACATGTTCCTTTGACTATGAGATTATGCAACTCCTGAATACTGGAGGAACACCTTGTGTGCTATCAAACATCACAACATAACTGGGTGATTATAAAGATGCTCTACAGGTGTCTCCAATGGTGTTTGTTGAGTTGGCATAGCTCGAGATTAGGATTTGTCACTCCGTGTATCGGAGAGGTACCTCTGGGCCCTCGGTAATGCACATCACTATGAGCCTTGCAAGCAATGTAACTAATGAATTAGTTACGGGATGATGCATTACTGAACGAGTAAAGAGGCTTGCCGGTAACAAGATTGAACTAGGTACGATGATTGTCGGTGTCAAAACCGTCGGATCTCGGGTAGGGGGTCCCGAACTGTGCGTCTAGGCGGATGGTAACAGGAGACAAGGGACACGATGTTTTACCTGTTTCGGGCCCTCTCGATGGAGGTAAAACCCTACTCCTGCTTGATTAATATTGATGATATGGGTAGTACAAGAGTAGATCTACCACGAGATCAGATAGGCTAAACCCCAGAAGCTAGCCTATGGTATGATTGTTGTTCGTCCTATAGACTAAAACCCTCCGGTTTATATAAACACCAGAGAGGGTTAGGGTTACATAGAGTCAGTTACAAATGGGAGGAAATATACATATCCGTATCACCAAGCTTGCCTTCCAACCAAGGAAAGTCCCATCCGGACATGGGACGAAGTCTTAAATCTTGTATCCTCATATTCCAGGAGTCCGGCCAAAGGTTATAGTCTGGCCATCCGGACACCCCCTAATCCAGGACTCCCTCAGTAGCCCCTGAACCAGGCTTCAATGACGACGAGTCCGGCGCGCAGATTCTCTTCGGCATTGCACGGCGGGTTCCTCCTCCGAATACTTCATAGAAGATTTTGAACACAAGGATAGTGTCCGGCTCTGCAAAATAAGTTCCACATACCACCGTAGAGAGAATAATATTTACACAAATCCAATCTGCTGACGTATTCCGCAGCGTGACATCACACCACGGCCAAGCC
Source organism: Aegilops longissima (assembly GCA_021605205.1). NCBI lineage: Eukaryota > Viridiplantae > Streptophyta > Magnoliopsida > Poales > Poaceae > Aegilops > Aegilops longissima. Next base: position 272,012,629 of record CM038677.1, read on the forward strand.
TTTATTCGAATCATTTTACTGTCCCACCTCAGCGTGTTTAGAGAGGCGGTTTCCTTGGCACGTCTTGTCGAAGTAGAGATCGTGTCCCCTTATTCCGGGATCCTCATCAATATGGCGTGGGTAACCCAATCGTGCTCGTTGGTATATTTCCTCAATCGAAGGCGAGTCCTAAACGGTCACGGGGAGGGCTATTGGTATTCAACCTCTTTATAAAGAGACCAAGGCTCTACTCCTTTCTTTCAATCTCAATCGAATCCGCCCCTCGCTTCGAGTTCCAACACCCAAAGCTCCAGATTCAGGCGCTTCGGACCTTCGATGATGTCCGGCTCTGACCTTCAAGGCCGGTGGATGCCTTCCTCCGTCACGGAAGAAGACGTGCTAAAGCTGAGAGATGCCAGGTATCTAACCGGCGAAATCTCGCATAGGCTGCCTGCTAAAGGGCAGGTTATTCCCACTCCCAAGCCTGGTGAGAGCGTGGTGTTCGCGTCTCACTTTCTTCGGGGGCTTGGTTTCCCGACGGACCCCTTCGTGAGGGGGCTCATGTTTTATTACGGGCTGGAATTTCACGACTTGGCTCCGGAGTCCATCCTCCACATCTCATCGTTCATTGTCGTGTGCGAAGCCTTCCTCCGCATTACTCCTCACTTCTGATTGTGGCTCAAGACCTTCAAAGCAGAACCGAAAATGATCGAGGGGCAGCACGTGGAGTGCGGAGGTGCTGTTATAAGCAAGAATGCTGACGCTCCATGGCCCGAGGGCTCTTTTCAAGAGGATTTCAGCTTATGGCAACAAGAGTGGTTTTATATCACAGCTCCCAAGGGCACCAAGTGGGTGGCGCCACATGCCTTTCGCTCGGGCCCCCCACCACAGCTAGCGTCATGGGTCAATAAAGGATTTAACTGGGGGCCGTCCAAGGACGCGCCCTTGTTGCAGGGCCGCATTCGAGATCTCCTAGAAAGAGACATCAATTTGGTCGTAGTGACGCAGGTCATGCTGATTCACCGCACCCTGCCCTGCAAACGTCGCCCCCTGTGCCTGTGGGAGTTTAATCCGAAGGGACCACGAGCCCTCCAACATTTTACGGGCGTGACGCCCATGGAGATGTACAAATTGTTCTTCGGATCACAAGCAAGGTGTCCGGACTCGACCAAGGACGCAGGTCTGAGCTGCAATCGCCTGGATACTCAAGTAAGTAGCCCTGTACCCGGACACGCTATCCGTATACTTATCATAAAATTGCCCTTAAAAGAGTTGTCCCTTAAACATGAATGGATAGCGAAAGCAAAGCTAATCAGGTGTCCGGCCCCCCTCCCTGAGACCATGCCGGATCCCGTGTTAACCAGGATGCTGGAGGTTGCGCCTTTGGAAGAAGGCAAAGGGGGGAAAAAGGAAGCTACCGCCTCCCCGAAGGAGGCTGTCAAGGAAGGAGGAATCGAAAATTCCTCTGTCCAGGGGAAGAAGAGGACCGCCTCTGAATACCCGGAGACCATGGTCTCAAAGCGGGGGAAGAAATCCTCTTCAGAGGTTCCTGCGCCGGGGGATGCCTTGGCCGCACTGTGCCCACAAGGGGATCAGCCCTCCACCGAGCCGTAAGTAGAGAGGGGAGTTTTAAAATAAGAAACATCCTTGTTCTATTTCTGAGGAAGATAACCGAAATTTTACCTTGTAGTTCGGATCTCAGCCCTTCTCAACAGAGCTCATCTTCAGGGGATCTTCGTCCGAAGATGATGGAGAGTGGAACGCCTCCCCCTGTCGTACCGTCTTGCAAGGCGGGCGACCCTGAGGTATCGTCACAGAAGGTTTCTCCGAATCCGGCAAGGCCGGAAAGCAGTCGTATGGCTCCCCAAAGCCCTCCGTGTCCAGCCTTCAAAAAAGGCCATCGGACGAGTCCGGCGCCGTCCGGTGCACGGTCGGAGGAGCTGAAGGATCTGCTCGGGCGAGCGTCTATCTCAGAAGAACACCGTGCGTTGATGGGTACGGTGATTGAAAGGATTTCATCCGCGGAGAGCGGGTTGTACGAGGCCGCCAGGAGTTTATTGACATGTTTTGAGGTACGCGAAATGATGTACCTTTTGACGGTTCCGCATATATAAGATGCGCCCCGTGTAGATAGTAGCCCCTGAGACTCGGTGCGTTGTCAAAAATGACGGCACGCCGAGGATCATAATCCCAGGTATAATATGTCGCCCTTCCTGTGTAGGTGGCGAAGTGTCCGGTGCCTAGCCAGACTGATGAATTTGCTGAGCTAAAGCAACAACTTGACGTGGCAGATGCCGACATCGCGCTTGTCAACAAGCGGCTTGACGAGTCCCAAGGTATGCAATTTCTCCGCGAACACCTGGTAAGGGGGCTTGATGCCCATGCCTTACAACATGTATGCTTGATGCAGATGGTGCCGCTGCCATGGAGAACCTTCGGGCGGAACTCGCCCGAGCCAAGGAGCAGGCCAGGAAAAGTGATGCGGCTGCCTTAAAGGCGGCCGAAGAGCTGAAATCCGAACAGGCTGCTCACTGCCTAAGTGTAGGACCTTGAAGTATGTCTAGAGGGGGGGGGCTGATTAGACTACTTGACCAATAAAAAACTTAACCTTTTCCCAATTTTATAGTTTGGCAGATTTTAGCTATTTTAGGACAAGTCAAGCAATCATTACACAATTCAAGCAAGCATGGAAAGAGTATATTGGCAGCGGAAATTAAAGCATGCAACTTGCAAGAAAGTAAAGGGAAGGGTTTAGAGGATTCAAACGCAATTGGTGACACGGATGTTTTTCTCGTGGTTCCGATAGGTGGTGCTATCGTACTTCCACGTTGGTGGAGACTTCAACCCACGAAGGGTAACGGTTGCGCGAGTCCACGGAGGGCTCCACCCACGAAGGGTCCAGGAAGTAGCAACCTTGTATATCCTACCATGGCCGTCGCCCACGAAGGACTTGCCTCACTAGCGGTAGATCTTCATGAAGTAGGTGATCTCCTTGCCCTTACAAACTCCTTGGTTCAACTCCACAATCTTGTCGGAGGCTCCCAAGTGACACCTAGTCAATCTAGGAGACACCACTCTCCAAGAAGTAACAAATGGTGTGTTGATGATGAACTCCTTGCTCTTGTGCTTCAAATGATAGTCTCCCTGTCGGTGTCAAAACCGGCGGATCTCGGGTAGGGGGTCCCGAACTATGCGTCTAGGCGGATGGTAACAGGAGACAAGGGACACGATGTTTTTACCCAGGTTCGGGCCCTCTCGATGGAGGTAATACCCTACTCCTTCTTGATTAATATTGATGATATGGGTAGTACAAGAGTAGATCTACCATGAGATCAAGGAGGCTAAACCCTAGAAGCTAGCCTATGGTATGATTGTTGTTCGTCCTACGGACTAAAACCCTCCGGTTTATATAGACACCGGATAGGGTTAGGGTTACACAGAGTCGGTTACAATGGTAGGAGATCTACATATCTGTATCGCCAAGCTTGCCTTCCACGCCAAGGAAAGTCCCATCCGGACACGGGACGAAGTCTTCAATCTTGTATCTTCATAGTCTAGGAGTCCTGCCAAAGATGATAGTTCGGCTATCCGGACACCCCCTAGTCCAGGACTCCCTCACTCCCCAACACTCAAATCTCTCTCATAGGTTTTGGACCTGGTGGAAAGATGATTTGAGTGGAAAGCAACTTGGAGAAGGCTAGAGATCAAGATTCATATGGCAGGAATGGAATATCTTGGCCTCAACACATGAGTAGGTGGTTCTCTTTCAGAAATGGTAAGTTGGAAATGTAGGTTCAGTCTGATGGCTCTCTCCACGAATGAAGAGGAGGTGGAGGGGTATATATAGCCTCCACACAAAATCCAACCATTACACACAATTTACCAAACTCGGTGGGACCGAATAGTTAAACTCGGTCGGACCGAATTAGTAAACCTAGTGACCGTTAGTGATTTTCGGTGGGACTGACATGCATCTCGGTGAGACCGATATGGTTAGGGTTAGGGCATAACATAATCTCGGTGAGACCGATTTTGGTAATTAGCTAACCAGAGAGTTGGTCAGGTAAACTCGGCGGGACCGATTTGCTCTTTTCGGTGAGACCGAAATGTTACAAAAAGGAAACAGAGAGTTTACATTGCAATCTCGGTGGGACCGACCGCTCACTTCGTTAGACCAAACGTTACGAAGGGAAAGAGAGATTGTAACCCCATCTCGGTGAGACCGAGATCCCTATCGGTAAGACCGATTTGCTTAGGGTTTGTGGCGTGGCTATGACTTTTGGAATCGGTGGCGCGGATAGAAAGAATCGGTGTGACCGATTTTGGCTTTAGGTTTAGGTCATTTGTGGATGTGGGAAAGTAGTTGAGGGTTTTGGAGCATATCACTAAGCACATGAAGCAAAAGGCTCATTAAACAACACCTCATCCCTTCTTGATAGTATTGGCTTTTCCTATAGACTCAATGTGATCTTGGATCACTAAAATGTAAAATGAAGAGTCTTGAGCTTTTGAGCTTGATCCAATCCTTTGTCCTCAGTATTTTGAGGGATCCACTTTCATCATCCATGCCATGCCATTCAATGAGCTTTCCTGAAATAATAGTCTTGGAATAGCATTAGCTCAATGAGCTATATGTTGTTATGAATTACCAAAACCACCTAGGGATAGTTGCACTTTCAATCTCCCCCTTTTTGGTAATTGATGACAACATATAGATCAAAGCTTCGACAAATGATAATAGAATTTAAATAACATCGTCACTTTGAGAAGTATGTGCTAAGCAAGAGCTCCCCCTAAATTTGTGCATAGTTTTAGATTTGCTTTGGACTGCAAAGGCACAATGAATTAGGCTCATGGGTTACTCTTCCATGTCACATACATCTTGGTGGAGCGCTCAAAATAATAAACAATGAATACATGCACTTATCACCAAGCAAAGTGAGTGATCACATAAGATAGATAGGATAATATCAAGCATGCATAAGTGTAGCTTATGATCAAGCACATGATCATCAATGTCTCACAAGCATATATCTCAACCAAAAGCAAACAAAGTTGAAAAACCACCAAATAAAGCAAGAGAGAACAAAAGCAACACTCTCTCTCGAAGCCTATGATCTATACATTTTTCTCCCCCTTTGGCAATAAGTTACCAAAAAGTTCATAGAAAATGCATAGTGCTAGATCGACTCTCAGGCTTGATCTTCAGGTGGTGGTGTAGAGATGGCTCCTTGGACAAAGACTTCAGTTGATGTAGATGGAGCTGGAGCTGATGAAGGTGCTGGAGCTGGTGGCACTGAGGCTGTAGCTGGTGCAGATGAAGTTGCTCTTGTGTCAGAAACTGGCACAGCTGATGACCTCTGGGCTCTAGGCACTCTGACAAACACATTGGTTGTAGTCTTGCCCTTCCTCTCCTGCATGTCCTCTTGTAGTCTCAGTTACTTTCACATCTAAGTTATAGAACTTTTGTTCTATGATTCTCTCCAGGCTCTCCTGGTTTTGAGTTAGGGTGGCCAATCCCTTCTCAATCCTTAGAGTTGATGCTATTAAGTAACCAAGCTGCTCCTGCTTGTTCTTCAAGAGATACTCAGATGCCTCCTCTTGAGTTGGCATCTTGGCAGCCTTCTCCCTCTTTGCCTTCTCCTTCTTCTCCTGTGCTTGAACTGACGATGGATCATCTTCATTCATGACAACCTCATTGTCCTCAAAGTCTGCATAAAGTGGAAAGTGTTCCTTATCCAACTGATATTTTCCTGTGCCCATCTTTGAGTTTATCAGTTCTTGAATCTGAGGTGCATATCCACAGCTCCTCTTCTGATCTGTTGCAGTCCTCTTGATAGTTTCAATGATCAGGATCATGACTTTAAACTTCTGTGGCACATCAAACACATGCAACATGTTGATGGCATGCCCTCTGATCATGTTATGGTCACCTGACTTGGGCAACAAGGTGTGCCTCAGAATCCAATTTATGGTTGGCAACCCTGACAGCAGATAGTGAACTGATCCAAACTTGTGAGTTGCTAATGCCTTGTTTGGAATTTCCTTGTACATGTGAGCCATTGAATTGTGATCCTTTTTCTTCTTTGCATAGATGTCTAGGTCATCCTCATTCTCTTCTGGGGCATTTATCAGCTTTGCCCAGTCCTCAACAGTTGACTGGTACCTTGTACCTTCAGACATCCAAACAATTCTCCCATCTGGGTAGAAATGTGCTGTGGAGTAAAACTGCATGATAAGCTCATCATTCCAATTTGTGAGCTTTTGCCCAACAAAATCTGCAACTCCACAGCTCACAAAGCTATCCTGCACTCCAGGATAGTGCTCTTCATTCTCCTTGATGAAGTTCCAGTCAACCCACCTCATGTCACAGACAATGGGCTTCTTGTCCAACAGAATGGTCTCATAAAAATCCTGTTGTTCCTTTGTGTGGAACCTGTAATCAATAGCAGTTCTTCTCCTTGAAGCATATGGATCTTCCATTCTCCATTTCCTCAGCCCTAAGTCTTTCCTGATTCTCATGTTCTCAGCCACGGGATGGGCATCATTGTGGTCTGGTATCTTTGGCTTGAGCTTCCTCAGAACCTGTCCTTCTTCATCTTCCTCATCAACCTCAGGTATTGGGGCCTTGTTCTTCTCAGCAGCTGGAATGCTCCTAGTATTCCTCTTTGGTGCAGACTTGGCCTTGGGGGCAACTTTGGGTGCTTCCTTGGGCTTAGATGTGGCAGCCCCTGATCTGATTGCATCACCCATTAGCTTTGGTGCCTTTGGTGCTGGTGCAGCACGCTCTTCCTCTTCCATCATGGAAGGCTTCCCAATAACTCTGGCCATGGTCATCTTGACCCTTTCCTTCCTCTTCTTGCTTTTAGCAACTGGCTCTTTGGGATTAGGATTTTCAGGTAGTTGAGTTGATGTTCTGGCCTTAGACATTGGTTGTCTTCCTGCAGTCCTTTTGGTCTTCATGACCCTTTCCTTCTTGAGCACCTCTTTCTTGGAAGTAGCCTCATCTTCCTCAGCCCTGTAATCTTCATCCTCTGAATCTGAATTTCTTTTCCTCCTTTGCCTAGTAGCAGCCTTAGGCAAGTTGCTAGGAGTACTTCTGCTCCCTTCATCTGAAGTTGAGGGACTAGTGCCCTCACTCAAGTTTATCTGCTCTTGACCTGTTCGCTGTCACTTTGATCGGACATCTTGCAAAAGTGATCGCTGAACCTGTGAAGAGTTTATAGACGAGATAGAAAAGATGAGCATCACAAAATGCAGAGGTTTTTGCAAAAGAATGACTCAAAAGTTAAGTTTTAGTTTTCCATAGAAAGCATTTCGGATCCACCGATTTTCAAACTCGGTGATACCGAAGCAGTTTTGGAACCTAAACTGATGATCTCGGTTGGACCGAGTTTTAGTTCGATGGCACCGAGACTGCTAGGGTTTCACAGAATCCTCAAATCGGTTGCACCAATTAGTAAATCTCGGTCAGGCCGAGAGTCACTTGTGCAATGGCATATGCCAAATCGGTGAGACCGAGTTTTTCAACTCGGTGGGTCCGAGATGGTTTCGGCGGAAACCTAAACCTAAAAATTTGAATCACATCTAATCTATGAACTACTTTGGCTGGATAGATGAGTTGCAATCATGGCAAGATTCAATATGAAAACAATGTGCTAGGAATCAGACGTGGATAGCACAAAGATCAAGTCCATACCCTAACTTGGCGGTGGACTTGCTACGGCGGCAACGGAGGGGACGAAATCCGTTGACGGCGACGAAGACCAGCGACAGGAGGCTGCTGGCGGCGAGGAGACGATCCAGAGACCACGATGGCAGAGTGAGCTGATGCGCGGGCGAAGGGTTTCGGAAAAATTTCCAAAATTTTGCCCGTGACTATATATAGCCCGACCCTGTCGGTGTGACCGAGTGGAACAACTCAGTGGCATCGAGATGCATAATTGCAAGCAGTTACAGCAACTCGGTGAGACCGAAAAGTTCAAATCGGTTGCACCGAGATTGAAAACTCAGATCAACTTGATGATCTCGGTAGGACCGAAATGGAAGGATCGGTCAGACCGAGAATCATTAAGAGGTTTTGGAAGTTCAAGTCTATGACGAATCGGGGACTCCGAGTGCTCCTCGCACAGAGTGGTTCGAATCTGACTTGATCAAATTTTGTGATGTAGTATGAATTGAGTTTGAGACGAGAAAAGCATAGATAGCTAAAGAAGGTTCTTAGGCATTCTTGTCCATCCACTTGGCCAAAAGAAGAAAGAACCAATCAAACAAAACAACAAGTGGATGTCCTTGAATGAGTAAAATATGCACCAACATGCTCACACAATAAGATGGCAATTGAAATATATGGCAAAGCATGCACAACCAATTCTAGCATCTATCAAACAATTGGCGATGACTAGGTCATCTATATATGAGCATATTGACTTAGGATTCAAATGAGAACATTTGATCATAGGTCATACTCATCGTTTAAGCTCAAGTGGGATTACCACTTTTACATAATGCATTAATGTGTTCACATCATTAGAGTTGCTTTGACTCAATTCATAGAGTTAAGCTCCCCCTAGATGTGAAATCCCCCCTTAGAGGGATGAACTAACCTTGGGTTTTGTCGATGATGACTTCATGTAGGTGTTGAAGATGTAGATGCTCAATGTTGATGTAGATCATTTGGAGCAATCCTTTGGAGTGAGTTGCACTTTCAACTTGCCTACATGGGTTAGTCCCACAAGGAACAAACAAGAATATCCATAGACATAGAGTGATGCACACACAAGATGATGTCCATGAAAACATTTGGTTACCTTGTCCCTTGCCTTACCAGCATGAGGGTTTGTGACTCCTTAAACTAGTGCAAGATGTGAAAGTTGATTGCACTTGTTCTTGCCAAAATGATATGAGTGAAGAATGTTGGCGGAGTCACCCTCAAGAACTCTCTAGTTCTTCTTCTTCAGGATCCACATCATCTTGATGGGAATCCTTGGAGTTGTAGTTGTACTTGATGAAGTAGAACTTGACGTAGTCTTGGGGACCCACTCGAACGAGGCTTTAGGTGCTTCTTCAAATGCATCAATCTCTTCTTGAAGCTTGTCCTTGCCTTTGTTCTTGTGGTCTTGTGGTGGAAGATCATCTTGAGCTTGTGTCCCCTGAAGGAAGTAGGATCATACTTCTCTTGTTGAGGAACAAACTTTGTCTTGGGGTATTGATCTTCTTCCCACTCAACTCCATTGGCGTTGAACTTTCGTTCAAAACCAACACCTTGATTCTTCCGGTGCCTTCCTTGCTTGCGTACAATTTCCTCGAATTGCTTACTCCCGGCAAGGCTCTTGTAAACACCTTTCTCTATAATTCCCTTCAATAAACTATTTTCTTGCTCAAGTGTAACTTGGCTAAGAGAATCATTAGTGGAATCAAGAGAACTACTAGAAGCAAGAACATTGGATTTGACATTATTATTGTTACTACTAGAGGAAGTATCTTTCTTGTGCTTGTTACTAGACTTGACTTGAGGCATGTAAGTAGATAAGAGCAAACGCTTGGCAATGTAAGAAGAACTTTTCTAGCGGAGATCATCATTGATTGCCTTTAAGAACTCATGCTCTTTCTCAAGATTGAGCTTTTCAAAGCGTAACTTCTCATGAGCCCTTAAAAGTTCTCGATGATCTTCGAAGATAGTTTCATGAGCCAACTTAAGAGTGTTTAGTTCTTTAGTTAGAAGCTCAATTTTATCCTTATCATTGTCATTCGTTTGATTAGCATGATTAATTGACGTTTCATCATAGTATTCATCACTAGAGTTGTCAACAAGTAAATCATCATCACCTAGCAAGTCATCTTCATCACTATTAAAATCAACATACTCGGGATGTGTTACCTTAGGACCTTTGGCCATGAAGCATCTTCCAATTCCTTCATTTGGTGAATCCAATATGTCGTAGGAGTTGGTTGACACAAGTGCTAGACCGGCAACACCTTCATCTTGAGTATATTCGGAGTCGGAGTGATGGTCGGAGTCGGAGCCGGAAACCCATTCACCAACATGAGCTTGATGTCTTTGTTTTGTGTAGTTTCTTGATGACTTGTCCTTCCTTTCCGAATCCTTGCTTCTCCGTGAGGGTCTTCGTTCATAACGATAATCTCTACTCCTCCTCTCTCTCGGTGGTGATTCTTCTCTTTTGCTTCTTCTTTTTGGAGAATCTTCTCTTCTTTTGTAGGGTGTCGTACACTCATTGGAGTAGTGTCCGGGTCTCCCACAATTGTAGCAATTGCGCTCTCGACTAGAAGATCTTTTGTCATTGTAAGACCTTGACTTGGAGCTTCTTTCTTTGCTTCTACTTTTGTAGAACTTGTTGAAGTTCTTCACCATTAAGCTCAATTCTTCATTGAAGGTTGGTTTCTCACTTGATGATGTGGGGGCTTCACTTGAGGCTTTGTAAGCACCACTTGACTTGTTGTGAAGTTCCTCCTTATCCTTGAGTGACATCTCATGAGCAACAATCCTTCCAATGACTTCCGTTGGCTTGAGATCTTTGTAGTTTGGCATCATTTGGATCAATGTGCCCACGGTATCATACTTTCCATCCAATGCTCTTAGGATCTTCCTGATGATGAATTTGTCGGTCATCTCTTCACTCCCTAAGCCGGCAATCTCATTTGTGATAAGAGCAAGCCTAGAGTACATTTCAGCGACACCTTCACCATCCTTCATTTTGAACTTGTCAAGCTGACTTTGGAGCACATCCAACTTGGATTCCTTGACGGACTCGGTACCTTTGTGCATATCAATCAAAGTATCCCAAATTTCATTTGCATTCTCAAGACGGCTGATTTTGTTGAATTCTTCGGGGCACAATCCGTTGAAGATGATGTCACATGCTTGAGCGTTGTATTGTAGCATCTTCAATTCTTCCGCATTAGCTTCACGGTTTGGTTCTCTCCCATCGAAGAATTCACCTTGCAAGCCAATACAAATAATTGCCCAAACGGCGGGGTTATGTCCAAGAATATGCATTTTCATCTTATGCTTCCAACTAGCAAAATTAGTACCATCAAAGTAAGGACCTCTACGGTGATAATTTCCCTCGCTAGACGTCATACTCTCCTAGGTTGTGAAACCAAGGCTTATGACCACCAAAATCTATGGAAATCAAAGCAAATGGAGACCAAAGCTCTGATACCACTTGTAGGACCTTGAAGTATGTCTATAGGAGGGGGGGGGGTAATAAGACTACTTGACCAATAAAAAACTAACCTTTTCCCAATTTTATAGTTTGGCAGATTTTAGCTATTTTAGGACAAGTCAAGCAATCATCACACAATTCAAGCAAGCATGCAAAGAGTATATTGGCAGCGGAAATTAAAGCATGCAACTTGCAAAAAATAAAGGGAAGGGTTTAGAGGATTCAAACGCAATTGGAGACACGGATGTTTTTCTCGTGGTTCCGATAGGTGGTGCTATCGTACTTCCACGTTGGTGGAGACTTCAACCCACGAAGGGTAACGGTTGCGCGAGTCCATGGAGGGCTCCACCCACGAAGGGTCCACGAAGTAGCAACCTTGTCTATCCCACCATGGCCGTCGCTCACGAAGGACTTGCCTCACTAGCGGTAGATCTTCATGAAGTAGGCGATCTCCTTGCCCTTACAAACTCCTTGGTTCAACTCCACAATCTTGTCGGAGGCTCCCAAGTGACACCTAGCCATTCTAGGAGACACCACTCTCCAAGAAGTAACAAATGGTGTGTTGATGATGAACTCCTTGCTCTTGTGCTTCAAATGATAGTCTCCCCAACACTCAACTCTCTCTCATAGGTTTTGGATCTGGTGGAAAGATGATTTGAGTGGAAAGCAACTTGGGGAACGCTAGAGATCAAGATTCATATGGTAGGAATGGAATATCTTGGCCTCAACACATGAGTAGGCGGTTCTCTTTAAGAAATTGTAAGTTGGAAATGTAGGTTCAGTCTGATGGCTCTCTCCACGAATGAAGAGGAGGTGGAGGGGTATATATAGCCTCCACACAAAATCCAACCGTTACACACAATTTACCAAACTCGGTGGGACCGAATAGTTAAACTCGGTCGGACCGAATTAGTAAACCTAGTGACCGTTAGTGATTTTCGGTGGGACTGACATGCATCTCGGTGAGACCGATATGGTTAGGGTTAGGGCATAACGTAATCTCGGTGAGACCGATTACACAAACTTGGTGAGACCGATTTTGGTAATTAGCTAACCAGAGAGTTGGTCAGGTAAACTCGGTGGGACAGATTTTCTCTTTTCGGTGAGACCGAAATGTTACAAAAAGGAAACAGAGAGTTTACATTGTAATCTCGGTGGGACCGATCGCTCACTTCGGTTAGACCGAACGTTACGAAGGGAAACAGAGAGATTGCAACCCCATCTCGGTGAGACTGAGATCCCTATCGGTAAGACCGATTTGCTTAGGGTGTGTGGTCGTGGCTATGACTTTTGGAATCGGTGGCGCCGGATAGAAAGAATCGGTGTGACCGATTTTGGCTTTAGGTTTAGGTCATTTGTGGATGTGGGAAAGTAGTTGAGGGTTTTGGAGCATATCACTAAGCACATGAAGCAAAAGGCTCACTAAACAACACCTCATCCCTTCTTGATAGTATTGGCTTTTCCTATAGACTCAATGTGATCTTGGATCACTAAAATGTAAAATGAAGAGTCTTGAGCTTTTGAGCTTGAGCCAATCCTTTGTCCTTAGTATTTTGAGGGATCCACTTTCATCATCCGTGCCATGCCATTCATTGAGCTTTCCTGAAATAATAGTCTTCGAATAGCATTAGCTCAATGAGCTATATGTTGTTATGAATTACCAAAACCACCCAGGGATAGTTGCACTTTCATGAAGCAAGAAGGAAATGGCCGAGATGGCTGTGAAGTTGAAGAATGCTGCCGACCGCTGCAAGCTTCTTGAAAAAGAAGATCGGGCGGAATAGAAGGACCTGGAGAAGGCCACTACCGAGGCCAAGGACGCTCGCTCTACAATGAGAGCTATGAAGGAGGAGCTACGTTAGGCCGGAGATATCGCGGCTGGAAAGCCCATTATGCTGCGGATGAAGTTCGGGGATCATAAATATGCTCAATTGGACCGGCTGTGGAGTGCGGCGGATACTTATCTGGACTTGGCGGCAAGTGCATGAATGCGCGCCGAACACTTCCGAGATCAAAGGATCACGAAGTGGAAAAGCTTTTTTGGTCGCAGTTCCACAATCCAGAGCGCCCACTTCCATTAACCGATCGTTTGGCCGCATGGGCGGAGCTGAATAGGTTAACCGGACTCGCCATGAAGGATGTCGTGAGTCATCTGTGGCCGGAAAGGCCCAAGCCGAAGAGTTATTTTAACTTGGTGCAGCAGTTCCTTGGTGCGGTGCCGCATATCAATGCAATGAAAAGGTCAGCGTGCATAGAGGGTGCGCGGATGGCTCTTGCCCGTGTCAAGACATACTGGGCGGAGATGAAGGCCGTCGCTGTTGCATCCCAAGATTCGGACGGGAGCCGAGTACCTGCCGAGCACTATTTTCAGGAAGTTCTGCAGGGCGCTTCGTTTAATAGAGACGCATGCTCGAAGGATATTATGTTGAATAACATGTATTATTGTAAAACAATATTTGGGGAATATAAAAGCTTTTATACTTGTGCCTTCAAGAATTAAAATACCTCCCAATGCGGTCGTTAATGTATATGTATATATATATATAACTCTGAAAGATGGCAGTCTTGACTTATTTACGCATATAATGCGGGGGTGTTCGGAAAAGGCGCATTTTCACACTTGATCCAACGTCTTGGTCCTATTAAGGAGGTGATAGCGCAGCGAACTAGGCAACCGGACTATAATGCTTTATCACTTTCACTTAGCCATAGGAGTTTGACAGTGGGGCTACTATATAGCCCCTAGGGGCACCGCTCCCCCGAGTTCGGGCACGCGTGTGTGCTGGCGAAAACGACCCTTCGTTAATGCGGAGGAATTCTAAAGATTCCGGCGGGTCATCGAGTGGTTGACCAGTCTCACGCTATATCATGACATCAGTTTTGGCTTTCTCTCTCGAGGTGCTCGCTTTGGCGAACCGGGCACAATCGCAGATAGTTCTTCCGTCCCGCCTTAGCCGATAGAGCTGAGCGTAAGGCAGCAAAACACGGAGTCGGGCAAACCCAACATTTGACAAAAGGCATGATTCGGAGCTGATGCATATAAGGCCAAACTCGCGACGCCGAACATTCCCTAAGGTATTCGGTCTTTATGAAAATGGGCTGAACAACGCCCTTGGTAATAAGCCCCTGGTGTCCAGGTACGCGCAAAATTCTGATGTAGCCACATGCCAAGACGCCAGCCTCCTCCTCGGTTATACCAAGAAACCGGAGGATGTGTATCAACAAGAGACAGTGAGAAAGGTTTACGCAGGGTCTTAATCTAAAAAGAATCCTTGGAACGGGTCCCAACTCCACGTCTGCGTCTGTGTCTCTGTTGTGCCGTATCCTGGACGGTGTAGCACGGTGTTCATCTGTAAAATAGAGGAACTTAGTTGAAAAAGATCGTGCGAAAATGTATGTTATATTAAATAAACAAAGTATAATTCAAAAAATGAATAAGATTGAGCTTTATTTTCTCTTGTTGTACATGCGCGGAGCCCTTGTGCGGGGGTATGCGGCTAGTAAGCCCTTGTATGTTTACGCCAGACTTGTCCAGCCATGTCCGGGGCCTGAACGACCTGTTTAGGTGCTTCGAGTAGTGAAGCCGGTTTAGTGTGTGGTTGTCAAGGCAGCCGCACAATCTTCCGCGCTCGAGGAGCACTCGATATTTCCTTTTAATGAGATGATGCCTCACGGACAGGGCATTTTAAGTGTAAGAGATGCATAATGCGGTATTGCGTTAAAGCGGGCGAAAGCTTCGTGTCCCAGTAGTGCTTGATAGCTACTTGTAAATGGGGCGATGTGGAAGGTTAGCTTTTCGCGGCGGAAGTTGTCGGGGGAGCCGAACATAACTTCTAGTAGGAGAGAGCCCGTACAATGGGCATCTGGGCCTGGCGTTACCCCTTGAAAGGAAGTGTTGCTATGGCGAATTTTTGTTGGGTCTATCCCCTTTTGGCGGATTGTGTCCTGTCCTGATATAGCAGGTTTAGATCACTGCCGCCGTCCATTAGGACTTGTGTAAAGTGGAGTCCGTCAATTATCGGATCTAATGTCAAGGCAGTCCAGCCTGCATTCCGGATACTTCTAGAGTAATCCTGATGGTAGAAGGTGATTGGTTTTAACAACCAGTGGCGGGACTCCTCTGGGATAGGCCATATGGCGCGTATCTCTATGGGCGCCACTCTGTTCTTCCATTTTGTCACGTGAAGTGAATTTACTGTTTTTACTTCTTGTGGGAAATTCTTTTGTTTTCCGGTGCTCTGCTTGTGGGGTTCGTCATCGTCCTCACTTGGTGTGTCGAGCCCCTTGTGTTCGGCGTTGAGTTTGCGGATTGCTTGAAGACCCAACAATCTCTGTGGGTATGGTTCGCGGCTTCCAGGAGTCTTGTGGATTTGGCATATCTTGTCCAAGGTTTTGTTTAAGTTAGATAGCTCGTCCTGTTATCCTTGAGGGCAGCTTTTTCGATTCTGCCGAGAGCTTTTGAATCCGGCGTTGATCGCCGTGCTTTTGGGCTGTTTCCTTGGTCGTATTGGACCTTCTTGCGTCATGGTTTCCGCTTGCATCCCTAACCCGGATGTACTTGGGTCGCTATTATCGCATCTTGCCAACCAGCTATCCTCTCCTGCAAAAGCGGGTCATGAGGCTTGTTAATGCGGCCATTGTTCTTGGCTTTTCTTGGCGAGGTGTCCGGCGAGCCATTAAATGCGAGACGTTGTGTTTGAAAGCTGCTAAGGCTTGGCGTCGAGACGATCGACTATCTGGTTCTTTTAGTAAGGAATTTGTTCCAGAATTTCCGGCTGGCTCTCCGGGTTGTTGAGTTATGTGACTTAAATAAATGCGCATTGGAGGTCGGACATAAGTCCCTTGAAAATTTGCCCGAAAAGCATCTTCGAGCTCTTCCCAAATTCCGATGGTGTTTTCGGGAAGGCTTTTAAGCCAATGCCGGGCTGGCCCTTTGAGCTTCAGGGGTAAGTATTTTATGGCGTGGAGGTCGTCTCCTCTAGCCATGTGTATGTGGAGGATGTAATCCTCAATCCAGACTCCAGGGTCTGTTGTTCCGTCGTATGCCTCTATATTTACGGGCTTGAATCTCGCTGGAAATTCATGATCCAGCACCTCATCGGTGAAACATAGGGGGTGTGCGGCACCCCCTATATTTGGGTGTACCGTGATGTTCGGATACTTGATGCGTTGCATTGCTTACTAGAGCTTGCTTTCTTGGCCCATAGATAGATCTGGCTGGGCCATCTTTTTTATGTGAATCCTTGTACGGATCGCGTGCTGGCTTGTGTGCGCCGCCCTTTGCCGCTCTATGTTGGTCATGGGGTTGTTTTCCTGACCGGTGGCTTCCTTATTTTTGATTATGGGGCTCTAAGGCCTCCTCATCAAATTCGCAGTAATTTCGCCGGATAGCTCTTTGTGTGGCGATTGTCGTCGTATTTGTCTACGGTGTTGAGTACTTTGCTCCATCTAATTCTGAGTGCATCTTCCACTGTTTTGAGCTTCCGCTTCTGCTTTTTCAGGCTACGCGCAGTGGCGACGAGCCTTTTGTGGAGGTTCTTCTGCTCCAGTAACTTGTCCAGCGTGAGGTCATCTGGACTGTTATTTTCGCCGGGGACGGGTTGTTCGGTTTGTTCACCCAAGTTGCCCTGTTCGGACGGTTGCTCAATGGCATGTTAAATCGTCCGCCAGATTAAGCCCTTCTCTGTGGCTGGGTGCGTATGGCTCTTTATGCGTAGTCGAGGTGGGGTTTGGGCGGCGCTTATGTCGCCGCTTTGACTGCTTTTCGAGGGAACGATCCCTCGTTGCGTCCCTTTGTTCCTCGTCGTCATTTATTTTAGGTGTGTCCACCATGTATACATCGTGAGATGAGGTGGTTGTCCAGTGCCCTATAGGCGATGGTTCTGTTCGCCTCCTACATCGTCATCCATACCGTCGATGTCTTGGTCGAAGTCGAGCATGTCGGTTAAATCATCGGCGGTGGCTACAAAGTGGGTGGTGGGTGGGCTTTGAATTTCTTCGTCGTCCGCATCCCAGCCTTGCTGACCATAGTCCGGCCAGGGCTCTCCTGATAAAGAGAGAGACTTTAGTGAATTCAGGATGTCGCCAAAGGGCGAGTGCTGAAACATGTCCGCGGCGGCGAACTCCATGACCGGCACCCAATCAGATTCGATTGGCAGGGGCGCGGAAGGTTCGGAGTCCGGAGAGGAGTCCGGCTCCTTGGAGTCACAAGCTTCACAAAGGACAAGGCGGGTGTTCGGCTCTATCGTCGTAGAGATTGCAGCCCCCGAGGCGGTGTCCAGCCACCAGTCCTCGGTTGGCGCAGTCCGCTCCGAGCTAAGGGTCGGAGCGGACACGGGTGCGGCCTCCAGGGCACTGTTCGGCAGCAGAGCTAAATCCTGCCCATCGTAACAGTGTGGCGCGCCCGGCTGTGGCTCGAACCCTTCGAAGATCAAGTCTCCGCGGATGTCAGCCGTGTAGTTCAAACTTCCAAATCTGACCTGATAGCCAGGGGCGTAGCTTTCGATCTGCTCCATATGGCCAAGCGAATTGGCCCGCAGGGCAAAGCCGCCGAGTACGAAGATCTGTCCGGGGAGAAAAGTCTCACCCTGGACCGCATCTTTGTTGATGATTGGAGGAGCCATCGGGCCTAAAGATGACGACACAGAGGAACTCTCAATGAAAGCACCAATGTCAGTGTCAAAACCGGCGGATCTCGGGTAGGGGTCCCAACTGTGTGTCTAGGCGGATGGTAACGGAGACAAGGGACACGATGTTTTACCCAGTTCGGGCCCTCCCGATGGAGGTAAAACCCTACTCTGCTTGATTAATATTGATGATATGGGTAGTACAAGAGTAGATCTACCACGAGATCAGAGAGGCTAAACCCTAGAAGCTAGCCTATGGTATGATTGTTGTTCGTCCTACGGACTAAAACCCTCTGGTTTATATAGACACCGGAGAGGGTTAGGGTTACATAGAGTCGTTTACAAATGGGAGGAAATCTACATATCCGTATCGCCAAGC
Source organism: Aegilops longissima (assembly GCA_021605205.1). Taxonomy (NCBI): domain Eukaryota; kingdom Viridiplantae; phylum Streptophyta; class Magnoliopsida; order Poales; family Poaceae; genus Aegilops; species Aegilops longissima. Next base: position 272,030,799 of record CM038677.1, read on the forward strand.
TTGCCTTCCATGCCAAGTAAAGTCCTATCTGGACACGGGACGAAGTCTTCAATCTTGTATCTTCATAGTCCAGGAGTCCGGCCAAAGGTTATAGTCCGGCCATCCGGACACCCTCTAATCCAGGACTCCCTCAATGATACCGACGATCGAATCTCGGGCAAGTAACATATCGATGATAAAGTGAACAACATATGTTCTTATGCGGTTTGACAGATAAAGATCTTCGTAGAATATGTAGGAACCAATATGAGCATCCAGGTTCCGCTATTGGTTATTGACCGGAGATGTGTCTCGGTCGTGTCTACATAGTTCTAGAACCCATAGGGTCCGCACGCTTAATGTTCGATGACGATTTGTATTATGATTTATGTGATTTGATGAGCGAAGTTTGTTCGGGGTCCTGGATGAGATCACGGACATGAGGAGGAGTCTCGAAATGGTCGAGAGGTAGAGATCAATATATTAGAAGGTTATATTCGGACACCGGAATGGTTCCGAAGTGTTTTGGGTATTTTCTGGAGTACCGGGGGGTTAATGGAACCCCCCGGGAGAGTAATGGGCCTTAATGGACTTTCGGGGAAAGGAGAGAAGGACCTCAAGGGGTGGTCGCGCCCCCCCCCCATGGTTGGTCCGAATTGGACTAGGAGGGGGCAACACCCCCCTCTTTCCTTCTCCCCTCTTCCTCCTTCCCTCCTTCTCCTAGTTGGAATAGGAAAGGGGGGGGGGCGTATCCTACTTGGATCGGGAGTCCAAGTAGGACTCCCCCCTTTGCCCCCCCCTTGGGCCGGCCTCCTCTTCCCCCTCCTTTATATACGTGGGAGGGGGCACCCCAAAGGCACAACAAGTCTTCTCTTAGCCGTGTGTGGTGCCCCCCTCCACAGTTACACACCTCGGTCATATCATCGTAGTGCTTAGGCAAAGCCCTGCGCCGGTAACATCACCATCACCGTCACCACACCGTCGTGTTGACGGAACTCTCCCTCGTCCTCAACTGGATCAAGAGCTCGAGGGACGTCATCGTGCTGAACGTGTGCAGAACACAGAGGTGTCGTACGTTCGGTGCTAGGATCGGTTGGATCGCGAAGACGTTCGACTACATCAACCGCGTTACTAAACGCTTCCGCTTTCGGTCTACGAGGGTACATGAACACATTCTCCCCGCTCATTTCTATGCATCTCCTAGATAGATCTTGCGTGATCGTTGGTAACTTTTTTGAAATACTGCGTTCCTTAACAGTGGCATGTCAGCCAGGTCTATGCGTAGATGTTATATGCACGAGTAGAACAAAATGAGTTGTGGGCGATAATAGTCATACTTCTTACCAACAAAGTCTTACTTTGATTCAGCAGTATTGTTGGATGAAGCGGCCCGGACCAACATTACATGACCGCGTTCATGAGACTAGTTCTACCTACGTGCTTCGCACACAGGTGGCTAGCGGGTGTCTGTTTCTCCAACTTTAGTTGAATCGAGTTTGACTACGACCGGTCCTTGTTGAAGGTTAAAACCACACACTTGACCAAGAATCGTTGAGGTTTGGATGCGTAGGTAAGAACGGTTCTTGCTAGAAGCCCGTAGCAGCCACGTAAAACTTGCAACAACAAAGTAGAGGACGTCTAACTTGTTTTTGCAGGGCATATTGTGATGTGATATGGTCAAGACATGATGAGATATAAATTGTTGTATGAGATGATCATGTTTTGTAAAAGTTATCGGCAACTGGCAGGAGCCTTATGGTTGTCGCCTAATTGTATGAAATGCAATCGCCATGTAATTGCTTTACTTTATCACTAAGCAGTAGCGATAGTCGTAGAAGCAATAGTTGGCGAGACGACAACAACGCTACGATGGAGATCAAGGTGTCAAGCCGGTGATGATGGAGATCATGACGGTGCTTTGGAGATGGAGATCAAAGGCACAAGATGACGATGGGCATATCATGTCACATATTTTGATTGCATGTGATGTTTATCTTTTATGCATCTTATTTTGCTTCTTAGTATGGCAGTAGCATTATAAAATGATCCCTCACTAAATTACAAGATATAAGTGTTCTCCCTGAGTATGCACTATTGCTACAGTTCATCGTGCCGAGACACCACGTGATGATCGGGTGTGATAAGCTCTACGTTCACATACAACGGGTGCAAGCCAATTTTGCACATGCAGAATACTCGGGTTAAACTTGACGAGCCTAGCATATGCAGATATGGTCTCAGAACAATGAGACTGAAATGTCAAACGTGAATCATATAGTAGATAGATCAATATAGTGATGTTCACCATTGAAAACTACTCCATCTCACGTGATGATCGGACATGGTTTAGTTGATTTGGATCACGTGATCATTTAGATGAATAGAGGGATGTCTATCTAAGTGGGAGTTCTTAAGTAATATGATTAATTGAACTTTAGTTCATCATGAACTTAGTACCTAATAGTTTATGCATGTTTATGTTGTTGTAGATCAATGGCCCGTGCTACCATTCCCTCGAATTTTAATGTGTTCCTAGAGAAAGCTAAGTTGAAAGATGATGGTAGCAACGACACGGACTGGGTCCGTAACATGAGGATTATCCTCATTGATACACAGAAGAATCACGTCCTGTAAGCACCGCTAGGTGCAAGACCCATTGCACGAGCAACTTCGGACGTTGTGAATGTCTGGTAGAGCAAAGCTAATGACTACTCGATAGTTTAGTGTGCCATGCTTTACGGCTTAGAATCGGGACTTCAAAGACGTTTTGAATGTCATGGAGCATATGAGATGTTCCAGGAGTTGAAGTTAATATTTCAAGCAAATGCCTGAACTGAGAGATATGAAGTCTCCAATAAGTTCTATAGCTGCAAAATGGAGGAGAATAGTTATGTCAGTGAACATATACTCAGAATGTCTGGGTATCACAACCACTTGACTCAACTGGGAGTTAATCTTCCTGATGATAGTGTCATTGATAGAGTTCTTCAATCACTGCCACCAAGTTACAAAATCTTCGTGATGAACTATAATATGCAAGGGATGGATAAGACGATTCCCGACCTCTTCGTGATGCTAAAGGTTGCGGAGGTAGAAATCAAGAAGGAGCATCAAGTGTTGATGGTTAACAAGACCACTAGTTTCAAGAAAAAAGGCAAAGGGGAGAAGGGGAACTTCAAGAAGAACGGCAAACAAGTTGCTGCTCAAGTGAAGAAACCCAAGTCTAGACCTAAGCCTGAAACTGAGTGCTTGACTGGTCACTGGAAGCGGAACTGCCCCAAGTATTTGGCGGATAATAAGGATCGCAAAATGAAAGGTATATTTGATATACATGTTATTTATGTGTACCTTACTAATGCCCGTAGTAGCGTCTGGATGTTTGATACTGGTTCTGTTGCTCATATTTTCAACTCGAAATAGGGGCTATGGATTAAACGAAGATTGGCTAAGGACGAGGTGACGATGCGCGTGGGAAATGGTTCCAAAGTCGATGTGATCGCCGTCGGCACGCTACCTCTACATCTACCTTCAGGATTAGTTTTAGACCTGAATAATTGTTATTTGGTGCCAGCGTTAAGCATGAACATTATATCTGGATCTTGTTTGATGCGAGACGGTTATTCATTTAAATTAGAGAATAATGGTTGTTCTATTTATATATTTTATGGTCATGCACCATTGATGAGTGGTCTATTTTTGTTGAATCTCGATTGTAGTGATACACATAATCATAATATTGAAGCCAAAAGATGCAAGGTTAATAATGATAGTGCAACTTATTTGTGGCACTGTCGTTTAGGTCATATTGGTGTAAAGCGCATGAAGAAACTCCATGCTGATGGGCTTTTTGAACCACTTGATTATGAATCACTTGATGCTTGCGAACCATGCCTCATGGGCAAGATGACTAAGTGTCCGTTCTTCGAAACAATGGAGCAAGCAACTGACTTATTGGAAATAATACATACTGATGTATGCGGTCCGATGAGTGTTGAGGCTCGCATCGGGTATCGTTATTTTCTGATCTTCACAGATGATTTGAGCAGATATGCGTATATCTACTTAATGAAACATAAGTCTGAAACATTTGAAAAGTTCAAAGAATTTCAGAGTGAAGTGGAAAATCGTCGTAACAAGAAAATAAAGTTTCTGCAATCTGATCCTGGAGGTGAATATTTGAGTTATGAGTTTGGTCTTCATTTGAAACAATGTGGAATAGTTTCGCAACTCATGCCACCTGGAACACCACAGCGTAATGGTGTGTCCGAACATCGTAACTGCACTTTATTAGATATGGTGCGATCTATGATGTCTCTTACTGATTTACCGCTATCGTTTTGGGGTTATACTTTAGAGACGACTGCATTTACGTTAAATAGGGCACCATCTAAATCCGTTGAGACGACACCATATGAATTGTGGTTTGGCAAGAATCCAAAGTTGTCGTTTCTTAAAGTTTGGGGCTGCGATGCTTATGTGAAAAAGCTGAAAACCTGATAAGCTCGAGCCCAAATTGGAGAAATGTGCCTTCACAGGATACCCAAAGGAGACTGTTGGGTACACCTTCTATCACAGATCCGAAGGCAAGATATTCGTTGCTAAGAATGGATCCTTTCTAGAGAAGGAGTTTCTCTCAAAAGAAGTGAGTGGGAGGAAAGTAGAACTTGATGAGGTAATTGTACCTTCTCCCGAATTGGAAAGTAGTACATGACAGAAATCAGTTCCAGTGATTCCTACACCAATTAGTGAGGAATCTAATGATGATGATGATGAAACTTCAGATCAAGTTACTACTGAACCTCGTAGGTTAACCAGAGTACGATCCGCACCAGAGTGGTATGGTAATCCTGTTCTGGAGGTCATGTTACTTGACCATGACGAACCTACAAACTATGAGGAAGCGATGATGAGCCCAGATTCCGTGAAATGGCTTGAGGCAATGAAATCTGAGATGGGATCCATGTATGAGAACAAAATGAGGACTTTGGTTGACTTGCCCGATGATCGGCAAGCCATAGAGAATAAATGGATCTTCAAGAAGAAGACTGACGCTGACGGTAATGTTACTGTCTACAAAGCTCGACTTGTTGCGAAAGGTTTTCGACAAGTTCAAGGAGTTGACTATGATGAGATCTTCTCACCCGTAGCGATGCTTAAGTCTGTCTGAATCATGTTAGCAATTGCCGCATTTTATGAATATGAAACTTGGCAAATGGATGTCAAAACTACATTCCTTAATGGATATCTTAAAGAAGAGTTGTATATGATGCAACCAGAAGGTTTTACCGATCCAGTAACAAAGTGTGCAAGCTCCAGCGATCCATTTATACACTGGTGCAAGCCTCTCGGAGTTGGAATATACGCTTTGATAGTGTGATCAAAGCATATGGTTTTATACAGACTTTTTGAGAAGCCTGTATTTACAAGAAAGTGAGTGGGAGCTCTGTAGCATTTCTAATATTATATGTGGATGACATGTTGTTGATTGGAAATAATACAGAATTTCTGGATAGCATAAAAGGATACTTGAATAAGAACTTTTCAGTGAAAGACCTTGGTGAAGCTACTTATATATTGGGCATCAAGATCTATAGAGATAGATCAAGATGCTTAATTGGACATTCACAAAGCATATACCTTGATAAAGTTTTGAAGAAGTTCAAAATGGATCAGTCAAAGAAAGGGTTCTCGCCTGTGTTACAAGGTGTGAAGTTGAGTCAGACTCAATGCCTGACCACTGCAGAAGATAGAGAGAAGAAAGTCATTCCCTATGCCTAAGCCATAGGTTCTATCATGTAAGCAATGCAGTGTACCAGACCTGATGTGTGCCTTGCTATTAGTTTAGCAGGGAGGTACCAAAGTAATCTAGGAGTGGATCACTGGACAACGGTCAAGAACATCCCGAAATACTTGAAAAGGACTAAGGATATGTTTCTCGTTTATGGAGGTGAAAGAGAGCTCATCGTAAATGGTTACGAAGATGCAAGCTTTGACACTTATCCGGATGACTCTAAGTCACAAACCGGATACGTATTTATATTGAATGGTGGAGGTGTCAGTTGGTGCAGTTCCAAGCAGAGCGTCGTGGCAGGATCTACGTGTGAAGCGGAGTACATAGCTTCTTCGGAAGCAGCAAATGAAGGAGTCTGGATGAAGGAGTTCATATCCGATCTAGGTGTAATACCTAGTGCATCGGGTCCAATGAAAATCTTTTGTGACAATACTGGAGCAATTGCCTTGGCGAAGGAATCCAGATCTCACAAGAGAACCAAACACATCAAGAGACGCTTCAATTCCATCGCGATCAAGTCAAGGAGGGAGACATAGAGATTTGCAAAATACATACGGATCTAAATGTTGCAAACCCGTTGACTAAGCCTCTCTCACTAGCAAAACATGATCAGCACGAAGACTCCATGGGTGTTAGAACCATTACTATGTAATCTAGATTATTGACTCTAGTGCAAGTGGGAGACTGAAGGAAATATGCCCTAGAGGCAATAATAAAGTTGTTATTTATATTTCCTTATATCATGATAAATGTTTATTATTCATGCTACAATTGTATTAACCAGAAACTTAGTACATGTGTGAATACATAGACGAACAGAGTGTCCCTAGTATTCCTCTACTTGACTAGCACTGGTGCGCGTCAGTCCTAAACAAACAGTTTAAAACCCCTTTCCGTGATGGCATTTGGAACCGTCGCCAAGTGAGTGTGGGCGATAGGGGGGGTCCTTCCCACACGACCCAGAAGCCGTCGGGGATAGGGCCCCTGATACTCCTACTGCGTTTACGCTCGCATGGCCATCACAATCGGTATTCGTGGTGCTCGCTTACGATCATGACCAATCACAAATGGTTCACTATTATAGAACGTGTATGATGCGTGGCCCATCACAAACAGTTCACTTTTAAGAAGATTAGCTAATCGTTGTATGAGTGCCGGACAGGATTACGAAACGTCGGACTATTGTAACATCGTCGTACACGACAACTATCGCACACGCTATTCTTAGGTGAAATGTATACGATGCATACTTCATCAGAAACAGTTCATGGTTGCGAATTGTGTAGGATAAGGCAACTAAGACAAACATTTAGTTTGCCCGCACCGTTTGTGATATTGTCTGACATCGCACACGCTTTGCAAACAGCAACTGTGTGCATACTTGCACACGTTTCCTCTCTGTGAACCGTCTCGGATTATGGTGCATATCGCAAACATTTGTGTTTTACCAAACGTGTGTGCCGTAATAACCTGGAGAGCGTAATTTCACCGTAATTTAATTGTTGCTTTTCCAAATTGTACCGGATTTGGATTTGAATTTGAATGTATGCTACCACTACAAAAAAAGACACATCCGTGACATTTTGGGCGAGCAATTTTTTTCATCATACATATGACACTTCTATGACGATAATTGTGACAAAACCGGTATCATCATAGATGTGGTGGGCTCCTACTTCTATGACAAAAATCATGACGAAAATGGGCTTTTCGTCACAGGCAGGCGGAGATGCAGCTGCATGACATTCTTTGGGCCATCCATGACGGAAAAAACCGTGGTAGAAGCGAGGGGAGGAAAATTTCGAGGAGTTCACGGTGCCGATGGGAGGTCGGGGCGAAGCGATCGCTGCGTTTCTCGTGACACGTGCGTGCGTGTGTGCGGGCGTTAGCTCTAATCGAACCCGGCGGCGTTGGGCTCTAATCAACCCGGCGATTGCACTACTACAGCTCACGTTCATCGAACCCGGCGATTGATCGATCGCTAATCTGAACCCGATCGGCGATTCGCCGCTCTCGCAGCTAATCGAAGTCGATCGGTGCTGCCTCACAGGATGAGCAATGGCGTTGCGGGGGTTGGATGAGCAATGTGGCGGTGGTGTTGCCTCTGGATGAACAGGACCCGTGGTGTGGAGGGCTGGATGAATAGTAGGCGGTGGAGGGGTGCCCGTGGAGGGTGGTTGAAAAGGACCCGGGGTGTGGAGGATGGATGAGCAATGGGCGGTGGAGGGTGGTTTCTGAAAGGCGGTGGAGTGGCGCAGTGATGGAGGCTGGATGAGCAGGAGCCCGTGGAGGCCGGAGGAGGTCGGCGGTGGCCCGTGGAGGCCGGAGGAGGTCGTGGTGGCCCGTGGAGGCTGGAGGAGGTCGACGGTGGAGATGAGCAGATCTCGTGGAGTCCGTTTTGCGATCGCCACACCCTCCCGATGAACAGGACCCCGTTTCTCTGGTAGAGCTCCAACACAAGTCCGTTTAAATCCGCTTTTGCGATGCGCAACACCCTCCCGATCAACAGGACCCCGTTTGACCGTAGGAGGTCCGTTTAGTCCGTTTTGATGCGCCACACCCTCCCAATCAACGGACCCCGTTTCGACCGTAGGAGGTCCGTTTCCTCCGCTTTGTGGTACGCCACACCCTCCCGATCAACAGGACCCGTTTGAGCGTGGCGGTCGAACACAAGGCCGTTTCCTCTGTTACCGCGATGCGCCAGCCTCGTTCCATCGCTGTTCCGTCCAAGCCCTCCCGATGAACATGACCACGCGTTCCATTCCGACCCGGTCGGTTGCCTCCCACGCGTTCCGTTGCCTCCGGATGAACACGGCGCGTCTGTTTCCTCCCCATGAACACGGCGCATTCCGTTGCCTCCCCATGAACACGGCACGACGGCGCTGTTTCTCCTTTCCGACCCAGCCATATAACGAGCCCTCGCCATACGTGTCGCGCCAGTAGGCGTTCGAGACCCGCCAGTATGTACACATACGTGGCCGATTTTCTTTCTTGCACCACGGCGGCTGTGCGTGCGTGTACATGCTACGTGCGCGCCTCTAATCGACACATCGCACCTCTACATCCACGGTATATATGTACGTTACGTTCGCGACCAGAATGACAATGCTACGTGCGCTTCGACCAGGTGGGTCCCGGTATCGAGCACTTCCTTGCGTGCGAAGATGTAGCTGGTGGGTCCCAGCGATCGGCGAATCATTTTGTTTTTTTTCCGGACGCACTTCCTTGCGTGCGAAGGTGTAGCTAGTGGGTCCCAGCAATGTCGGGAAGCGTTTTTGGCGAAATCGATGGCCCGTCCGGTGGGTCCCATTGTCGGTGGAGGAATAATTATTTTGCAGCGTAATAAGGAGGCACTTCCTTGCTGCGGCCGTGGACCCAGCTGTCAGCGTCTCCATGCACAGTACTCTTCCAATGGAAGTCGGTTGTTGACCACATTGACCATGCCGTGCCGAGAGCACCACGGCGGTGGACGACGGCTAGGCCTAGGAAGGGGACGACACGGAGGCAGGGAAGACTCGGCAGTTGTTTCCCACGCAGAGGGGAGTACGACTGTATGAGGGTTTACTTGTTCGTCTGTCATCGTTGGAGAATAACAGCAGGTGTGGGTGAGTAGAGGGATGGCTAGGCCATCGATGGGAGTACGGTGGGGCGGTTAGGCTGCTGTGGCACACATCCGCCATGAGGAGGAGGGAGCGAGCAGTCCGCGGTGCTTGTTTGAGCGGCTGGAGCAGGAAGAGCAGAGATTGAAGAAGCACGACGACCGTTGGATGGACATCCAACAGTCAGTGCTTGTGCGTCAACCTTTTTTTTAGGAAAGCCTCAAATCTGTGGAAAACAGCATACAACTCATCTGACATTATTTCTAATAATTTACAACCCTTTTGCTAATTCTTAAGTTTTTTTGGAGCCCATATTCTTTTTGTTAGCATTACAGCCCATATTGTGGCCACGGTTAAAAAATTATACAAAATTTTGCATATTATGCTGCGGTCCAAACTGTTTTTAATCCCGAAATTTCGAACTGATTTTAAAAATAAATGTATATCAATATAAAATCCAAAAAATTCTCCACGCATAAAAATTAATGTAATTTAAAATCTTGAAATGAAAAAAGATATTTGAAACTAATTGCGGTTTGATGTGTTTTAAAATGTACGGCCCATTTCTCATTCTTGATGGGCCATTTTCTCGCCACCGAATGAAAGCTCTCCTCGTCTTGAAATATTTGCAGCCCAACAGGCCTGACAAAGCGACTTACTTGGCAAATCACAAAAAAACTGGGTTGTGGCCATGGACCCAGATGTCAGCCTCTCCACGTACAGTACACTTCCGATGGAAGTCGTTCCTCGACCACGTTGACCACGCCGCGCGGAGAGCACCACGGCGGTGGATGACGGCGAGCCTAGGAAGGGACGACGCGAGCCGGGAAAACCAGCGCGCGGTGGAAGCCCAGCGGAGAGGAGTACAAGGGTTCACCGGTTCGGTGTGGTGTGACGTTGCCCCGTCGCAGAGGCCTGGCCAGCGGTGGGAATAGTAGGGGCGGTGAGGCCTCTGCGCACAGCCGGCCACGGGAGGCAGGAGCATGCGGCACGACCGGCGCTGCTTTGGGCGGCTGGAGCAAGAAGACCAGAGGTTTAAGAAGCACTATGGTCGTTGGATGGACATCATACGATCACTGGAGCCAGAATCGTTCATATTGACTAAGTTGACAAAGCCCTTCGTCCCCGTCAACTTAGTAGGCCCACAAGTCAGCCTCCCACCAAGGTGGGTCCCAGCTAGCCGGGGGAGTATTCATTTTTTTGTGCGTAATAAGGAGGCACTTCCGGTGGGTCCGAGCTGACAGCAGGGGGAACATTTTTTTCGCGAAATACGGTGGCCCGTCCGATGGGTCCCAGCAGTCAGGGGGAAACGATTTTTTTCGCAAAATACTGGTGGCCCATCCGATGGGTCCCCGCTGTCAGGTGGAGGAATAATTATTTTCCGCGTAATAAGGAGGCACTTCCTTGCGGCTGCCGTGCACCCAGCTGTCAGCCTCTCGACGTAATGTACTCTTCCGATGGAAGTCGGTCGTTGACCACATTGACCACGCCGTGCCGAGAGCACCACGGTGGTGGACGACGGCGAGGCCTAGGAAGGGGACGACGCGGAGCCGGGGAAGACGCGGCAGTGGATGCCCACGCCGAGAGGAGTACGAGCGTTCACCGGTTCGGCTGTGGTGTGAGGCTGTCGTCGCTGCAGAATAACAGGGGTGTGGGTGAGTAGAGGATGCCACGGCGGTGGTGGGAGTAGTAGAAGCGCCGAGGCTGTGCGGCAACCTGGCCGGCCACGGAGGCAGGAGTAAGCGGTCCCTTGGCGCTGCTTTGGCGGCCGGAGCAAGAAGATCGAGAGATTGAAGAAACACGACGGCCGTTGGATTGACATCCAGCGATTCGTCTGCTAGAATCGTTTGTTGGCGTATATAATAACTAAAAAATCTTGCATACTGCGTCAACTAAACAGGCCCACAAGTCAGACCACTCCCTCTTTTTTAATAATTTATATATAGCTCATGGCAACTTCTTATGCAATTTATTGCAGTCATTTTTAGTTGGCGAGGGCCAATTTACATATTCTGTGGGTTCCAAACTATTTTTAATACCGAAATGTCGAGCCAGATTTAAAGTACTTTGAAGATATATTGAAATTAAGTTAATGCCCGATGAAATAGGAATCTGAAAATGTGAAAAATTCGGAAATTATAAAGTAATTGCCAATTTGTCATCTGTTTTATATTTACAACCCATTTATATTACTTTCAAGATTTGCGAGCGTCTTGAAAGAGTTGCAGCCATCGGTGTAGAAAAATAAGTAGGCTGGATTGGTTATTCTTGAGAAAAAAATAAACTGGGCTCATTTTCACAAAGAAAAAATAGCTGGGCTGGTCACATGTTGAACATAAAATATAAGCACAGGGCTAGGCGGGCCTGCCCAGTTCAAACCCTGCTCCATCTCAACAATACCAAACAAAAAAATCTGCTCGAGTAGCTACGTCCGAGGTGTCGGCCGATCTTGTGCTGTTCTCTTGTCTATTGACTATATCGCTCACAATGTCGTGGGTCCCGGATGTCAGGAAAACACTAGGAGGAAGCATTTTATTTTTCCATACGCTGACGTGGTGGGCCCCTATTGTCATCCTCTCCACATACTTCTGCCGATTCATGTTGTTTGTTGCCCATGTTGACAATGCGAGTGGGCGGCGCCACGGCGAGCGCACCAAAGCGCGCGGAGGACGTCGGTGTTAACGATTTAGGAGGCGGTGGGGCGGCGATCGTCTTGTTGGCGCAACCCGGCGTGTGAGGCGAAGCGAAGCGGCCCCCGGGCGCTGGTTTAGTTTTAGCGGTGGAGGAAGACAGGGGTGAAGAAACACGACAGACTGTAAAAGCAGCAGGAGTACTTAACAACCTTAATTGAAACCAGCAGGGGCACTTAAAAACCAAAGCTGAAAGCAGTATGAGTACTTATATAGGTTCAACCGTATAAAGCATGCCTCGAACAGTGCTACTTTGCCTACAGTTAACCAAGGGTGAGGCCGCCAAGCCCCAGGACAAGGCCCAGGCGCCACCGCACGCATGCACAACCTTCTGAAAGTGGCTTCATCTCGCAACGTGATCAATAAACAGGATATTCGCATTAGAGCCATGGAAAATCATGAACATAATCTTCTGTCCTATTCTCCAAGATGGACGGGCCTTCATTATTTGAGACCACCCATGAATAAGTATCTTTTCACCTCCAAGGGGAATTGAGTAGGTCGACATAAACATCATGTTGTGACCAAGCGCAAGTTTGACCCGACCATGGTCAGAACATCATGTATAGGAACAATAGAACTCGGCAGTTCTGTTTCAAGAAGATCACAGTTGTAAAACTGTGTATAAGCAATAGTTTATGAACAACATATATAACGAGAAAACAGCTCGTACCATAAGTTTCTTGACACAGTTGGACCTGTTCAGCGAGTGCTGCGATGCACACATATCCCGTGGCCTTCCACCATTGAAACGCCCCACAAGGACCTCAAGGCGATCAATAAAGTAAAGGAACTTGTGGATGTCGATCGATCAACTTGATGCCATTAGTAACAGCGGGTTATTATAGAGTAACAAGCGAAGCGGTGCTTAACTCTGAAAAAACCTACCGTGCCACCAATTATAAGAAAATATTAGTTAGAAGTAGCATCTTCGTGAGGGATTCGTTGCTACTTCTAAAGTTAAATTGTGATTAGTTAGACAGAATAGGTGGATTAAGAAGTAATCAAGGCAACAAGCAAGAACCAGATACAAAACTAACATGGATGAACAATTGGAACGACGTTGGGGTGGAAGATTGCAGTGAAGATGAGACCAGGTTCTGCTATTTCCATCAACATTCGTGCGCCAACTTTCAGTCCGTAACACTTGAGAAATTTTATCCAAGTTTGGGCATAAAAAAAGCACCGATCTTCTTGGTTCATGAACCCAACTCGGAACTTATATCCATGGCTTGTCTTCACTGTGACCATTAAACTAGTGTATTCAGTTATGGCAAGGCCGAGCATCTTGAGTACATGTGTTCTGGCAGAGCAAAAAATACACTGCAGGAAAAAGAATATGAGAACACAGCATGTTCAAAAAAAACCCCACCCTCTCGGATAGAAAAGAGGATTCTAGGAACATACTGTGAGCGTTTCAAAATGTTGTGTTAGGATGAGAAGGAACAAGTGTGGCGTCTCGTCGAGGGCGCAGAAACCTGTAGGTACTCGCACTTTGGGAACTGCAAATGAAACACACTAGATTTGGTAGGAAGAAAAATGCATCAATGGCGGCGGCTGCCATCCTAGGATTACCTGCGACCAAGGGACTTGGATTTATCGGGGATGGATGAAGAATTCGTACCTAGTTCTCCATGAGAAAACCCTATGCAATCGCCGAGAGGGGGTTTTCTCTGAACAAGCAGACAAGGGAGAAGGGGATTCAGGCCCAGTGAAATATTGCCTCTTCGTCCGTCTAGCTTACTGCTTAAGCTGGAAAGGGGCGGTTTTGATTTGACGGCTCATTGCATTACTGCGGCGCTACGACCGGGGTGTGTCTACCGTGAAGTTGTGCACTCTAATTTGTGCATATGGAACGTGGACCCCGTTGCCGGTTGCCCCACATATCAGCGAAAGGAAGTAGAAAGACAGGAGTAACTAGTTACACATAAATATATTTTTTGACAGAGAGATACTCCCTCTGTAAAGAAATATACAAATCTTTATATCACAGGCTCACCTTGCCGAGAAATATACTCCCTCTCGCAGCGCACGGGCATTATGGGGTTCAGCTTTTTTATGGGGGTTCAGCTGAGAATATAATACTCGAGATAGGCTCACGGTTCGGACTTTGGGCGTGGGCCGACCTGCATGTTTGGGGCCCATGTGTTCTACCTAGCGCTTTTCATATTGCAAGCGATCGATGCAGCGCTGGTTTGAGATCTTTGTCATAAGCGAATACACAAAATTGAATAAAGCACGGCAATGTTGGAATGAAATCGAGCAGCGGTTCCTAACCAGCAATCGAGTTGCAATTCTATCAATGATATACCATGTGATAAATAATCTTGTCGTACTACTTATACACACAGGACACTTATTTCACCATGCCAGATTATTACATCAAAATCTCTCGGAGGATAGATCAGTTCGGCGATTCGTCTGCTCTTGAAGAATTTCAAAGTTGATTTGGACCAGCTCTCCTTGCCGAGAAAGTTCGATTTTGACATCATCCCCTACCGCAAGATATGATTTAGATTTTAACCTTGACCATACTTTAGCATCAATCATCATGCGACCATCCTTTGTACTTACGGTATATTGAGCATGTTCATTCACACCAAGGCTGCATGGTAAGAGAAACTTGGCATGATGCGCCTGGATTGTTGAGCGACTCCCTCGTTGCTCTAGGAATTCTATGTTTGCAAACAAGAAGACATACCCAAGCAGTTAGATCAACACGAGTGAATCATGTGAAACAACATGGAAAGAAAAAAGAACGAAGCACTTGGGCGGCCAATGCTTACCAAGAAGGTGGACATGTCGGTTTTGTAAGGACTTTGGTATATGAAGTGCCAACTGCAGTCCGATCTGTAGCAGTGCAAGCTGCGGGCGGAGCGAATCTGAAGTGCAAGTGTTGGTGCAGGTGCGAAGCCGCTCTTTGCTGCGGAGATGGTGCTCCTTGTAGAGCTGGTGCGGTGTCGGGCGGGTCTGGTGTCGATGCCCGATCCTCCGGTGGATCGGTGATCATTGGCGATCGATCGGTGCCCAATCCTTAGCTGGATCGGTGAGCTGCTGCCATTGTCAATGCTAGAGCAAGCTGCGGTGCTCGATCTGTGCAAGACAATGGCGATCGTATCTGATCTGCTATGATCAGCTTTCTAACTTGACTAGGATCCGTGACCGTGATCCAGTTTTTCTTCATTTCTTTTAAGCGAGAAGGACTAATTGTGGCATTTTGTTAAACCAAACTGCAGTTCATCATAGGGATTCAGCTTGTACTCGGACAACGGTGATCAATTTTTCCGATAATATAAGTGATGGGCGGTGCCTTCATTCTTGACACGACATAAGAAGTGAAACCTGCAAAAATAGCCATCGTAGAACAAACCAAGCGGTTTATTCTGTGATGAATGTCACATGGCAAAACCTGCATCGTAAAATTGCAGGAAAAGAAAGAAAACATGACATTAAATCAATAAGATTTAGATAGTAAATCAATAAGATTTACTTGATGTGACACGAGTGAATCCTTACCAGAATTCACTATGTTGAAATACTAAGCAGAAGATTGATCGTCCAACTTCGTGTGGCATGCAGGGCCCTACCTACTCCCACAAGCGGGACAGTCCAAAGGTCGTGACAAATCGTATGGACCGAACATCCATAGAATTTGGAAATCCTGGTGGGTGCGATAAACCCTGAAATGCATACAGATATTGGAGTGTAACCATAATTGATAAACCGTCCTCACAAAAATATGATCTGGATACTTCAAAATATCTGATGAATTGAGTGGACAGACATTAACATAGACCGTTCTCGGGACTGACCACACACCAAAAGCGGCGGTACTAATAAACAATACAGGGTTCACAAACACAAATCAAATCTTGAACAATAGTACTTACTACGGACAAGCAAAGTTGCACTAACTAAACTCTGCAGACTATTTCTTGCCACCGACCTATGGGATGAACCTCGCATAACTGACTAGGCCATGGACTTCGTGTGAGATGTCTACATGCACCATCACCATCTTGTCAACCTTGGAGAACCTAACAGAGTGGTCTTTCCACTCATAAACATGATGATGAAGACAAGCCGCATCAGATTTGTTGGGAAGCTTTACAAGAACCACACCCTTCGTAATCGAAGGCACGGCCAGGAAATAGTTGTGGTCAAGTACAGCCTCGAGAACACGCCTGACAACAATGCTATAGGAAAACACTAGTTCAGGACACGTGGCGGCAAGGACACAGCAGCTGGATAGTTCAGTAGTAGAACTCATCATCAGGTCTTCTAGTTCACACGGCATGACTTTGAGAACTTCATCCCCACCGCGGACCTGGTTCTAATTCAAACAGAATCCATATTTTATTACTACCTCCGTTCAGAAATATAAGATGATTTTCGATATTATACTCCATATATGACTACATATCGCACGAAATGAGTGAACAAAGACACTAGAACATGTCTTCAAAGGCATGAGAGTAGAGGATTACATGCAATATCCATAACACAAATTCTTGAGGCAAATATACCCTCTTAAAAGGTAGCATTGATGTTCATAAAGTACTCCCTCCGTCCCAAAATTCTTGTCTTAGATTTGTCTAGATACGGATGTATCAAGTCACATTTAGTATTAGATACATCCATATCTAGAAAATCTAAGACAAGAAATTTGGGACAGAGGAAATAGTTAATAATCTATAAGAAATCAGTGTCAACCTCTCGCATGTTTTGGTCAAAAGAGGAATTTAGAACCGTCATTTGGCACACAAAAATCACATGCAAGATCACCCAGAAAGTTGTACTACTAGTACTAGTACTTTAGATGAAAAAACACGATCAAGATCGAGAAAAAGATCATCAAGTAGAGATATTACCTGGACTTGCTTAATGAGGGATCCCGGAGAGGGGGGCTTGGACAGGGCGATGGCTTTGAGCTTGTCTGCGGTAGTCTCGGCGGGGTGCTTGCGCTTCTTCGTACCATGAGCCTCGACGGTTTTGGCCGGAGCCATAGACATCACTTCGGCCGGTGCTCCAGCGTCCATCAAGAAACTGTCAAATAGAAATAAAAGAAAAGAAACCATAATCACAAACCCAAAAGAAGAAAAGAGAGGGAGTTATAGGATCAGTCTCGGGGTTGCAAGGCTGGGCCTTGGCCAGAATCAACACCATTGATGTGCTCACCTTTCCTTCTTTGGGAGAGAAGAACAATGGCGAAAGCAGGTGGGGTTTTCTTGAAGAAATGAGGAACAAGATGAGGCGAAGCGAGGGTTGGGTAGAGAGGAAGAGAGAAAGAGTGAAATGATGGTTGCCGTCCGTCAACTTCTTCTTTGGAAAGGAGGGGTTTTGTGATTTGACGGCTCATTGGGCATTACTCGGTAACCCGATCGGGGTAGTCTACCGTCACTCTACTATGGAGTAATTTAGTGCATGGCTGGTGGACCCGATCTTTGGTTGTCCCTGCGTCGGTAAAGTGAGTAATTTAGTGCATGGCTGGAGGAGGATCCGCACGTGGGCGTGTCCTTTGTTTTTTGAAGAAAAAATGATTATAGCAAGTGTTTCCACTCTTCTGACGGAGGAGTGCAAAACACGGCAGCCACTGAACATACGGTGCTCCTACTACTAGGCATGTGCGATGGTTCATCGTCGGTACTACACAATCTTGTTGCTAGTGTAGTAAGATATGGCGATAACAAATGATGTTGTCGCATATCAACTACTCCTATATGTAACATAGTACGCTTTTTACATTTGTCCGGTCAAGAATGAGCGGTGAGATCAATGTTAACGAGAACTAGGTCTCGATTACGGGAGAGTATGGTGCTACAGTACTCCACGAAACATGAACCATATGAAGCACGAATAGTGTTAGGCAGGGTGTATGAAGGGTACAGGAATGGGAGCAAAAGTTCCCTTCTCGACCCACTTTTGGGTGTTTGGCAGAGTGCATGAAGGATGCATGAGTCCACACTAGTAGGTTGACAAAAATCCTACACCTACCAATCCCTTCGAGTGAAGCCTTTGGAAATCTCATACAGTTCAGTCAATTTCTTGATGTGAGCGAAGTTCTTACAGTGTTGAGAATTTATTCTGGCCGAGGAGTTAAGGAATTCGCCAGTCTGGATTGCCTACGATGAGGAACATGATAGCCCTGAGGAATTTGAGAGTCTAATTTCCGACCGTTGTTGTGCTGCGTGCAAGCTGTCTTAAAATATCTTATCTACCTAACGGTCATATCATTGAAGGGCATTTATGTATTATCATGTCGGGCTGCTCCTTAGGCTATAAATAGCCGCCCCTACAACCACTAGCTGGTTGGATTCTCCGAAGAAACCGACACTTGTAATTTGAGAGCATCCCATCCTCAGGGACTTTGGCGAAAATCATCGAGTGAGAAAAACCCAAACCCAAACACCTACAAACCCAAAGTGAATGAGCATCACTGAAGATATTGATCTGCATGGATCCGGCGCTTATTACCTTTGAAGATTGTGCTTCTTCCAGGCGGTTAGGCGTTGAGGAGTCCGGATTAGGGGTGTCGGATAGCGAACTATCACCGTTGGCGGACTCTGGACTATGAAGACACGATTGAAGACTTCGTCCGTGTCCGGATGGGACTTTCCTTGGCGTGGAAGGCAAGCTTGGCGATCTGGATATGTAGATCTCCTACCATTGTAACCGACTACGTGTAACCCTAACCTATCCTGTGTCTATATAAACGGAGGGTTTTAGTCCGTGGGGCGAACAACAATCATACCATAGGCTAGCTTCTAGGGTTTAGCCTCCTTGATCTCGTGGTAGATCTACTCTTGTACTACCCATATCATCAATATTAATCAAGCAGGAGTAGGGTATTACCTCCATCGAGAGGGCCCAAACCTGGGTAAAAACATCGTGTCCCTTGTCTCCTGTTACCATCCGCCTAGGCGCACAGTTCGGGACCCCCTACCGAGATCCGCGGTTTGACACCGACATTGGTTCTTTCATTGAGAGTTCCTGCGTATGCGTCGCCATCGGTAGGATGCCTCATCTCATCTTTAAAGGCGATACTATCGCCAAAGGCCTTGGCTGCTGGCGGAACTCTTGACTAGGTGGTTTTCTTATGACCGCCCGATCAGGCCACCACGCCAAGCGATGACCTCTCGTCATCATGAAACCAATCTCCATGTTAATTTGGAACTTGCGAGCAGTTAGATCCGATTGAGCTCTCCTCTGTAAGCGAGCTCTTGGATCGCATCGCCGCTACAGGAGTCGCCACAGACTACGACGGATCGGGCCTAAAACCGATCTGAGAGATCAACTCTCCCGGGCTACCCATCATGTTGCTGTGATAGAGGAGCAATGCGGCAATTCTTCTTCTATCTTAAGGACTAGCTACGTCCGGTTCGATCCCTCCATGCTGGATTCCCGCAGAGGGGATGTCGATCAAGCCACGAACTTAAAGTCGAGGCAATGGGTTGGACTCATTGGATAACACTCAAAATCCAAACTTCGAGTTAGAAATTTATCGACCCTGAGTCCTAAATTGGGCGGGGTTCGGATCTAGTTCCACCGCCCACCCAAACATTAGCGATCTCTCGAATTCGGCAAGAGCCGCTGAAATAGTACATCATTCTTGGGCGATTCCTCTTGGTTATGAACAGGATAAGCGATTGCCGAGAGGAGGGCGCAATCCCAATTTTCTGCAATAATTGCACGGACAAGGGAATCCTAAACACCATAAGTCGTCAGCGAAATTACGCTTTGCTGACTTGGTGACCATAGTACAAAAATCTTGTGCGATGGAAGCGCTGGAAAACCGAAAGTAAATTTTGGGATAATCCGGCCCGAATACATCCCTAGTCCGAAATAAAAGGGTACATCATTATCAAGCACCTGGTTAAATACCAAAAACCAAAACCCCTAAAAGTGCGGAACCGTCTTGGAGGGTTGGCTAAGCGGACCCTACAAAATTCATAGCACGTAGGGCGCCACTCCAACTCATAGCCTTCAAGCATGTTGGATACTACGGCAGGTGGCCAAAAGTGGCGAGGAGCTTCTAGCTTTAGAATCCCAGCCCAGCAACACCAGTATGGTGTTAACAGTCTTCGAGACTTTCACATCAAATAACATGCGAAAACAAACACTCCGCAACCTCGCCGAAGTCTACCAAGTAGCAACAATAAATCCATGGAGTGACACGGCTATTACTTTTAATGCCAGTGACGAACCTAAATTCCGAATAGCCCGAGCACCAGCTGCATTGGTCCTTAGTCCGATAGTGGACGGCTTTCGCCTTACTAAGGTACTCATGGACGGCGGCAGCGGACTAAACCTCATCTATGAGGAAACCCTCCGAAAAATGGAAATAGTGGAACCGCATTGGCGAAGCAGCACAACCTTTAGAGGAATAATCCCTAGCCGGAAGCATGCTGCACAGAAATCTGCTTTGGGCGTAGTGTTATTTCATGGGACAATTACAGGTCGAGGAGGTCACATTTCAAGTGGCCCGTTCAACAGCGGATATCATGCTTTATTAGGGCGAGAGGCATTCACAATTTTTCAAGCTATACCCCATTATGGGTACATGAAGCTTAAAATGCCGGACCTAACGGAATCATCACTCTCGCTAGTGATCCGAACATAGCACTCCTTGGCGAAAACAAGACAGCTGCACTAGCCCTCGAGGAACTATCGAAGCCCTAGCGGCCGAGGAACTCACCGCGATCGCTCCACGGTGAACAGGGGCGATGTGATAGTTGATAAAAGATCCAAGTGCACTTCTTTTAAACCAGCGGATGAAATAGTCAAATTCAAGTCCACCCAGCGGACCCGCAAAGCGGCCTCCATTGGGGCACAACTAAACCCTGATGTAGGCGCCGCTTTTCTGAGAATTTCTACAAGAAAAGCGGGACATCTTTGCACGGCACCCTTTAGACATGCCAGAATCCCACATCGACTAGCGAGCACAGCCTAAATATCCTAAAAGTTCAAACCAGTCAAACAGGCTCTTGGCGCTTTTCCGAACCCAAGAGGCAGGCCATGGGAAGGAGCTAGCCAAACTTTTGGAAGCAGGATTCATCGGAGATATAAAACATCGGACTGGCTAGCAAACCTGGTGATGGTACCAAGAAGGATAAATCCTGGCGCCTATGTGTTGATTTTAAAGACCTTAATAAGGCTTGCCCAAAGGATCCCTTCCCCTCCCTCGAATTGATCAAATTATTGGCCTTCTGACAGGACCACGACTCATTGTGCTTCCTCGTAGCGTACTCGGCTACCACCAAATCAAGATGGCGGAGCAGACCAAACTGCTACAACAACATTCATCACTCCATACGGCCCGTTCGCTTCAACACAATGCCCTTTGGGCTCAAAAAGCTGGCGCAACATATCGGCGCATGATTCGGACATGTCCGGCAAACCAGATCGGCAAAGCAGTGGAAGCATATGTAGATGACGTGGTCGTCAAAACCAAGCACGTCGAAACTCTAGTAGACAACTTGAGGCTCACATTCGACAATCTTTGAAAATATGACATCAAGCTCAATCCGGAAAAATACGTCTTCGGCGTTCCAGCCGGAAAGCTCCTGGGCTTCATTGTGTCCGGCAGAGGAATTGAAGCAAACCCAGCCAAGATCCGAGCTCTGTCACAATTGGACATTCAAAGACCTCAAACAAATACAAAATTGGCGGGATGCGTGGCGGCTCTAAGCCGCTTTATTTCCCATTGGGAGAAAAGGCGTTACCCTTTACCGCCTCCTCCGCCGCACGAACACTTGAGTGGGCGGATGCCGCCATGGCGGACTCGAAGAAATAAAGGCCATTTGGCAACAAATCCGGTCCTGGCAGCATAGCGTAGGCGAACCAATGCTATTATATATCGCGCAACACATCAAGTTATCGGCCGGTGCTCGTTGTCGAGCGAAAGCGGACGAACACCGGTTCCCTCTTCAAAACCGGTTTACTATGTGTCCACCGTCCTAACTCCATGCAAGTCGGTACCCACACTATCAAAAGATAGCATCTGCAGTGTTCATGGCATCCGGAAGCTGCGACACTACTTTCAAGAGTGCTCGATAACGGTAGCCTCAAAGTACCTCTTAACGACATTATAAATAACGCGTGACGCGACGGGCGGATTGCTAAATGGGCCATAGAGCTCCTTCCATTCGACATAACTTATAAGCCACGACGAGCTATTAAGTCGTAGGTTTTGGCCGACTTCGTGGCGAATGGACTGGCCGAACTCCCTAAAAGTGCGGTGCATACTCAATTGGATCATGCACTTTGCGGCTCCAAAATGTTGGCGGCACAGAAATGGCGTCGTCTGGCGTCCCCAACCAGGGACCGCAGTCAATCGTCCTTGAGATAATGTATCGGACTCCAACAACGCGGCGAATCTGAGGCCCTTACGCACGGCCTCCGGATGGCGTCTCCATGGGCATTCAACGCCTAGAGGTACAGGGATTGAACCTCGCAATATCTCAAATAAGCGGGACTTTGATGCCAAAGATCCGAAAATGGCAGCATACCGCAATGTGGTCCTAAAATGTCGGCCGCAGTTGAAGGGCTCGAATTTCATCATATAGCCGGGATAACAACCAGGCGGGGATATATTGGCACGCATCGGTGCAAAACGCGATGCCGTCCCACCCAATATCTTTCTGGAACGGCTGTTCAAGCGATCCGTACTATGGGAAGGGGAGTCCGGCAATAACAATCCAGACCCAACCGCACTGCCTGACGCCGAACACTCTGACACAACCGGAGGCTCTGCCCCCGAGATAACACCCTCCACTCACGAAATAATGGCAGTTATCGCCCCATGGACGAAGCCATTCCTAGCCTACCTAACTAGGCAGGAACTCCCCGAAGACCAAAATGAGGCTCGCTGCATAGTACGGCAATCTAAAGCCTACAAAGTCCATGAGGGAGAGCTTTATAAGAAAAGCACTACCGGAGTCCTTCAAAGGTGTATCTCCGAAGAGGAAGGCGAAACCTCTGGCTGAAATTCATGCGGACTGGGTGGGCACCACGCCGCAGCCCGAGGCCCTTGTAGGCAAGGCCTTCGTACAGGATTTTATTGGCCGATGGCCGGCGGATCTGTGAGGACTTAGTCCAACGATCGTTGGTTGCCAGCTTTTTCTAACCAAAGCCACATGCCACCCACCGCCCTTAAAACTATACCCATCACTGGCCGTTCGCGGTGCAGGGGCTTGACATGGTTGGACCCCTTAAGGGAGGAACCCACAAGCAAAAATACCTATTGGTCATGGTGGATAAATTCACCAAATGGATAGAGGCCAAGCTGTTAAAGCGGCGAATCCGGACCGATGATAGACTTTATATCGGGGTAGTGCACCATTACGGTGTCCCCACGGTATCATCGCGATAACGGCACCAACTTCACGGCCTATGAGGTCAAATTATGGTGCAAAAACATGGGCATCAAGCTCGATTATGCCTCGATCTATCACCCTTAAACCAATGGCCAAGTCGAGCGAGCAAGCGGTCTAATCATGGCGCCTTGGCGGCAGGCCGATATCTTCCATAGCAGGGCGGCGGGCCAATATCTTTCACACTAAGCTTACGGGGATCTCCATCCCGTCGGGCCCCTAAGTCCGACCTCGGCCATGTGGTTTGGGTCAACCTTCGTGTATGCGTGTCTTTACCATGGCCTGGCCTCCACAGCACCTTAATGGCTGGCGATATCTTCCATAGCGGAAGCGCCGCCGTGCTCCTTGAAGCAGCTCTGCCAGCTCCCCAATGCCTTGAGGCGGGGAGATAGATGGCCACATGGCCTGGCGATGCCTTTCATCACCTGCGGACTCGTTCGTGCAGGTGGCCATAATCGGGAAGAAGATCACCCGAAGAACTGGGCATCTCCTCCTCGGGGCGACACTGTGAGCAAACCTACAAACATGTTTATGTTAGTCGCCTTCCTCACGAACTCTTTCAAAGTTCGTTCAAGCACTCTTGAAAATGCCACAGCAAGCCGTCGATTCTCCTTTCGGAGTCGGACAAGCTGGGCATGAACATCCTTTAGTCCCTCACCCAGCTTGGTGTTGGCATCTTGGAGGTTATTTTTCTCTGCCGCACCCTTGTCGTACGCTCTCACGGCCTTTAGGCTGGCGCAAGAGCTGTTGCTTGTCGAGATCTAGTCCGCGCCATCTGCAATGTTTTGCAGTTTACACACCCGCGCACTTCATAAACTATTTATCCTTTGAATCGTATATTACGGAGGGGTGTCATGGCTTCCCACATGGCGTGTATACGCCCGGATTCGATCGCCCAGTGCACCGATTATTACGTCGTTGTTGCCATGTCATGTGCTTGCGTGTTGCACTTTGCCATGTCATCATCTGCATTTCATATCATGTCGTCATGTGCATTTCATTTTGCATACGTGTTCGTCTCATGCATCCGAGCATTTTCCCCGTTGTCCGTTTTACAATCCGGCACTCCTATGTCATCCGGCGGTCCCTTTTGACCTCTTCTCTTGTGCGGGTGTTAAATGTTCTCGGAATGGCCGAGGTTTGCCAGCGGCCTTGGTATAGCACCAGTGAACCGCTGTCAAGTTTCGTGCCATTTGGAGGTCGTTTGGTACTCAACGATTAGCAAGATAACCGTAAAGCCCCTCTTTCTTTACAGCCCAACACCCCTTCCAAAGTGGCCCAAAACCCACCTAACTCACCTCCATGCTCTCGGTCGTTCGATCACGATCGTGTGGGCGAAAACCACTCCTCATTTGGACACCCCTAGCTCCCTCTACCTATAAATATGCCCTCGCCGTCCAAATTCGCGGATGAATCCCCTCGAAACCCTAGCCTTTCCCTCTCCGTCGCCGGACGCGTCCGCCCCGGCCGGACACGTCCAGCCAGCCACGTCGCCCGACCAATGGGCGCGCCCGTCACCACCGCCCCCTCTCCTCCACTCCGCCGCGCCACGTGGCGCCCGCCCGTCCCGCCGCCCGCGGCAGGCTTGGATCGGGCCCTCCAGTCCGTCTCCCAGCGCCGCCCGCCCGCGCCGCCCGCGCGCCCGGCGTCGCGCCCGCGCCGCCGAAAGCCTTGCCGCCTCCGCGGATCGCCCTCCTCTGCCGGAGCTCCTCGAAATCGCGCCGCCGGAGCTCCTCGGCGCCTCGCCATGCCGCGCCTCCCGGCCTCCCGGCGCCGCCCCGCAACCCTCCGGCCGCTGCCGGCGCCGGGAATCTGGCTCCCGTCGCCGGAGCTACCCGTTCTGGTTCCCCGTCGCCCGTCCGCGCCCTTCCCCCGCCGGAGCGCCGCCTCGCCCTGCCGGAGTGCGCCGCCGCCCCTGCCCGATCCAGGAGGGATCGAGGAGGAGGACGACACCTCACCCGCGTGGGCCGGAAACCCCCTCCAGGCCCAGCCGGCCCACTAGGTGAGCAGCCCTATCCCTCGCCCCGTGCCCGATTTAGCTATACCGCGCTCGACCTGTTTTTTTCTGGAAAAACTGCTAAGTCCCCAGATTCTGTGTAATTTTCATGCCATGTTCATGCCATCGTAACTCTGCATCCGTAGCTTCGTTTCGTGCGTGTAATATGTCAAATTGTTCGCCTCGACGAGTAAATCATTTCATTCCATTGCATCATATTCATTTGAGCTCATCTTGATGCCTGAATCATTGTTGTAAGAGTGCTTCATAATGTTTTCTGCTGTCTGTTATCAGAACGAGCTCTTTTGTCATTTTTGCCATGATTGATGTGTGCACCCTATGAGGTTGATGTCTACATGTGTTTTGATCTAGGCTATGTCTTCTTTACAGGGGTGTATGCCATGTATTTTTTTGATCTCTGTGGTGACTAGCACAAGCATGCAAACTAGGCTTCATGATGTTGCTGATTTCAGCCCCTGTTTTTCTGATATTTTTATGCCATGTTAACTTGATGCTACAGAGAGTTCCATGCTTATTTTGAGATACTTCAGTAAGGATGTTTTGAACATATGGTTGTGCTCTATCCATAAATGCACTTGTTTGCAATTATGGAGTGCCATAGCTTGAGTCAATCGAGCACTACTTTTGCTATAAAATGTTTCCTGGCAGATTGTTTACATGTTATTCAATTTTGCCAAGGTTGTTGTAGTTGATCCTTGCATGCTATGATGTTGTTCTTGCCATGTATAGCCTCTATGCCATGTCTTCTTACTGTGAGTTACCTTGCCATGCCATGTATTGCTCTGTGGTGAGTGGTTCAAGCTCACCAACATGCCTCCTTATTGTTGTTCCTGCCATGTATGAATCTGTCATATAACTTGCTATGTTTACATGAGTGCCATCATATCTTCTGGTCCTTTTTGGCTCATGGTCAGTAAAGGACTTTTGTTCTATGCAACTATTAGATTCATTCCATGCCTTTGTTTGCCATGATAAGTTCAACATGTTGTGTGATAGCTCTAAACATTGCAACTTTGATGTTATTTACGCTAAAATGCAGGCTGTTATTATTTGCAATCTTGCCATGTGTGTTTGAGCATGTTCTAGTGATTTCTGGAGATAGTTCAGTGTTCATGTTTTGTAATGCTCTACCTGTACTTCATGCCCATGCCTTTTGTTATTACGTTGAGATGCTGTAGCATGTTGTTTTGGTGCTTGTAATATGCCTAGTTGCTGTTTTGGACAGATTGTTGCTATAACTTGTATTGTGTGTATGTGTTGAACCGTTGCTCCGTTTTGAGTGTGCTCTATATGAAACTTGCTTGATTTTGCATGTAGTTTCATATTATCATGTTGCATCCTTGTTTTGAGGTGTTTGCTTGATGTTGGTATGCATTTTGCATCAATGCCATGTTTAACTTGTTTTGCTCATATCTTCTAGGCCGTAGCTCCGAATTAAATGACCTTTATATGTAACTTGACTAGAATTTCGTGTAGATCATCTTGGTGCATTTTAAATTGCTGTTTAACAACTTGAACATAAATTTATTCAGATCTGGACCAATTTCGAAATTTGCATATGAGGACTTACCGGCATTGTTATATGTTGTTTCCGGCCTCATTTAAACTTGCTTTGAGGTGTTGTTATTGTTTGCATCATATTTTGCCATGAGTAGCTCCATGTAGCCTTGTCATGCATCATGCTTGTTTGTGCATCATGTCTTGTTCATGTGTGGGGTGTTTACTTTGTTGTGTGCTTCTTCTCGATAGTTCCCGTTTCGTTGCGATCGTGAGGATTCGTTCGTCTACGCTTGGTTCGTCTTCGTGGCTTCATCTTCTTCATGGACTCGTTCTTCTTCCTTGCGGGATTTCAGGCAAGATGACCGCTACCCTGGATCTCATTACTATCATTGCTATGCTATTTGTTTCGTTCTATCGCTATGCTGCGCTACCTATCACTTGTTCCTCAAGCCTCCCAAATTGCCATGTCAGCCTCTAACCTTTTGCACCCTTCCTAGAAAACCGTTGTTTGGCTATGTTACCGCTTTGCTCAGCCCCTCTTATAGCGTTGTTAGTTGCAGGTGAAGATGAAGTTTGTTCCTTGTTGGAACATGGAGATGTTGTTCCTTGTTGGAACATGTTTACTTGTTGGGATATCATAATATATCTTATTTAATTAATGCATCTATATACTTGGTAAAGGGTGGAAGGCTCGGCCTTATGCAGTGTTTTGTTCCACTCTTGCCGCCCTAGTTTCCGTCATATCGGTATTATGTTCCTGGATTTTGCGTCCCTAACGGTCGGGTGATTTATGGGACCCCTTGACAGTTCGCTTTGAATAAGACTCCTCGGCAAGGCCCAACCTTGGTTTTACCATTTGCCTCACCACCACCTACTTTTCCCTTGGGAGTCGCTCTCTCGAGGTCATCTTTATTAGCCCCCGGCGGTGCTTCTCTAAGTGCTGGTTCGAACCGAAACACTTCTGAGGCCACCTTAGGGCAACTTGAGGTTGGTTTTACTCGTAGCTTGTCTCATCCGGTGTTGCCACGAGAGCGAGATATGTGCAGCTCCTATCAGGATTGCCGGCGCATCGGGCGGTCTTGTTGGTCTTGTATTATTACTTCGAAATGTCTTGTAGCGGGATTCGAGACTGATCGGGTCTTCCGGGAGAAGAATATCCTTCGTTGATCGCGAGAGCTTATCATGGGCTAAGTTGGGACACCCTGCGAGGTATAAACTTTCGAGAGCCGTGCCATGCGGTTATGTGGCAGATGGGAATTTGTTAATATCCGTTGTAGTAAACTTGAAGCAAACTCTTCTAAAATACACCAACCGTATGCGTAACCGTGAGTGTCTCTTTTGGGGTTGATCGAGAGGAGAACACGGTTTACGGGTTATGTCGGCGTAAGTAGGAGTTCGGGATCACTTCTTGATCATTACTAGTTGGCGACCGTTCCTTTGTTTCTCTTCTCGCTCTCATTTGCGTATGTTAGCCACCCTATATGCTTTGTAGCTCTGCAACCTCACCACTTTACCCCTTCCTTTCCCATTAAGCTTTGCTAGTCTTGATACCCATGGTAATGGGATTGCTGAGTCTTCGTGGCTCCAGATTACTACACCACCATTGCGAGTACAGGTTATGCGATGATCATGGCGAGAGGCGATGTTTATTTGTGTTGGAGATTCTTCATCCGCTTCTTCGATCGGGGATAGGTTCGGTCGGCAGCTGGGCTAGCGAGTGGATATTGTTTGAGTTTCTGTTTATGTTTCATCCGTAGTCGGATGTTGATCTCTTATATATGAGGTTGATGTATTCTTGTGGCATTTGTGCCTTTTGTATGTATCCCCATCTATTATGCAATGTTGATGTAATGATATCCACCTTGCAAAGCGTTTCAATATCTTGGTCTATCCTTAGTGGGACCTTGAGTTCCTTTTGGATAGGGTTAGCATATTAGGCGTGACAAGTTGGTATCAGAGCCTCGACCGGCCCTAGGAGCCCCCTTGATTGATCGTGTAGTTTGGCCGTTGTTGAGTCTAGAAGAAAATTGATTTCTGAGTCTAGTTATATCGGAGAGTAGGAATTCTTTTTACTCGTCAGCCCCTTCGTCGCTCTAGTGAGGAATCTTGACGTAGGTGTTTTGAATTACTCCTCTTCCCGTTCAAATTTTCTTTAGGATCACGTGGTTAGTGTCGTGAGTTGTCCATCCTCTTTTGTCCGGTGCATTTCTCGTCAAGTCGACTCGAGCCTCTTCATCCTTGCAAGTTCAATCCTCAGTTGTTTTTCTTTTCCCACCCGCCCACCCTTCTTCTTCTCGGAACCGGAGTCCGTAATCGAGTATCCATCCTACTCGTGCAAAGTCTTTGCATTCTTTCAACAGGTGTTTTCTCTTCAAGTTATTCGTCGATTCTCCCCTCCAGTTGCCTTTGTTTTCCCGCCCTCCCACCCTTTTTCTTCCCGGAGTTTGAGTCTATTTCGACCATCAATTCCATTCGTGTGGAGCCTCTTCAGTCTTCCCTCAATTATTTCAACCGGTGAATTCTCGTTTTGTACGAAATTCTTCATCTCTTTTCTTCTCCGGTGGACTCAATTCAAGATTTTCGGGTTAATCATATTCTTTTCCTTCGAAGTGTTCTCTTTGCTCGTTCGCCTCTCGCCAGTTTATCCTTCCGGAGTGCTCAAGTCATCTCAGGAAATTTTTCGGTGTTCCAATTAATTCCAGGCTGTCACCTCATTCAAATATTTCATTTGTTCCGGTGCATCATCTACTTCTTCAACATCCCTTTCCAACGGTGTTTTCTTTTAGTGGGCCCTAACCCACAGGTCTTTCCCAGGATCTTACCTGACTCTTCTAATTCCCCCGGAGCTATTCCCAATTCTTTTCAAGTGTGACGTAAGAATGAATTTCATCAGTCAGATGCCTTCTCCAAGATCGCTTTCAAATTCTTTTCATCTCGGGTTCTACCTTTCCTCTTTTTCTTATTCCGGAGTTTCTCAACAATTTCGGTGGAGTTTCTCATCGTCTTTCTCAGCTTTGAAGATCGAAGAAGAGTCTTTCCTCTAAATCTTGTCTGTTCGCTCGAAGATTCGCGGTCCTAGCTCGATATTATGCTATCAAATTGTTTCTAGTCATGCAAATTATTTTCATCCATCCGGAGCATTTCAGGAGTTGCTTTCTCTCTCGATCATCCGAGGCCATCTTTTCGGAAGATTTCGTCATTCTAAGTTTTCAGATTCATTCCCCAATTATTCTATATCCGTGCCCCTTCGTTCGTCTCAATAATCTTCCGGTGCCGCGCTCAAGTGCTCTTTAATCAGTTCGCGATCTCTTCGCTCTTTTGCATCTAAATACCCTCGAGCTTATTAGTTCTTCTAATTCTTCCCGGTGATTCATTCTCTTTCATCAGTCATTTCCAAATTCTTACGGTGGTTCGTTCAAGATTATTTTCTTTGTTTATCATATCAATTCATTCGTTCTTTTCAGTCCTACCGGTGGTTCATGAAGACCTTCTCAAGGTGGCGCTATGTCACTTCTCAATCCTTTTTCAAGAATAATAAGTTGCATGCCAAATCCATTGCTTGTCATCAATTTAATTTGATGAAGGACAAGCATACAATAAATCTTATTCTTATTTCATCCAAGTGATTAATCCCTTCCTTGGAGTTTGTTAAGTGAGGAATAAATTCTAGTTCAAGTGTTTCCATCTTTTCTTTTCCGCGTTCAAATTTCCTCGGCCATTTCGTCCGAACCTCCATCTAAATCATCATAAGCTCATCGTATTCTTTCGTCCTTCACTCTATTTCATCATCCTTTTGTTACGGAGTTCCTCATGGTGGTTCTTCATGATTTAATTCATTCTTCAAGAGTTCATCAAGATTTTGTTGGTGGAGTTCAAGTATCTTTTCTTCTCGCGTCTCGAGCGCATGCTATCCAATCATTTCTGTTTGTGGTTGGTT